>CM065589.1:442901409-443596745 GCA_033119425.1 Bufotes viridis | reverse complement strand
GGGGTGGAAGAGTAAGCAAAGACAATAAACTGTCCTGATCAACAGTATACAAGCATTACCTACTGAGGAGTAGACATGATATCTAAACACAATACATAAAAAAAAAAACATGGCATAACATGAAAGCCTGAGAAATTAGTTAGTTGTTCTGAATAAGCGGCTCATAGTCCCGTGTTTTAAGAACAATGTGGGCACAGACTCAGAGAAACCAGGGTGGTATGGCAACACACCGAACTACCTATTGAGCCTTTGGTCAGTAGAATAGGGTGAGGGCAATGGAATATGTTCTCAGAGAGCCCTATAAAATTATATATAGCCCACCCACAGAGACTGCGAACATCATGGTAATAAAAGAACCAGCTGGTCGCTGAGCCATAAACATAAAGTCCATGGACATACACTCTAAGTGTCCTACTGAGGACGGAAACAACTAGTGCCATAGGAAAAAATATATAAAAAAATATGGCTAAACATATATGAGAACTAAAACACAGTCGAAAAACCTGTGGTGTAAGTAAAGAGCCTGGGCAGCAGGATCCAGCGTCTGGGCATATGACCATAACAATAAGGTAACGTGTGGTAATACTGATCCGAGCACCCATCTGCATGTACGAGTGCCCAGAGCAGAGGAGCACCAAAACAGAAAAACTCCTAGTCCTCAATCAGGCCTGATACCTTGGGGAAACATACAGTCCCGTTCAGGCCGGGCTGAAGACGTTCTGAGGCACGCACGGACCGGGGCACTGGGGTTTGCTCTTGGGGGCCGGTTGCCAGGGTTCCTTGGTTGGCAGCGAAGGCAGGGTGGCTGCCGTCTCCACCGGCATCCAGGATGGAATTTTGATCGGCTCCATGTCCAGTAGCGGCGAGGTCTTCAGGAGTGTGAATGCATATGCGTCGACCATTGTGCATAAAGGAAAGGCCAAACAGCGATATAGCTAGGAGTAAGCAATGTTTTTCTGGTGTAGTTGATCTAGAAGAGGCAGGAGGATTCTCCGTTAAGTGAGTATGGATGGGGCCACGTCTTGATAGAGCACAAGCTCTGCGCCAGCATATGTCACAGGGGCCTTCTCTCTCGCCGCTTTTAGGATCTTGGCCGTGTCCACAAATGAGAGCAGGGTGACTTTCTGCAGTGATTCGGCTGACCAGGATTCAGGTAGGCCTTTTATGCGGACATTACGTCTTCTACTTCTATATTTCCTGGTCTTCTATTAAGGTCAATGCCTTGTTAAGGTGGGCTAAATGATCCGTAGATCGAGATTCAAGGGCCGCTGAGTGCCATATAATAGCAGCGCATGTGGTCTCCAGCCCCACCACTCTTACTCCCACATGTTTGGTTTCAGTTTTAATCTCAGACAGATCGGAGGAGACAGGGAGTAGGGCCTGGGTGATGGTCATCTTGAAGAAAGCTTTGGAGGTGGTGGCTAGTTCACGTAATGTTCACTTGTTCCACTGCTAAGCTGGTCTGAATCAACCTCACCTTCGGCTGCAGCTGGGTCTCTGGGCACCATCTTGGTAGGCCGTGGCTGGGAGCTCGAGGTCTTTTGTTAAAAGAATTTATGAATGTCTGACGAGTGTTTTTGGTGGTGCTGTGCACCAGTAGTGTCAGACCTTCTGTCTTTGCCATATTTGACCATGTCGATGCTGGAAAAGGTGATCTTTAGACTGCTTGTAGGGACTATTATGGAGGAGCTCGTCTCTCACACGTCTTCCTCCATTAGCGGTCAGGCTCCGTCCCGTGACGGCTTAATTTTTGTAGGAAAACTTGTACTTTTCATTGGTACCATTTTGAGGTAAATACTGTAAGACTTTTTGATTGTTTTTTATTCTGTGTTTTTGGTTTCAGATAAGCAAAAGACAACAA
This sequence comes from Bufotes viridis, assembly GCA_033119425.1. Lineage (NCBI taxonomy): Eukaryota > Metazoa > Chordata > Amphibia > Anura > Bufonidae > Bufotes > Bufotes viridis. Next base: position 443,594,884 of record CM065589.1, on the reverse strand, counting down.
TTCTGTTAGAATTCTTGAATTATACTATTTATTAGTCCCACAAGGGGGCTTTAAAATGTGATCCACTGATCACTCCTATAATACACTGTTCTACTTATGTAGAAAAAATCCATCCAAGATACTCTCCAAGATATGTTGCAGTGACTATCATTATGAAAATTGTTGCGCGACTTATTGTTGTTGTGTAGCCCTTGCCTAAAAAGTGATCAAAAACTCATATGTACCCCAAATTAGTGCCAATAATAATGGAACCTGCAAAAAACAAGGCCCTGAACAGCTCACAGAAGATAGCAGCCCCAAAGTTTGTTTTGCTCATTAATAATTCATGAGATTATCACAATATTATAATTTTTCTGCAATCTTCTTGGGTAATGTGTTTAACAAATTTCACCACTACTATGCATTTAAAAAAAAAACAGGGCACCTGTCAGCAAACATGTTACACTATAAAACTGCCCACTGGCAAATGGAATAAATGGCAGCACATGGTAAACCAAACACATGTCCCCCATTTGTAAATATATACAGTATAAGGCTACATGCACACGAACGTCTGTGTTTTGTTGTCCGCAAATTGTGGATCCGCAAAAAAACGGATGACGTCCGTATGGCATCCAGTTTTTTTGCAGATCCATAGTAATAATGCCTATCCTCGTCCGCAAAATGGACAAGAATAGGACATGCCCTATTTTTTTTATGGAATGGAAATACGGATGCGGATAGTACCCGGTGTGCTGTCAGCATTTTTTGTGGCCCCATTGAAATGAATGGGTCCACATCCTATCCGCAAAAAAAACGGAACGGACACAAAAAAAAAATACATTCGTGTGCATGTAGCCTAAGGCCTAATTCACACATCCCTAGTGTGTTTTGCGGAAACACGGATCCACAAAACACGGGCGGCTGCAATGTGCATTCAGCATTTTGCGGACCGCACATTGCTGGCACTATATAGAGAATGCCTTTTCTTGTCCGCAATTGCGGACAAGAATAGGACATGTTCTATTTTTTTGCGGAAGCGCGGATGCGGAAACACGGATGCGGACATCACATAGTGTGCTGTCCACATCCATTCCTGCCCCTTTGAAATGAATGGGTCTGCAACCTTTCCGCAAAATTGCGGATGGGATGCGGATCCATTTTACGGACGTGTGAATTAGGCCGAAGGCTGGGTTTCCAGTTTTAGCTTTTCTGGTGCAGTTTTTGGAGCCACTTCCAGGAGGTGAGGTGGTATCTGTCCTTTATACCTACTGTACTCTCCCTTTATGATTCACATCTGGTTTTGCCTTCAAGAATTGCATAAAATACCTAAAACCAGCCTGCAGAACAAGGAGCTAAATGATTCTGATTGGAGGCACATGTGGTAATCTCGCTCTTTCTCATTAAAAGAAACTCAGGAACACGTCAAGAAATAATATGTCCACTGGAAGCTGGTACTATAAATAGATTGACAGAGATCAATAGTATAGCAAGCATGTTCAGTAACTATCACCCATCAAATAAATGAATCAGGCCAAAGAAGGGTTGATCTGATCAGAATTCTCTGTCTCATTTTTGGTGAGTGAATGGGCTTCCTGAATGGCAATTGAAGGTACATCTAACTTTTTCTGGTGAATGAAGAGTATGAGTGCAGCCTCTAAGTCTGACTAAAAGCCTGAAGTGAAAAGCCCAGCTGAATGGAATCTTGTTCTGTCTGAAGGCATCGATAACAAGGCTTTCCTCTTTAGTTGCATTGCTCTAGACATATCTGGCAGTACCTGCAAAGTTCCATTGTGTTACGGACGGTGAGTGTAGAACTACTTCGCCAACCAAAGTCTTTTGGCTAGACCTAAGGGCATTATTCTGGTAGTCCCCCAATGTTCACACTTTAACTCCTATGCGGGGATCTGGTCTGGGTTGCACGGGAGCCACCAGGCTGCTACCTCTTGGAAAAGTCGCAGTGTAGTTGGCTTATGATCCATGGGGGTCAGAGACACTGGTGCAACAGCACACTTTTACTAGGAACTTGCAAGCTAGTTAATCTAAAGCTCAGGCACCCTCTCCTAGGAAAAGGTGCCTTAAATACCCTGAGGTGACCCGCCATTCACTGGGTGTGCCTGCACTAGCCCTTCAAGAGCTACAGAGTGCACGTGCACACTAGAAGCAGAGGCCTTAAAAGGAAGCATGGGCCATGTCCTGCAGCAGTGGAGACAACATAAGATGCTAGTGGTCAGGCATCCTGCTGGTGGGTAGATGAGGGCAAGTGGGTCTAGACCACTGGCACAAAAGACACTGGGTTAGTGACATGGCACTCCTGACACCTCAGGGTAGCGGGGTAACGGCAGGCATGGGCTGCAAGTGCAACACATTGTATATAACTTGTGTCCCCTCTCTTAGCTTTCTCAGCAAGTCCTACTATTCATATTCATGGATACAATAGATCACAGTCTTTCTCTATCTGCATGGCATGGAACCAAGGATCTATGTCCTGATCTTTGTGTCTGTTGGGTTCAAATATAGAATCAGGCGACCTACAGAGCTGCATGAAAACCTGACTAAAGCATGGATGGGAGTTGTTGGGATTCTAACCTGTCCGACAAACTGCAAACCCTAACATTATTGCATTATTCTCTATTTTCTGCATTATCAATTATGTTGAAGATGAGATGTATTTGCTGTGTATGAATGTCAATAGATGACTAACAACCATTGTGGATAAAGTATTAGTATCCTCAGTTATATCAGTTCGGTCAGTAACCTGCTGGATGTTTGTTTCCAGGTCAGATATCTCTATGCAATATGCTGACTCTAAATGGGAAACCTACCCCTCCATGTTCTCCCCTGTCAGAATGGCTTTAATGCAAGCCCAGATTTCACTCAGAATCTCAGAATCCATGGACATGTTGTTGTCAACTGATCCAGAGCGGCAAGAGGAAGTGGGAGCATGTTAGAGCTCTGGTCTAGTAGAAATCCCAAGGAGATTAGTAGCCACATAAGAGCTTGTTGGAGGTGGATGCAGGTCTAGAGTAGGAGGTGGAGAGATGCATAAGGGAGTCAGAGGATTGTAATTTGCAGTGCTTGACATTATGGCTGCTTCAGCAGTAGGAGCATCATCACCATCTCCTGCCAGGTACCTAAACTAAATGCTGCTGTGGATTACAATAGAAGTGACCTAAGAAGGCATCAGGAGATCTTCCCTTTTTGCCAACAGTGCGCTTGGGAGCTGAAGGCATCTGTGTTGGTCCCATGTTCATATGTGCCCCCATTGCTGTGAAAAGTTAAGTTTTAATGTATGCAAATGAGCCTCTAAGAGCAACGGGGCCATTGCTGTTACTCCTAGAGGCTCAGCTCTCTCTGCAACTGCTGCGCCCTATGCACTTTGATTGACTTAATGAAAAGTCTGTGCCAGGCATGATCATGTTTATACTATCTGGTCCTGTCAAAGTGTAGAGGGTGTGGCATTTGCCACCATTGCTCCCAGAGGCTCATTTGCATATATTAAAACTTTATTTTTATCCATAATGTGTCTTCCACAGACCTCTATCAGCCCTGCACTGAGGCTGTACAGAGCTATACAGTGCTGTATAGCCTCCCTGGGGGGTGCATTTTCCCTGTAACTGCTTTGTCATCCCCAGTTACAGGAGAAGTGAAAAAAAAAGTGAAGTTAAAGTCTTGTATGACCTGATGTAGGACACAAACTGTAAAATATAAAAATTATAATAATAAAGTGCTTTATTAAAAAAAAGTTTCACATGTAACATGTTTCTCCTTAACTAAGTCATTTTGAAAATGTTAAAAATTGAAAAAAATAGACATATTTGGTATTGCCGCATCCATAACGACCAACTCTGTAAAAAAAATAAACTTTACACCAAAACAGGTTTTTAGTCACCTCACCGCCCAAAAATTGATGTCAATCGATCAGAAAGTTGTATATACCCCAAAATGTTAGCAATAAAAACGTTAATTCATCCTGCAAAATACAAGCCCTAACTCAAGACTATAGCCATAAAAATTTTAAAAAATATGCTCTAAGAAAATTGCAACACAAAAAACATGATTTTTTTTCTAAAATGGTTCTTTTTGTATAAAACTTAAAAAAATAGACATATTTGGTCTCACTGAGCCTGTAACAACAGGCTCTACAAAAATATCACATGATCTACCCTATCAAGTGAACGGTGTAAAAAAATAACAAAAAAACCCTCCAAAACAGCTTTTTTTGTCACCTCACCTCCTAAAAAACATAATCTCAACCAATCACAAAAGTAATATGTACCCCAAAATAGAAGCAATAAAAACGTCACCTCATCCCTTAAAAAACGAGCCCTCACACAAGACCATAGCCAGAAAAATCTTAAAAATATGGCATTAAGAAAATGGCAACAGAAAAACATGATTTTTTTTCTAAAAATGTACTTAGGCCTCTTTCACACGGGTGTCATGTTTGACGCCCGGATTGGATGCGGGTGCGTTGCGGGAATATGCGCGATTTTCCACGCGTGTGCAAACGTTTGTAATGCGTTTTGCACACGCGTGTGAATAATCGCCATGTTTGGTACCCAGACCCGAAGCAGGACTTCATCACTGAAGTCCAGTTTCGGGTTGAGTATTCTGGTGAATTTATTACTTTCCCTTATAACATGGTTATAAGGGAAAATAATAGCATTCTTAATAAAGAATGCTGTGTAAAATGAGGATGAAGGGGTTAAAAATAATAAAACTTAACTTACCTTAGCCACTTGATCGCGTAGTTAGCGATCTCTCTTTTCACTTCAAGCTTTAGCTGTATTCTAAAGGACCTGTGATGACGTCACATCACATGGTCCAATCACATGGTCCGTGATGTACGCATTTTTTGCTGGGGATTTCTGTGCAGCGGATCACATGCGGAGGAATTGCTCCCCCGGTTTTAAACACAGACCAGAATATATTGGCGAAAGTCTCAGCTTCTAACATTAGTGTGAGGGTTCGGCCATTAGGTCAGTTGCATGTTATTATGGTGCACCTTTTTGCAGTAATTGATAAAAAATGAAAATAACCATAAACATAAAACTTAAAATATAATTAATAAAATATAAAACCACTATTAATAGTCCACTTTCTTTGTTTGGGAATTGTACTCTGTTTATCGGCCCCATGGTATGTCTGACAGATTACCACCTAATCTGGGCACAAAGACCTATAGTGTGCTTCACATGTAAGGTTAATGGGTAGTTTTTTGACTGTATCTTAAAATGTAACAGAAGGATCTTGTAAATCCAAGATGTATAGATATTATATGTTGAATACTCAATAGTTTGACAACATTTCTAAAAGCAATTTTGAATAGTTTGAGGGCTGTACTTTCTAAAATAGGGTAATTTATGTGTGGTTTCTTTTATGTGAGCTCCTCAAGGTGACTTCAGTACTGAACTGGTCCTTAAAAAAGTTGATTTTGGAAATTTTCTTGAAAATTTCAAATATTGCTTCTAAAATTCTCAACCTTCTAACCTTCTAAAAAATAAAATTACATTACCAAAATTTGGATTTCTCCATCCGAACAGGATCCAAATGTAGTCAATCTTACAAACCTGAAATTGACACCGGACTGCATCTCAGTCCTTGATAAAGTGGAACAATTAAATCCAGTTTTGTTCGAAGTTGACCTGTCCGCAAATTGAATTTACATAGGTTCTTCTGTGCTGGGCCGGAGGACGGAGAAAAAAACAGTAAAGAGGTAGAAATTCCCACCACTATACGCTCTTTGGGTTTTAGTGTTTTAGCTAATTTTAATGAGACAGAAGTGTCTTGTTTAGAGTTCTTGACATATCATACTGACCCTAACAAAGAGGTGGATATACAGGAGGAAGAGTTCACAGGAGGTGTGAGGTCAACATTTTGTCCCCCCTTGCCCACTGGTAGTAGTGTGGAGATTTTTTATTATCAAGTGTTGAAGACAATGAGAGCTATCATCTATCCAGTACAACCATCTAACTTGATTAAAAGTCAACGTGAAGCCTTGGAATGGCTTAGATCTCAACAGGATATCATTTTCAAACCAGTGGACAAGGGGGGCAATGTAGTACTCATGACCTGGGAGTTCTATGTCTGGGAGGCCAAAAGACAATTAGAGGATGACAATATCTATGAGAAACTGAATAAAGATCCAACTCAAAAAATATTTGGTCAATTGCAGAGTTTTTTACGCAGATATGTGGAATTGGATATCCTCTCTAGGAGGATGGGTGAGAGGTTGCTCCCTGTTTCCCCATCTAAACCATCATGGTATTTTTTACCAAAAATCCATAAGAGCTTGGACCGACCACCTGGACGGGCCATTGTGGCTGGTATTGTCTATGCGACTGCACCCCTATCTGAATACTTAGATTGGCTCCTTAACCTACTCCTTAAAGATATTCCTTCCTATCTAAAGGACACAAATTACCGCTGTCTCTGAAATCCTTTCATTGGCAGGAGGGACATCATTTGGTCTCTTTGGATGAGGAGAGTTTACATACTGGCATTCCACAGGATTTTGGAGTGTTGGCGGTTAAAGAGACCCTTGAAGAGACAGATAAGAGCCCTGTATTTATTCAATTTATTGGAGAGGCTCTCCAATTTATATTAGAAAATAATGTATTCACATTTGGGGATCAATGGTATAAACAAAAGTTTGGTACTGCTATGGGGACATCGTTAGCATGCACCTTTGCAAACATCTTCCTAGCACGTTTTGAGGATAAATATATCTATTCCTTGAATAATCCATTTCTGCATTATCTGCAACTATTTTTACGTTATATATATGGCATATTTATGTTTGGTCAGGCACAGAATCCCAATTTGGTGACTTTGTCAATTATCTTAACGAGTGTAATCAGATGAATATGAGGTTCACCTATAAGTTTGGGGGCTTAAAATTGGAGCTTCTGGATGTTTTGGTGACAGTAAAAGGATATCGATTGGTTACCAGAGGTTCTAGAAAACACATGGCAACTAATTCCTTGTTACATCATGAGAGTTTTTATCCCCGAATTAAGAAATTGGCAGCTCCGTACGGTCAGTACATAAGGCTTAGGAGAATTAACAGCAGAGAGGAGGACCTTAAGTCCCAAGCTGTTGATTTAACTAAACACCTGTTGAGAAGAGGTTATCAAATTCAGAAAATAGTGCGTTTTTCCAAATTTTCTGTAACTTTTGCATTCTTTGGTAAATAAAAGTAAAACATATTGACTCAAATTTACCATTAACATGATGTACAATGTAATTCTAGAGGTTAGACTAGCACACCTCATTCAGGCCCAAAAAGGTCATATTTGTAAATAAAACAATTTATTAAAATATACAGTACCAAGAATATAGTGTAACACAATATATATAAAAATATACAATGGTAAAATTATATTAAAAAATGATAATTAATATTAATCAGCAAAATGGACCAATATTCTCAATACTCAGCTACCATAATATAGTCCTCATCAACCATTAGATCCACACTGGAGATTTTAGTCTGATGACCGTGAATCAATAGTCCATCATCCTAGTTGTCCCCTGTAGATATAATTGTGGTATAGATGTTCTTGTCGGGCTTTAAATTATTGTTGTTATTTTGCTGGTTATTTTAATGTCCAATTTAATTTAATTTCACATAGAATTAATATCAGTTCTTTTCAGTCCTGATTTATTTCATACATTTCACCGGCATTCATATGTATATTCAAGTTTTTCAGGCTTGTCAGTATACCCCTTTAGTTATTTGTTAACTTGTAACCTCTCACCGCCAATTATATCTTACATGTAAAGATAGCTGAATCCCGGGCTGACAACTCCACTATCGCCACTGGCGTCCCACGTGGCTTGCTTGTGTGGAGTGTCTTACCTCCGGCACTGCTGATGCAGACGCCGAGCAGCCTCCGCTGGATCGATCTGTCCCGGGTATCGTTATGTACTCGGCTTCTGCGGTGGGGTGACAGGTATGAGGAGTGCTCCTGTATATCTTCTTGCGGGGGTCCTAATGCACCAAACGCGTTTTGGGACGGCTTGTCCCTTCCTCAGTAGTAAAGGACGCCACCGCTTCCCTTCCTGTCTTTTATAATTTCCTGTGTGTGTATTGGATAATTCCAAAACCTGGATCGGATCAATTTAGTGGTTGTTCTATTGAATATAATTTCCATACATAGGTTAGTTCATATTTGCTGATAACATTCTTATTGATGTTAGTGTATTTATATTAGGTATACAATCCCCCTCATAATTATATTGATCTCGGGTATTTGGGCATTATTGAATTTGATGGGAAATAGAATATAAAATATATAGTATATAAAAAGATTTTAGACCCACTTATTATGAATAGATATACCAACATTAAATATTTGATTATTTACAGTACCCGACGTCAATCTTCAAACATATTTCCTATTCATTATTCATACTCCAAAAAGGACCGACTTTTGTCTATGGGGTATATGTTGACTGCTAAGAGAAGACCCAGAGGAATTGGAACTTACTCTGGGTACATCTGTCGGCAGGGAACACACACCCCTTACAGAAATCCAAATATTTCAAAGTCAGCATTCAACCCATTGGGTACCATACAGTCGAAATCAAAGATCCTCCTTGATTCAATACGTGATATCCGACAGATATGATCCCCTCCCCTCCAGTGCCTATCCACTTTTTCCAGACCCACATAGGTTACACCTGATGGATCCTTATCATGCACCAATTTAAAATGATTAGACAGGGTATGTTTCTCATAACCCTTCTTAATGTTACCTATGTGCTCTGAGATCCTCTTTTTCAACGTTCTTTTTGTTCGGCCCACATATTGTTTATTACATGGACATGTTACAAGATATATGACATTCGTTGAATTGCAGGACAAATTTTCTTTTATCTCATGTCTATATGTACTTGTTGTTGACTTAACTATTGTTGTTTTCTTTGAAAAATTGGTTGTTCTACAGTTTGAGCATTTGCCACATCTGTAGAAGCCCTTGATACCTATCCATTTTTGTAGACTGATGTCCAATGTGTCATGAGAAAACAGTCTCAGAATGGCTTGGATAAGTAAAAGCGTTCCAAAGTTATTGCCACATAAAGTGACACTTGTCAGATTTGCTAAATTAGGCCTGGTCACGAACGGGGCAAATGGCCCGGTCTGGAAGTGGTTAGGCTGTTAATACTTCACAATTCTTAACATGGATGATTCCAACATGATATCTATCATATACTGTACTATGAAAAAATTTGTTAACATATTTATCGAGTTGCAAGCTTACACTTCAATAACAATTATTTATGGAAGATCAATTTTCAGCAACAATAAAGATATCATTTAACAAATGCATAAAGAATGCACTTTTATTATTGATCATTTTGTAAATACACATTGGTAAGTTATTATTACTAATGTAAAGAGAACATCAACTATGAATGTTAATAAGGCTTTTTTAACCCTACTGTTCAAAAGATCCGGCAGGCTGTTCCGGCCGAGAACAGCCTGTCGGATCCGTCCTTGCTGGGCGCCCGGCAAGGATAGATCTGACAGGCTGTTCTTGGCCGGGACAGTCTGACGGATCTTTTAAATGGAAGTGTGAAACAAGTCTAACTGGACTTTTAAAAGGGTTGTCCTGGATTTAAAAAAACAACAAAACAAATAAAAATTGCTTTCTTGCAGGAACGGCACCATGGGTTGTGTCTAGTGGACAGGTGTGGCGCTGTTTTTAGAAGAACGCAAACATGCTCCTAATGCTGGATGACCCCTTCATATTTTAAAGTGTTGTGCTTAATTATGAAATACTTAGTTTAACAGATTTTTTAAGACCTAGCGGGAATATTACTTAAAATATTTTAATGATTCTTAATTGACTTTTAAATGTGTGCTGGAGAAGTATTAATCTTGCTGTGGAGCTAATGGCTTTTAAGTTATTAGACTGATATATTTATCATCAAAGCAATTCTAATGAATATTATGAGAATGACACAGCAAATAATTATGTTTTAAGCCTTAGGGTAGGCGACCACCTTTTTACAGCACCCTTAGTGTTGCACAGGTTCCCAATACATCTATCTACTGTAAGTGGTATCAGAGGGAGGAGGCTCCCTCTGTAACCACATCACTCCCTTGCAGGGTGACAATTAAGGTCCTAACAATGATCTGGACTGCCATGTACGGCAAGTAAAAAAGATCAAAAAGCTGTATGTACCCAAAAATGGTACCAATGAAAACTACAAGTTAGGGTCCATTCACATGTCCGCAGGTGTTTTGTGGTCACTGGTACTCCAGAAGAGGAAGGCACTTTACTTCAGACAGATTTTTGCATAACACCCCTCACGAAGTCTCTTGAGACGTGTTCAGACTTAGTTTGTGCTTTAGACACAGACAGGGGACGGACTTTACTCTGCAGTGTATAATAACCATATGTAGAAGGTAGAACTTGCGGATGTTGGGGTACAAGTGGATTCCTAACAGGCTGGGAATGACAAGCAGAACCCCAATGAAGAATCTGCCCAGAGATCCAGTAAAAAAACAGATTGTATAGACAGAGGAAAGATAGTCCCAGCCGAAGGGGACAGGTAGATGCTGGCAGAACGTACATGGAAATTCTCTCAGAATGGGATGCACCCACCAGAATGCTACCACAAGAGCCTCATTGTTCCAGGCAAACTCAGAGGACTGAGTGCGAAACTGTGTGGCATACTGGCCTACTGTGATGTTGCCCTGGCGAAGTTAGAAACTCTTGCAGGTAACTTATCACAGAATTGCCTCTATCCCTTAACTAATTAGCCCAGGTGAGAGTCTCGCTAGACAGAAGTGAAATTATAAAGGCCACCTTGGTCCGTTCTAAAAAAAAAACGTGACTGCAACTCAAAATGAATGGTAAACCAATAACAAAGCCACGACACGACTTAGGCTGCTTTCACATGGGCAAGTTTTCAGCTCGGTTGCAATGCGTGAGGTGCATGCATTGTACCTGCACTGAATCTTGACCCATTCACTTCAAAATTAGCCCTGAGACAGCCCTGTACACATAACTACAAAAACGTTATAGGGGTCAAAATATGGTGATATATATTTTTTTTTCCTAAAAGGCTTTAATTTTTTTTTAATATTAAATGCAAGAAAAATTATACAAGTGTGGCATCATTGTAACTGTAATGACTGTACTGACCTGGAGAATGAAGAACAGGTCAATTTTACCGCATAGCATGCGGTATAAAAAAAAAACTGTCAGAATTGCATTTTTCCCAATTCTACCCCATTTGGAATTTTTTTTCCGCTTCCCACTGCATGGTATGCAACCATAAATGGAGCTATTAGAAAGTACAACTTGTCCCATAAAAAATAAGCCCTCATAAGGCTATGTGAACGTAAAAATAAAAAGGTTAGTACTATGGGGTGGGGAGTGAAAAAACGAAAACGCAATAATGGAAAATCGCAGGGTCCTCTAAGGGATAACAGTAGTTAACAACAATTGTGGCCTGACACAAATAGCAAACCTAACTAACTAATTAACTAAAGGCCTGGTCTCATTCTCCAGGATCCTAGGAGACAAAACTGTATGAGATGCTTGCACGTTTAGTCTTACCGACCCGGATCTGTTTTGTGTAAACTGGTGACTGGGATGGAGCAAGGGTTTCTCCAGCAAGCGTGCAGTACCGCAGTGTCTGTGGCTTTTCTCCTCAGCTCTCATCAGTGTTCCTGGCAGCAATTCCCTTTGCTTTGGACAAGATCAAGGTAATGTGTACGATCAGCTCCCCTTGGCTGGAGCTCTGGTCCCTGGAGGATGCTCTAACGTTTGGATGTTGATGGATTCTCCTTGATGCCTCTTCCAAGTTCACCCTAAGATAGCTGCTGCCTTCTTCTCCAGGCTTTGTAACTCCATCCCCTGAGAGTTTTCAACATCACATGGATCTAGAACTGCAGTCTTTTTAGCTAGTCTCAGGAAACAGCAGCCTTTTGTGGCCAAACAGCAAAATGTCAGTCCAAATCATTTAATGTCATTTACACAAATACAATGTCCAGACATTGAGTGCTATTTCGTTATCTCACATGGGCAGAGGACTGGAGTGTCAGGGAGCAGTTAAGTATGAACGTTCTGTTTCAGGATGAAATCTAGAGATAGGGTAGATGATGGACTCCTGGCAGAAATATTTTAACAGTTTGGTGATATTTTCTTATCAATTTTGCTGTAGCTCATTCATTTTTCCTGTGATGATGCAATATCACCATCAAGTTTCTATTTAAGTGTCAGGGGCAGTTAAGATAAAGGCTAGAAAGAAGAATAACTATATAGAATATGGAAGGGCAAGAAAAGCTTTCAGCCAGGGAGTGAGGAGTGGAGCATGGGTGTGTCTGGCACAGGCAGTGCATTCTAGCTGAAGTTACCTCAAAAGCACCTTTAAGAAAATTTCTCATTTGAAGAAAAAGACAGCTGTTTTTATTCAGTGCATTATATTTGTCTGTGTTAAACATGTTGCAATAAAGCAGACGCTTTTTACGGCATTAATGCCATCTGTGCTGATGAGCAGTTGTTGTTTTTTTCAGTGCATGATATTGGTATTGTTTTCAAATGCATTGAAGTTTAGCAAAAGCAGTAATGCAAATTTTTCTAGCAGAAAAATTGAACGTAAATTACACTATATACAGAAATCAAACTGCCTTCCCTGCACAGTTCAGTGGTTGGTATGAGTGGGGGAAGAGTCTCAATACAAGTGTACACCACATGTTTTTCAATCCAGAGGGTACCTTTTTAAACCTTTAAATGAAAACATCTGAAATAATAGTACAAAATCTGTGACAGGGCCTCTCCAGATAGTTAATATACCAATACAAGTGTGAAATGCTGAAATGCGTGTTTTACAATCCAGGGGGTACCGTTTTAAATTTTTTATTGAAAACACCTGAAATAGTAGGTTAAAATCTGGGATAGGGCATCTCTAGACAGTTCATGTGGTGATGTGGGGGGTAATAATTTCTAGGTTGAAACCTTGTGTTTTACACTAAAAGCTTCTTTTAATGAATCTGCGTATTTGAACGCACAAAAGACATTAGGCCCAAAGTGAATTGTCAATAGCAATGTTTTCAGTGTGTTTGTACAACGGGAAGGACATTTAATTGTGCCTCTGTGTCTTAATTGTGCCTCTGATTCAGGAACACAGACTTGCAAATCGTTTCATACTTTGTGTGACTGTGTACATTAGACCAAATGTTTGGAATATGGAAGAGTTCCAAACAAATGATCCAGGGCCAGGCCATGTCCTCACAGTGCCAGAATGTGGGCAGTAGCAACACCAGCTATCCGGTCAAAAGTAGTAGCAGTAGTAGGCCATTGTTATCCCTGTTTTCAGAAAGATGCAGCATTATCATTGAGAAGACAGAGGATAAGATTATAGATTGTATGCTCTCTCCTCCTCTCAGTCACAGCACGATGACGTGAAAGTGACTTCTAAGTCTGACACCATGCCTTGCAACCAGGGGTCTGAACAGTCATGTTCCCCTTGCAGCGCCAGAGAATCCTTTCAGTGCTGTCCTCTTTGTCTTCACTACCTCTTCCTAGTGGGGTGCATTCTAGAGTTCAGCGAACACCTGGATGTTCCGGTTCGAGAAGTTCGGCCGAACCTAACGAAAATGTTCGGGTTCGGGATCCGAACTTGACCCCGAACCGAACCCCATTGAAGTCAATGGGGACCCGAACTTTTGGGCACTAAAAAGGCTGTAAAAAAGACCAGGATAGGGATAGAGGGCTGCAAAATGCAGCAAAATTAAGGTAAATCCCCTGCAAACAAACGTGGATAGGAAAATTACTTAAAATAAAATAAATAAAAATTAACCAATATCAATTGGTAACCTGGAGGAGGAGGTGCAATAGGAGGTTGGGGTGGCGTCAGGTGGGAATGCTATGGGAGTTGAAGTTCTCATCACAGCCAAAAAGGATTCATTTCTGCCTGCAGTGCCACAGGCCTCATTCACAGAATCAGGGCCATGGCACCCGCAAAGAGGAGAGCGGTCCCGTAACAGCAACACAGGCCTCAGGTCAACCTGCAATGGAACAGGCCATTATCATTTATGTAGGCCCCTGACACCCAGACAGAGGAGAGGTCATTTGAAAGTAAAAAGAGTTTAATGTCTCTCACCCAGACAGCAAGCAATTAAACGAAATATAGGCCACACCAGGTTTCCATAACAACCCAGCCATTTTTCTTCACTGCTGTAGGTCAGCTTTAAAGGGGCAGGGTGCTGTGAATGACTCTGTTAAAGGAGAGGAGTGCTGTGGAGGTCACTGCTAAAGGAGCGGGGTACAGTGGAGGTCACTGTTAAGGGAGTGGGGTACTGTGGCAGTCACTGTTAAAGGGGCAGTCACTGTGGGGGTCTCTGTTTAGGGGGCTGGGAATGGTGTAGGTCAGTTAAAGGAACTGTAACCTATAGTCAGTATTAAGGGGCGGATGTTGTAGAGGTCACCATTAAGGGGCAGGCTGCTGTAAAGGTCAAAGTTTAGGGGGTGGGCTGCTGTGGAGGTCCCATTTTAAGGAGATGGGGCACTGCGGGGGGGGGGCAGTGTTAAGGGGTGGGGGGCTGTGGATTTCACTGTTATACACACACAAAAATTAAATTAAATAAATTAAATTTACCCGCGCAAAGCCAGGTATATTTAATTAAATCAAATTAACCACCTCCCGACTGCCTAATGCAGGGATGCGTCCTGTGGGCGGCCGGGATGTTCCTCCTGGATGCATCGGCGCGTCATCTCGCGAGACGCAAGATAACGCGCTGACGCCGCCGCGCATGCGCACTTCGTAGCGGTAAAAGATTTAGAAGAGGTTGGTCATCAGCCTGCCAGCCAATGATCAGCACTGGCAGGCTGATGACTTTTAAAGAATCGAATCAAAAGCCATTTAACACATTATATTTATAAATATAATGTGTTAAATGGATTCTGTGCTCTCTGCTGGGTCCTTTTCGTCGGTTGGTCCCAGCATAGAGCACATGTGACTGTGAGTACACCAAGCACCACATTTTTAGCCCCAGATCACCCCCCCCCATCACACCAATTAACCCCTTAATCACCCCTGTCAATCACTAGTGAAAGGGAAAAAAGTGATTAGTGTAAACTGTCACTTTTTTTTCCCACTAGTATTGACTGTCAGCATTGGTACTTTATAGTATCTGTAAGTGATCAGAACTGATCACAGTCAGATCTATGATAGTATTAGTGTCACCTTAGTCACCCTCCACCCAAAACGCAGTGTTTGCCCGATCAGGCCTGATCTGTCGCCCACACGTGCGTTCACCCATGCCCGCCCCGCCGCAGTGACAACATTTTTTATTTTTTTTATCACTGCACAATCACTACACAAGTGCTGCGGCGATAAAAAAAAGATCAGTTTTGATATTTTTTATCAATCGTAGCGGCTTCCTGTACTTTGCTAACCTCCCATTTGTAAGACAGGCTTGCTTTTTTTCTTGGGTAGTCTCAGGGAATACCCCCTAAATTTAGTTGTCCAAATGGCAAGTAAGGGGTATTCTTCTGAAGAGGCCTACAGGCTTCTGACCCAGTCGGATGAGGAATGGGAACCCTCATCTGACGAATCCAGCGGGTCAGAATATGAACCTGTAGAAAGCAGTGGCAGTCTGACCCAAAGTTCGGACGATGAGGTTGAGGTCCCTGATAGCACCAGGCGTACCCGGCCCCGTGTTGATAGAACACAGGTTGCGTAGGATCTGCTTCAAGGGCAGCAGAGTGGGGCTAGCGCTGTTGGATTACGTGGTGAGGCATACACCAGCAGTGCAGCCCATCCTGGACCTAGTACTAGCACTGTCATAGAACATGGTGAAGTGGCGAGCACCAGAAGGGCAGTTGAAGCTGGTACGGTGGCACGTGCATTAACTCACCCGTCGCAGCCACCGCACAGACAGGTCTGTAGAGCCCCTAGAGTTACCGAGGTGCTGGCAAACCCTGATTGGCAGCCCCCATCTTCAGCCGCAGCAGTAGTTCCCCCTTTCACCGCCCAGTCAGGAGTTCGGGTTGAGATAGCTCAGATCAAATCGGCACTGGGGTTTTTTGAGCTGTTCTTCACTGCGGAGCTATTTGACCTAGTCATGGCAGAAACAAACCAGTATGCCACTCAATTTATAACCGCCAACCCGGGAAGCTTTTATGCCTAGTCTTTCCGCTGGAAACCCGTCCAAGTTTCCGAAATTAAAACTTTTCTGGGCCTTCTCTTCAACATGGGCCTAACAAAAAAGCATAAATTGCGGTCATATTGGTTCACGAATCCAATTCATCACATGCCCATGTACTCTGCTGCCATGTCCAGGACATGATTTGAGACCATCCTGCGTTTCCTGCACTTTAGTTACAACAGCACCTCTCATCCCAGAGGCCACCCAGCTTTTGACCGGCTCCACAAAATTCGGCCCCTCATAGACCACTTTAACACCAAATTTGCAGATTTGTATACCCCTGAGCAAAAGATCTGCATAGACGAGTCCCTGATACATTTTACCGGGTGCCTTGGCTTCAAACAATACATCCCAAGCAAGCGCGCCCGGTATGGGGTCAAATTGTATAAGCTCTGTGAAAGGGCCATAGGCTATATGCCCAAATTTTGTGTCTATCAGGGTATAGATCAGACCCTGGAGCCGGTCGGTTGCCCTGACTACCTGGGGAGCAGTGGGAAGACAGTCTGGGACTTGGTGCCACCCTTATTTGTCAAGGGGTACCATCTTTATGTGGACAATTTCTACACAAGTGTGCCCCTCTTCAGGCATTTGTTCCTAGAAGAGATTGGCTGCTGTGGCACCGCGCGACCTAGTCGCCGGGGCTTCCCCAAATGGCTCGTTACCACCCGTCTTGCAGGCACCAGCGTCCTCTGCTCACCGCGCCTGCGCGGAATACAGAGCGGCGGCGCGGGCGCGCGATTTCAGAACGAGACAGTGCAGGAGGATCGCTGCCCTGCACTGTCAATCAAAGTGTGAAGGGGCGTGCCAGCAGGTTGCCGGACGGAGCCGCTAGGAGCAGGGCAACGCCCCCCCTGCTCCTAGAGGCTAATTTACATAATATAAAAGTAAGTTTTTCAGACTAAATATACAGCGGATTTTTATAAAAAAGACATTATCAAGCTGGTCTGACATTAGCACATAGCTAATGTCAGACAGCTTATAATGTCAAAAGTTGGTGACAGAAACCCTTTAAGGGTGTTTAAGCTAGGGGGCCTGAGGTGGTTAAGCAATGAGATGTAACATTCATGTAAAAATAAGCTACCGTAATTACATGTAATGAGCATTATGCAAACTGCACTCTAAAAATCATTGATTTACAGGTATATAATTTGCCTAATTAATGCTCTCATCTCAGTAAAACATTAGCATGCCCTCTCTTTCTACAGTTTAGAAATAAAAAGGCTGCTAACAATCACTCATGTTCTCTGTAATCACATCACTCTTTTCTAAGTAAATTTACTATACAGCTTGAATGCAAAGCCTCATATATGATCATTAGCCCTCTAAACTTTAAAAGGTACTTAGAACCTCTGAGTCGTAAATCGCAGTATGCTCCATCTAACTCCTTATTTCGAATGTATTTCATATACATTGCCATTTGGGGCACCATATAGTAGTGATTGGAGGGCCTCAGGAGTCAGTACAACCACGATTGCCTGTCAATGATCTAAGGGCGTGCATGCGGCGTGACGTCATGACGTAGGCGCGCTGCATTTCCCCGCCCCCCCTCCGCGTCCCTCGTGTGTAGCGCTCTCCCTATCCGCCGGCGATGCAAGCCCGACTCCTGCCCTTGGTGGAGTGGAGCGTCGGATATAGACGCCGGGTGTAGAGCCGGGTGTTGAATGCTGGAGCACTGTTGGCATTGTTGGCACCCTGGCTCACTACCTTTGAGACGGCTTGTAGGGGCTTGCTCAGGTCACTATCAGCCTCCGGGGAAAGGGGCTGCCCCTGGGAGAATAGCTGCCGCTATTCGGTCGGTCGCAGTATTAGACCGTTGGACAGAAAGGGACGGCTGCGTGGACGCTTGTGGCATGTGGTGAGGCACTGCGATCTACCCCCCTGTCTTCTTTGTGGATTACATTTGAGGATCCCTGTGTGACGGAGATGATGATGATGGTGATGATGCGATGATGCCCTGGTCGTAGATGCCCCCTTGCCTTATCTGGATTACCTGGATTATCCTGAACGGCCGAACTTCTGAACTTCTGGTCCTGGAGTGGTGACCCAACCCCGCGGCAGCGCTTCCAGGTGTCCCTTTGGTTATACGGCTGGAGACATTGAGAAGCAGCAAAGCAGGAACGCAGGAAAAATCTGGGCAAGCGCTGGCAAGTACTGTGGGTTTATCCATGTCGGTTGTAACTGATTGAGGCATAAGTAAAGTTGGTGTACCACCAATCATCATCATGTTGAAACAGAGGAACCCGGGGAAAACGGGCCCCGACTTTTATATATCCGAAAAATCTGTATATGGTCCATAGCAGCTTTTATATGCCTATATATGTATATGCAGGGCTATGCCAATGCCCTAGATAAATTCAAACTGGAACTGTAGTTTTACGGAAGAAGAAAGAAGTAAAGACTCTGAGATATTGGGAGGAAAATTTTTTTATTTTTATTTTATTTTTTTTATTTTTATTTTTTCTTTCTTTTCTTCTCCCCCTTTCTCCCTCCTCCCTCTTTCTTTCCACCGATTATTGCTAGCAAATATATTTGATCGATAGATATAGATACTGTTGATATTGTGTATAAGATTGTACTGCACCAATTGAGGGATTGTTTTGGAATTTGGGAATTACTCTCATCAAGAGCTAGAGATGGGCCCCAAAATTCAAAGTCGCAAGTCAGCAGGGGGCACTCCAGGCATAAATTCCTCTCCCAAGGGAGCAGGGTTAGGTAGCCCTACTAATAAAATTGATAAATTTCTAAAGTCCCCTCAAAATAAAATAACCAGATTAGCTCAAAGAGCCTATAAGGAAACTCATGTAGATAAGCCAGACCTGCAAAATGCGGAGAATGATAATGAGAAACAACTACCGTCGGGGGATACTTCCAGGATAGATAAGATAGATCAGAAGCTGTCAAATATACTTGATGCAGTTCAGATGACTAATTCCTCACTAGGAGATTTGGCAGCCCAAATGGCAAAAGTACAATCGGATGTCTCTTTAATTAGAGATGATATGAATAAAATGCGTGATAAGATTAAGGACTTGCAGGTAGTGACAAAAACGCTTACTAAAGAACTTGAAGTAGTGAAAAAACAAGTGGGGAATATTGAGATGGAGAAGAAGAGCTTGCTAGCAAAGGTTACAGAACTGGAAGACAGGTCGCGCCGTATGAATATTCGGGTGGTGGGATTTCCAGAGGGCTCAGAGAAGAATGATCCTGCCGGGTTCACTCAGAAATGGTTAACAGAAGTTTTTGGTAAATGTGAACTAGTGCAGAATCTTGTAGTAGAAAGAGCGCACCGAATCCCATTTAAAAAACCGTTACCTGGTGGCACTCCTAGGGCGATGCTTATAAAATTGCTGAACTCTCGGGATCGAGATGTAATTATGCAATTTAAAAGGCAACTGGGCAGAATTGAACATGAGGGTAATCAGATTGAAATATACCCGGATTATTCTAGGAACACTCAACTCAGATGTATCGGATTTAAGGAAGTTAAAAAAAGAATGGCAAAGGTCGGAATTAAATACTCCTTGTTATATCCAGCAAAAATGAGGATAATTTATGGTGACCAAACTTTGTTTTTTGCTTCCCCGGAGGAAATCTCAGAGTGGTTGGATAGGAAGGGAATAGATATCTGAATGTTATGGTTTTGTGATGAGGGACATGGAGGAAAGGGGGGGGGGGGGGGGATAAGAAGGCACAGGATAAGAGGTCAGAGGGATTGCGTGTCTCTCTATCCAGGTTAGGATGTGGGGGGGAAATGGGTGGGGGGCTTGGGAAGGGATCATGGTCGGTTCAGATGGGGAGAGGATGCACTGTAAGAAAAGAAAGAAAGAAACAGGGAAAGGAAAGAGAAGAGAACAGAGTAATAAACGGATAAAAAGGAAAGAGGGGAAAAGGAAAGACAAGGAAAAGGCTAGATGGTACGGATATTGACATGGAATGTCCGGGGAATGGCTGACAAGGTGAAACGTATGGCGATTTTTGATGTAGTATCCCGACATTTACCAGCAATTGTTGGATTATTAGAAACGCATCTGATTAAGGATAATACCCTTAAAGTAAACAAGAGGTGGGCCAAATTGGAATACCATTCATGCCTGTCATCATATTCCCGGGGCGTTAGTGTTTTTATTCATAACAAGGTGGATTTTGTTCCCATTAAAAATAAATGTGATAATGCCGGTAGATTTGTTTTTCTATATGGAAAGCTACAAGGAATTTTATGTATATTGGCATTTGTTTATATCCCGCCCCCCTTCTCTATTAATATCCTGGTCAAGCTATTAGAGTTTATTATGGGCCTTCCTGAATGCCCAGTTTTTGTTTCTGGTGATTTTAATGAAGTAATGAATCCCAAGTTGGACCGAGTATCCCCTCAATTGAGGTGTAGGAAAGATCAGGGAGACACAGGGTTAAAATACTTTTGTGATGAAATGATGTGGTTAGACACATGGCGAGTTTTAAATGGAGATAAATGCGCCTACTCTTGTTTTAGTAGAGCGGGGGTAGTTAAGTCCAGAATAGATATGGTCCTTGCTAATGTAGATTTCATAGCATTAATAGAGAATATGAAATATGAGAATCATTCTATCTCCGATCATACACCAGTAGTGGTCACGTTGAAAATAAAACTGCAAAGTGAGAAGATCAAGAGATTTAAGTTAAATCCACACTGGCTCAAAATAATTGACGATAGAACGATAATTATTAAACAGTTTCAAGAATTCTGGGATATTAATTATGGCTCAACACATATTGCTTTTGTGTGGGACGCTTTTAAAGCCTATGCTCGTGGGATATTCAGCTCAAAGATAAGGGGTAAAAAGAAACAATATGCTGAAGAAGAAAAAGCCCTGAGGAATAACATGAGAGAGGCACTTGAAAAATCAATATGTAATAACTCAAAAGAAAACTCAGAATCGCTTGAAAAAGCTAGAGTAAAATACAGTAAATACATGATAGAAAAAGCTCAGGAACGCCTTTTCTTTTCTGGGGTAAAATCCTTCAAGCGGGCTGGTAAACCGGGATCCCTGCTCGCTTCAAGGATTCAGAACCAGAGGTGCCCAAACAGAGTAAATAAGATTAGGATAAGTGATGGGGAAGTGGTGCGGGAACAGCCAAAAATTCAGAAAGTCTTTGTGAAATATTATCAACAATTATATACTAGTGAAAATTCCCACTCTCCGGCAGAGATTGAGAATTTTCTGGATACAGTTCCAATTCCTCATATTTCCCTAGAAGAGAATGAGATATTGAACCGTCCTATTGGATTAAGAGAGCTTTGTCAAACATTGGATACTATAAAGGGAAACTCTTCCCCGGGGCCAGACGGGCTCCCTTTTGAATTTTACCGAGAATATAAGGATTTCTTGATGCCCAGGTTGTTGGAGCTTCTCGATAGATCTCTGGCGGAGGGGACTCTTCCCCCTTCAATGATGGAAGCAGTTATTACATTGATCCTAAAAAAAGGAAAAAAAGAAGAAGAGGTGAGATCATATCGTCCCATCTCGCTGTTAAATACTGATTGCAAGATATTTGCGAAGACTCTGGCAATAAGATTAGGGGCGGTAATAGACCAGCTGATTCTTCCTGACCAAACAGGTTTTATTGCCAAAAGGCATATATCCTCAAATATTAGAAGGGTTTTCTTGGGTATGGGAGTGGGAGAGAGAGGGGAGAGGTCCCGCTCCATCCTGTCGGTGGACGCTGAAAAAGCGTTCGACAGGGTGGAGTGGGAATATCTGTGGAAGGTTATGGAACGGATGAACCTGGGCACTCAATTTATTAAGCAGGTAAAATTATTATATGCTCACCCCAAATCAAGGATAAATGTTAATGGGGAATGGTCTGCACCATTTGAGATTTTTAGAGGTACCCATGCTTTTCGCCCTGTTCATAGAACCTCTGGCATGTATGGTGAGGGAGGATAAGTGGATAAGGGGGTTTGGCACGCAGGGAGCTGCTGACAAAATTAATCTATATGCAGACGATATATTATTCTTTTTTGAAGATTCGGATGTTCACTTTCCCCAATTGATGAAGACAATAGATTTGTTTGGATCGTTCTCTGGATATAGGATTAATTGGAGCAAATCAGTGTTGTTACCATTGGATGGGGAGAAGGTCTCTTCCGCCGAGGGGCTTAAGGTCTTAAAACCAGGGGAGGCTCTAGAATATCTGGGTATCAATATTTCTGCAGATATTACAGACTTTGAAAAATTAAATTTGATCCCTTTGCTGGATAGATGTAAGAGGAGAGCCCGGACCTGGCAGAAGCTTCCTTTGAGTTTCTCTGACAGGATCTCTCTGGTGAAAATGGTGCTGCTCCCCCAGATCTTGTATGTTTTGGGGGTCTCTCCAGTGTGGATTGGAGATCGGTTTTTCACCTCACTGGAGAGAACACTGAACGACTTGATCTGGGGGAGAAAAAGAGTGAAAATAAAACAGAAATATTTATGTTTGGCTTTAGAAGATGGTGGCCTTGCATTCCCAAATTTTCAATGGTACTATTTGATTGCGCAAATCCAATGGCTACTATCGGGGATGTAAATATTACAAAGCTTATAAAGTCTGCTTATAATGGACCGGAATATAACATATTCTCTGTAATGGAATCTGACTGTATGAGGGGAGTATTGCTGACATGCCCTATTTTGAATATGTTTCACCGGATGTGGAGGAAGATCAAGGAATTAATGGAGATGGAAAAAACCTGGCGTTACGCCCCTCTGTGGAGTAATAATAACCTTAGTGAATTGGTGGAGTTTAAGGATTATCAATTTTGGGTAAATTTGGGGTTAAAATTTGTTTCACAGATAAATAAAGAGGGAGAGGTGAACTTAGATGTTATGTCTAGATTTGATAATCAGAAATTTCAGAATCGCTTTCTGTTATTTCAATTAAAACACGCAATTAGATACACGAAGAATAAACAATACTTTGACACTAATAGAAAAACTTTTCTAGATTTTTGCTACACAAATGAAAAGATTAAGATAAAAATCTCTCAATTATATAAATTATTTAGGAGGGAAGTAGGGAAAAAAAGTAAATTTAAAAGTGAGAAATTATGGGAAAAGGATTTAGGATCAGTCACACTAGATTGGCATAGGATATATAGAAATATGGGGAAGGTATCGATCTCCAGCGATTTTCAAATGATCTTCTTCAACATCCTACATAGGGTGTATTACTCGCCTAAGGTTCTGGGAAAATTTTATAAGAATTATGACTCCAGATGTTGGAAGTGCTATCAAGAACAGGCAGACTTTTTTCATGTCATTTGGCAATGTAGAGAAATGCAAAGGTTTTGGGGGAGAGTGTTTCAGGAATTGAACACACAGACCTCGCTATCTGTCCCATTGGACTGCGGTTTGGCGTTGCTTGGAATACTCCCTCCCATGATCCATAATAAGAACCCGATAAAGGAGATTTGGAATAGAGGTCTCGTAGCCGCACGAGTAGTATTGGCACGAGAATGGGGATCAAACACTCCACCCTCCTTTAAGAGCTGGGAGAATTTATTGATATGTATATTGAAATATGAGGAATGTATAAGACGGTTTAATATTTAATATTATTGAATGTTTGAAAACCTATTTTTTCCACTGATCCGACCAAGATGGGGGGGAGGGTGGGTGGGAAAGGGAAGGACGGGGAAGGGAGGGAAAATTGTAGAGACTATATATTATGAATTGTTATAATCATGTATTTAAATAAGAAGTAATCGCATGAAATTTTGTAATATACTTTTTGAAAATAATAAAAATTATTATAAAAAAAAAAAAAAATGATCTAATTGCAGGGTGTCAGGTCCTTCATGATCAGATTTATATTACTGGGAAAACAGCTAGAAGATAATAATTGCAGGAGAAATAAAGAATTACCTTCTAGCTAATGAAATCAATAGGCAGTCAGTCAATGTAAAGAGCTGCCCTTTACAGCTAATAGAATGGTCACCCACAGACCACACATCTTTCTGTGTTGTGTGTGGGAATTATCATAGCTGCTAGTGTTCTCCTGTGCCTCCTGTACAATGCTTTCCATTCTACCTTTCCTCCTTGTGGGACAAAATTTTGGTTTTGGCTAAAAAAAAAGTGTGTGTGTGTATATATATACAGTTGTGTTCAAAATTATTCAACCCCCAATGCTGTAAAGGGTTTTAGGGAATTTAGTGTACATTTGTAATTGTGTTCAGAATGAAATCTTACAAGGACTTTTTAAAGAACCAAATGCAACTAAAATGACATCAATTGTTTTTGTAATACAGTATTAAATGTTTTTTTTTTTGTGATTTCTTCATTGACACAATTATTCAACCCCTTAAAGACGACCACTCTTAAGAACAGAGGTTTATTCAAGTGTTTTCGATCAGGTATTAAAAACACCTCTGGATGTCAAGGAGCAGAAATCAAGCATAATAAGCACCAATTAGGCAGATTTAAAATGACTGTAATACTCAGCTCCTTCTAGACATTTACTGGTGTGTTTACAAACATGGTGAAGTCAAGAGAATGGTCCAGGAAGACTAGAGAAGAGGTGATTTCTCTTCACAGGAAGGGCAATAGCTATATGAAGATTGCAAAGATGTTAAACATACCAAGAGACACCATAGGAAGCATCATTCGCAAATTCAAGGCAAAGGGCACTGTTGAAAAGCTACCTGGTCGTGGCAGAAAGAAGATGCTGACTTCGACTGCTGTGCGCTACCTGAAGCGCAAAGTGGAGAAAAGTCCCCGTGTGACTGCTGAGGAACTGAAAAAATATTTATCAGATGTGGGTACTGAAGTTTCAGCTTGGACAATAAGGCGCACACTGCGTAATGAGGGCCTCCATGCCAGAACTCCCAGGCGCACCCCCTTGCTGTCTCCAAAGAATAAGAAGAGTCGACTGCAGTATGCCAAAAGTCATGTGGACAAACCACAAAAGTTTTGGGATAGTGTTCTGTGGACTGATTAGAACTGTTTGGGCCCATGGATCAACGCTATGTTTGGAGGAGGAAGAACAAGGCCTATTAAGAAAAGAACACCTTGCCTACTGTGAAGCATGGCGGGGGGGTCAATCATGCTTTGGGGCTGTTTTGCTTCTACAGGTACAGGGAAGCTTCAGCATGTGCAAGGTACCATGAATTCTCTTCAGTACCAGGAGATATTGGATGAAAATGTGATGCAGTCCGTCACAAACCTGAGGCTTGGGAGACGTTTAACCTTTCAACAGGACAATGATCCCAAGCATACCTCCAAGTCCACTAGAGCATGGTTGCAGATTAAAGGCTGGAACATTTTGAAGTGGCCATCGCAGTCACCAGACTTAAATCCGATTGAGAACCTCTGGTGGGACTTAAAGAAAGCAGTTGCAGCGCACAAGCCTAAGAATGTGACTGAACTGGGGGCTTTTGCCCATAAAGAATGGGCGAAGATACCCGTAGATCGCTGCAAGACACTTGTGTCAAGCTATGCTTCACGTTTAAAAGCTGTTATAACTGGAAAAGGATGTTGTACTAAGTACTAAGATTGAATGTCACTTGGGGGTTGAATAAAACTGATAATGATGTGAGCACAGAAAAGACATTTGTGGTTATTTCATTTCAAATGTTATGTTATATTTGTCTGACTTACAAGTGCCTCTTTGATTTAATTGTAAACAAGATGACTGAAATGATCAAAATCAATGTCAAACTGGCCAAAACACTCAATTTCAGTGGGGGTTGAATAATTTTGAACACAACTGTGTGTATATATATATATATATATATATATATATATACAGTATATATGAATTTGAAAAATCAGTGAAAGCACCATCCACAAAAAGTAGAGCTGGGTGCAAAGTCCACAATAGGGAATACGCACTTACCCTATATATATACAGAAAAAATGGGCTGCACTCCGAAAAACATCCAGTTCAAACGTGTAGTTTTATTCACCCATAGTGGCATAGAGAGACTGATTGGGGATTTATAAAGCTTTGAAATTTCCATCATGTGGACTGTCCTAACGTTAACTGTAAACAAGCCTTGACCCTAACAGGCTATTTAAAGTCTGCCACCTCGGTCAAAGTTATCTGAGTGCTCAAATCTCTTTGGGTTCCCATACTTTTGCAAGGTACTCCTTTCCTTTTTATACTCTAAACCTGTACAAAACCAAAATAATACACAGATATTGCTTAAGTTGTTGAAGCGTGTTTCATCTTTAACTTTATGCCTTTTGTAGATCAATCAACTTCCTAAAGGGATTCCGTCATCAGATTTTACCCCCTCCAGTAAATCATATGTACATGTCCGTACATGGCTCTATTCATTCATAAATTAGATTTTTGTAATATGTAAATTACTCACATAAGGTGCCCAAGGGGCGGTCCTTTAATACAGGGTGTACAGGGTGTATTAAAGGATCGCCCCTTGGGCACCTTAACCACTTCAGCCCCCCTAGCTTAAACACCCTTAATGACCAGGCCACTTTTTACAATTCTGCACTACACTACTTTCACCGTTTATTGCTCCGTCATGCAACTTACCACCCAAATTAATTTTACCTCCTTTTCTTCTCACTAATAGAGCTTTCATTTGGTGGTATTTCATTGCTGCTGACATTTTTACTTTTTTTTGCTATTAATAAAAATGACTGAAAAATGACATTTTTTTGCCAAAATTTCGCTTTCTGTTGTAAATTAAAAAAAAAAATACATTTCTATATTAATTTTTGTATAAATTTATTGTTCTACATGTCTTTGATAACAAAAATTCCAATAAGTGTATATTTATTGGTTTGGGTAAAAGTTATAGCGTTTACAAACTATGGTGCAAAAAAGTGAATTTCCGCATTTTGAAGCAGCTCTGACTTTCTGAGCACCTGTCATGTTTCTTCAGGTGCTAGAATGCCAGGATAGTATAAATACCCCCCAAATGACACCAATTTAGAAAGAAGACACCCTAAAGTATTCGCGGAGGGGCATGGTGAGTTCATGTATCATTTCATTTTTTTTCACAAGTTAGCGGAAAATGACACTTTCTGAGGAAAAAAAAATAATAATAAAGTTTCCATTTCTGCTAACTTCTGGCAAAAAAAAAAAAAATCTCCCACAGACTCACTATGCCCCTCAGTGAATACCTTGGGGTGTCTGCTTTCCAAAATGGGGTCATTTGTGGGGTGTGTTTACTGTTCTGGCATTTTGGGCGGGGCTAAATTGTGAGCATCCCTGTAAAACCTAAAGGTACTCGTTGGAATTTGGGCCCCTTTGCGCACCCAGACTGCAAAAAAGTGTTACTCATGTGGTATCGCCGTACTCAGGAGAAGTAGGGCAATGTGTTTTGGGGTGTATTTTTACATATACCCATGCTGGGTGAGAGAAATATCTCTTTAAATTGACAACTTTGTATAAAAAAAATTTAAAAAGTTGTCATTTACAGAGATATTTTTTACACACAGTATGGGTATATGTAAAAATACACCCCAAAACACATTGCCCTACTTCTCCTGAGTATGGTAATACCACATGTGACACTTTTTTGCAGCCAAGATGCGCAAAGGGACGCTAATTCCAATGAGTACCTTTAGGATTTCACAGTGCATTTTTACGCATTTGGATTCTCACGCTTTAGGACCCCTAAAATGCCAGGGCAGTATAAATACCCCACATGTGACCCCATTTTGGAAAGAAGACACCCCAAGGTATTCCGTGAGGGGCATGGTGAGTTCACAGAAAAAAAAAATTTTGGCACAAGTTAGCGGAAATTGATATGTTTTTTTTTTTTTTTTTACAAATTCTCATATTCCACTAATTTGTGACAAAAAATAATATTTTATATGAACTCACCATACCCCTCACAGAATACCTTAGGGTGTCTTCTTTATAAAATGGGGTCACATGTGAGGTGTTTGTACTGCCCTGGCATTTGAGGGTCTCCGCAATCATTACACGTATGGCCAGCATTAGGAGTTTCTGCTATTCTCCTTATATTGAGAATACGGGTAATGAGATTTTTTTTTCCGTTCAGCCTCTGGGCTGAAAAAAAAAAATGAACAGCACAGATTTTTTCATTTGCATCTATCAATGTGGATGAAAAAAATCTCTGCCAAAATCAGTGACTGCGGTGCGGTGGGCTGGGCGCTAACTACAGTACCTAACAAGTAGCTAACTAACTGGCGGTGATAAGGGACCCTTAGGCCCCATTCACACGTCCGCAATTCTGTTTGCGGAACGGAATTGCGTACCCATTCATTTCTATGGGGACAGACTTTGTCCCACTCGGATCCGGAATTGCGGTCCGGATCCGGATCCGCACTTCCGGGTCTGCACTTCCGTTCCGCAAAAATATAGAACATGTCCTATTCTTGTCCGCAATTGCGGACAAGAACAGGCATTTTCTATATAGTTCTGGCAATGTGCGGATCCCGCAAAATGCGGAAAGCACATTGCCGGTGTCCGTGGATCCGCAAAACACATATGGACATGTGAATGGAGCCTTACAGGGGGGTGATCAGTGACAGGGGGGTGATCAGGGAGTCTATATGGGGTGATCAGGGGTTAACAAGGGGTTAATAAGTGATAGGGGGGGGGGTAGTGTGGTGCTTGTTGCTACTTTACATAGCTACCTGGTCCTCTGGTGGTCGATCCCAGCAAATGGAACCACCAGAGGACCATGTAGCAGGTATATCAGACGCTGTTAACAAAACAGCGTCTGATATACATCTTTGATGCTTTTTATTTTACATCTACAGCCTGCCAGCGATTGATCATTGCTGGCAGGCTGCAGTATGACTGCAGAGCCGCGATCTGCTGTGAACGCGCGCGTGTTCACAGCAAATCTCGCCTCTCGCGAGATGACGCTCCGACGCGTCAAGGAGGAACAAGCCTGCCGCCGCCTGGACGCAGGCCTGCATTAGGCGGTCGGCAGGCGGTTAGGTGAGTCATTTACATATTACAAAAATCTAATTTATGAATAAATAGAGCCACAATGGGAGATAATAATGACATCTAAAGAATCTACTCTTCAGGATGAACATGTACATATGCTTTAACGGAGGGGGTAAAATCTGATGACAGAATCCCTTTAACTGTTCACAGTAACAGTAATTTTGACCAGGGGAACCCGAACTTTTGCATGCCACTGTACATATATAAACTTGCTTGTATGTACTGTAGCATGTAATATTTCTCTTTATTGTAACCACTCCTGGCTTTGAAAAAACTAATCAAAAGCTGCCTTAAATGGGTGTTCCACCTTTTAGATACTGATGAACTATCCTCCAGGCCATTAATATGAGATTGGTAGAGGGCTGACACGTAGTATCCTAATAGATAAGCAGTTTTTGGCACCAGCTCCACTTTGTAGAAACCATGCTAGCAAACTGCAGCCCAACTCTCATTCAAGTGAAACTGCAGTATGCCAGCACAGCCACTACACAGTGGACAGAATCTTCTACTTCTGGCTCCATCCACTGTTAATTTTCCATCATTTGTGGCTGCTGCAAACAGCTAATGAGTAGGGATGCCAGGTGTCAGGATGATGTTATTAATACCTAAAGGTATATATAATTAATGGGGTATTCTCATGTCATAAAGTTATATAACACTAGAATATGCCATTCCTTCTTGATCGGTGGACGTTAGACCTCTAGGATCCACCCAACCGAACCTGAGAATGTTTTTCCTGAACAACGTTGCTCCAAACCACAAGGCTGTGCAGAAAACTGCATTTGGCCCCATTCACTTGAATTGCGCTGCTCTACAGTTTCCCTGAGCAGTGGATGGTGGTGTGAAGATACAGTGTATACAGGTAAAAACAGTAAAGGCATCACAGTGCTAATCCATTTCTATAGCCTATTCATTCTCAGGTATGGTGGGGTTCCCAGAGGTTGGATCCCATGATCACAAAGTGCTATATCCTAGTAAAAAGCCATCAATTTATGAAATTGAAAAGCAATTTAAATTATGAAAATTTAAAACTCACTAGGAGTAATCTTTTTATCCTTTAAAGAGTAAGGGCCCACATATGGAAACTTTTTAAAACATAGTCATGTCAGATTTTAGGTGCTTAGCATTTAAGACTAATGACATTAGGTCTACTGTGAACAATAACATAACTTGTGGCCAATCTAGAGAAATCAAAAGCTTAATGACCAATCCAGACAGTGGCGGAAAGATTCAGTAATTAAAAATGATAAGAGAGGAGGGAGTGTTTTTATTAAATACTAGCAGAAGGAACCGGCTTCTCACGGGTATATTTAGTCTATATAGTCTATTCACTATAACAGGGACATCTACAGTACCCCGCCCCTTTAACAGTGACCTCCACAGCGGCCTGCCCCCTTAACAGTAACATTCACAACGCCCTCCACTTTAACAGTGGCCTCCACAGTAGCTGCCCCTTTATTAGTGACGTCCACATTACCCCTTCTCGTTAACAGTGATTTCCACAATAACCTGCCCCCTTAACAGTGACCTCCACCACTGCTCCATTCCCTTAAAATGTGACCTCCACAACACCCCACCCCCTTAACAGTGACCTCTACAGCACTCCGCTACGTAACACTGACCTCCATAGTTGACCATCCCCTTAACTGTGACCTCCACCATTCCCTGCCTCCTTAACAGAGACCTCCATAGCGCCTGCCCCTTTAACTGTGACCTCCACAGCATCCCGCCCCTTTAACAGTGACATCCACAGCAGCCTGCCCCTTTAACAGTGACCTCCACAGCATCCTACTCCTTTAACAGTGACCTCCACAGTTTCTCGACCATTAACAGTGACCTTCACAGCAGCCCACCCCTTTATTAGTGACCTTCACAGTACCCCATCTCCTTAACAGTAATTTCCACAACATCCCATCCCCTTAACAGTGGCTTCTAGAGCAATCTGCCCCTTAACACTAGCGGACACTCCCCTTAACTGTGACCTCCACAGCAGCCTGCCTTTAGGGAGGCCGGAGGTCCAGTTTTAGGCCAGACAGTCTGGCTTTCAGACTCCCTGTACTCCTTCCGGTGCAGGGTCAGAACGGACAAAGGGATGTCCTTTTAACCAGCTCACTCTCAGACAGAAAGTCTCCCTCCTTCCCACCCCTGCAGCTTACAGAAGTTGATTTTTACCTTCATTTTTTCAATCCCCGTTGGCTGTGGAGTGGGAGGGGCATAACCAGGTCTGGGGCGTTGTCTAGCAGGACCTGGGGGAGGGGTTTTTAATTCCGTCTTTTGAGGGTGGCCTGAATGGTCACCCTTCCTGCCCCTTAACTGTGACCTCCACAGCACTTCGCTCTCTTAACATTGTCATCCACAGCACCCTGCCCCTTTAAAGCTGACCTACAGCAGTGAAAAAAAAAATGGCTGGGTTATTATGAAAACCTGGTGTTAAACTGTGTGTATGTGGAGACTAAGGGCCTGCGAGCTTCTACTGGCTGATAAGAGTCATGTGACCAGGCTTCTATTGGCTTTTTGGGAATATCTCAGGAATGGTATGTGCTAGAGACCTTAAAGTTTCTAAGAATTTGCAATCCATCTACTCCTTATTTTCACTTTCTCCCAAAGATTCATAAGTCGCTTGAGAAACGAATGCAAATAATTAAAATTTATCTTTTACCATCCATATAAATCCATTCAAGACATTTTTTTTATATTTACATATTTCTGCCCAGAATCCTTACAAAAGCTCACTGTAAGATGATTATATGGCACTTACTATTATAGTCTTTGTTGAAACTGCACAATTTAGGGTACTTTCACACTTGCGTTCGTGTGATCCGCCAGGCAGTTCCGTCGTCAGAGTTGCCTGTCGGATCCGCCGATCAGTGTGACAATTGACTGCATTTGTAGACGGATCCGGGTGTGGATCCTTCTACAAATGCATTGCAAGAACGGATCCGTCCCTCCGCTTGTCATGCGGATGGACGGATCTGTCCTTCAGTCTTTTTCACAGTTGCATGCGCAGACCGGAAGGACGGATCCGTCCTTCAGTTGTTTCACAATGCCGGATCCGGCACTAATACAAGTCAATGTAAATTAATGCCGGATCCGGCATTCCGGCAACTGATCAGGCATTCTGGACGGATATAATACCGCAGCATGCATTTCTATCCATTCAGATTGCATGGGGATATGCCTGATCAGTTCTTTTCTGGCATAGAGCCCTTTTGACGGAACTCTATGCCGGAAAAGAATAACGCAAGTGTGAAAGTACCCTTATAAGGTATGCTCCTTTGTTTGCCATGTCTATTGTGCTATCCACACAGAGGTCCTGTCCATAAAATGGCTGCTAATGGAGGGTCATGTGACCAGGTGAATTACCTCAATGTGACATCTTCTCTATTCAGATATTGTGCACCTGCCATCTGCACTTGCACTCTTGGGATAGAGGGGAAATCACATGTGTTGAATAGAGGCCAAATCACATCGAGGTGATTACCTGGTCACATGATCCTCCAACAGAAGCCATTTTATGGACAGGACCTCTGTGTGGACAGTACAAAAGATTTCCCTAACAATGAGACATGGCTTATGAAATATAGCAAACGGCACAGAATATAAACAAATGTTATATGAGTAAGCGCCCTATAGTCATCTTACTTACACATTGGTCACAAGTAGCCAGAAAATGGACAACTCCTTTAAGGATATTAAGAGGAATGAGGAGAGATACGTGACTTTATTACCTGCTAGAGCATACACCAAAAAATCATTAGACAGAGATTGGGCTGTTCCAATTAAAGATTCAATTTTAGGGACAGTCCTCCTAAAACAACCTACCGTAAAATTTCGTAGGACATGTAACCTAAAGAATATTTAGCCCCCCTGCAAAATGTTTAAACAAGGTTCTAAACAAAACTCTATTTTTACAAAAATGAAGCGCATTAGGAACACCAACCATCATGCTAATTTAGACTTCTTTCACTGTGAGTCTAGAAAATGTAAATGTTGTCAGAGTATATCCGATAAAGTTCAGGAGGTATCCATTACAAACATTATATGGACTGTAACACCAGAAATGTCATCGACATGCTCCAGTGTCCATGCCAGATCAGTCTGCTCAACAAGAAAGAGATAGGGAATAAGGAAGGAGAAAGGAAGAGGGGAGACATAACATGGGTACTTATGTAAAATACATTAATGCAAAAAAATTGTATGTGAATGGTAATGGTATAGAAAAAAAAACGGCACTGTGGATTATATAACACTTAACAAAAAGAGTCCTAAGGATAATATTAGTTGAAGCATTCCAGGAGCATCATATGCCCCCAGGGAGCGCCCCACAGAGGGAGAAATGAATATCTATGAATAGGTATGAAAGTCAGGGACTAAGGACATAAGCATAAAAAATAGTGAAGTAGGGGTGTGTGGCTGGATGTCGAACCAGGAAGGCCGTGTGAGACTCCTCTCCAGCATCTAGCCCTCAAAAAAGTGTCTCAAAGCGACTAAAATACAGACTTTTCCTCTGACTCATCCACATCATACAAGGTGGCTTACATCTCCTACACCACAGCCATGCCAAAGAGGAAGCCGAGATTATCGGAGGCAGCGAAAATGACGGCCTTCTTCCAGACACCTGTGAGGATCCAAGATGGCGCCCGCAGCAGCTCTGCAGAAAAAAACGGAGGCAAAGTAAGTGATAGCGCAGAAGCGCAGGGCGCTCCTAACTCACAAAAAACAAGTGTTCCTGGCCCTGAACTTTCACCCATACAGAGGTCTCCATATCTTAGTGCAGGCACAAACGCCATCTCCGTTAAGCAAGGGCAACTGCTCCCTGCAGATGCTGACGAGCCTGCCAGAGACGGGCAAAACTTTCTGGAAACAGGCGCCATCACAGAAACTAACATGCACCCAATGCTGCAGGAATTATGCAGCTCAATAACAATGATTTTCAAGAATCCCTGCAGAACTTATACAAAGAGATCAAGGATATGGGTGAAAGAACAGCACACCTTGAAACCAAGATAGACGAATTTACAAATGCGCACAACTCCCTGGTCGATACCCACAATGACCTCTATGATGATGTAGGGGCAATTAAGCTAAAACTTGCTGACATTGAGGATAGATCCCGCCGGAACAATATTATGTTCAGAGGGATACCGGAGTCAGTACAAAATGAGCACCTCAAAGAATTTCTAATAGATTTCTTTGCAGTTCTTCTGCTGCAATCTGAACAAAGGGACATGATTATTGACAGGGTCCACAGAACCCCGAAATCCAAACAAGCTCCATCATCGGCTCCTAGGGATGTCCTGGCTAGACTACACTTTTTCTACTTCAAAGAATAAATAATGTCAGCTGCCAGATCCGCCAACAACCTACCAGACAAATATGCCTCAATAACTTTATTTACAGATCTATCTGCTGCAACTCTCAGCCAAGGAGGGAATTCGCACCTATCACTATCAAAGGTTCTGAGGGAAAGGGGAATCCAGTATAGATGGGGATTCCCTGTGAGGCTGATCATATACAGGAATGGGACAAATCATGTTCTACATTCTATGCAGATGGCTTCTAAAATGCTCTCTAAGTGGTTCCAGGACAAGATGGTAGGATCCAACACTTTATCTCCATCAACAAAGTCCCCGACCCTATCAAGAGAATGGACTGTTGTCGGATCCCCTAAAGCTCCCAACTCATCCCCTGGCTGAGGCTTCAGGATCAGTGAAATGGACGTCAGGTTATTAAAAAAGTTAAAAACTGTCTATCTTATCATATGACGGTTTAATGTTCTGTGTTATTTACTTAAATGATTATTTGAATGTGCTTCATGTACCCCCAATATGTGGGCTAAAAGGGATCCCTGAACAAGTTTTCAGAGACGCTCCCCCGCCCTCCTTTAATATGTCCAAGTAGGCCATGTATATCTGAGAGATGTGAAAAAAACTTTAAGTTTCGCCCTGGTTCAGAGTTTTTTTACTGGGGCAAAGTTTTACCCTGTTGTTTTCTCCTTATTTATCTGGTCCAGCACACTTTTGAATACAGAGGACTTAACGTCATGTTGAGGGAAGTGCCCCCTGATATATATGTATACCGCTGGCCTGGGTACACTGCCTGTGTGGGTATATGTGTGTATATGTATGTACATATACACACGTACAGGGGATGCATGCATGTGTATGGATGGGCCCCATGGCATCCATGCAGATGTATGCTCCCAGAAAGTGGCTTATGGACATATGCATGTATATGGATGTGCCCCAAGCATCCATATGCATGTATATGTATATGTATATATATTTTATATACCTTATAGCCCCCAAATATATATGTTTTGATGTATGCATGTATATGGATGTGCCCCAAGCATCCATATACATATATACTATATATGATGCCCCCTGATTCACCTAAAACCAGAGGTATCAGTGTGAATGTGCCCCAAGCATTCACACGGATACCATCTGGTTAATTGCATCAGGATGACTGGACAAGAGTCCGGTCATCCTGGATGCTTCAAAGAGCTCCGATTCAATAGAATCGGAGTCCTTGTAATAATTATCTCCAGCGCTGCTGGCGATAATTATGCATGATAGGAAGAGGGAGAAACCTCCCTCCTCCTATTATACACATTCCGGCAGCGCGATTACTATCGCGCTGCCTGGAATGTAAGTGCAACAGGCGGGAGATCAAAGGATTCTCCCGCCTGCTAGCACATAGCGCGGCCCGCTGTGCGCGTGCTGGGACGCGCGGCCCGGCGCGGTGACGCCATATTGCCGCGCCGGCCCACGTGTCCCTGCGTGTGACGCGCATGCGCCGCGCCTCGAGCGGCCGGCGCTGGAGTGCGGGCTGCTGGATATAAATATCCAGCAGCCCGGCACTGGGGCGGAGAAGGAAGCCGCCCTAACAGCAGAATCATCCCCTGGACAAACGAGCAACCCCTGGACGGAACGAGCAACCCCTAGAAGACGAGCATTAAAGGCTGAGTACCCACTATCCCACCAACGACCCTTCACTGCCCACTATATACCCCCTTAACCCTTCACTGCCCACTCCCCCACCAACGCTATACTCCCTTAACCCTTCACTGCCCACTACTGTACCCTACACCCTACCTCCCTGTGCAGCAACACCCCAGCTCCCCTGTGTATTTTCCCTCAGCCTGACTGCAATACCACAGTCAGGGTCCATTCCGCTGCTTATCTTTACTGGACTGTACCGCAGATTGCAGCCAGTGCAGTAACGCTATATTGTTCCCCTAGGGATAGTTAAGCCTAGGCAGGGGGAGGGGTGACTACAATCGTGTGTGTGTGTAATTTGTATTAGCTAGAGTTTTGGGAGGAATTGGGGATTGTGTAGAGTAGCTAGTACTGTGCTTTTAGTGCTGTGTATATACTGTATTGCATGTGTCATTATTACTGTATCATAGGTGATAATAAATATCGTGTGTTGACAACACCTACTGTGTAGTGTGTGGTTCTTCACTAACGTTAGCCTAGTTCAGTAAGGCGCCCGCAGATAGCCAGTGACCCATGCTAGGCAATAGTTAACGTGATTTTAAGGTATAAATAGGTGGAGTCATTAGCGTATGAACCCATCTATTTATGAATATTAATTAGGGATATTTGCATAAATATCAATAATTAATAACTCCCTTTACATTGGCGAGCCAGCCCCACTGCTAGGAATTTGTTTGTGTTTGGCTCTGGTGGGAAAAATCGCTCACGCTGTGGACTAGTCAGGCGGAAGGACGCAATCTGAGCGTCCAAGGCCTGATAGTTCGGACAGGTAGAGCAGTTTTTTTTTTCAATCAGAGCTAGACACTGGGCAATTTCTACAGCAGCAGAACCTAAAATATTTAGAATTAGTGTATTAATGATTATCTGATTGCCTTGCATGCCCATTGAACACTGGAGAGCAATTCATACATCACTAGAGAAACATCATCATTGGAGCTGAACATAAGTCGTCTGGCTGGACGGGAGAAGGCGTTCCGGATATTGAAGGACCTCCTCTACGCAGCAATATAGAACAACAAAGAACGCCATCGCCAGAGACATGTTTCTCCAACAGGTTCAGCAGAACCTGAAGGAGTTACTGCCTCATGCAGCAATACGATTGCACAAACCATATCTACAAGGGGTAACACCAATGCCCGCTGTAGGAGAAATGGTGATGGTAAAAGTCTTCCGTCGGACTGGTCCATGGGATGCAAACTGGGAAGGACCCTACAAGGTCCTTGAAGTAATGGGAGACACCATGCTGAAGGTACAAAGGCCTATCACCAACAAAAAGAAATCCCAGAGACGACAGGAAGTCTTGTGGATCCACATCGACCAGGCCAAGGCCACCTGAGCCTCCCCAACTCAATAACGTAGGTCGCTCCGAAGTTGGGTGAGAGGGGGGAGAGGGCCTGATAGGTCGCTGGCGGATCCACTATCCTTATCACACTCCATCTAATTACAGACCACAAGAGAAAGACACGCCATGAAACCACATTACCAGGGAAGAACTAGGCGTCTTCTGAACAAGATACGTATCCAACTTGTGACACTGGTGGTAAGCATGTTGATGGTGGGCTCAACCTCTTCAGGGGAGGGCCTGGGGACTAACATTGGTATGGCACACATACCACTTAATGGACCCGGCCTTTTAATGGTGGAATGTTTGGGTGGCAAAATCCTGGAACCATACAAGAACTTCACCTTTACACCAGGTCAGTGGTATCTGTATGGTTTCCAGAGAAAGGGTTTTGCCAACGGTGTAATTCAACATTATACCCCGGTGGAGAATGTGTCTGCCATACAACATGACTTACACGACCTCTGTCTCAAGGAGCACAGGCATTTTCAGGACTCAGACCCTACACCTATCAAATCCCTAAGATGGGTGTCTAGGGACCCACACTTGCACCCTTACAAGCAAGTAGAAGCCAACACTACCACAGTGTTGTGTACCAAAGAGGGTTTGCTGAGTCCTGAGGATGTCACTGGGGAAGAATACGGCGGATGGTACATCCTGAAAGCTACCTTCCTAGGGAAGGATAGCCGTGACGGGGTTGAGGGTTAGGACATATTTTGATAGGCCCATTCCGGTAAAAGGCACCCTGAAGGCTTATTAGTAGTGCTGAGGGATTCCCAGATGATTATCACCAGGGAATCCAGTTATGTACAAGGACATGTGTCCACAGATTACTTACGAACCAGTATAATGATGTTAAAATTAAACTGCAGTGACTCTGGTCAAGCCACTTGGAACGACTCAGAGTGGTCCGGTAAAACTAGAAGGTTTATATCGAGCCACAGTTTTAAAGGTACGGACTGATGCCAAGGATCCTAGGTATGTTCAGTTAAAGGGGTCTCCATCTATACGGTCTTTCATGATCACGATCATGAGAGACAACTGTGTTCCCGAGGTGACGGGATACTATTTTGTCACCTATGCCCACTGGGAGCAAGAAACCCAGATGGTAATGTTGGACACTAATCCCTGGAGTTGGGATTTAGTGTGCAACGGGTGGACACCCCTACAGTAGACGTATGGATGGACGGTACCCCTATGACTGAAGAATACCGGGTAGGTATGTGTCTTCCGATTGGAAAGACCCCAGGGGCAGGGACATTAACTTTGACATCAATATAGATGGTTCATTTAAGTGGCCTTTTGCGAGGCAATAGACGAGGGGTGTTGGACCTTTACTCAGTGGGTCTATCTGTCCCAATCCAAACCCGTAGGGAAGCTGGTGTTACAGGCTGGAGATAACGAACAGTGGTATCCGTTCCAGGGAAGGGGGCAGATCTGTGTAACCGTGGTGAGGGTCCCCTACGATACAGAGGGTCCCCAACCAGTAAAACCGCATTCGGACTCCTGCACCGCCCCTATCCATCTACTGGCAGATCCTATAGTCCCTCAACTGTCATCCCCTGGAAGATCATCACGGATGCCAAATTCATCCTGTTTACCTGGAGAATTTCCGTAGATGACTTCCGAGTGGACCATTGGGATGACAGGTGTGGGGAGTTTGTTAGGAACCAAATCGATATGGTAAGAGGATGGATAGAGGCGGGGCAAGAGGTAAGGAAAGATGCCTCCCGACAAAGGAAGAACAGGGGAGGAGAGATCTAGTGGCTCTGGGACTGGGTGGAGGTGCTTTGGGAGTGGGCGCCTGAACACTATGGATATGGAAGTCCTGAGAAGTAAGCTTGGGGAGGTTGCGCGACACGCCGGGAAGGTTTCAAGACCCAGCTTGATGTAAACCACGTCCTAGAGGGTCTACAACATTCGCGACATAGATGCCACTACCTCTCTATCCTCTGCTCTACGTGAGAGGTTTAGGAGGTTAGTTGTGGGTCTCTTAGAGGAGCAGGATCGGGCTCAGCTTGCTCTGGCGTGTACGCAGGTCCAGAGCGAACTCTCGGATAACCTTAAACATATTGTTTCAGCATTATATAGCGGCCACTTCCCATTTAACCTCCGTCAGCGAATAAGTCCACTGATCTCTCCTTTTGCCATCAATCATACCAACTGGTGGGTGGTTCAGTGGCATGGATGTCGGAATTTAACCTGCACCGCTTCATCCTTGGCACCTGTGTCCGGTAGCCTCAGACAGGGATACAGTGCTATTAATCTAGGTACGGTGATCAGCAATCGGACGGTACTTCATCCTCAGCTCCCTCGAGCGCTTCTAACCTATGAAGAAGGCCATCCTTCTTTGTTTGACACTGAGGGATGTTGGTTGAGAGAGGATGCCATCCTCTGTCCGGATAGTCTGGATCGGGTGCTTAGGCGCCAGTGTTGGAACACCGAGGGGACATGTGAGATGAAGATCAACCCAATACCATCATCCTCCTTAAAATACTTAGGGCAGGGATATTGGTGTTGGTACCAAGGGAGTAACGGGTCGTATACAATCTATGGACTAAATTGCACCGAACGAGGAGAACTCCTCCCCGGAGCGTACTGTACCCTTAGTCCCGTTCTAGGTCTGGACTTTGCAGAGCAGCAGGGAAGAACCCCGATCACCCCGGAGAAAAGACTCGATATTCGCCCCGACGTCCCTGTGAGACTACAAAAGATTCCTCTTGGCTTCGGCAAAGAACTTAAACATCTCTTGCTGGACTTCAGCCAAGAGGAAGAAATTATACAACACCTTCGGGAGACGGAGAAGCAGGCCACCATCCAGCTTACACATGACCGGGTGAAAATTACCGCGGTTGCCACCGCATTGGACAAGGACTCAAAGATATCATGGTGGGAGAGTCTTTTGGATACAGTCCTAAAGCAACGCCATTTTTCAATTTATTGATACATCCGGTGATAGTGCTTCTGGTTCTGGTGGGACTCATGTATTTCGGACTATGGTGGATGTATCGGAAGGTCAAGAGACTTATGGACCAGATACACCAGAACCAGACAGAGCTTCACGAAGTCAATCGTAGAAGGATCAGGACGTAGTTCCAGCAATGTCCTGAAGCCAGAAATCACATGGACATGCTGTTTTCTATGAGGGTTCAGGATGAGAATTCAAAGCCATCCGGAAACCCCATAGGATGGAACATGTATATTTATAGTTGTATGGTGTTTTCATAGGTGGGTTCGGGATGTAATCAATTGCCATCCTGTTACCTCCTAATATTATATATATTGATTATTTGTATGGGGGTCGGTCGTGTACCCATGGACATTCTAGATGCGAATGTGTCATAGCCTATACTACAATATGGCCGGACACACACTTGCATCCTATAGGCGGTTCCCATTGACGCGGGATCTATATTACCAGTGTCTTTGGAAGTATAAAGAGATATGCCAGGTTGCATGAATCTCTACGGGTACACACCGAACCTAATTTTGAAGGTGTTGGGAGGGGGGAGGAATGTGTTTCTGTCTGGTATGAATGAGGAGGAATAGCCCCTTAGGGACAGGCCCCTCTTTACAGGTAATTTGCCACCTTAACTCCACAAACAGTGAAGTTTGTAAGGGTTGGACTGAACGTTAGATAGTGCGGTGTTATTTTCCCGCCGTTACAATTTAGACACCTTGACATCACCTCTTACGGAAGTCTGGACCCGCCTTGAGAAAAGAAAAACTTGTGTATCCATCTATGGGAGAACCTCTTATTTAACAGATTCTTCAATCAAGGTGGAAAGGGAAAGGTCAGATGGAAGATTGACCTAAAAAACTGTGAGGGCAAGGCCCTTCCAGAATATTGGGGGTGGCCGACACCCGAAGACCGTTATAAGAAAGAAAGATTGACCTAAAGTCCGTGAGGGCAAGGCCATTTCAGAATATTGGGGGTGGCCGACACCCGAAGACCGTTATAGAAAGAAAGAGCGACTTAAAGTCTGTGAAGGCAAGGCCATTCCAGAATATTGGGGATGGCCAACACCCGAAGATCGTTATTCAACGTAAGGTTGTAAAGGAAAAGGACCAAGCTAAAGGGAAGAAGATGGTGTATCCTGTGGATGGACACATTCTAGTTGCAGTAACGGGCGGGTCAGAGATGGTAGTTACAACGGACGATGTCTGGGTGCCTAAAGGCTAGAGTACTTCAGTCCTTCCTGAACTGTCACCAACCAGTAAGTGGGGTTAAGGAGACAAATAAGTCCCAGCACTTCATCAAACTATATTGTCGTGTTCCCGACAACAGGGGGATTGTTGAGGGAAGTGCCCCCTGATATATATGTATACCGCTGGCCTGGGTACACTGCCTGTGTGGGTATATGTGTGTATATGTATGTACATATACACACGTACAGGGGATGCATGCATGTGTATGGATGGGCCCCACGGCATCCATGCAGATGTATGCTCCCAGAAAGTGGCTTATGGACATATGCATGTATATGGATGTGCCCCAAGCATCCATATGCATGTATATGTATATGTATATATATTATATACCTTATAGCCCCCAAATATATATGTTTTGATGTATGCATGTATATGGATGTGCCCCAAGCATCCATATACATATATACTATATATGATGCCCCTGATTCACCTAAAACCAGAGGTATCAGTGTGAATGTGCCCCAAGCATTCACACGGATACCATCTGGTTATTGCATCAGGATGACTGGACAAGAGTCCGGTCATCCTGGATGCTTCAAAGAGCTCCGATTCAATAGAATCGGAGTCCTTTGTAATAATTATCTCCAGTGCTGCTGGCGATAATTATGCATGATAGGAAGAGGGGAGAAACCTCCCCTCCTCCTATTATACACATTCCGGCAGCGCGATTACTATCGCGCTGCCTGGAATGTAAAGTGCTACAGGCGGGAGATCAAAGGATTCTCCCGCCTGCTAGCACATAGCGCGGCCCCGCTGTGCGCGTGCTGGGTCGCGCGGCCCGGCGCGGTGACGTCATATTGCCGCGCCGGCCCACGTGTCCCTGCGTGTGACGCGCATGCGCGCGCCTGAGCGCGGCCGGCGCGGGAGTGCGGGCTGCTGGATATAAATATCCAGCAGCCCGGCACTGGGGAGAAAAAGGAAGCCGCCCCAACAGCAGAATCATCCCCTGGACAAACGAGCAACCCCTGGACGGAACGAGCAACCCCTAGAAGACGAGCATTAAAGGCTGAGTACCCACTATCCCACCAACGACCCTTCACTGCGCACTATATACCCCCTTAACCCTTCACTGCCCACTACCCCACCAACGATCCACTGCCCACTACCCCACCAACGTTCTACCTTAACCCCTTACTGCCCACTATCCCACCAACGAATACCCCCTTAGCCCTTCACTGCCCACTATCCCACCAACGACCCTTCACTGCCCACTACCCCACCAACAATACCCCCTTAACCCTACACTGCCCACTACCCCACCAACGCTATACTCCCTTAACCCTTCACTGCCCACTACTGTACCCTACACCCTACCTCCCTGTGCAGCAACACCCCAGCTCCCCTGTGTATTTTCCCTCAGCCTGACTGCAATACCACAGTCAGGGTCCATTCCGCTGCTTATCTTTACTGGACTGTACCGCAGATTGCAGCCAGTGCAGTAACGCTATATTGTTCCCCTAGGGATAGTTAAGCCTAGGCAGGGGGAGGGGTGACTACAATCGTGTGTGTGTGTAATTTGTATTAGCTAGAGTTTTGGGAGGAATTGGGGATTGTGTAGAGTAGCTAGTACTGTGCTTTTAGTGCTGTGTATATACTGTATTGCATGTGTCATTATTACTGTATCATAGGTGATAATAAATATCGTGTGTTGACAACACCTACTGTGTAGTGTGTGGTTCTTCACTAACGTTAGCCTAGTTCAGTAAGGCGCCCGCAGATAGCCAGTGACCCATGCTAGGCGATAGTTAACGTGATTTTAAGGTATAAATAGGTGGAGTCATTAGCGTATGAACCCATCTATTTATGAATATTAATTAGGGATATTTGCATAAATATCAATAATTAATAACTCCCTTTACATGTCACAAGAGGTATTCTATAAGAAGTATTGCTTAATGTGTACAAATCAGTTTTATCCGCCTAGGTAACATGGTTATAACAATTTCTTCTTTGAATAAAAAAGTTTTAAATAGTCCTTTCAAGAGAGCTCTCTTTTGGAAGGAAGCTAAACGCCTCAAATGAGATGTATTATGTGCACAAGAGACTCACCTTCACCAAAAGGACTCTCATACAATTAAAAATAAGGATTACCCTCATATTTTTACTACTCCTAATACAACGAAAAGGAAAGGTGTCCTAATTGCAATTCAAAATTCAGTAGCCTTTTTTTTGGTTGGAAGCAAACTAGACAAAAACGGTCGATATATTATTCTGAATTGCTTAATTAACAACTCACCATACTGTGTAGTCTCACTATATGCTCCTAACAAAAGACAGGGCAAATTTTACAGACATCTTTTGCAAAAGACTAGGAGATGGGGTGAGGGAGTCCTAATTTTCATAGAGGATTTTAACAAAGTCCTTATACCTCATTTAAACAAATCTAAACCTAAAAGGAATGATAAAAACACAGTTTTGTTCCACATTACACAAAGGATCTCTTTGACATATGGAGAATTCTGCATGCGTCGGAGAGACATTATTACTTCTTTTCTAACCCACACATGACGTACTCAAGAATAGATATGGCCATGGTGGACAAAAAATTGTTGCAGAGAGTGCTCAAAGCTGATATTGGTAAAAAAACA
The DNA here is from genome assembly GCA_033119425.1 of Bufotes viridis. NCBI lineage: Eukaryota > Metazoa > Chordata > Amphibia > Anura > Bufonidae > Bufotes > Bufotes viridis. The sequence continues at coordinate 443,550,676 of CM065589.1, read as the reverse complement.
TGGGTAGACCATGCCCCCATATCGATTTCAATAGAAGAAAGTTTTAACTCCCTCACCCTGTCTCCTTGGAGAATTAATAATTCTCTCTTGTCTGTTAACGACACCTGTGAAGCACTGGAAAAAGAAGACAACTGACTTCTTTATCTTTAACCGTGCAGATAACTCGACTCCACAGAATAACTGGTGCGCCTATAAAGCTGTCATTCGAGGCAAGTGCATTCAATTAGCATCAGCAAAGAAAAAACAAAGAAAACATAAAATACAGGAGTTACTAAGCAAAATCCATTCACTGGAACTTAAAAACAAAGCTTTAACTACCCAACAAATAGCGAAAGAACTTAAAGACTTAAAGAGAACCTGTCACCAGGATTTTGTGTATAGAGCTGGGGACATGGGCTGCTAGATGGCCGCTAGCACATCCGCAATACCCAGTCCCCATAGCTCTATGTGCTTTTATTACGTCAAATAAAGGAATTTAGAGATATGCAAATGAACCTGATATGACTCCTGTGTCCGGAGATGAGTCACATTTTCTGAGCGCAGCACCACCCCGCGTCCTCCGAATCTCTTCCTTGCTGGCCAATGTTACAGAGTTGGAGCGCCGAAATCTCGCGATGTGCAGTGTTGGCATCATGTTCCTTCCCTGTGCTGGCATCAGCACAGGGAACGAACTACGCATGCGCTAGCTCGCGCATCATGAAATTTCGGCGCTCCAGCTCTGTGACATCGGCCAGCAAGGAGGAGATTCTGAGGACGCGGGGCGGTGCTGCACTCAGAAAATGTGACTCATCTCCGGACACAGGAGTCATATCAGGTTCATTTGCATATCTCTAAAATCCTTTTTTTGACGCAATAAAAGCACATAGAGCTATGGGGACTAAGTATTGTGGATGTGCTAGTGGCCATCTAGCAGCCCAAGTCCCCAGCTCTAGAGTTGAGCGAACACCTGGATGTTCGGGTTCGAGAAGTTCGGCCGAACTTCCCGAAAATGTTCGGGTTCGGGATCCGAATTCGACCCGAACTTCACCCCGAACCCCATTGAAGTCAATGGGGACCCGAACTTTTGAGCACTAAAAAGGCTGTAAAATAGCCCAAGAAAGGGCTAGAGGGCTGCAAAAGGCAGCAAAATGTAGGTGAATCCCCTGCAAACAAACGTGGATAGGGAAATGACTTAAAATAAAATAAAATAAATAAAAATTAACCAATATCAATTGGCAACTTGGAGGAGGAGGAGGTGGAATAGGAGGTTGGGGTGGCATCAGGTGGGAATGCTATGGGAGTTGAAGTTCTCATCACAGCCAAAAAGGATTCATGTCTGCCTGCAGTGCCACAGGCCTTATTTACAGACTCAGGGCCATGGCACCCGCAAAGAGGAGAGCGGTCCCGTAACAGCAACACAGGCCTCAGGTCAACCTGCAATGGAACAGGCCATTATCATTTATGTAGGCCCCTGACACCCAGACAGAGGAGAGGTCATTTGAAAGTAAAAAGAGTTTAATGTCTCTCACCCAGACAGCAAGCAATTAAACGAAATATAGGCCACTGACACACAGACAATGGGGCGGTCATTAGACAGTAAAAATAATTTAATATCTCCCACCAAGACAACAAATGATTAAACGACATATAGGCCCCTGACACCCAGACAATGGGGTGGTCATTAGACAGTAAAAAGTGTTAAATGTCAGCCACCAAGACAGCAAGCAAGTACGTGAAATTAAGGCCCCTGACACCCAGACAATGGTATGCAAAATAAATGTGGAGCCCCAGTATTGGGTCTACAACACAATAAAAGCCAGATATCCCTCAAAGGAAGGAAAACCGAGCAAAGGGGTGTCTCCTTTACAGAGATCACCAAATCCACCATATTAAGTGGCCCCCAAGTCAAGATCCCGCCTTTTTACAAGCTTTAAGGATGTGACGGGGAAAACCTAAGCCAGTTATCCATCCACAGACAGCTGTTTCAGCGTGTTGCCCCTCATCAGTGTGGAGTAGGATTCTGGCTGACCGGGAGCAATGCCTTGGAGACTACTTAAACAAAATAATAGTTTATCTCAAGGAGACCAGCTACAGAAAACACCGCAGAGCCTCATTTAAGAGTCTCAACACAGCAATCCAAAGTGCAAAGCTCCCTGGGAAACAGTAATATGCAAAATAAATGTGGATCCCCAGTATTGGCTCCACAACACAATGAAAGCCAGATATCCCTCAAAGGAAGGAAAACCGAGCAAAGGGGTGTGTCCATTACAGAGATCACCAAATTAAGTGGCCCCCAAGTTAAAATCCTGCCTTTTTACAAGCTTTAAGGATGTGACGGGGAAAACCTAAGCCAGACAATGGGGCGGTCATGACAGTAAAAAGAGTTTAATATGTCCCACCAAGACAACAAATGATTAAACGACATATAGGCCCCTGACACCGAGACAATGGGGCGGTCATTAGACAGTAAAAAGTGTTAAATGTCTGCTACCAAGACAGCAAGCAAGTACATGAAATTTAGGCCCCTGACACCCAGACAATGGGGCGGTCATGACAGTAAAAAGAGTTTAATATCTCCCACCAAGACAACAAATGATTAAACGACATATAGGCCCCTGAAACCCAGACAATGGGGCGGTCATTAGACAGTAAAAGGTGTTAAATGTCTGCCACCAAGACAGCAAGCAAGTACGTAAAAATTTTGACCCCTGACACCCAGACAATGGGGCGGGCATTAGACAGTAAAAAAAGTTTAATATCTCCCACCAAGACAACAAATGATTAAACGACATATAGGTCCCTGACACCCAGACAATGGGGCGGTCATTAGACAGTAAAAAGAGTTTAATATCTCCCACCAAGACACCAAATGATTAAATGACATATAGGCCCCTGACACCCAGACAATGGGGCGGTCATTAGACAGTAAAAAGTGTTAAATGTCTGCCAACAAGACAGCAAGCAAGTACGTGAAATTTAGGCCCCTGATACCCAGACAATGGGGCGGTCATTAGACAGTAAAAAGAGTTTAATATCTCCCACCAAGACAACAAATTATTAAACGACATATAGGCCCCTGAAACCCAGACAATGGGGCGGTCATTACACAGTAAAAGGTGTTAAATGTCTGCCACCAAGACAGCAAGCAAGTACGTAAAAATTTTGGCCCCTGACACCCAGACAATGGGGCGGGCATTAGACAGTAAAAAGAGTTTAATATCTCCCACCAAGACACCAAATGATTAAATGACATATAGGCCCCTGACACCCAGACAATGGGGCGGTCATTAGACAGTAAAAAGTGTTAAATGTCTGCCAACAAGACAGCAAGCAAGTACGTGAAGTTTAGGCCCCTGATACCCAGACAATGGGGCGGTCATTAGACAGTAAAAAGAGTTTAATATCTCCCACCAAGACAACAAATGATTAAACGACATATAGGCCCCTGACCCCCAGACAATTGGGCGGTCATTAGACAGTAAAAAGTGTTAAATGTCTGCCACCAAGACAGCAAGCAAGTACATGAAATTTAGGCCCCTGACACCCAGACAATGGAGCGGTCATGACAGTAAAAAGAGTTTAATATCTCCCACCAAGACAACAAATGATTAAAGACATATAGGCCCCTGACACCCAGACAATGGGGCGGTCATTAGACAGTAAAAAGAGTTTAATATCTCCCACCAAGACACCAAATGATTAAATGACATATAGGCCCCTGACACCCAGACAATGGGGCGGTCATTAGACAGTAAAAAGTGTTAAATGTCTGCCAACAAGACAGCAAGCAAGTACGTGAAGTTTTGGCCCCTGATACCCAGACAATGGGGCGGTCATTAGACAGTAAAAAGAGTTTAATATCTCCCACCAAGACAACAAATGATTAAACGACATATAGGCCCCTGACCCCCAGACAATAGGGCGGTCATTAGACCGTAAAAAGTGTTAAATGTCTGCCACCAAGACAGCAAGCAAGTACATGAAATTTAGGCCCCTGACACCCAGACAATGGGGCGGTCATGACAGTAAAAAGAGTTTAATATCTCCCAACAAGACAACAAATGATTAACCCCTTAAGGACACGGCCCTATTTCACCTTAAGGACCAGGCCATTTTTTGGAAATCTGACCAGTGTCACTTTATGTGGTGATAACTTTAAAACGCTTTTACTTATCCAGGCCATTCTGAGATTGTTTTTTTGTCACATATTGTATTTCATGACAGTGGTAAAATAAAGTCGAAAAATTTCATTTTTATTTATAAAAAAATACCAAATTTACCAAAAATTTTGAAAAATTTACAATTTTCCAAGTTTCAATTTCTCTACTTCTAGAATACATAGTAATACTGCCAAAAAAAGTTATTGATTTACATTCCCCATATGTCTACTCCATGTATCGATTATTTTGGGAATGCCATTTCATTTTTGGGGACATTACAAGGCTTAGAAGTTTAGAAGCAAATCTTGACATTTTTCAGAAATTTTCAAAAACCCACTTTTTAGGGACCAGTTCAGGTCTGAAGTCACTTTGTGAGGCTTACATAATAGAAACCACCCAAAAATGACCCCATTCTAGAAACTACACCCCTGAAGGTACTCAAAACTGATTTTACAAACGTCATTAACCCTTTAGGTTTTCCACAAGAGTTAATGGCAAATAAAGATAACATTTCTGAATTTCGATTTTTGGAAAATTTTTCGATTTTAATCCATTTTTCCAGTAACAAAGCAAGGGTTAACAGCCAAACAAAACTCAATATTTATTGCCCCGATTCTGTAGTTTGCAGAAACACCCCATATGTGGTCCTAAACTACTGTATGGCCAAACGGCAGGGCGCAGAAGGAAAGGAACGCCATATGGGTTTTGGAAGCGGATTTTGCTGGACTGGATTTTTGACACCATGTCCCATTTGAAGCCCCCGATGCACCCCTAGAGTAGAATCTCCATAAAAGTGACTTCATCTAGAAACTACACCCCTGAAGGTATTCAAAACTGATTTTACAAACTTTGTTAACCCTTTAGGTGTTCCACAAGAGTTATTGGCAAATGGAGATGAAATTTCAGAATTTCAATTTTTGTTACCTTGCCTCAAAAAAGTGTAATATAGAGCAACCAAAAATCATATTTACCTAAAATAGTACCAACAAAACTGACACCTTATCCCGTAGTTTCAATAATGGGGTCACTTTTTGGAGTTTCTACTGTAGGGGTGCATCGGGGGCTTCAAATGGGACATAGTCTCAAAAAAACAGTCCAGCAAAATCCGGCTTCCAAAAACCATATGGCGTTCCCTTCCTTCTACGCCCTGCCGTTTGGCCATACAGTAGTTTACAACCACATATGGGGTGTTTCTGCAAACTACAGAATCAGGGCAATAAATATTGAGTTTTGTTTGGCTGTTAACCCTTGCTTTGTTACTGGAAAAATGGATTAAAATGGATAATTTGCAAAAAAATAGCTGTTTTGGGACAGTTTTGTATTTTTGTTATTTACATCGTTGAACTGACAGGTTAGATTGTGTGCTATTTCTATAGAGCAGGTTGTTACGGACGCGACAATACCAAATATGACTACTTTTTGGGGTTTTTGTTTCAGTTTTACATAATAAAGCATTTTTGAAAAAAATGATTTTTAGTGTCTCCACATTCTGAAAGCCATAGTTTTTTGTTTTTTTGCGATTGTCCTATGTAGGGGCTCATTTTTGCGGGATGAGATGGCGGTTTGAATGATACTATCTTGGGGTGCATATGACCTTTTGATCACTTGCTATTACACTTTTTGTGATGTAAGGTGACAAAAAAATGACTTTTACAACGTTTTTATTTTTATGTTTACAGCGTTCACCTGAGGGGTTAGGTCATGTTATATTTTTATAGAGCAGGTCGTTACGAACGTGACGATACCCAATATGTATACTTTTTTATTTATTTTGGTGTTACACAATAATATCCTTTTGAAACAAAAAAAAACATGTTTTAGTGTCTCCATAGTCTGAGAGCCATATTTTTTCAGTTTTTAGGCGATCGTCTCAGGTTGGGTATAATTTTTGCGGGATGAGGTGGCGGTTAGATTGGCACTATTTGGGGGTCATATGACTTTTTGATCGCTTGCTATTACACTTTTGTGATGTAAGGTGACAAAAAAATGGCTTTTGACAAAGTTTTTTTTTTTTTTTTACAGTGTTTACTTGAGGGGTTAGGTCATGTGATATTTTTATAGAGCAGATTCTTACGGACGTGGAGATACCCAATATGTCTACTTTTTTAAATTTTTACATTTAACACTAAAAAGCATTTTTGAAACAAAAAAATCATGTTTTAGTCTGAGAGGCATAGTTTTTTATTTTTGGGCAATTGTTTTATGAAGGGGCTCATTTTTGCGGGATGAGATGGCGGTTAGATTGGTACTATTTTGGGAGGCATACGCCTTTTGATCGCTTTGTATTACACTTTTAGTGATGTAAGGTGCCCAAAAATGGCCTATTTACACCATTTTTGGGTTTTTTTTATGGCGTTCACCTGAGGGTTCAGTCATGTGATATTTTTATAGAGCTGTTTTTACGGACGCGGCGATACCTAATATGTGTAGTGTATTTTTTTTTTACTTTTTATTCAGTGATTTGTGTTTTCTTATTTTTACTTTTTTCACTTTTTACATTTTTTTGGACTCAGACCCACTTGGTTCTTGTAGATCCAGTGGATCTGGTGTCTATATAATACAGTACAGTACACTATATAGTGTACTGCACTGTATTTTTACTTTCACAGTCTGGTCAGACTTCTGCCTTTAGCAGAAGTCTGACCAGAAGTACCTACCATGGCAAGCAGGGCGCTTCTGAGCGTCCTGCTGCCATGGTAACCATCACCCACTGCCATTAGAGGCGGTGGGTGATGGATGAGGAGGAGGGAGCTCCCTCCTCTGCGATCCCATCCTGGGGGCTGCATAGGCACAGCAGCCCCGATGGGAGAGGAGGGAGCTCCCTCCCTGTTAACACCTTCCATACCGCGGTCCGTCCGGACCGCGGTAAGAAAGGGTTAAGCGGCTGGCATCTGCAGCACAGATGCCAGCCGTTTTCTATCAGAGTGCCAGCAATGTGCTGGCACTCTGATAGAACCACTAGACACCAGGGAATTATTACAAGGGAGGCGGGCGGGGATCGCTGTTGCGATCCCGCCTGCCGCACCGCCCGCCTCCCGCACCACCTACCGCCGCCGCAACCACCCCCTGCACCCCCGCCGCCATAACAAGATTGGGGGCTGCAGGAGGATTAAATGATTATGTTTGGGGCAACTAACTCTCTGATCCCCGCGGTCACAGACCGTGGGATCAGAGCTCGCTAGCCGCTGCAAACCGCAGGTCTGAATTGACCTGCGGTTTGCAGCGACTCACTGATCACGGGGGTCACATGACCCCCTCGGCGATAGAACATGGTTCCTGCTGCATGATCGCAGCAGGAACCATGTTTCTAGCGATTTTTTTTTTTAATACGCGATTTAATTTAGGACGTATGGGTACGTCCTGTGTCCTTAATCTGCCACTAAGACAGCAAGCAAGTATGTGAAATTTAGGCCCCTGACACCCAGACAATGGGGCGGTCATTAGACAGTAAAAAGAGTTTAATATCTCCCACCAAGACAACAAATGATTAAACGACATATAGGCCCCTGACACCCAGACAATGGGGCGGTCATTAGAAAGTATAAAGAGTTAAATGTCTGCCACCAAGACAGCAAGCAAGTACGTTAAAGTTAGGCCCCTGACACCCAGACAGAGGAGAGAGGTACCATAGCAGCAAAAGAGGCATCATGTCACCCACCAACGGAGAAGGCCACTTTTAGTTATTTAAGCCCCAGCACCCAGACAGAGGAGAGAGGTCCCAAAGCAAAGAATCAGGCTTCATGTCACCCACAAATGGAGAAGGCCACTTTCAGATATTTAGGCCCCCGGCACCCAGACGGAGGAGAGGTTCATTTAACTTTGGGTTGCCCCACAAAATAATGGTAAAATTAAAAAAAGATGATTCAATAAAGAAGTGGCCAGGAGTACAAGAATATATGGTTAAGGGGAGGTAGTTATAAATGTCTATTCTGCACAAGAGATGGACAGGTCCTGTGGGATCCATGCCTGGTTCATTTTTAAGAACGTCAGCTTGTCCACGTTGGCTGTGGACAGGTGGCTGCCTTTGTCAGTAATGACGCTACCTGAATACACGTTCAGACAAAACGCTGGCCGCCGGGCAGGCCAGTACCTCCAGGGCATAAAAGGCTAGCTCTGGCCACGTGGACAATTTGGAGACCCAGAAGTTGAATGGGGCTGAACCATCAGTCAGTACGTGGAGGAGTGTGCACACGTACTGTTCCACCATGTTAGTGAAATGCTGCCTTCTGCTAACACGTTCCGTATCAGGTGGTGGTGCAGCTGTGACTGGACACATCCTCTGTTTGGTGGGCAGCAGGTGCCAACATTCCTCCCGAGGCGGAGGAAGAGGCCAAGGCAGCAGCAGAAGAGGGAGCAGGGGGAGCCTGAGTGAGTTCCTTGTTTTTAAGGTGTTTACTCCACTGCAGTTCATGCTTTGCATGTAGATGCCTGGTCACACAGGTTGTGCTAAGGTTCAGAACGTTAATGCCTCGCTTCAGGCTCTGATGGCACAGTGTGCAAACCACTCGGGTCTTGTCGTCAGCACATTGTTTTAAGTGCCATGCCAGGGAATTCCTTGAAGCTGGCTTTGGGGTGCTCGGTCCCTGGTGGCGGTGGCCAGTAGCAGACGAACTCTCTTGGCGGCAGCTGTTCTGCTTTTGCCCCCTGCTCCCTCTTTTGCTACGCTGTTGGCTCGGTCTCACCACTGCCTCTTCCTCTGAACTATGAAAGTCAGTGGCACGACCTTCAATCCATGTGGGGTCTAGGACCTCATCGTCTCCTGCATCGTCTTCCACACAGTCTTCCTCCCTGACCTCCTGTTTGGTCTGCACACTGTAAAAAGACGCAGCAGTTGGCACCTGTGTTTCGTTATCATCAGAGACGTATGGACTCTCATGAGGTGGTATTCCCATGTCGTCATCATCAGGAAACATAAGTGGTTGTACATCAGTGCATACTATGTCTTCCACCACTGGGGAAAGGCTAGGTGGATTCCCTTGGGAAACCCTGCCAGCAGAGTCTTCAAACAGCATAAGAGACTGCTCCATAACTTGAGGCTCAGTTTCCCTGATATGCATGGGGGTGATGTGACAGACTGATGGGCTTGGTTTTCAGGTGCCACCTGTGCGCTTTCTGCAGAAGACTGGGTGGGGGATAATGTTGTGAACATGCTGGATCCACTGTCGGCCACCCAATTGACTAGCGCCTATACTTGCTCAGGCCTTACCATCCTTAGAACGGCATTGGGCCCCACCAACTATCGCTGTAAATTCTGGCGGGTACTGTAACCTGAGGTAGTTGGTTCACTAGGACATGTGGCTGTGGCAGAATGGCCACGTCCTCTCCCAGCACCAGAGGGTCCACTAACAACACCAAGACCATGTCCGCGTCCCTTACTTGATGTTTTCCTCATTGTTACCGTTCACCACAATAAGAAAAAAATTATTTGGCCCAATGTATTGAATTCAAATTCAGGCCTTTTTTTACAGGCACCTAACACTATCTGGCTATCTATTTATGTACCGTATTACACTAATCCAGGCACAGCAGTAAGCACAGATTTAGGGGAATATCAATTGTAGGCCTAGTATTTAGGCCCTGGATGAAAGGTATCTTTTTACGGACAGATTTACACTTGGAGATGCACAGTAGCGTGTGAAAAAATTTATAGGATTATGCTTTCAGCACTTGTATTTTAACACTTTGTGTAATATACCCTTTAACGGACAGATTTACACTTGGCCTGCAACAGCTGGAACACCAGATTTTGGGTATTGCTATTTCAGCAATTAAATTTCACCCCAGAAAATAATATATCCTTTGACGGACACTATGAAACTTGTCCAGTCACAGCTGGAACACCAGATTTACGTTATTGCTATTTTGGTAATTAAGTTTCAACCCAGAACAGAACAAAAGCTATAATTTTACGGACACTATGAAACTTGTCCAGTCACAGCTGGAACACCAGATTTACGGTATTGCTATTTTTGCAACTGAATTTCACCCCAGAAAATAATATATCCTTTGACGGACACTATGAAACCACTGATTTATGGTATTGCTATTTTGGAAATAGAATTTCACCCCAGAAAAAAAAAAAAATCTTTGCCAGACAGTATTACACTTGGCTTGCCACAGCTGGAACACCAGATTTAGGGGATTGCTATTTTTTCACTGAATTTCACCTCTCATTAAAATATAGAAAATTCTATCCGGAGTTTCTAGGGGTGACAATAAGCACAGCCAAGCCTCTGATGTAGGATATAGCAAAAAAAAAAATAAAAATACTATTGATGGATTAATGGACTTGGTGGCAGCTTGTGCTGGTGTACCACAAGACACAAAATGGCCGTCGATCACCCCAGAAAAAAGTGACAGAAATACGCTCTGGGCAGCCTGGAGACAGTGAGCGATTAACTAGCAGAAGTTGAATGATTCAGAGCTGTAGATTGATCACTTCATTAAGTGTTTTTGCTGAGTTAATCCCTGCCTACCAGCAGAGTGACGTGCGGCGCAAAGTGACTCCAGCTTAAATAGAGTCTGGGTCACATGCTGCACTTGGCAATAACAGCCATGTCAATAGTAGGCATGGCTGTGATGGCCTCTTGGGACAAGAAGTAAAACGCCAGCCGATTGGCTGCTGTGCAGCCCTTCAGAAAGTGGGAAGAAATCGCTGAACAACAGACCTGAACCCAAACTTTTACCTAAATGTTCGGGTTTGGTTCCGTGTCACGAACACCCCAAAAATCGGTACTCTTCCTTGACGCAGAGAAGGCGTTCGGGAGAGTCCACTGGGGTTTCTTAGGGGAAGTACTTTGCAAATTTGGCTTTGAGGGTCACTTTCTAACAGCGGTGCTCTCTCTATACTCAAATCCCTTTTTGCGGATGACATTTTTCTTATTTGCAGAAATCCAATAACCTCATTACAAGCAATAATTGATGATCTCAGCAACTTCAGTAACATCTCATATTACAAACTAAACCATACTAAATCATCTATACTAAACATGGGAATCCCAACAAAATTAATGGTTCAACTCAAAGCGAAGTACCCCTTTGTATAAGAACCCAAAAGCATCTCATATCTAGAAATAAAACTATCTTACTCTACTAATAATTAGTGTTGAGCGCGAATATTCAAATAGCAAATTTTTTTATAGCGCTTAATACTCGCTATTTTGAATATTCTTTTTTTTTTTTTGAAGTTGTTAATCCTTGTTGCTCTCTGGTTGTCTAACTTGTCTTCCCAAAAGTTGTTCTTACCTGTCCGGAGGATTCCTGGCTCCCTACCCGCTCCAGTCAATACCGCTTGCCGCTTCTGCCGACTTCCCGTGTGCATGCGAACGCCTCCATGCTAAAATGTACTGTCGGATGTGAGAATCACGATCTCACAAATTTGTCTAAGTTGTAATCGCAATGCTATGAATATAACCTGAATTACTCGCATTCAACTTCCTAATGGTTCCTAATGGTTGTATTGCTAGAATATAATACGAATATCACGAATTCATGAATATAGCACTATATTCTCAATCTTCGTTATATTCCATCAAGCCAACCAGTAGAAACCCAGCTCTAAGTTTAATTCGCAATGCGATTATATGTTCGCTTTGCGAATGAAACTTAGAGCTGAGTTCCTAATGGTTGTTGCTAGAATATAACGGATAGAGAATATAGTGCTATATTCGTGAATTCGTGATATTCGTTTTCTTCGTTATATTCTAGCAATACAACCATTAGGAACTTAGCTCTAAGATCAATTCACAATGCAATTGTATGTTCGCTTCGCGAATGAAACTTAGAGCCGAGTTCCTAATGGTTGTTGCTAAAATTTTACAAAGATTGAGAATATGGTGCTATATTCGTGATATTCGTTATATTCTAGCAATACAACCATTAGGAACTTAGCTCTAATATCAATTCGCAATGCAATTATATGTTCGCTTTGAGAATGAAACTTAGAGCTGAGTTCCTAATGGTTGTTGCTAGAATATAACGAAAATTGAGAATATAGTGCTATGTTCGTGATATTCGTTATATTCTAGCAATACAACCCAGCTTTAAGTTGAATTCGCAGTGCGAGTAGATGTTCGCATTGTGAATTAAACTTAGAGCTGAGTTCCTAATGGTTGTATTGCTAGAATATAACGAAGATTGAGAATATAGTGCTATATTCGTGATAATAGTTATCTTTGTCAATTCTAGCAATACAAGTTATTACAACCATTAGGAACTCAGCTCTAAGTTTAATTCGCAATGCAATATAAATTTGTGTAACATTCGCAATATATAGAATAATGATCCACTAATATTCAATCGAATATTCGCGAAATATCGCGAAATCGAATATGGCACCTCCCGCTCATCAATTACTCCCATATCATAGTGGACATTAAAAAGGAGCTGAGCGCCTTTAACACGGGAGGTATCTCGTGGTTTGGTAAAATAGCAACCGTAAAAATGTTAATTATTCCTAAAATTCTTTACCTATTTAGGAATGTATTAATAGTACTACCCAAAACTTTTCTAAAACAGATTTAATCTACACTGATGAGATTCATCTGGAACAATAAACCTCCCAGGGTTAAAGCGGACATTTAGACAAAGATGTTAGAACGGGTGGAACTAGCTGTCCTTCTATAGAATATTACTACCATGCTATCATCTTAGACCAATTGAAATCCCTATGGTTAGAAGATAAGTCTAAACTATGGGTGGCCATCGAATTGCACCACATGGGTAGGTTAAATATATCCACCAGGTTAAAGGCATCATATATATTTGACAAAGTGTCTGTCTTTCCCCATCCAATGATTGGGGCCATATGTAGCTCCTGGGGAAAAGTGATGAAACGTCACTTGTTCCCCCTTGATATTGAAAAGGAGGAGATCAATCAACTTAAATCGTTCATACCAAATATTAAACTAAAAGACTGGTATTCAAAAGGCATAACCAGGTTCTCTGATCTATTGGTGAATAAGCAATGCATTCAATTTGAAACATTACAGCAGAAATTTTCTTTACGTCCGACGGAAGTCTTCACTTTCCTTCAAGTTAGGAATGCTGTATCCAGGATTAAGTGGAGGATTGGGTCACCCTTGCTCTCTGTGAGAAGTTAGCTGTTTCCCTCTGCACCTTCTCCTGTAAGGAAGGGAATCTCATTCTGTTACAGGATCTTAATTGAATCTTGTCCAGACCCTTTAGCTTCATATAAATGGGAAAAAATGCTTAACACAACCATTTCTGACAGTAGCTGGCAAGAAGCGTTTGAAACCGTACCTAATGTCTCTAGATGATCAAACCATACAGAAATTTCTAGGAAGATATTGTTGTAGGTGCCAGAATAAGAGATCTTTTCTCCAAATCTGGTGGGAATGCCTGGGGATCTTGAGTTTTTGGAGAAGAATAGGAAGACTACTATCTCATATATGTGAATTTCCAGTTATACTTGATGCACGACTAGCTTTATTAAATATCCAACCTAACCAATTATCACGCTTCCATAAAACTATAGTGTTCCATATAATTACTATAGCGAGAGAACAAATAGTTCGCAACTGGAGGTCCCCGGTCATCCCAACGGTGAGGAGAGTGATCCAAGAAACGAACAATAGCTGTTGTTACAAATCCTTGATAGCCTCATCCGTAAACTCTAGCTTAACTTTTAGAAACAACTGGGATGTATGGCTCTCATGCAAATATAACACTGTCCTTAACTGTACTTAAGGCGCTCCTTTATCGTCATAACTATTCTTCTTTTCCTTGGAATAACTATGTGCTTCGACTACTCCAAGTTCCTCTTGACAATGTTTATTTTCTTAAATGCTCTCTAGATAACTAACATACCAGATGTGCCTGGACCAATGTTGAGATGTTAATTATGTTCAACCTGCAAACCCTTTACTTTTTGTACTTCTCTTTTTATTTCTGTTTTATTTTACTTTTAATCATATTGTACAATTCAGGATGATACAATTGTGTACACTGAACAATGTCATGTATCACTCAATGTACAGGGTGGGCCATTTATATGGATACACCTTAATAAAATGGGAATGGTTGGTGATATTAACTTCCTGTGTGTGGCACATTAGAATATGTTTTTTCAATAGGAAGAGGGTCATGTGACACATCAAACTTATTGGGAATTTCACAAGAAAAACAATGGTGTGCTTGTTTTTAATGTAACTTTATTCTTTCATGAGTTATTTACAAGTTTCTGACCACTTATGAAATGTGTTCAATGTGCTGCCCATTGTGTCGGATTGTCAATGCAACCCTCTTCTCCCACTCTTCACACACTGATAGCAACACCGCAGGAGAAATGCTAGCACAGGCTTCCAGTATCCGTAGTTTCAGGTGCTGCACCTCTCGTATCTTCACAGCATAGACAATTGCCTTCAGATAACCCCAAAGATAAAAGTCTAAGGGGTTAGATCGGGAGACCTTGGGGGCCATTCAACTGGCCCACGACGACCAATCCACTTTCCAGGAAACTGTTCATCTAGGAATGCTCGGATTTGACACCCATAATGTGGTGGTGCACCATCTTGCTGGAAAAACTCAGGGAACGTGCCAGCTTCAGTGCATAAAGAGGGAAACACATCATTATGTAGCAATTTTGCATATCCAGTGGCCTTGAGGTTTCCATTGATGAAGAATGGCCCCACTATCTTTCTACCCCATATACCACATCATGCCATCAATTTTTAATTGGGGGGATCTATCCAATGTGGGTTAGTGTCAGACCAATAGCGGTGGTTTTGTTTGTTAACTTCACCATTCACATAAAAGTTTGCCTCATCACTGAACAAAATCTTCTGCGTAAACTGAGGGTCCTGTTCCAATTTTTGTTTTACCCAATCTGCAAATTCAGTGCGCCGATCTGGGTCATCCTCATTGAGATACTGCAGTAGCTGGAGTTTGTAAGGGTGCCATTTGTGAGTAGCTAATATCCGCCGAAGGGGTGTTCGACTAATGCCACTCTCCAGTGACATGTGGCGAGTGCTATGCTGTGGGCTCTTGCTGAATGAAGCTAGGACAGCCACTGATGTTTCTTCATTAGTGACAGATTTTATGCGCCCACATTTCGGCAAATCCAACACTGAACCAGTTCCACGAAACTTAGCAAGCAGTTTGCTAACTGTAGCATGGGAGATGGGTGGTCTCATAGGATGTCTTGCATTGAAATCTGCTGCAATGACCCGGTTACTGCGTTCACCAAACATCAACACAATTTCTATCCACTCCTCGCGTGTTAACCTCGGCGACATGTCAATGGCTGTAAACAAAGAGAATCTTGTAAATAACTCATGAAATAATAAAGTTAAGTTAAAACCAAGCACATCATTGTTTTTCTTGTGAAATTCCCAATAAGTTTGATGTGTCACATGACCCTCTTCCTATTGAAAAAACAAAAGTTGGATTCAAAATGCCCGACTTCAAAATGGCCGCCATGGTCACCACCCATCTTGAAAAGTTTCCCCCCTCACATATACTAATGTGCCACAAACAGTAAGTTAATATCACCAACCATTCCCATTTTATTAAGGTGTATCCATATAAATGGCCCACCCTGTATACTCATGCAATGTACATTTATGAATCAATGTTTTGAATAATAAAAATTTAAAGTTATAGAAAATAAAATAAAATAGTGAAGTAGAGCTAGTGCTTACATCAAGCATAAATAATAATTATATGGGGACCATTTGGAGCAAGTAGAGAAATTTGGGCATAATGTAGGTTTGTAGGAGGTTTTTACTGCCCATCCAAAATACATATGGCAAGGATAGAGAATGTAATTGATCTTTAACCTTTTTCAAAAGAGGGGAATAATTGACATTGTACAGCTTGGTGGGGTTATTGGTGAGAAAGATCCTGGGGTATATAAAGTGCTCTGATTGCCACTTAACCCCGTCAGTACTGAGCCACTTTTCACCTTAAATCCCAGGCAGATTTTTGCAAATCTGACATTTGTCACTTTATGTGGTAATAACTAGGGTTGAGCGAACCCGAACTGTATAGTTTGGGTTCGTACCGAATTTTGGGGTGTTCGGGACACAGACCCGAACATTTCCGTAAAAGTTCGGGTTCGGTGTTCGGCGCTTTCTTGGCGCTTTTTGAAAGGCTGCACAGCAGCCAATCAACAAGCGTCATACTACTTGCCCCAAGAGGCCATCACAGCCATGCCAGAGCAGCATGTGACCCAGGCTCTATATAAGCTTGAGTCACATAGCGCTGTACGCCACTCTGCTGCTACAAGTGTAGGGAGAGGATGCTACTGGACTTGTGATTTCAGGGAGAGAACAGGAGAGACTCTAACTCAACGATCTACCTAGAAATAGTTGTGTGGGTGCAGACCGTTGACCCTGCCCTGAGCTCATTTACCAAAAAATACTAACTTTTAGAATTCTGTTAGTTAGGTGGGTGGCGGCGGTGGTGGCCATTTTATGCATGCTTAGTGCACCAGTACTGCATCTGAGCTTTTGGGACATTGCAAATCACCATTTTTTGGGGGCAAACTACAACATCTGTATAAGTCAGTGTGCAATTTAAGCTAGAAATACACCCATCATCTTCTGGGGTTTGAAAAACAAACTTTTTCCCCCCCAAAAAGTATTTTCCAGATCTGCAAGTGTTAAATTCAAGTTTAATATATACAGAATTCATATTCTGGTGGCAAAAAAATACTTTTTTGGCAATCTACAACATCTGTATTAGTCAGTGTGCGATTTAAGCTAGAAATATACCCATCATTTTCTGGGGTTTGAAAAAACACACTTTTTTTCCCCCAAGAACAGTATTTTCCAGATCTGCAAGTGTTAAATTTAAGTTTAATATATACAGCATTCATATTCAATTAGCAAAAAAAGACTTTTTGGGCAATCTACAACATCTGTATTAGTCAATGTGCAATTTAAGCCAGAAGTACACCCATCATGTTCTGGGGTTTGAAAAAAAAAACACTTTTTTTCCCCCAAGAACAGTATTTTCCAGATCTGCAAGTGTTAAATTCAAGTTTATTATATCCAGCATTCATATTCAATTAGCTAAAAAAGACTTTTTGGGCAATCTACAACATCTGTGTTAGTCAGTGTGCAATTTAAGCTAGAAATACACCCATCATTTTCTGGGGTTTGAAAAACACACTTTTTTTTCCCAAAAACAGTATTTTCCAGATATGCAAGTGTTAAATTCAAGTTTATTATATACAGCATTCATATTCAATTAGCAAAAAAAGACTTCTTGGGCAATCTACTACATCTGTGTTAGTCAGTGTGCAATTTAAGCTAGAAATACACCCATCATTTTCTGTGGTTTTAAAAACACACTTTTTTTAAAAAAACTGTATTTTCCAGATCTGCAAGTGTTAAATTCAAGTTTAATATATACAGCATTCATATTCTGCTAGCAGAAAAATAGATTTTGGGCAATCTACAACATCTGTATTAGTCAGTGTACAATTTAAGCTAGAAATACACCCATCGTGTTCTGGGGTTTGAAAAAACACACTTTTTTTTAACAAAAAACACTATTTTCAGGCCTTGCAGCATCAGCATGTGTGAAATTACAGGCTTATATACTGCTGTCAAATTCAGTTGTTAAACAAACGTCGTTTGGGCACAAAAAATTTAGTTGGCAGCCTTTGATGCAGATGTCATTGTGAGATACACCCTTAATACATTTAGGTTACTTTCAGAGATTTTAAATACCGCCATTGGTGCACCAATATTGAATTCAGGCCTACAGAGGTTCAGGACCTGTGAGATCCCCCCTATACATACAGGGGTTTGAATTAGGCATTTGAAATACAGCCATTTAAAATACAGCCTTTTTATGCAAAGATATATTTACTTCAGGCCTACTCTGATTCAGGGCGTGTGTGATCCCCCTATACATACAGGGGTTTGAATTAGGCATTTGAAACACAGCCATTTTAAATACAGCCATTTTGTGCAAAGATATATTTACTTCAGGCCTACACTGATTCAGGGCGTGTGTGATCCCCCTATACATACAGGGGTTTGAATTAGGCATTTGAAATACAGCCATTTGAAATACAGCCATTTTGTGCAAAGATATATTTACTTCAGGCCTACACTGATTCAGGGTGTGTGTGATCCCCCCTATACATACAGGGGTTTGAATTAGGCATTTGAAATACAGCCATTTTGTGCAAAGACATATTTACTTCAGGCCTAAACTGATTCAGGGCGTGTGGGATTCGTAGGGTTTCCGGCCAGTCATTCCCAAGTGGCTCTGAGGGTGGGTTCCTGCACACACAAACCCAAGGTACACAATTGTCTAGCCAGGGCACAGTTCTGGGGATGACAAAGTGGAGGATAAGGAGGAGGAGATGGAGGAGGAGGAACCATGTTCACAGCAGGGTGGCACCCAGACCAGCTCATGGCCATCACCGGTGCATGGATGGGGGGATACAGAGGACACAGATGATACACCTCCCACAGAGGACAGCTTTTTGTTGCCTCTGGGCAGCCTTGCACACATGAGCGATTACATGCTGCAGTGTCTCCGCAACGACCGCAGAGTTGCCCACATTCTAACTTGTGCTGATTACTGGGTGGCCACGCTGCTGTATCCCCGTTACAAGGACAACGTACCATCCTTAATTCCATCACTGGAGCGTGATCGTAATATGCGCGAGTACAAGCGCACACTGGTAGACGTGCTGCTGGTGGCATTCCCACCTGACAGCGGGGGCACAGTGGAAGCACAAGGCGAATGCAGAGGACGAGGAAGAGGTCGCCAATGCTGGTGCACCACCAGCACCTCAGAAGGCAGGGTTAGCATGGACGACATGTGGAAAAGCTTTGTCAGCACGCCAAAACAACCAGCACCACCAGCTGATATGGAACGTCTTAGCAGGAGGCAGCATTTCACCAACATGGTGGAGCAGTATGTGTGCACACACCTACACGTACTGAATGACGGGTCTGCCCCCTTCAACTTCTGGGTCTCCAAATTGGGCACATGGCCTGAGCTTGCCCTTTACGCCTTGGAGGCGCTGGCCTGCCCTGCAGCCAGTGTATTATCTGAACGTGTGTTTAGCACGGCAGGGGGCGTCATCACAGACAAGCGCAGCCGCCTGTCCACAGCCAATGTGGACAAGCTCACGTTCATTAAAATGAACCAGGCATGGATCCCTCAGGACTTGTCCGTACCTTGTGCACTAACCAGCCATTGTTATACTGCAGCGCAATTGCTCATGTTTGTATTTTGGATATTTCACACTCTTTTGGAGTGTACCTTAATTTTACAAAATTAAATTAAAACCAAAAACCTGTGTAGGCTATCTCGTCCTCCTCCACCGCCGCTTCCACCTACTCCGCTGCGTCCACCGCCTCCTCAAACTCCTACTCCATATGGAACGCCAAACTTTTGCTGTGTATAGTACCACTGCTATACCTATTAGACCGGTAAAATAAATTGAAAAAATTATTTGTTACATTTTCTGGTGAAATTAACCACTTTTTGGGTGTATAGTACCACTGCTATACCTAGCAAGCCGTTTAAAAAAAATATATAAATTGTCATTAACATTTTCTGGTGAAATTTACAAATTTTGGGTGTATAGTAACACTGCTATACCTATTAGAGCGGTAAAATAAATAAAAAAAATTGTCTTTCACATTTTCTGGTGAAATTAACCAATTTTTGGGTGTATAGTACAACTGCTATACCTAGTAGGCTGGTTAAAAAATAAATAAAAATTGTCATTAACATTTTCTGGTGAAATTCAGTAATTTTTGGGTGTATAGTACCACTGCTATACCTAGTAGGACGGTAAAAAAAAAAATTGTTATTTACATTTTCGGGTGAAATTCACCAATTTTTGGATGTATAGTACCACTGCTATACCTAGTAGACCGGTAAAAAAAAAAAAAACATTTGTCCTGTCCCCCGTGGTGCTTAATCAGCTCTTCTTCTTTCAATATGTGCCCCCGTTTGTCCGCGGTGCCCCCTGCAATAACTCCCGCCGTGTATGCTAATGAGCCATTCGGCTCAACTGGGCGGGCCTGCAAAAGTTCTCCCGGACGTGTCTTTCTTCTCCCTGGCACAGAGCGCATCCAATCAGTGCGCTCCGCTCTTAGCCAGGGAGAAGAAGCTCCAGTTCTCGCAAGAAGGATGAATGAAATTGCTCCTGTTCTCGCCTTTTTGATCACTTGGTATTACACTTTTTGTGAGGCAAGGTGATCAGAAAATGGCTGTTTTGGCACAGTTTTTTTTATGGCATTAACCTGGCGGGGTGGATTATGTGATATTTAACAATAGCTAATATGTCTATTTTTTTTCTTTTTCCCAATTTTTCCCAATTTTTTTAACATTATTTTGGGAAAAGGATGCTTTTTTTTACATTTAACTTAATTTTTTTTGTAAAACATTAATTTTTTTAACACTTTTTTTAACTTTATTTTTTCAACTTTTGGGGGTCTGATCCCCTTTACAATGCATTACAATACATCAGCACTGATATTCTACAGGTTAAAAGGGAAAGATTCACGTAAACGCTGGATGACACAACTGGATGACACAAGAGGCTAACAGTGTGGGCCAAGCAACAGGCTGGGTAGGGGTTATGTGAAAAGAAGGATGAGCGGCCTGGGCACTTACAGCCCGAATGCCGCTCCTGGGCACTTGCGAGCACTTATTTACATATGACTAAAACTGTGTTTTTTCCTTTGGGAAACATCAAAACAAAGGGAGACAGGTAGCATTGGATTCATCTATAGTTATGCTACAGTACCATGTAAACAGTGTGTGACGACTGGACAACCTAGGGGATGATGTGCGTGAGCATAATAGTGATGAGGTGCCGAGTACAGTAGTACTTACGGTTTAAGTTGTCTTGGGACCGGCGTGCAGTGGATGGGAAGACAGCACTAAATCCTCTGGGGCATTCTCGGTTGCAGAGAACACCAGCCAGATGGAAGTTGATGTGCCCTTGATGGTATTTGGTGTTTAAGGTACTTTGGTGGCTGAGCCCCTGTGTTCATGATGCCAGTACTGCAAGGTGCAAATGATGAGTGTAGTAGTAGTAGAAATGATTTGGAGTCAGTTGTTATCAAACAGTTGAACATTTACTAAATCACTTGTCTTCAGGCAGTCAATACAGATACAGTTCATTAGTATGGCATAAATAATGACTCAAAAATAGGCTCAATTGTATTCCTTTCATCGGGTTTAGGCAATTGTCAGTTCCCTTTAAGGCTGACACTTTATAGGCAAGACTTCTGTACTTAGACTAAGTTCAAACTAAAGCACTCTGGTACTAAATATGCTTGTTTCTACTTATCTTGAGCTATCCAATAAGGGTGATCTCCCTCATGGCAGGCATCAGTCTTCTGCTTCATTATTTGCAAGAGGCTCTGCTAAAAGGTTTAGGTTTTCCACTTTGTCCTGGAAGGATTGAATAGTGGATAAGGACAATTCTGCGCACTAATTATCCATACGTGTCCCGACACCCTAAAAGTTGCTCTCAGGCACTTGTACTGGTGAAGTCCATAGGCTGAGTTCATCTCTAATCCTCACTAGGCTTACTCCATATTTAGGTTACCAAAAAACTATATATGGGTCAATAAATATACAAAATGCGTATGACTACAAAATCACTGGATAAATAAATGATTTTATTGGAAAGTAGACAAAACAAGGATCAGCAAAGCACAAGACAATTAAAACAATAAAAAAACAACAAATTTAGTATTACTTGTTATCAGTTTAACTGTGTCACGTACATTCTAATACTTATGTACTGGCATCCTTATTGCTGGCCACTCCTTTTGCACTTGCACTTTATTATATTTTCACTGATCACCCACCATCAGTCCTGTTGGTTTTTTAATTGTTTTTTATTGTCTTGTGCTTTGCTAATCATTGTTTTGTGTACTTTACAATAAAATCATGTATTTATCCAGCGATTTTGAAGTCATATGCATTTTGTATATTTATTGACCCATATATAGTTTTTTGGTAACCTTTGCTGTTTATGTATGTGGGTCTCGTACATTTCAGGGCTAAGTATAGGTTCCTTTTACTCCATATTTAGACATATATAACGAATCTTAGTCTGTCTTCTCCAGGGTTGATCAGGTCCTGAAGGAAAGGGAAACAGCTACATATTGGGTTGGGCCTGTTTTCTTCCACACTTCTCTCCTCTACTGCTACAACAAACTGAGCTAATAATGCCAACGCAACTTAATCACAATACAATGCGTGACTATACAATATATCACCAAAATAAAGGGACACGCAATAAAAATGTTTTAAACTTTATTAGTTGATAAAAAGACCAACAATATACATAATGTCAATATCATAGACTATATGGCGGCAGTACAAATG
Organism: Bufotes viridis; assembly: GCA_033119425.1. Taxonomy (NCBI): domain Eukaryota; kingdom Metazoa; phylum Chordata; class Amphibia; order Anura; family Bufonidae; genus Bufotes; species Bufotes viridis. The sequence goes on along the minus strand of CM065589.1, from coordinate 443,528,189 downwards.
GTAGCCAAGACATGTGACTCCCCTCCCATGCACAGAAGGCCCCAATTATCTCTCCTATACAGGGTAAGTGAAAACCCTATCACAGTGCTGACATAAACAAAAACACCCCCAATATAGAATATAAAAATCGAACAGTGCCTAACTGAACTAGCCTGATGGGCGATTATGCACATACAATACAGCAACGAGACACATACATTCCATAAAAATATACCTGAGGGACACTTGAAAAGGAGGACACAGGCTTCTTAGCTGTGAGGAGAGCCCACCTCGACGTACGTTTCGCTCCGCTTTCTCAAGGGGCGTGTCTAAATCAGTCCCTCTAACTCCTAAATATATCCATATCAATCAAGTAAAATGTAACACACATGTGTGTGATTGGACTGACCTCACTACCATATGTGTATTGGGAGCATGTCATATTAGCGCGCCATCCCACTGCCGCTGGTGACGTCATGCTAGCGCGAGACAACGCTTACCAAACAGCCAGTCGGCCGCATGATCTCGCGGCATCACGCTGTCATCGCGGCAGTACACGAGATGACGCTTACCAAACAGCCAATCGGCCGCACGATCTCGCGGCGCCACGGCATCATCGCGGGAGCACGCACATAATACAAAAGCGTATATACGACACCGCATTGATGACATTGCAGGGCAAAAACCCCCGTCCGAAAAACACTCGCGAGACTCTATCCGTCTCTACACGGAGACACGCGAGACTAAGCCCGCGCCTGTATGGGGACACCCAGCATCAAAAAACCGGGGGGAAAAGTTCACACTAAGACGGGGGTAACATAATCACCTCGTTATATAAAATAATACCATCAGGCAAAGTGCATATGATTGCAAAATATATATGTATATACATCAATGTGAAATCCTTTACTAGAAGGTCACATATCGTCACATGATCGAATTCCGATTATGTGACCTTCTACACCCAACATGAACCATAAAGACAAAAGATCTCTATTTTTTACATAAAATTATTATTACAATCGAAGTATAAGGTAATAGATTTACTTATTATCAAATATTATCAATTCATACAGAAGTATATAACATAGCATATACAAGAAAGTGCTATAAAATAATACCATCAGGGGGCTGTGGGAGAGAGGGATCCTCCAGACAGATCTCCTGCCAGAGGCCAATAGCCTCCAATATTGGGGACGCTATATTGATGACATCGTTGTAATCTGGCAGGGGACAGCTGAAAGCTGAGCGAGAAATAAAGTGGATTTTCCTCCTCAACACAATATCACCTCATGGTCTTAATGAGTGTATTAGCTATGCCCCCTTTTTATAGATTTTTATAGATATTCATCGTCTGTAGATATGGGATGACACCTGTCTTCTACTGTAGGGACGCCTAGCACATATTGGTATCCCATTATTTTGTCTGGGTGGCCTTTGTTATCCTTTACCCCTTTAAACCCTTCCCCCTTTTTCTGTCATGTGCCATACAGCCATATATACTGGTCTGTTGGCTGCCGTTGAGTTCTATGCTGATTCTGCTCCTCCTCCCTGCTTGTTCTCCTGCGGCCTGGCGATATACACTGACGCTTACGGATCATTGTTTTTATATTATTTTTTTATCTTCTGTATGTTTTTAATACAACATATATATTATACAACATCCATATTGTATTGTTCTAACGCCATATATCCATATTTTTCAGATCATATTGGTTGTAGATGAGATGATAGATTGGAGATCCCTTTGGACACATGAAGGACCTCTGTTTGGACTATGTGATGGGGCAAACTTGTCATCCTTCATATTGAACATATGTGTATTTAAATGGGAGAGGGGACTTTGTATATAGTATAATTAGGCGTGGGTTAGCCTTTGTGATGATGGGGTGGTATTTATTATGCATATGAATTAATATTTTTATATTTATATTTATGTATCATGGTTTCCCTATATGATATATACCAGTGAATTATCACTTATTTCTGTGTAATTGGTTTTCAATTAAGCATTTGGCACTCGTCACTTTTTTTCTTTATTTATTTTTGCATGGTCACATTGCACCAAGCACTTTATGCACTTCGCACTAGCACTTTCTTTTATATGCTATTTTATATACTTCTGTATGAATTAATAATATTTGATGATAAGTATATCTATTACCTTATACTTCGATTGTAATAATAATTTTATGTAAAAAATAGAGATCTTTTGTCTTTATGGTTCATGTTGGGTCTAGAAGGTCACATGATCGGAATTCGATCATGTGACGATATGTGACCTTCTAGTATAGGATTTCACATTGATGTATATACATATATATTTTGCAATCATATGCACTTTACCTGATGGTATTATTTTATATAACGAGGTGATTATGTTACCCCCGTCTTACTGTGAACTTTGCCCCCCGGTTTTTTGATGCTGGGTGTCCCCATACAGGCCCGTGCTTAGTATCGCGAGTGTTGGTGGGCTTCGCGTGTAGAGACGGATGGAGTCTCGCAAGTGTTTTTTGGAGGGGGGGTTTTGCCCTGCAACGTCATCAATGCAGTGTACTGCCGTATATACGCTTTGTATTATGTGAGTGCTCCCGCGATGATGGCGTGGTGCCGCGAGATCGCGCGGCCGATTGGCTGTTTTGTAAGCGCCATCTCGCATACTGCCGCGATGACAGCGTGATGCCGTGAGATCATGCGGCCGACTGGCTGTTTGGTAAGCGTTGTCTCGCGCTAGCATGACGTCACCAGCGGCAGCGGGATGGCGCACTAATATAACATGCTTCCAATACACATATGGTAGTGAGGTCAGTCCAATCACACACATGTGTGTTATATTTTACTTGATTGATATGGATATATTTAGGAGTTAGAGGGACTGATTTAGATACGCCTGTTGAGAAAGCGGAGCGAAACGTACGTCGGGGTGGGCTCTCCTCACAGCTAAGAAGCCCGTGTCCTCCTTTTCAATTGTCTCTCAGGTATATTTTTATGGAATGTATGTGTCTCGTTGCTGTATTGTATGTGCATAATCGCCCATCAGGCTAGTTCAGTTAGGCACTGTTCGATTTTTATATTCTATATTGGGGGTGTTTTTGTTTATGTCAGCACTGTGATAGGGTTTTCACTTACCCTGTATAGGAGAGATAATTGGGGCCTTCTGTGCATGGGAGGGGAGTCACATGTCTTGGCTACCATTTGTACTGCCGCCATATATTCTATGATATTGACATTATGTATATTGTTAGTCTTTTTATCAACTAATAAAGTTTAAAAAAAATTTATTGTCCCTTTATGGTTATTCGGTGAATTAACACACTGAGCTAGACTAAATTCACTTTCTTCTGCTTCCTGTTCTAACACACCCCAAGCTATATAAATGAGTGGCACCAGCACCACCCAGGGGCAAATGGCTGAAATGACATTGCCAGTCTGATAATAGAAAATACCATACATTCAGTACATTAGATGAATACAGAGATTTAAAGTGTCCCTTTCACACAAATGTGGGACGCTGCAAGTGTTTAATGGCATACTGTGGTGACAGACTCCCTTTAAGTGGTGGAAAGGGTACTTTTCAGCAAACAGGTGTCTCACAGAAAGCAGAAACACATTTGTAAAAATGAAAAATTACTAGTAGCCCCAATTTTTCACTTTTACAAGAGAATAAAGGAGAATATGTACCCCAATGTGGTTATTCCATATTCTCCCCATTCAGGAAACACCCCATATGTACTTGTAGCCTGCTGTATAAGCTCACAGCAGGCAAACAGCAAAATATGGGTTTTAGGTGCCATGTCGCATTAAAAAAATTCCTGAGGTTGCCAGAAATTTAAAACCCCAAGAAGTGACCCCATTTTGGACATAGCATCCCCGTATGAACATTTTAAGGGGTAGAAAGTGCACTTTTGACCTAACAGGTGTTTCACAGAAATGAATATGTAGTGGTATGTAGTGGTTGGTGAAAAGTGGATATGCAATCTATGCAGAATAAATCAGAGATATAGGAGATATAATGTGGCAAAACTACAAAGTACATAAAGGATGACATTAAAATAATACTCCATGGATGAGTGGTAGATTTTAAAACAATAAATATATATCTTTTGTGGGGGCACTAAACTTGTCTGGATGCACATGGGCTTTTACAATATTTTATTCAAATACATTCATCACATGCAAAACCATCAAATTGCACATCAAACTATAAGAGGTCCATAAAAAACTAAAAACATTAAAAAGTCCAGATCATCCTTATCCGTACACCTATATACACTGGCATAGGATGGTATTAAATATTGGCGGTCGTCATACGATTGCCTCTGTTAAATATCACGTTTAAACGGCATTGAGTGTCTTACTGCTTCAACAAGGTTAAAACATTTGTGTCATCAAATATTTCTTCTGGTCATCTCACCCGTAGCACATAACTCATTATGTCCATATCATCTCCACAGACTAATTATGTCCATGTAATCTCCACACTCTAAATTAACGTGGGCAAGGCTGGTGGTCACACTAAACGCTTTCTTTGCGTTAGTAGGGCATATACCGCATAGTAAACCAAATTTCAGTGCTGGTAGATTTTACATGCGATAAAATAGCTTATCCATCGTGGTTGAGTGCATACAATTAATTAGCTGCGATAATATTGTTTTTCCAGCGCTCCTGTATTAGCATTTAGATCAACACATTAACAGCGCTGGTATGCCCTGTATTTGAACATTCTCATAAGATCGACAGTTAATGTGTCAGTACGTTACCGGTCTTCACCCTCTGCCTCTCGGTCACTTCGGCTTCAGTGCGCTGTACAATTATTCACTGCTACGACCTGACGCGGCGTCCCACGTGGTCCTAACGTCACTCGGTGGCGTCCCACGTGACGGCAAGGAGATTGCACTATTGGCTGTACCGGAGTGTCGTACTAAGGTCCTTGTATGGTGGTTAAGTTCAATTCCTTCTGTTGATGAATTCAAACGGAGGAGATGATGTGGTTTATTCTTTTTCTAAGCCGCAGATTCTTTGTAATATAAATCGCCAAAATCCCAAACGCGTTTCGGGGCGGTCATTAACTTGCCCCTTCCTCAGTGGTAAATGGCGATATTTCCTTGCTTCCTTATATACCCTATATTCAATTAAGTTCATTCGAGATCTCATGAACATATGGATAATGGATCCGGAATGGGATACTTTATAAAACACTTAAAACCATGTAAAGACGTGATCGGCTCACATTACGTTCATATATAGATAGATATGAGAGGCTCCATCCGATGTATATACATATATTCCCAGTGGGCCAAAAAGGAATGGGTTCTGTAGATGAAAGGTGATAGATGATAATGGGAGAAGATCTGCCAACGAGGGGAGATCGGAATGCTGGAAAACAGCCTGATACCGATGTCCCGTCATCAACAGACCTCTCTCCCATGTCTACAAAAACCCAAATAACTCTGTTTCAGCATTTAGCCCCCTTGGAATTAGTGTTTGAAACTCAAATATTCTTCTACTCTCAATCCTAAACATTTGGGCTACATGATTGCCCCCTCTCCATGGCTGTGTTACTTTTTCTATAGCCATGAAGGTAAGACTTGAGGGGTCACTGTTGTGAACTTCCTTATAATGTTTCGAAACTGAATGTAACAAATAGCCCTTTTTTTATATTACCAATATGTTCGGCTACTCTCCTTTTTACCATTCTTTTCGTCCTCCCCACATATTGCTTTTTGCAGGGGCATTCCAATATATATATTACATTCGTTGAATTACATGTTAGCCCATCTTTAATGTCGAGATAGAAGCTATTCTGCGTGGAGGATGCCCTTGTCACTTTCCTGGGTGCCAAATTATTCTTGCAACAGACACATTTCCCACATTTGAAAAAGCCTTTAAAGGACAACCAATTTTGACTAGATTTATGTGAAATATTTTTCACTGTGGGGGCTAACTTCACTCCTAAATTGGGGGCTTTCGTGTAAACAAATTTTGGTTCCTTTGTAAATTCTGCACCAATGACCTTGTCATCTAATAGGTGACTCCAGTGTTTCTTGATAATATTCTCTAGGCTCTTATATTGTGAATTAAAAGGCAAAATGAGTCTCACACTGTCTTCTTGACTGTCTAATCTTGGTTTCTCTATTTTCTCTGTACTAATTTTTTGAACATCAAAGAAATTCTTTCTCTCCATTGCCCCTACTTTATTGATGGATTTTTCAACAACCCAAGTGGGATAGTCCTTTTCTAAGAATTGTGACTTTAGGATCTTTGCTTCCTTTTCATATTGTCCCGTCTCTGTGCAGTTCCGTTTCAACCTCCTCAGTTGGCCGGTCGGGATGTTGACCAGCCAGCTGGGGAGGTGACAGCTAGAGTAGCGAATATAGCCATTCTTCGCTGTTGACTTGAAATGTGTACTGCAAATTAATTTATTGCCCTTAATGTTTACATTCAAGTCTAGGAACTGCACACCTGTTCTGCTTACAGTTGAGGTAAATTGTAAACCTTTATCATTTTTATTAATATTGTTTATGAAAGCTTCTAGAGAATCGGCCGGGCCTCGCCATATAAATAGGATATCATCTATATATCTCCGCCATAGGGCCAGATCCGCCCCCAGGAGAGGTGTAATTGTCTCTCTTTCCCATTCAGCCATAAACAAATTGGCATAACTGGGGGCGAATCTGGTCCCCATGGCGGTACCCCTTTGCTGTAGGTAGAAATCCCCTTCGTAGTAAAAATAATTATGTGTGAGAATATAACCTACACCCTCCACTATATAGTCGATTTGTGGTTTTTTTAGAGATCAATATTGTATTAGTTGTTTATTCAATGTCTCTAGTCCCTTTTTATGGTCAATGCCCGTATACAAGGAACAAACGTCCAAAGTGCCGATGTACCACCCGTCTCTCCAATCTATTTTCTCAAGGATGGTGACTATGTCAGTGGTGTCTTTAATATAAGACGGAATCTCCTTCACCACCGGTTGTAGAAGTCTATCTACATATTGTGATAGATTGGAAGAGATCGAGTCGATCCCCGACACTATTGGTCTCCCTGGGGGGGGGGGGGCCCAGTAGGTCTTTATGGACCTTGGGGAGACAATAGAAGACGGGAGTCCTCCTCTGTGTCCCCAAAATATATTTTGCTTCCTGGTCCAAAAGAATACCCTCTTTAATACCTCGGTCACAATATTCTGTCAATTTACGATAGAAGGATTCTGTAGGGTCCTGTTTAAGTTTTTGGTAGGTCTCCCTGTCATTCAATTGTCTTAAACATTCTCTATCATAGTCTTTCTTATTTAGAATGACCACAGCCCCCCCTTTATCCGCTGGGCGAATTAAAATGTCATTATTTTCCTGTAGTTGTTTAATAGCTTCCACTTCTTGTCTATTTAAATTGTTCCGAATTGAATTGTTTTTTATATTCCTTAAATCTCTTTCTATGTTTTTTCTAAAAGTCGCAATTTCAGGACTTATTTCCTGTGTGGGGAATTTTTTTGACTTAACTTTTAATTGAGTGTGTGTATATACACTCCCTATTTCTTCCACAGGCCTGACGATCGGATTTTTTATATAATATCTTTTCAAACTGATTTTTCTTATAAATTTTTCCACGCCTATGTAGGCCATAAACTTGTCTAATTTCCTAGTAGGTGCAAATTTTAAACCTTTATTCAGAAGTGTGGTTTGTCCCGGTGAGAGTTCCACCTTACTCAAATTTATTATATTTGTTGTGTCCTGTGTGAGTGATATCCGTTTTTTATTGGAGTGTCGGCCTCTTCGTATTCTCTTTTTCTGTGATGGTATCGCGCCCTGAACTGTGTCTGTTTGTTCTCTCTGTGTTGGTTGGGTGCATCTCGATTTGGGGACCCCCTCTGAAACCTCTTTCTGGGTGTATAGTTCCCCTTGTTGTGTTGTTGTGTGTCTTGGTGATTCCATCTCTGATTTCCCTCCCTGAGTGTGTAAATGTCCTTGTTCTGTGTCCGATGTCTTAAATTGTAATCGTGTGTCCGTGGATGGTGTTCCGTGAACGTCCGTGTTGGGGTCTACAGCAAATATAGGGTATATAAGGAAGCAAGGAAATATCGCCATTTACCACTGAGGAAGGGGCAAGTTAATGACCGCCCCGAAACGCGTTTGGGATTTTGGCGATTTATATTACAAAGAATCTGCGTTCCAGAGCTGTTAATGTGTTGATCTAAATGCTAATACAGGAGCGCTGGAAAAACAATATTATCGCAGCTAATTAATTGTATGCACTCAACCACGATGGATAAGCTATTATATTGCATGTAAAATCTACCAGCACTGAAATTTGTTATACTATGCGGTATATGCCCTACTAACGCAAAGAAAGCATTTAGTGTGACCACCAGCCTTGCCCACGTTAATTTAGAATTTGGAGATTACATGGACATAATTAGTCTGTGGAGATGATATGGACATAATGAGTTATGTGCTACGGGTGAGATGACCAGAAGAAATATTTGGTAGTCTGGCGGCTCACTAGATATATCAAATTATGAAAAGGTGCTCACCCCTGGCGGTACCCAAGCCCAGAGAAGAAAAACAGTAAATATAGAATGGGGGGCACTCTAAATATATAGGACAAGAAAAACAGTAAATATAGAATGGGGGCCAGTTGTCCTATATATTTAGAGTGCCCCCCATTCTATATTTACAGAAGAAATATTTGATGACACAAATTTTTTAACCTTGTTGAAGCAGTAAGACACTCAATGCCGTTTAAATGTGATATTTAACAGAGGCAATCGTATGACGACCTCCAATATTTAATACCATCCTATGCCAGTGTATATAGGTTTACGGATAAGGATGATCTAGACTTTTTAATGTTTTCAGTTTTTTATGGACCTCTTATACTTTGATGTGCAATTTGATGGTTTTGTATGTGATTATTGTATTTGAATAAAATATTGTAAAAGCCCATGTGCATCCAGACAAGTTGAGTGCCCCCACAAAAGATATATATTTATTACTTTACGGAAAGGGTGAACTGGTGGGAGTGCACCTAGTTCATATTGGTAAAGTGGGTGGAGCCACTATTATTTTTTACATTCGTATTCTAATTTTCACCCATCATAGTAGAGCTCCCCACTATCCAATATGACTATCTGGGAACATATGGACTTGAAATGTAAGAAGATAGAGAATTTCACCTTTGATACACAAGAAGGGGCTCCAATAGATAGATCAATGGATGAGACATATAAAGAATTGGAAAAAATGTTACAGAAACAACTACGCAACAAATGGGAAATTAGGGCATTAACACAATATCTGCAGAAAGGGTTTATACCAAAAGGCCTTATTTTAACAAAGACTCCAGCAACAGATCTGATCAATGAGGTTTTCAATAGGGAATGGGACCTTTTTTTAAAAACTCAATCAAATAATCTAATACAGACGATTATCAAGAGACGAACCGAAATGACAGAAGATATAGCTGAAAAAATAGAGACATTAAAAAGAATTATTGATCAATTTCCTAATGGGGAGGAAACCCTTAAATGGGAAGAACGTATATGTAGGAGTTTGGATTTACTAGAAAAATAAATAATTAGTAAAAAATCGAAAAAGATTAGGAATCAAAATCCTAGACATATCGACACGCAGGATGAGAAACAAAAGAAAAAAGAAAAAATAAATGGGGAGAAAGAGGGAATGAGTAAAAATGTAGAACAACACAATGTAGCGGTGAACAATAGATATGAAGTTTTATCCACACCACCTTTTTTAGATCAAACCCCACCTCATCACAGGGTCAAAATGAGACAAAGAAGGACATCGACCCCAACACGGACGTTCACGGAACACCATCCACGGACACACGATTACAATTTAAGACATCGGACACAGAACAAGGACATTTACACACTCAGGGAGGGAAATCAGAGATGGAATCACCAAGACACACGACAACACAACAAGGGGAACTATACACCCAGAGAGAGCTTTCAGAGGGGGTCCCCAAATAGGGATGCACCCAACCAACACAGAGAGAACAAACAGACACAGTTCAGGGCACGATACCATCACAGAGAAAGAGAATACGAAGAGGCCGACACTCCAAGAAAAAACGGATATCACTCACACAGGACACAACAAATATAATAAATTTGAGTAAGGTGGAACTCTCACCGGCACAAACCACACTTCTGAATAAAGGTTTAAAATTTGCACCTACTAGGAAATTAGACAAGTTTATGGCCTACATAGGCGTGGAAAAATTTATAAGAAAAATCTGTTTGAAAAGATATTATATAAAAAATCCGACCGTCAGGCCTGTGGAAGAAATAGGGAGTGTATATACACACACTCAATTAAAAGTTAAGTCAAAAAAATTCCCCACACAGGAAATAAGTCCTGAAATTGCGACTTTTAGAAAAAACGTAGAAAGAGATTTAAGGAATATAAAAAACAATTCAATTCAGAACAATTTAAATAGACAAGAAGTGGAAGCTATTAAACAACTACAGGAAAATAATGACATTTTAATTCGCCCAGCGGATAAAGGGGGGGCTGTGGTCATTCTAAATAAGGAAGACTATGATAGAGAATGTTTAAGACAATTGAATGACAGGGAGACCTACCAAAAACTTAAACAGGACCCTACAGAATCCTTCTATCGTAAATTGACAGAATATTGTGACCGAGGTATTAAAGAGGGTATTCTTTTGGACCAGGAAGCAAAATATATTTTGGGGACACAGAGGAGGACTCCCGTCTTCTATTGTCTCCCCAAGGTCCATAAAGACCTACTGGCCCCCCCCCCCAGGGAGACCAATAGTGTCGGGGATCGACTCGATCTCTTCCAATCTATCACAATATGTAGATAGACTTCTACAACCGGTGGTGAAGGAGATTCCGTCTTATATTAAAGACACCACCGACATAGTCACCATCCTTGAGAAAATAGATTGGAGAGACAGGTGGTACATCGGCACTTTGGACGTTTGTTCCTTGTATACGATCATTGACCATAAAAAGGGACTAGAGACATTGAATAAACAACTAATACAATATGGATATCTAAAAAAAACACATATCGACTATATAGTGGAGGGTGTAGGTTATATACTCACACATAATTATTTTTACTACGAAGGGGATTTCTATCTAAAGCAAAGGGGTACCGCCATGGGGACCAGATTCGCCCCCAGTTATGCCAATTTGTTTATGGCTGAATGGGAAAGAGAGACTATTACACCTCTCCTGGGGGCGGGTCTGGCCCTATGGCGGAGATATATAGATGATATCCTATTTATATGGCGAGGCCCGGCCGATTCTCTAGAAGCTTTCATAAACAATATTAATAAAAATGATAAAGGTTTACAATTTACCTCAACTGTAAGCAGAACAGGTGTGCAGTTCCTAGACTTGAATGTGAACATTAAGGGCAATAAATTAATTTGCAGTGCACATTTCAAGTCAACAGCGAAGAATGGCTATATTCGCTACTCTAGCTGTCACCTCCCCAGCTGGCTGGTCAACATCCCGACCGGTCAACTGAGGAGGTTAAAACGGAACTGCACAGAGGCGGAACAATATGAAAAGGAAGCAAAGATCCTAAAGTCACAATTCTTAGAAAAGGACTATCCCACTTGGGTTGTTGAAAAATCCATCAATAAAGTAGGGGCAATGGAGAGAAAGAATTTCTTTGATGCTCAAAAAATCAGTACAGAAAAAATAGAGAAACCAAGATTAGACAGTCAAGAAGATAGTGTAAGACTCATTTTGCCTTTTAATTCACAATATAAGAGCCTAGAGAATATTATCAAGAAACACTGGAGTCACCTATTAGATGACAAGGTCATTGGTGCAGAATTAACAAAGGAACCAAAATTTGTCTACACGAAAGCCCCCAATTTAGGAGGGAAGTAAGCCCCCACAGTGAAAAATATTTCACATAAATCTAGTCAAAATTGGTTGTCCTTTAAAGGCTTTTTCAAATGGGGGAAATGTGTCTGTTGCAAGAATAATTTGGCACCCAGGAAAGTGACAAGGGCATCCTCCACGCAGAATAGCTTCTATCTCGACATTAAAGATGGGCTAACATGTAATTCAACAAATGTAATATATATATTAGAATGCCCCTGCAAAAAGCAATATGTGGGGAGGACGAAAAGAATGGTAAAAAGGAGAGTAGCCGAACATATTGGTAATATAAAAAAGGGCTATTTGTAACATTCAGTTTCGAAACATTATACGGAAGTTCACAACAGTGACCCCTCAAGTCTTACCTTCATGGCTATAGAAAAAGTAACACAGCCATGGAGAGGGGGCAATCATGTAGCCCAAATGTCTAGGATTGAGAGTAGAAGAATATTTGAGTTTCAAACACTAATTCCAAGGGGGCTAAACGCTGAAACGGAGTTATTTGGGTTTTTGTAGACATGGGAGAGAGGTCTGTTGATGACGGGACATCGGTATCAGGCTGTTTTCCAGCATTCCGATCTCCCCTCGTTGGCAGATCTCCTCCCATTATCATCTATCACCTTTCATCTACATAACCCATTCCTTTTTGGCCCACTGGGAATATATGTATATACATCGGATGAAGCCTCTCATATCTATCTATATATGAACGTAATGTGAGCCGATCACGTCTTTACATGATTTTAAGTGTTTTATAAAGTATCCCATTCCGGATCCATTATCCATATGTTCATGAGATCTCGAATGAACTTAATTGAATATAGGGTATATAAGGAAGCAAGGAAATATCGCCATTTACCACTGAGGAAGGGGCAAGTTAATGACCGCCCCGAAACGCGTTTGGGATTTTGGCGATTTATATTACAAAGAATCTGCGGCTTAGAAAAAGAATAAACCACATCATCTCCTCCGTTTGAATTCATCAACAGAAGGAATTGAACTTAACCACCAAACAAGGACCTTAGTACGACACTCCGGTACAGCCAATAGCGCAATCTCCTTGCCGTCACGTGGGACGCCACCGAGTGACGTTAGGACCACGTGGGACGCCGCGTCAGGTCCTAGCAGGGAATAATTGTACAGCGCACTGAAGCCGAAGTGACCGAGAGGCAGAGGGTGAAGACCGGTAACGTACTGACACATTAACTGTCGATCTTATGAGAATTATCTGGGTGGACATGTTCAAATACAGGGCGTACCAGCGCTGTTAATGTGTTGATCTAAATGCTAATACAGGAGCGCTGGAAAAACAATATTATTGCAGCTAATTAATTGTATGCACTCAACCACGCTGGATAAGCAATTTTATCGCATGTAAAATCTACCAGCACTGAAATTTGTTATACTATGCGATATATGCCCTACTAACGCAAAGAAAGCGTTTAGTGTGACCACCAGCCTTGCCCACGTTAATTTAGAGTGTGGAGATTACATGGACATAATTAGTCTGTGGAGATGATATGGACATAATGAGTTATGTGCTACGGGTGAGATGATAAGAAGAAATCTTTGATGACACAAATGTTTTAACCTTGTTGAAGCAGTAAGACACTCAATGCCGTTTAAACGTGATATTTAACAGAGGCAATCGTATGACGACCGCCAATATTTAATACCATCCTATGCCAGTGTATATAGGTGTACGGATAAGGATGATCTGGACTTTTTACTGTTTTTAGTTTTTTATGGACCTCTTATAGTTTGATGTGCAATTTGATGGTTTTGCATGTGATGAATGTATTTGAATAAAATATTGTAAAAGCCCATGTGCATTCAGACAAGTTGAGTGCCCCCACACAAGATATATATTTATTACTTTACGGAAATGGTGAACCGGTGGGAGTGCACCTATTTCATATTGGTAAAGTGGGTGGAGTCACTATTATTTTTTACATTCGTATTTTTTACATCGGTAGATTTTAAAACAATACTGCATGCACAGGCCAGGTTTTTCATGGCAGGTTTCGCAGTGGTACAGTAAATGGTGTCTTTCCTTTTCCCCCCTTTGGAACACACTCTGCATCTTCTTTGGGTCCTTCCCTTCCTTGCAGGCTGGGGGACTTGATCTGGAAAATGTTGCCCTGGTACGACACGGGTACCATAACTTCCTGAAGTACTGGGACCCTCCCCAGCCTGGCCATGAAAAATGAGGTAAGAGAAGGAAATATGAGTGTGCACTCACTACACAGAGCCTTGGGAAATTAAAGGTGGAGGGTATAAATTTATTGGATAAAACCGGCTAATCACATATAAAAATAGATAACCATAAAATAAATAAACCAGGTGCGCATCTGGTAAAAAATCACAATAGGTGCTAGAAAAAACAGAGGTGGTCGTATGTATATAACAAAACGGCTAAAAATAATGCAAAAATGTCACCTATAGAAACGTCCAATCTGAATAGATGTGAATAACTCTGTAAGGTATGGAGACATATGCAATCCAGGGACTTGACCACTAGGTGTCACTTGTCAAATAATGGAGGCTTATGGTTAAAGTCTCTTTTTGTATTTAGTGTTCAGTTCAAGATAAAATACACTCCATGGAACAGTGTGAAAGAGTTAAAAGTTTTAGTCTCTTTGTAGAGCGCGGGTTACCTGAATCCCAGTGCTGCAGTACTATATGCGTGAATCTTACCTATTTTAGGGGGTCGGGCACCCCCGGTTTTGAGATTGCTGCACCCATCACAATCTATCCTGGGTGAGAGCCAAGTGATTTCTTGTTTATACATGAAAAATGAGGGCCTTGATAACCACCTTTTGGAACTGAAGGAAAGTTCCTGTGTGGCCTGCAGATTGAAATAGCATGTACGCATGTTTCATTTTTCGTGTGGCACTGTAGGGCTTCTGAACTTGATTTGAAAGATCACCCTCCATGTGCCTATTGCAGTCCAGGATGCAAACTGGTTTGGGGACAGTGGTAGTGGTACCACCACATACAGAGGCAGGGGAGCTGGTGTTAGTGTGAATGGTTGTTAGTAAAAAGACGTCCCTCTTGTCCTTGTACTTAACCATCAGAATTTTCTTATGGAGGAGAGCCCTGCTTTCACCCATTCTCAATGGTTGCCCTACGAGGGATCTAGGGAGGCCTCTCAGATTTTTTCGCACTGTGCCGCAAGCCACAGTACCTCTGGCAGTTAGGGACATGAATAGAGTTATGCTGGTATAATAGTTATCCACATTGAGGTGGTAACCCTTATTCAGCAGTGGGTGCAGAAAGTTCCACACTATCTTCCCAATAACAGGGGGGGGGGGGGGTTTGGAGGTTCTATCCAGGAATCTTTCCCTTCGTAAACTAGGAACTTGTTGATGTACCCGGAGCTACTCTCACAAAGTTTGTAATTCTTAATGCCATACCTTGCCCGTTTGCTAGGCAGGTACTGTGGCCGAAACGTCACGTGTATACAATTTTGCTGCATCTTTAATAAATAACCATTTCTACATCGCATACGCTGGAGTTTTTACTTCTGTACTAAGACGGGGTGGAAACCCAACTTCCAGCAGCCTACTATTTGAGCAGAGTGCCACAAAGTTTTTTCCGTCTCATGCTAGGCAGGTACTGGCGGAATCTTGTAATAGGGACTCATCTACACAGACATTTTTATCAGGGGTGTACACCTCAGCAAACCTGGTGTTAAAGTGGTCAAGGACAGTCCTAATCTTTAACAGATGGTCAAATGTCGGGTTGTTATGGGGTGGGCACTGTGCATTGTCATTGTAGTGTAGGAATTTCCAAATTGACTCAAATTGCTTCCGGGTCATGGTGTTACTGTAAATTGGAGCCTGGTAGAAAATGTCCAACTCCAATATTGTCTAACGTTTTTTTTTTTTACCATGCCTATTTGCAGCACGAGTCCCCAAAACTTCATCATCTAGCATATGGCGATGTAGGGTCCTCATCAATGAATTGTTGGGCATATAAATTGGTTCGGACCACAAAATAAATTTACAAAATCTTCAGAGAAGAAGATTTTGAAAAAATCTACTTCAGTGAAGCCCACACAATCTGTATTCTGGAGCTGCCCACAAAATCCGGAATTTGGGGCTGATAATTGTCAGGGGGTGGGGTCCATAAGGGTTCACTCTGGGGGGCTGCCTCCACTGCTACCGTGGGGCGCCTTCTAGAGCGTCTCTCTTCCCTGGATGATGATGATGAGGGGGTAGAGGAGTAGAGGAAAATGGGATGTGACGCGTGAAATGTGTAAACCTTTATTTATTGTGAGGAGTGTGTATGTTGTGTTTTCACATGTGAGGGGTCTTGTAATAAATTTGAAATATAGAGAAAAGGAGTAGAAAAAAAAATTGCAGGATGCACGCACGCACAAAGGTGTTGTTTACGTGCAAAAATCTATACTGCCTAACAACCTGATTTCTATATATATGTATATGGAGATTTATATATATATATATATATATATATATATATATGTATATGTGTATATATATATATATATATATATTGTAAGGGTTTGCTCTCTCAAGCAGGCCGGCGATTACAGATTCAGACAACAGGATTAAAGTCCAAACAATGCTTTATTTTATGGCACTTCGGCAATTACAGGTGAACCCAGTTATAACTCACTGGGTAAGATGAGGTTCCAGCATCACTAAGACATAAACAAAACAAAATAAACTCCTGCCCGTCTGGGCTCTAGCTAATACAATTTTTTTTATAGCTCACCTATTGAGCCCAGGTCACATACGGAGAATCAGGCTTCACTAGTCCAAAATAAAATCCAGCCCTTGAACAAAAATAGCTATGTTTGCTGAAGCCAGCGCCATCTTCCTGGATATTACTTGCCTCACCCAGGTAAGGAACCTGGGTGGGATATACACCCCTTCCAGGACTTTACAGTACACATTACCACAATATATATATAGATATAACTAACTACACGAAAAAAAATATATATCTGCACAGTAAACTGAGCAGACCAGTCAGAAAAATGAATTTCTGATCAGCGCTCAGCAGGTGCAGGACGCACGCACACAGATATTATGTGCGTGCAAAAATCTACACTAAAACTACTTAAAATTGATTTCTATGTAACACTAAATATATTTTTTTACAAAAAGCACAAAAGAGACCAGTAAAAAAAATGGTACTCATTGGTGCTCAGGGCTGCAGAACGCACGCAAGCCTACGTTTGGTGCATCCGTGCAGAAACTGCAGTATAAAAATTTACTGAAGATACAAAAAAAAGAACACTAGCTAAAAATCTACTTAGACTACTTTCACATTAGCGTTTTCAATTCCGCTATTGAGATCTGTCATAGGATCTCTATAGCGAAAGAAAGCGCTTCAGTTTTGTCCCCATTCATTGTCAATGGGGACAAAACTGGACTGAACGAAATCGAATACACCAAAATGCAGCGTTGTTCCAGCCAATCACAGCGCTGGCAGGGGACGCAAAATACAGGAGTCCACTGCCTGACCTCGGAGGAGACTGGTGACTAGTTCAGCACCGGTCACCTCCACATTACCCCCCCCCCAGAACCCCCTGCAGCTACATGCTGCTTCCGATTCCGACACTGCAATGTGTCGGTCTTCATTTACCGGCCAATCGCAGCGCTTGGAGCTGCAGGGGGGTAAAAAAAAGGGATGCTGCTCATACCCGGCATGGATGCCTGCCGGTAAGAGCAGCCAGGGAGCTCCGGTTCCCCCGCGATCCTGCCCCAGAACCTGGCGGACCTTGCGCTATACATGTACGACACTGGTCCTAAGACCAGTCGAGCTGCGCCGTACATGTACGGTGCGGGGTCCTCTACGGGTTAAACTACGTTAGCTTATCATTTTGTATTGGCAGAAAATTGTTCCTCAGTAACAATAACTTTCACAATCAAGAGTAATTTACTTGTCTGGTCTAAATAATATGTAGCAAAAATGTGTCTTCTTACATAATAGATGGTTACAGTAGTTAGCATCAGCAACAAATTTCATGAAAGCGATTTTGTGCTCTTGTAGTAGCATAAAGTTATTCTTCTGATATTATAAGTGCTTATGGTATTTCAGCAGTAAAACATTTTTCGTATGTAAGTTAACCTTTAGCAGTCTGCCTCATAAATCAATAGCTCAGGTTTCTTTTCTAACTGCTAATGAGTGCTTAAAACTGCAGTAGTAAGCTACTAACAAATTCCAGGGACTCAAGATTAATAACTTTTATTGGGCTTGCTACTAAATCTGTACCTAAATTGAATTGTTAGCAACACAAACTTTATAAATACAATTGAGACAGAAAATCTCCAAATTTTACACTAAGGTCACTTTTTTTTCCTTGACTGTTACGAACCCTAGCTCACAATAGTCCTGTGACTGTAAGTGTGTATGTGGACCAAATAATGCACAGTCTCTACTCACATTTCTGTAGCTCCCTGGGTCGGTGTGCAGTGAGAGAAAGGAAAACACTTCAGGGCACAATCTGGGTTTAAGGGGTTCTCCTGTCGGACGGTTGTGGAGGTACCCTTGGTGGTATAGGGTTTAAGGTAGGCCAGGTCCCTGAAATTCATGACGCCAGGCAGGGTGCAAATAGGTGATGAAAGAAAGAGGAGTCCACTTTAGTAAACCAATAGAACACTTTACTTAGAATCAGTTGCATTGAGTTAGATGTATACATTTAATAACATAGACAGATGGTTGTTCTTTTTTCCAGATATTAATACTAGTGATCAGCGAGCATGCTTGGCCGAGTATTGGTTTGTCTCGAACATCGCTATGCTCGGCTTTACTCGTCCGAGCACCACATCTATTCGTCACATTGCTCGAGTCTCCTCCCCGCACGTTTAGCACCTTCTAAGCAGCAAGTCAAGGTCCAGGTAAGTAATTCCCCTCAGTGTAAGGCTGTAGCCATGTTAGCTACAAGCCTTACACTGATTGGCTGGCCGGAACACGTGATACCATTTCATATAGGAGCTGAGGTCCGGCGCTCGGCTCATTCAGCATCAGGGAGAGCAGACAGTAGGCAGGGACAAATAACCTTTTGCTCTAAACTTACTGATTTTACTCTAAAAACCTTATTGAAAGACCTAACAGTCCTTTTAAGGACTAGAGTGTGTGTTTGACAGCAGTGCAGCACTTTTTTTTTTTTTAAGAAGGGATTTGCTTCAGCACTATCAGGGACAGGCGTCACCAGGAAGGGACAGATAGTGCAGGGCTTGAAAATCACTTTTTTAACCCAAACTTCTAAAAGACAGAAAGATTTCAGATTAGTGACATCTACAATACGCCATCATAAAGCAGTGTGTTGGGCAGACATTATAAAAAGGGGCTTATTCACTATGGTGTGCCTGGTACTGAGATATACACTGCACCATCATAAAGCAGTGTGTCTGACAGACATTATAAAAAGGGGCTTATTCACTATGGTGTTCCTGGTACTGAGATATACACTGCACCATCATAAAGCAGTGTGTAGGACAGACATTATAAAAAGGGGAGTATTCACTACCGTGTGCCTGGTACTGAGATATACACTGCACCATCATAGAAGTTATTTTTTGGGGGGAAATTAACCTAACTTGTGCCACATCTGTGTGTGCTTTCAATCCGCAACCATTATATTAATTACTCCAGCAGAGAGGGATTTATATTTTGGCCTTAGTTAACTAGTTTTGGCCACATCTGTGTGTGCGCTTAGGCTGCAACCGTATATACAGTATTCCAGCAGAGAATACATTTTATTTGGGACAAATTTGTAACCAATATAGAACTACATCCGAATACAGTATGTATATTAAAAATTACATTATCACTGGCATAGTGTAGTGGCCAAAAGCTGTATTTTTCTGTATCCAGTACCTTACTGAAAGTCAGTACAGTGTGTATCGTAAAAATTCCATTATCTCTGGCCTAGTGTAGTGGCCAAAATATGTATTTTTCTGTATCCAGTACCTTTCTGAAAGTCAATACAGTGCGTATCATAAAAATGTCATTATCTCTGGCCTAGTGTAGTCGCCAAAATCTGTATTTTTCTGTATCCAGTACCTTTCTGAAAGTCAATACAGTGCGTATCGTAAAAATGTCATTAATTATCTCTGGCCTAGTGTAGTGGCCAAAATCTGTATTTTTCTGTATCCAGTACCTTACTGTGAGTCAATAAAGTGTGTATCATAAAAATTACATTACTTCTGTACTAGTGTAGTGGACAAAATCTGTATTTTTCTGTATCCAGTACCTTACTGCAAGTCAATACAGTGTGTATCGTAAAAATGTCATTAATTATCTCTGGCCTAGTGTAGTGGCCAAAATCTGTATTTTTCTGTATCCAGTACCTTACTGCATGTCAATGCAGTGTGTATTGTAAAAAAATCATTATCTCTGGCAAAATCTGTATTATTCTGTATCTTATCTAGTACCTTACTGCAAGTCAATACAGTGTGTATCTTAAAAATTACATTATTTCTGGCCTAGTGTAGTGGCCAAAATCTGTATTTTTCTGCATCCAGTACCTTACTGCAAGTCAATACAGTGTGTATCGTAAAGATTACATTATTTCTGGCCTAGTGTAGTGGACAAAATCTGTATTTTTCTGTATCCAGTACCGTACTGCAAGTCAATACAGTGTTTACCGTAAAAAGTTCATTATCTCTGGCCTAGTGTAGTGGCCAAAATCAGTATGTTTCTGTATCCAGTACTGTCCTGCATCAGAAAACTGTGTCTTTAGCGGACAGTAACAGAATCTGCGCCACATCTACAGACAAAAGCATTAATATGAAGAATGCGAGCACAAAGGGACGGGGAAGTGGGCATGATGCTGATGGTGCAAGCAGAGGCCGTGGCCCTGGGCGTGATGCTAATGGTGCAAGCAGATGCCGTGGCCCTGGGAGCAATGAAACTGTACCTGCTGCCAGTGCACCAGAAAAAACTAAAAAATCCACCTTAGCCAGCTTCATGTCCAACTTAGCAGGGCGGCGCAGGACAACACTGTCCAAGTCGGACCAGTGCGAACAGGCGATACGGTTGGATTACAGAATATAATGCTTCCAGTCGGTTAAGCACCACCCTCTCTCCCCACTAAGTCCAGTCTCTGTAGTCAAGAGTCTGGTCAACCGTATCCTTACTCTGATCCTCCTTCCTCCCACCATGTTGCGTCTGGCCAAACAAGTGATCCCACACTCAGATATTAACATGACCTCTTTTCATCGCCAGTACTTGGTTTGGCTCTCTCACCAAGCACGCTTGAAGAGGTACCTAAGATATTGTGCCCTGATTTCCAATCTCTTGAGTCTTCAGTCTCAAGAAGATGCCGGTGGTGAACGGCAATCATTGAGACACAGTTGTCAATCACTGAGGTTGTGGTTAGGTCAAGTCAAGAGGATGAGCAAAGTGAGGAAGTGGAAGAGAAGTTATTGGACGATGAAGTTACTGACCCAACATGGGAAGGTAAAAAGCCGAGCGAGGACAGCAGTACAGAGGGGGAGGGATCTGCTCCACCGCAACAGTCTGGAAGTGGCAGTGGGCAACCATTACACCGAGCACCCCCATGCGTAAATCTACCTTGCCAAGGGGTAGGTGTTCTGCAGTATGGCGCTTTTTTGAGAAAAGTGCAGACGACAAAAAAGTGGCAGTTTGCAACCTGTGCAGTACCAAAATGAGTCGGGGCGTGACCACTAGCAACCTCACCACCACCAGCATGATCCGCCACATTGCATCCAAGCACCCTAATAAGTGGGCTGAATGCCTGGGTCCACACTTTGGTTCTCCGTGTCCCACCACTGCCTCCTTTTCCCCTGTGTTACGCACTGCTGGCCAATCCTCTGTCGAAGGCGCAGGCCCGGATGCCCCTCGCCCTGCACCTGGACCTTCACATGAACAGTCAGCAACAACATCCACTTCCCTGTCCCAGTGCAGCGTCCAAATGTCGATAACAGGCTCGGACTGGCCCACAGGGGTACACGGGAAACCCCCGGTGGGCCCCTGAGCAAGGTGAGCCCCTAGTCTCCTACTCCCTGCACAAGGGGCACATGGCACAGTAGATTTACTGCACTACATACATATATTCAATGTACAGCACCTCAACCAGCCTATGTTCATATAAAAGACTTGTTAAATTATTTATTATATTTGAATGTATCCATACAGTGGGCCCCCAAAATAAAGTTTACTGGTGGGCCCTAGATACCCCAGTCCGACACTGGTCGATAACACAGGCATTTGAACACAAGCGCAAATACCCACCCACCCACAGGGCATAGCACTAAATGCGCAACTTTCGAAATTGCTGGCCCTTGAAATGTTGCCATTTAGGTTTGTGGACACTGAGGCCTTCCACAGCCTGATGTCAGCAGCCGTTCCTCGGTACACAGTCCCCAGCCGCCACTATTTTTCATGGTGTGCTGTGCCCGCCTTACACCAGCATGTGTCCCACAACATTACCCGTGCCCTGACCAACACACTTGGAAGGTCCACCTCACCACGGACACATGGACAAGTGCTGGTGGCCAGGGACGCTACATTTACCTGACTGCACTGGGTGAATGTTGTGGAGGCCGGGAGTGAGTCGTACCCTGGGATGGCACAGGTGCTACCCACGCCCAGGATTGCGGGCCCTACGTCCATCAGGGTCTCTGCCAGCAGCTATGTTACTGGCTCCAACCCCCACTTCTCCTCCTTCGCCGCCTCCTCCTCCACTTTCACCTCCAACAGCAGTCAACCATCAGTTGCTAGCTGGAAGCAGTGTAGCACTGGTGTGGGTAAGCGTCAACAGGCTGTGCTGAAGCTGATCTGCTTAGGGGACAAACAGCACACTGCCGCAGAGCTGTGGCAGGGTATAAGGGACCAGACCGAGCTGTGGCTCTCGCCACTCAACCTAGAAACGGGCATGGTTGTGTCTGACAATGGCCGTAACTTGGTGGTGGCTTTTGAGCTCGGCAACTTGGCACACATTCCATGCCTAGCCCATGTCTTAAATTAGTGGTTCAGAGGTTTATCAAAACCTACCCCAATTTGCAGGAGCTACTAGTGAAGACGCGCCGCTTGTGTGCCCATTTCCAAAAGTCGTCCACAGCTTCAGCCGGTCTGTCAACGCTGCAGCAGCGCATGCGTCTTCCAGCTCAACGACTGTTGTGCGACGTGAGCACGCGGTGAAACTCTACGTTCTACATGTTGACCAGGCTTTGTGAGCAGCAGAGGGCAGTTGTGGAATACCAGCTGCAACACGGTCGTCGCCTTTCCAGTCAACTGCCACTATTCACAAGCGAGGTGCTATGTGAGGTTTAACCCCTTAAGGACTCAGCCCTATTTCACCTTAAGGACTCGGCCATTTTTTGCAAATCTGACCGGTGTCACTTTATGTGGTGATAACTTTTTGTAACACTTTTACTTATGCAGGCCATTCTGAGATTGCTTTTTCGTCACATATTGTACTTCACGACAGTGGTAAAATGAAGTCGAAAAATTTCATTTTTAATCATTAAAAAAATACCAAATTTACCAAGAATTTTGAAAAATTTTCAATTTTCCAAGTTTCAATTTCTCTACTTCTATAATACATAGTAATACCGCCAAAAAAAGTTATTGATTTACATTTCCCATATGTCTACTTCATTTATCGATCATGTATGGGAATGCCATTTCATTTTTTGGGGATGTTACAAGGCTTAAAAGTTTAGAACCAAATCTTGAAATTTTTCAGAAATTTTCAAAAAAAAACTTTTTAGGGACCAGTTCAGGTCTGAAGTCACTTTGTGAGGCTTACATAATAGAAACCACCCAAAAATGACCCTATTATAGAAACTACACCCCTCAAGGTATTCAAAACTGATTTTCCAAACGTCGTTAACCCTTTAGGTTTTCCACAAGAGTTAATGGCAAATGGAGATAAAATTTCAGAATTTCGATTTTTGGGAAAATTTTAATCCGTTTTTTCCAGTAACAAAGCAAGGGTTAACAGCCAAACAAAACTCAATATTTATTGCCCTGATTCTGTAGTTTGCATAAACATCCCACATGTGGTCATAAACTGCTGTATGGCCTAACAGCAGGTCACAGAATGAAGGGAACGCCATATGGTTTTTGGAAGGCGGATTTTGCTGGACTGGTTTTTTGACACCATGTCCCATTTGAAGCCCCCCGATGCACCCCTTGAGTAGAAACTCCATAAAAGTGACTCCATCTAAGAAACTACACCTCTCAAGGTATTCAAAACCGATTTTACAAACTTTGTTAACCCTTTAGGTGTTCCACAAGAGTTATTGGCAAATGTAAATGAAATTTCAGAATTTCTAGTTTTTGTTACCTTGCCTCAAAAAAAGAGCAACCAAATATCATATTTACCCTAAAATAGTACAAGCAAAACTGCCACCTAATCCTGTAGTTTCCAAAATGGGGTCACTTTTTTGGAGTTTCTACTATAGGGGTGCATCAGGGGGGCTTCAAATGGGACATAGTTTCAAAAAACAGTCCAGCAAAATCTGCCTTCCAAAAATCATATGGCGTTCCCTTCCTTCTATGCCCTGCCGTTTGGCCATACAGCAGTTTACGACCACATATGGGGTATTTATGCAAACTACAGGGCAATAAATATTGAGTTTTGTTTGGCTGTTAACCCTTACTTTGTTACTGGAAAAATAGATTAAAATTGAAAATTCGAAAAAAATAGCCGTTTTGGGACCATTTTTATTTTTTGTTATTTACATCGTTGATCTGACAGGTTAGATTGTGTGCTATTTCTATAGAGCAGGTTGTTACGGACGCGGCAATACCAAATATGACTACTTTTTGGGGTTTTTTGTTTCAGTAGTTTCATAACAAAGCATTTTTGAAAAAAGTAATTTTTTAGTGTCTCCACATTCTGAAAGCCCGCGGGGATCAGAGATCGCAGAAAGCGCAGCAAACCGCAGGTCTGAATTGACCTGCGTTTGCTGCGATCACCGAAACGGGGGGGTCACGTGACCCCCCCAGCATTGTGACAGGATGCCCGCTGAATGATTTCAGCTGGACATCCTGTTCCTATTAACCCCCGACGCAATCTAGTTTTAAAGTTATGACGTACCGGTACGTCATGGGTCCTTATGGACTCGGGAAACATGCCGTACTGGTACGTCATAAGTCCTTAAGGAGTTAAAAAACTTTGATGAATCCACACAGATGGTTAGTGGCGATAACGCTATTATCAGCGTAACCATCCCACTGCTGTGTCTACTCAACCGATCGCTGCTCACAATTAAGGAGGATGCTTTGAATGTGGCAGACGAGGTAATGGGGGAGGAGATGACACAGGGTGATAGCCAGACCTCCCCCAGTTCGTCTTCTCAGCGCGAATTGGGCCATGAAGAGGAGGAGGAGGAGATGGAGACACTTGCCTCTGCTACAGAGGCTAGTATCCATGGAACATTTATTACATCTGTTCAGCGTGGATGGGCAGAAGAGGAGGAGGTGGAGGATGAGGGTATAGAGAGTCATCCTGAAGTTGACATCGACGTCTTGCCTGTTGGTACTCTGGCACACATGGCTGACTTCATGTTAGGCTGCCTTTCCCGTGACCCTTGCGTTATACGCATTTTAGGTAACATAGATTACTGGGTGTTCACCCTTCTCAAACCCTGCTACAAAGAGAACTTCTCATCTCTCATTCCTGTGATAGAGAGGACTAGTAAAATGGTGCAATACCAGAAGGTTCTTGTTGACAGATTGCTCCAAAATTTTCCATCTGACAATGCGGCCGCCAGAGTCCGTACTTCCTTAGGAAGGGAGACAAGGGGAACATACAGTAGTTCCAACAGAGGCAAGGCAACAGGTTCCAAGGCATGGGACACTTTCATGACACCCGCCAGCAACCTCACTCTGAAGCGTGGCCTAGTGTTACAAGGAGGGAAAAGTTTTGGAAGACAGTGAAGGAATACATTGCAGACCATGTCAACATCCTAAATGATCCCTCAGTGCCTTACAACTACTGGGTGTCCAAGCTGTAAACATGGCACGAACTTCCGCTCTACGCCTTGGAGGTGATAGCCTGCCCTGCCGCCAGCATATTGTCTGAGTGTGTATTTAGTGCTGCTGGTGACATTATAACAGATAAGCGTATCCGCTTGTCCACTCACAATGCTGACAGGTTGACTCAGATAAAAATTAACAAGGCCTGTATTTCCCCTGACTTCTTCACTCCACCAGAGGAAAGCTGAGCTAATGAGGAACAAAAACGCAATTTAAATGTATGCTTTATAATCTACTCAATCCACAAGATTCAGATGCACCCTTTTCATCGAAAAAAAGGGTATATGTTTGAATCGTGTTTTCTTATCCCTTCATCACTGCAATCTTTTATGGGGCTCGCTCAGCTTCAGGCCCTCACCTCTAATGTTTTATACTGTCTGTTCACCTGTAGGCAATCACTGCAATGTTTTATGGGGTTCGCTCACCTTCAGGCCCTCACTACAATTTGTTATAGGGTCCGCTCACCTTCAAGCACTCAACTATAATGTTTTAGAGGGTAACCAGCAGGCACTTGCTCCAAATGTTTTTGAGGGTCACCAGCAGGCCATCAATCATATTTTGTCAAGGATATGTATAATGCCCTCCTTTATGTGCAATAAAGGGTGTATTGGAGTGCCGGTCACTTGTAATTTTTGCCAGCCCTTTCACTTAGTGAGTGTAGCAGTGTACCTGAACAATTGTAGCACCATGTGAATGAGGCCATCCTTTATGTGATATACAGGCTGTATCGGAGTGCTTCTTCTGACAGCATTTGCACTGTATATACAATTGCATATACAGGAAAGAATGTTTCCTAACAATTTTACCTATAAAAATGTTTTTTTTTATATTCTTTTGAGGGGGCAGGATTTTGAGCGTGATTTTGTCGCTATATAAAAGTGGCAGACAACTGGGACAATATGGTTCCCAGCAGCGACATTGGAGTCCAAGATGCACCCAGACATGGTCCCCATGCTGTCCCAGATCCATTTCGGTGGTGTTTCTGTCACTTTCTGACCTTTTCCAATGGACCAGGCATTCTTCCCTCACCCGAGCAGGGCTTGCCTGGTTGTCTCCCATTGACTTCCATTATACTCGGGTGTTCGGCCAAGCACACGGATATCGCTATGTGCTCGGACCGAGCACCCGAACACCTGAACACTTTGGTGCTTGCTCATCACTAATTAATACAAGTTGCTTTATGCTGCAAAGTCTCAAAAACAGCCTTGTTTAAAGTCTGCCCTAATGCCCTAATGTTCTTCTTTAACTTTAGGCTGACTCTTACTATATAATATCCCGGCTTAGAGTATAATACACTAGATTTCTTGTACTTGTCTATGGCCTTAGAGACAGCTTTGCATTTAACTATCGAACATGTGGACAGGCAATGTAGGCAAATCCTGTTTCCACTTGATGCTTTTAGAGTCAATAGGCTGAGTTATCACCTTTTCTCTACCAGACTTGGTCTGCACACTCACACCCACAAAAAGACACTCTGTCTCTTACCCCTCACGGGTCAAGTGGAGCTGCTCAACCTATCAGGGAGCCAAGATGCTGGACCAATCAGGCTCTGTGCCAGCGTCACATCCTTTCCGAGGCGGCATATGTATTTGTATCTGATTTTGGATCCTGATCTGGAAATCTGAACAATTTCCCTATAGGCCAGTGGAGTACAGGCCACAAACATTAGGCATTCACCAGACAGAAAAGAACAAGTGATTATGTGGCTGGAGGTATATTAGACGGTCAGTGGATAACAATTTTACTGTAGGCCAGTAGAGTACAGGCCCCAAACATTAGGCATTCACCGAACAGAAAAGAACAAGTGATTATGTGGCTAGAGGTATATTAGACAGGTAGTGAATAACAATTTTACTATAGGCCAGTGGAGTTCAGGCCCCAAACATTAGGCACTCACCGGACAGAAAATAATAAGTGATTATGTGGCTGGAGGTATATTAGGCGGTCAGTGGATAACAATTTTACTGTAGGCCAGTAGAGTACAGGCCCCAAACATTAGGCATTCACCGGACAGAAAAGAGCAAGTGATTTTGTGGCTGGAGGTATATTAGGCGGTCAGTGGATAACAATTTTACTGTAGGCCAGTGGAGCACAGGCCCCAAACATTAGGCATTCACAGGACAGAAAAGAACAAGTGATTATGTGGCTGGAGGTGTATTAGACGGTCAGTGGATAACAATTTTACTGTAGGCCAGTAGAGTACAGGCCCCAAACGTTAGGCATTCACCGGACAGAAAAGAGCAAGTGATTTTGTGGCTGGAGGTATATTAGGCGGTCTGTGGATAACAATTTTACTGTAGGCCAGTGGAGCACAGGCCCCAAACATTAGGCATTCACCGGACAGAAAAGAGCAAGTGATTTTGTGGCTGGAGGTATATTAGGCGGTCAGTGGATAACAATTTTACTGTAGGCCAGTGGAGCACAGGCCCCAAACATTAGGCATTCACAGGACAGAAAAGAATAAGTGATTATGTGGCTGGAGGTATATTAGGCGGTCAGTGGATAACCATTTTATTGTAGGCCAGTGGAGTACAGGCCCCAAACATTAGGCATTCACCAGACAGAAAAGAACAAGTGATTATGTGGCTGGAGGTATATTAGACGGTCAGTGGATAACAATTTTACTGTAGGCCAGTAGAGTACAGGCCCCAAACATTAGGCATTCACCGGACAGAAAAGAGCAAGTGATTTTGTGGCTGGAGGTATATTAGGCGGTCAGTGGATAACAATTTTACTGTAGGCCAGTGGAGCACAGGCCCCAAACATTAGGTATTCACAGGACAGAAAAGAACAAGTGATTATGTGGCTGGAGGTGTATTAGACGGTCAGTGGATAACAATTTTACTGTAGGCCAGTAGAGTACAGGCCCCAAACGTTAGGCATTCACCGGACAGAAAAGAGCAAGTGATTTTGTGGCTGGAGGTATATTAGGCGGTCTGTGGATAACAATTTTACTGTAGGCCAGTGGAGCACAGGCCCCAAACATTAGGCATTCACCGGACAGAAAAGAGCAAGTGATTTTGTGGCTGGAGGTATATTAGGCGGTCAGTGGATAACAATTTTACTGTAGGCCAGTGGAGCACAGGCCCCAAACATTAGGCATTCACAGGACAGAAAAGAACAAGTGATTATGTGGCTGGAGGTGTATTAGACGGTCAGTGGATAACAATTTTACTGTAGGCCAGTAGAGTACAGGCCCCAAACGTTAGGCATTCACCGGACAGAAAAGAGCAAGTGATTTTATGGCTGGAGGTATATTAGGCAGTCAATGGACAACAATTTTACTGTAGGCAAGTGGAGTACAGTCCTCAAACATTAGGCATTCACCGGACAGAAAAGGCCTTTTATGCCGCTGTATATACATAAAACAAGACCATTCTTTGTTCTGGGTGGTTGCGGATATGTGTGGACTGGCATGAGGAAATTTAATTAAACGTCGTCGTCACAGGTGTTAAATTCCTCCGAGATCCATGCCTCATTATTTTTAGAAATGTGAGGTAGTCCACATTGTCATGAGCTAGGCGAGTGCGCTTATTGTTCACGATCCTCCCTGCTGCGCTAAACGTCCTTTCGGACAGGACACTTGACGAGGGACAAGCCAAGAGTTCCATGGTAAATTGTGCCAGCTATGGCCACAGGTCAAGCCTGCACACCTAGTAGTCCAGGGCTTCCTCGTTTTTTAGAGCGTCCACATCTGCCGTTAACCCGATGTAGTCAGACACCCGTCGGTCTAGACATTCCCTTAGGCTGGATCCGGAGGGCGGCTGTCGATTGGTTGGCTGCAAGAATGATCTCATATCAGAAGTGACCAACACATCTTCAAACCGCCCTCTTCTTGCAGGTGCGGTAGGATTGGCACTCGCACCTGTTTCGCTGTGGGTGGAAATTCCTCTGCCAGCGCCCGGAACAGCAGAATGCAGCATCTCTCGCAGCAAGGCCTGGAAATGCTGCATTCTGCCAGCCCTCTGTGATGCTGGTAACATGTCCGCAATTTTGTGTTTGTACCGGGGGTCTAAGTACGTTGCCACCCAGTACTGGTCCTTGCCCTTTATGCTTTTTATACAAGGGTCCCTCTTCAAACACTGGACCATTAAGGCTCCCATTTGCATTAAGCCTCCCCCCAGCCACAGACAACACCAGGGGTCCACGAAAAGTTTAAAGTCCCCCTCAAAGCCTGCTATTCTTGCTCCTCCTCCTCCCCCCAGCCACCATCCTCCTCTGATTCCTCTTCAGACTGCCACTGAGGTACGATGCCACTGATGGCTCCCTGGCTGCGACTTACCAGTTTGGTGATCTCATCAAATGGCTGCAGAAGTCTGCATGCGTCACGCATGAGCAGCCACTGGCGCGGTGAAAAGAAACCAAGCTCCCCAGAACCGTTTCTGCTGCAGAGTTTGT
Organism: Bufotes viridis; assembly: GCA_033119425.1. Classification (NCBI taxonomy): domain Eukaryota; kingdom Metazoa; phylum Chordata; class Amphibia; order Anura; family Bufonidae; genus Bufotes; species Bufotes viridis. Next base: position 443,497,932 of record CM065589.1, on the reverse strand, counting down.
ACAGGTAGTCGTTAACGGCACGTTGCTGCTATACAAGGCATATACAAGGTGGAGTTCCAGCGCCAGTGGCGTACATACAGGGGTCGCAGGGGTCACAGTTGCGATCGGGCCCGGCACTCCAGGGGGCCTGGCCGCCTGTGGACCCATCCCCCAGGCCAGCAAGCTACCCTAAATTATGTTGTACTAACATGTAATGGAGCGCTCTGATGGGCCCAGCACAAAGTACAGAGCGCTCCATTACATGTATAATGTGGAGGGAAGGGGGGTCGGGGTTGGGGGTGCGCGCACTCACACACCCGGCTGGTCGGCATTTCTTTTCAGTAGTGAAGCAGGGAAACCTCTCATCCCTGCTTCACTGCTCTTCACAGCTCAGGAGCTCCCCTGCTGGCCCCAGATCGCTGCTGGCTGTGGGAGGAGATCTGAAGACCCGGGAATCTGCCTGCAGCACAGCCAGAGATGAGTGAGGAGGAGCCTGTCATCAGGGAAGAAGGTAAGTATTTTTTTTTTTTTTCTAAGGCTGCAGACTGGGGGCATAACTAATTTAAGGGGCACTTAATCAGGCATTACTGTGAGGGGCACATATGAAGGCATAACTATGAGGATTGAGGTATACGAAAAAGTTCCTGGACACCACTGTTGTTGCCTTGTGTCTTTATTAAACAGCTCAGATTACATTATGCGGTTTGCCAGTTGTGAGTAAGTATTATAACAACGTTTCGTGATGCGCCTTCATCAGGACACTGGGCGTGCCGCACTGTGTAAGAATCCGTGTTGGAAAGGAGTGGTTGGAGCTCTGTGGCTCTGTTGGCAATGCTGCAGGGGTCAGAATCCTGATTCCCTTGGCTGCCATGATTCTGACCCGCGCAGCATTGCCAGCAGAGCCACAGAGCTCAACTGCTCTCAGCACAGTTCCTACAGTGCGTGCACGTCAGTGTCTGATGGCGTTTACACGCAGCGTTGTTATATGCACTCACAACTGGCAAGCCATACTGTAATCTGAGCTGTTTAATAAAGACACAAGCAATAACAGTGGTGTCCAGGAACTTTACTATATCTGGCCTGGGAACCTTTTCCTGCGACCACGCCTTTCAAGGGAGCACCACCCAGCCTATCTAGAATATGAGGATTGAGGGGCACATATGAAAGCATAACTACTGTGAGGGGCACGTATGTGGGCATATCTAATTTGAGGACACATAATGTGGCATAACTACTGTGAGGGGGCACATATCTGGGCATAAATATTTTGAAGGGCACATAATCTGGCATAACCACTCTGAGGGGCACATATCTGGGCATATCTACTTTGAGGGGCACATATCTGGGCATATCTACTTTGAGGGGCACATAACTGGGCATAAATACTGTGAAGGGGCACATATTCTGGTCATTACTACTGTGAGGGGGCAAATATTCGGCATTACTACTGTGAGGGGGCGCATATCTGGGCATATTACTGTGAGGGAACACATAATCTGGCATTACTACTGTGAGGGGGCACATATTTGGCATTACTACTGTGAGGGGACACATAACTGGGCATAACTACTGTGAGGGGCACATATCTGAGTATACTTACTGTGGCAGGAACAAAGGTGGGCATTAGTACTGTGAGGGGCCTCAAGGTGGGCATTAGTACTGTGTGGTAGCACTAGATTACCCTGCTATATATTGACATGGCTCAGTCTTAAAGGCCAGCACAGCGCCCCCTGCTGGGGATTTCACAGGGTCAGTCGCCATCTCTTTCTCATGTAATTATTCTTTTTTTCTCACCACAGGGACCTTGTTCTGGATCCAGCGGACATCACGCCGACACCAGCGACACTCTGGATGAGGTAGGACCAGATTTTATTAGTTAGGACTGGGTAAGTGTAGCCGTGCATTGGGGTTAGGGCTCTTTAACATCCTGTACGGGTAATCTGCTGTGTGAATAAGTGCCAAGCCCCGCTCCGAACAGCAGAGACACGGAGCACTAAGAGGATTGATAATGCTCCGTGCCTCTCTGTGATCTTTTTACTACAAAGATCTTTTTACTACAAAATCACAGTGAGATAAAGTTGTCACCGTGATTTTGTAGTTAAAAGATCACAGAGAGGCACAGAGCATTATCAATCCTGTTAGTGCTCCGTGTCTCTGCTGTTCGGAGCGGGGCTTGGCACTCTTTCACGCAGCGGATTAGCCGCACGGAAATGGCAAGTGATAGGTTACATTTTTGTAATATGCACGGCACGTTTCATTTTGCGCTGTTTTAGTGTGCTCAGCAGATTGCCACCATTGTCGCACACCACTTTACCAACTGTCAAATTGAGCAGGGTTAGCCACTAATTGGCCTGTGACCGCAGAGCTGAAAGCAGTGCAGGACCAGTGTGGCTCTTGGCTTCCAGGCCTAACAGCCGCAGCACAGCATGGCAACGTCTCACCTGGCATGTCGAATAGGTTCTGGGGAGCTTGGGGGGCGCAGCGGAAGAGGCGGTAGCAGTGGAACAGAAGAAGTCAGCCAATGAGGAGACAAAGGATGGAGTAGGAGGAGAAGAAGAAGAGGCAGGCCTGCATTCAATCCGTGGTGGTAATGCCAAATCCACATGGGAGCCACGGGTTACATGCTTTACGGCCGTCAAAAGGTTCACCCAGTGGGCAGTAAAAGTTATGTACATTCCCTGCCGGTGTTTGCTAGACCATGTGTCTGTGGTCAGATCTTGGCACCGACACTGTGTGCGAGATATATATTCACTTGTCGCTGAACGTGGTCTTATAGCTTTGGGATGCCCTTCTGGGAGAAATATTTCCTTCCGGGGACCTTCCATAGCGGTGTGCCAATGGCCAAATATTATCTCAAGGCCTCCAAGTCCACCAGTTTATATGGCAGTAGTTGGCGGGCTATCAATTCCAACAAGCCAGCGGGACAGCCGTTGGGAATGAGGGTTATACGGCGTCATCTACTTTTTACGTTAGAACATTTGGGCCACGGAAGCCTACCTTCTGCCATATGAACTCGGTGACGGTACGGTGGAAGGTGGAGTGGAGGACAAATGGGAGGAGAGAGTAGAAGGAGAAGAGGCAGAATGTGGAGCACCGGGAGTGTGGCTTTGTGGGTTCTGATGGCGTTGCTCCAACTGGGCTCGGTGATGGGAGGCCAGGTGCCTTCTTCAGGCAGTCGTCCCTAGGTGAGTGTTGGTCTTACCGTGACTTATGCGTTGAAAGCACAGGCTGCAGATGGCAACACTATTGTCAGCAGCTGACACGTTAAAAGAAGCCCACACTGCGGAGCCATGTGCCGGAGTCCTGGGAGCAACAGATGTGGTGGATGGCTCACTCCAGATACAGTTGCAGTCTGGTTTTTGCCTCCTGTGCCCTGCGAGCTCTGCCTGCTTCTCCTCCCTCTCTGCTGCTCGGTCTCTACCTCTGAACTCCCCTCCTCTTCCTCTCTTGTGGGCACCCATGTGACATCCATCGACACGTCATCATCGTCACCTTCACCACCACTGACATTTGAGATCTCGGAGTAGTCAGCAACAGCGGTGACCTCTCTCCTTGGGCTGATCTGGGTACTATCGTCAGACCGCTGTTTGGTGGCCGTTGCTACCTCCTCTTCCTCATCCGATGCCAAGAATGGCTGCACATCGGTAAGGTCTGGGAATAGAAGGGAAGATAATTCCTCTGACTTGAGTGGAGGTGCTATGGTGGTGGTGGTGGTGTCTTTGGGGGTGCACACAGCAGAGACTGAGGAGGGTGCAGATACAGAGGATGAGGAGGGTGCAGAACAGGAAGGCTAAGTTAGCCACTCAACCAACTCTGGTGTGTCCTTTGACGTAATCGCACGCACCTTCTCCAACTTCCCACTTAGGCTCCGGCCTGGTGCACCTGCCCGACTCCTACCACCCCTGCGGAACAGCCTGTCTCTTCCCCTGCCTGTCATTTTTAAAATGACCTTGTGCCTAAGTCTCTAGAGAAGAGCAGTATTTGTGGAAGCAGGTATATCGCAGCCCTCAACCAGTATTTTGTGTTTATTTAAACCACGTCCCATTTGAAGCCCCACTGATACCCCTCTCAAGTAAAAACTCCATAAAAGTGACTCCATTTTGGAAACTACGGGATAAGGTGGCAGTTTTGTTGGGACTATTTTTAGGGTACATATGATTTTTAGTTGCTCTATATTACATTTTTGTGCGGCAAGGTTACCAAAAATAGAAATTCTGAAATTTCATCTCCATTTGCCATAAACTGTTGAGGAACGCCTAAGGCCTCATGCACAGGACCGTATCTGTTTTGCGGTCCGCAAATTGCGGATCCGCCAAAAAAACGGATGACGTTCCGTATGGTATCCGTTTTTTTTGCGGATCTGTTATTTTTGCGGATCCATTGTAATAATGCCTATGCTTGTCCGCAAACTAGAAAAAATAGGACATGCTCTATTTTTTTGCGGAACGGAAAAACTGACATACGGAAACGAAATGCACACGGAGTACCTTCTGTTTTTTTTGCGGACCCATTGAAATGATTGGTTCCGCATATGGTTTGCAAAAAAAACGGAACGGACACGGAAAGAAAATATGTTTGTGTGCATGAGGCCTTAAGGGTCAATAAAGTTTGTAAAATCAGTTTTGAATACCTTGAGTTTCTTAGTTGGGGGTCACTTTCATGGAGTTTCTACTCTAGGGGTGCATCAGGGGTTCTTTAAATAGGGCATGGTGCCCAAAAAAAAAGGCCATCAAAATCTACCTTCCATGAACCATGTGGCATTTCTTTCCTTCTGCGCCCCGTCGTTTGGTCATACAGCAGTTTACGACCACATATGGGGTGTTTCTGTAACCTGCAGAATCAGGGTAATACATATTAAGTTTTGTTTGGCTGTTAACCCTTTCTTTGTTACTGGAAAAAATGGATTAAAATGGAAAATTTTCCAAAAAATAGCATTTTTTTTAACCATGTTAATCTGAGGGGTTAGGTCATGACATATTTTTTTTATAGAGCAGATTGTTACGGACACGGCGATACCCAATATGTCTACGTTTTTAAAATTTATTTAGGTTTTACACTATATTATCCTTTTTTAAACAAAATAAAAAACATTTTAGTATCTCCATAGTCTAAGAATAATTTTTTTTTAAGTTTTTAGCCGAATGTCTTAGGTAGGGGCTCATTTTTGAGAGGATGATAGGACAGTTTTATTGGTACTATTTTGGGGGGCATACGACACTTTGATTGCTTGCTATTACACTTCTTGTGATGTAAGGTGACAAAAAAAAATCATTTTTTTGCACAGTTTTTTTTTTTGACCATGCTAATCTGAGGGGTTAGTTAATGGGGTATTTTTATAGAGCAGATTCTTACGGATGCGGCGATACATAATATGTCTACTTTTTTATTTATTTTAGTTTTACAAAATATCATTTTTGAAAAAAAATATTTTTATTTGGTGTTTCAAGTCTGAGAACTATAGTTTTTTTTTTTAAATTATCAGTGGCTAAATTGAATTAAAATTGGGGAAGGGGAATATAAATTTAGTACTCCATGGAAGTGGGGTATTGAAGCAACCAAAAATGCAGAGGCCTAGATGATCGGGGCACGTGTCACACTGAGTGGTGGTGTCCTTCTATATCTCCCTCCTGTGACACACTTTGCACCTTTTTTGGGGTCTGTCCCTTCTTTCCAGTATGGGGGACCACACCTGGAAAGTGTTTGCCAGGGACCATCCGGACGCCTCCAGTTCCCGAGGTACTCTGGCCTGCTCTTTCCCGGTCAGAAAAGATCAGGACCTTGAGGACTGCCTCATTGAAACTGAAGGAATTTCCCTGTGTTGCCAGCGCTCTGGGACAGCACAAAAGAGGTGTACATGGCAACCTGCACCAAGTAGACTGAAACTTTTTTGGGGGTTTGACACGCTGCATTATCTGCAATTCCCGGGTGGCCTCAAACCGGGAGCATGTCATGGCCGTACTGTAAAGTGGGGTCTGGTAGAGCAGTGTTTCCCAACCAGTCTGCCTCCAGCTGTTGCAAAACTACAACTCCCAACATATCTGAACAGCCAAAGGCTGTCCGGGTATGCTGGGAGTTGTAGTTTTGCAACATCTGGAGGCACACTGGTTGGGAAACACTGTGGTAGAGGACGTCCCCACTCCAGTACACCCTGACACTTGGTTTTTTAACTAGGCCCATGTGCAGCACGAGGCCCCAAAACGTCCTCATTTTGGCTGCACTGACTGGAGTCCAGCCACCAGCCCTAGCCAAAAAAGAGCCCGGGTGTTGAGCAATGAACTGTTGGGCATACAGGTTCGTTTGCTCCACCATCAGATTCACAAAGTGGTCACTGAAAAAAAGACTAACATAGTCTTATTCAGTGAAGCTCACTGTGGGAATCTGGATTCCTGGTTGGCCAACAAAGTCAGGAATCACGGGCTCAAAACTCTTTGGTGTACACCATGCAAGTTCACCGGTAGGGGGCTCAGGTGAACTTATCTGGTGGGCCGGAAAACTAGTACGAGCCCCAGAGCTGCTCGTACTAGTGTGGGCCACAGGGTCCCTTGCATGGCGGTCCACCTTGATCCCCCTTGGGGGCTCATCATCATCACTAGATGATGAGTAGGACGCGGATGACAACAGGAAAGTGGGGTCATCCTCGTCCTCACTGGGGCTCTCAGATTCGGAGGCAAGCTGGGCGTATGCCTCCTCAGCCGAGAATGTCCGGCAGGCCATAAGGGAGTGTGTGTGTGCATGTGTGTGTGCTTGCGTGTGTGTAAAACATTATTTAGTGTGCGTGTGTGAGAGGGCATGGGTGTTCACGAACTTACCCTAAAAACGAACAAAAAAAAATGACTGACAAAAAAATGTGCATTTTTTTTTTTATTCAAACTAGCTGATCAGCTGTCTGAAGCTGATCAGCGGTGGGGTAGGTGATGCGCTAACAGTGGCTGGACGCTAAAAAGTGTTGGCCACAGTCAGCGTACGAAAAAACCCCAAAAGCGCTTGCAAACCAAAAAAACGTGTGTGAGGGGTGGGGTGGGAAGCAGGGGGACAAGCTGCAGCACCCCTCGGGGGTCTAGGGTCACATAGCTGTGATCAGGGTGATGCAACAGTGAAACTTTTTTTTTTTAACACTAAACTCTCCCTAAGTCTCCCTACCTAACCCAACCTGTACCTTATCTATCCCTAAATACCTGTAAGTGCCAGATGGCACTGTGAAGGGTCAGGGTGAGATCTGAGGGTGCTGGGCTCAGAGATCCAGGCTGCTTCTCTCCTCCCGCCGAATGGAGGAGGAGAGGAGAGCAAGGGGGAGTTAACCCTGGCCCGCCCGTGCAGCCAATAGGAAGCGATCCTGTGAGGTGATGTCACCATCACCTCACAGGATCTAAGGATGGTGATTGATGGTGTATTATCACACCACCGGTCACCATCCTATTCCGGGTTATTGGGTCACCAGAGACCCGAATAACCCGGAAATGCAGCAAACCGCAGGTCTGAATTGACCTGCGGTTTGTTGCGATCTCCGATACCTGGGGGTAACAGGACCTCCTTCAGCATTGTCACAGAGTGCCTGCCGAATGATTTTGGCAGGCATTCTGTTCCAATCACCTCTGGCCGCGCGGCAGTGATCGTAAATACACATGACGTACTGGTACGTCATGTGTCTTTAAGTACCAGGGCATCATGACGTACCGGTACATCATGAGTCCCTAAGAGGTTAATTTGTATTTTGTGGAAGCTGGTATATCGCAGGCGTCAATCAGTATTTGATGGAAGAAGGTCTATCAAACCCCTCAATCAATATTCGGTGGAAGCAGGTATATTAATCCCCTTAATCAGTATTTTGTGGAAGCAGGTATTTCACGCCCCTCAATTTTTTTTTTTTTGCCACAACAGTTATATCACACCACCCTGTTTATTTGGGGAAACAGGTTACAGGTATATCGCAACCGTCAAGCAGTATTTTGTGGAAGCAGGTGTATCACAGGCCTCAATCAATATTTGGTGGAAGCAGGTATATCAATCCACCTAATCAGTATTTTGTGGAAGCAGGTATATCAAACCCCTTAATAAGTATTTTGTGAAAGCAGGTATCTCGCAGGACTCAATCAGTATTTGGTGGAAGCAGGTATATCAAACCCCTTAATCGGTATTTTGTGGAAGCGTGTATGTCGAGGCCTCAATCAATGTTTGGTGGAAGCAGGTATATCAATCCCCTTAATCAGTATTTTGTGGAAGCAGGTGTATCGCAGGCCTCAATCAATATTTGGTGGAAGCAGGTATATCAATCCCATTAATCAGTATTTTGTGGAATCAGGTGTATCGCAGGCCTTAATAAATTTTTGGTGGAAGCAGGTATATCAATCCCCTTAATCAGTATTTTGTGGAATCAGGTGTATCGCAGGCCTCAATAAATTTTTGGTGGAAGCAGGTATATCAATCCCCTTAATCAGTATTTTGTGGAAGCAGGTATCTCGCAGGCCTCAATCAATATTTGGTGGAAGCAGGTCTATCAAACCCCTTAAACAGTATTTTGTGGAAGCAGATGTAACACATGCCTCAATTAATATTTGGCGGAAGCAGGTATATCAATCTCCTTAATCACTATTTAGTGGAAGCAGGTATATCACTCCCCTCAATTATTATTTTTTTGCCACAACAGTTATATCACACCACCCTGTTTATTTGGGGCAACAAGTTACAGGTATATCGCAACCTTCAATCAGTATTTTGTGGAAACAGGTATATCGCACCCCTCAATCAGTTTTTTGGGGGGCAACAGGTATATCACACCCTTTGCAAATAGTTGTTCCAAAAGCGCTTGTCCCTCTATATACCTGCGGTATCGCAGCAGAACCGCACACAACAGCTGTACAATACAAATGCACTATATACTTTCAATGTTAGAAAGTATATTATAGGTATATCACACCCCTCAATCACTTTTTTGGGGGGCAACAGGTATATCACACCAGTTGCAATTAGTCATTCCAATAGCGTTTGTCCCTCTATATACCTGCGGTATCGCAGCAGAACTGCACACATCTGCTGCACAATACAAATGCACTATAATATACTTTCTATGTTAGAAAGTATATTATGAGTATATCACACCCCTCAGTATGGCACACCTATTGATAGCACGCCTATACCAGTCCTTAAAAGACTTTTGTGGCCCTATTAGCCAGCGTTTGGTGTTCCTAAGTCTGTCCCTGCTCCACAAAGCAACTTCTCCCTACTCTGGCAACACACAGAATGTAAAATGGCTGCCAGATCTGGTTCATTTATAGGGTGGGTTTGTGTCCATGTGCTAAAACATCTCAATTGGCTGTCCAGTCCCACCTGATGGATGTGTCATGGGTCAAAGTCCGGCGCAATGCAAAAGAATATGGCGCATGCGAATATCGCCATATGTTCGCATGTTCAGTGTCTGATTGGTGGGGGTGGCAAAATCATAATAAATACAGCTACCAGCTAACTGCATAATGGAGATGGCTTTGCGGTTCGCCCAGCGGTCGTTTTGCGGCGAACTTTGCGCGTTCGCCACAAAACGACTGCTGGACAAACCACAAGGCCATCTCCATTATGCAGTTAGCTGGTAGCTGTATTTATTATGATTTTGCCACCCCCACCAATCAGACACTGATAGCATATCTTTTTTATTCACTTAAGGCGACCTATAGGACTATAAGGCGACCAGCCCACATGGCATACAATGGGACACCACAAGTGACTGTTGCTAGTATGCACAAGACAGAGGCAGGTGTGCACTGCCACTCTGACACATGGCTCTAGATACACACCACCAGTATCCGGCAACCAGCGAACATGGCATACAATGGGCCACATAAACAGATATAATAAATGTCCTCCAATTCCTTATAGCTGGTGGTGACTAGACGGGTGGTGGGCAAAATTCAATCTCTTTAGCAATCACATAGGGATCCTTCCAGAAAAGGACTCCACTAATAGATTCTCCTAAGGAGACAAATATTAATAGTGAAATCCGCACACAAAAACAAAATTGCACAAAAAGTGACACGCTGAGGATTTCTAAATCCTCATGAGAGGTAAATTTTCTTGTGAAAAAAAAAAATGTAAAATGTACATTCATTTTTTAATCTCATACACTGCTGGGATCTATTTAATTAATTTCTTTGGAATATGTGTCTATTTATATTAATCCCACTAAAAAGCAAATAATTCCATCTCATTAGTTATTCCATTTGGTGCCTAGATTATCTACCTAGTTTCGGCTCTAGATAATTTTTTAATAAAATCACCCCCTCTCCAGTTGGGCTTTTTGTATGCCATAAAAGGTAGTACCTGTAATGTTTCTCTTTATAATGATGTAAGCCGTGTACCAGGGTGGGCTCCCCAGGATACAGCGAATTCACGAACGAGAAAAGAAACTCTGACACCAGCCTTTGCAAAACAGACTTTTTGCTGCAATATCATACTGAACTCAAACCCTAACCTCTGGAAACATAAAATGGATTTACATACACTCAGCCCACAGTCCGAGACCCTTGTGCTGCCCAGCATGGCGACCGGCAATGGATGCCAGAAAGAACTGCACTAGTTTGCCTACTAGGGCACAACTAAAACGGCCATACCATACCTGTTATTATCCTAGAAATGACACGAACGATTATGTGGGTGTATGATACGGGCTGGCCTGTGGTGCAATACAAAAGTTCACAATCTTATAATAAACCACAATATTCCCCCTCCCATAACTGGTCCTACACTTGCCGTGCCTGCGCATTACTCCTGCACAAAATGCTGAGCTGGATTAAGCCAGTGAGACATCTATTAGCTCTCAACTGTGCAATGTCTCTTTTTATTATGAAGTCCTTTTGTGAACAGCAGAAACACTTTTTGGCCTGGTACACGAAACAGAGACCCTAACTAGCTAACTACAGGCCTGGTCTAGTCTCTAGGTGCCAATATTGCAATGAGGTGTGCAGGGGTGGGATTCAAATTTTTAACAACAGGTTCCCTACTCCGCGGTGGATACGCAGCGTCGCGACACATATACGCCGCGTCACGACACGTTTACATATACATAGACCATATATATGCAGCACATATAAATACACTATATACATGGTACACATACATAAATACACCATATACACTACACACATATTGTCACATTTTCCCCACATGGCCCCCTCCATCCTCCATGTTGTCACATTTCTCCCCACATGGCCCCCTCCATCCTTCATATTGTCACATTTCTCTCCCCCCCTGGCCCCTCCATCCTCCATGTTGCCACATTTCTCCCCACATGGCCCCCTCCATCCTCCTTATTTTCACATTTCTCCCCACATGGCCCCTCCATCCTCCATACTGTCACATTTCTCCCCACATGGCCCCCTCCATCCTCCATATTGTCACATTTCTCCCCACATGGCCCCCTCCATCCTCCATACTGTCACATTTCTCCCCACATGGCCCCCTCCATCCTCCATACTGTCACATTTCTCCCCACATGGCCCCTCCATCCTCCCATATTGTCACATTTCTCCTACATGGCCCCTCCATCCTCCATGTTGTCACATTTCTCCCCCGGCCCCCTCCATCCTCCATGTTGTCACATTTCTCTCCCCCAGCCCCCTCCTTGCCATCTGTTGTCACATGATCACACTCACTACCCGTCCCTAACACGACCTGACCTGTCCTGACTCCTGTCTGTGGACTGTCAGCAACTCTAGGCAGCCTCTGCTCTCGCTGCTTCCTGCCGCTGCCACGCCGCTTACTCACCAGCAGGGGAGGGCTGGCAGCCTTAGTCCTGGGGGAAAATCTAGTCAAGTGGCCCGTTGCACCACCGAATCAGCTCACCAGAGGGCTCTTTTCCTTGTGTCTAACCCGTTGCGTGATAGCGAGCCAAGCCCCATTCCGGACAGCAGAGACATGGAGCAGTATCATGATTGACTGATCTTTTTTACTACAAAATCACAGTAACAACTTTATCTCATTGTGATTTTGTTGTAAAAGATCACAGAGAGGCACAGAGCGTTATCAATCGTGTTACTGCTCTGTGTCTCTGCTGTCCGGTGCGGGCTTGGCTCTCTATCACGCAGCGGATTAGCCTCACAGGATCCGCTCGTGTTAAAGATCCCTAACCCCAATGCATGGCTACAATTACCCAGTCCAAATAAAATCTGGTCCTACCTTATCCAGGGTGTCGCTGGCATCGGCGTGATGTCCACTAGATCCAGAACAAGGTCCCTGTGGTGATAGAGAAAAAAAGAATAATCACATAAGGAAGGGATGGTGACTGCCCCTGTGATATCACCAGCAGGGGCGCTGTGCTGGCCTGTAAGACTGAGCCATGCCAACGTATAGCAGGGTAATCTAGGACATTTCCCTAAGTGCTACCACACAGTACTAATGCCCACCTTGTGTCCCCACAGTAATTATGCCCACCTTTGTTCCTGTCACAGCAGTAATGCCCAGATTATGTGCCCCCTCACAGCAGTAATGCCCAGATTATGTGCCCCCTCACAGTAGCAATGCCCAGATTATGTGCCCCTGACAGTAGCAACGCCATATTATGTGCCCCCTCACAGTAGCAATGCCATATTATGTGCCCCCTCACAGTAGCAATGCCATATTATGTGCCCCCTCACAGTAGCAACGCCATATTATGTGCCCCCCTCACAGTAGCAATGCCCAGATTATGTGCCCCCTCACAGTAATTATGCCATCATTTGTGCCCCCTCACAGTAATTTCGCCATCATTTGTGCCCCCTCACAGTAATTATGCCATCATTTGTGCCCCCTCACAGTAATTTTGCCATCATTTGCGCCCCCTCACAGTAATTTTGCCATCATTTGTGCCCCCTCACAGTAATTTTGCCATCATTCCCCCCACAGTAATTTTGCCATCATTTGTGCCCCCTCACGTTTATTATGCTATCATTTGTGCCCCCTCACAGTAATTTTGCCATCATTCCCCCCACAGTAATTTTGCCATCATTTGTGCCCCCTCACAGTAATTTTGCCATCATTTGTGCCCCTCACATTTATTATGCCATCATTTGTGCCCCCTCAGTGAGGGGGCACAAATGATGGCATAATAAATTTGTTATGCCATCATTTGTGCCCCTCAGTGAGGGGCACAAATGATGGCATAATATGTGAGGGGCACAAATGATGGCAAATACGTGAGGGGGCACAATGATGGCAAATTACTGTGAGGGGCCCTCACAGTAATTTTGCCATCATTTGTGCCCCCTCACAGTAATTTTGCCATCATTTGTGCCCCCTCACATTTATTATGCCATCATTTGTGCCTCCCTCACAGTAATTTTGCCATAATTTGTGCCCCCTCAGAGTAATTTTGCCATCATTCCCCCTCACAGTAATTTTGCCATCATTCCCCCTCACAGTAATTTTGCCATCATTCCCCCTCACATTGTGCCCCCTCACAGTAGCTGTGCCCATCACCCATTCCCCCCTCCCTTTGGTGTGAAGTGTTGGGAGCAAAACAAAGAACAAAAAAAAAAGCATACTTACCTTCTCCACTGATGACAGGCTCGGCTCCCACACTGACCCTGCTACAGGCTGTGCAAGGGAAGACTGATTCCCGGGCTTTCACAGCTCCTCCCACAGCCAGCAGCAGGAAGTGCGGCCAGCAGGGGGAGCTCCTGAGCTGTGAAGCAGTGAGGTCTCACTGCTTCACTACGGAACGGCCCGGTGTGTGAGTGTAAGTTCAGCGGCGTGTGTGTGTGTGTGTGTGAGATGTGGTGCAGGGAGCTGCAGGACCGGATCGGGATCCCTGCTTCTCACCGGTCCTGCGAACCGGCTGTGATTTCAACAAACGGTTCGGCAGAACCGGAGAGAACCGGCTGGATCCCACCCCTGGAGGTGTGTGCACGATCTTACCGACACGGGTCTGCTCTGTCTCCGCTGATGACTCTGAACCGAACAAGCAGTCTATTCAACAAACATGCGGTACCGCGGAGCAGGTAGTTGTTCCTCAGCTCTAATCAGCACTCCTGGCAGAAGTCCTCTGTTCCCTGGGCAGAATCTGGGTCCTGAATAGCGATCGGCTTAACTTGACTGTAGCTATAGTTGCAAAATGTTGATCACACGCTTGGATATGAATGGATTCACTCCTCTCTGTGTCCTTCCAATATGGCGAGTTTCTCTTTCTCCTTCAGCCTGGCAACTCCACCTCTCATTAATATGGAAATATGTATATGCAGTCAGTCAGCTGTGCCTAGGAAACGGTGGCATCTTGTGGTCAAACAGCAGAACGTCAGTCCAGAACATTTAATTTAATCCACACAAACAGTGTTCAACAATGAGAGCTGTTTCCCCATCTCATAATGACGTGACAGAGGGCTCGAGTAACCATCAAATTTACATTTAATATTATAGTGTCCCTCCCTTCTTTTGTGTACTTTTTTTGTGTGCGCCCTACATATAATTTCTTACCTGGACATTGAACCAGATAGATAACTCCTTTTGTGTAACAGCATACATGGACCTCAATCCTAAATTTGAACTCTGAATCTTCTCTGTTGAGGTCTATAGTAGTAATATTGTTCTTAATCCATGTTTCTCGACATGCTTTAGTGACCTCACTTCTGGTGAACCCAAATTAAGTAATGTCACCTGAACTCCGATGTACATGAAAGTGGAGCCAATAGAGGGCAATGCCAATTTCAAAGTTGAATATTACCACGCCACTTTTATATTTTTTTATATACTGCTTTATTGGTGCATTATGTGTCAAATGCATCAATAAAGCAGCATATAAAAGAATACACGAGTGCCGTGCTAATATTTAACTTCTGGTGAACCTGTTTGATCCTAGGTTTCTCCTGTGCGTGAGTTGAGCTGCCAGCTGAGGCTCTTCCACTCACTTCCTGTCATCTGTGGATTAGTGTTGTTTGACACTCACTTCATCTTTGCTGGGAGTATTCATTGCAATACAGATTTACCTTTATCCAGGACCTGGCTCATCCCTCAATGTGAAGAGACCTCAGGTACAGCCCTGCGTCTCTCTGGACCCCTGCACGGCCGCTGCTGCATCTCCTCATTGCATGGATCAAAACATCTGGTGACGGGGAGTGCAGCCAATAGCAGACCGCGACAGTGACCAGCTTCCTTAGCATCACGGATAACGCGGACGCTGGAAAGTGAGGTAAGTATGATCTATAGGAAGGGCCTGGGCATTGTGGGGGCCTTTCTAGAATTGGGTAACCCCTTTAATGGAAATTGAAGGATGCCATCCAATCTCTCTCTTAAATACTGATGTGAAATTGTTAGCTGAGGTTTTCCAATCATTTGTCAACCATATTTTTTAAAGAAAACTCACAGAAAATAATGCACTAGCACAATAGATGCAAATGTTATATATGGACTAAGCCCTCACTCTGATATGATAAAATCTAAGACTCTCAGCTAATATATTTTGATCAAAACACATCTGTGCCCACCTACCAATGCCAAGGTGGTCTCAGTCAGGCAGAACTTACTCTAAATCTATCTATACCATTGGGCATCTACATTCAGGTGAGCGGACCCTGCACATATAGTGTGCTGCTCCTAGTTACCTCTATGTGCATCAAGCAACCAATGAGATGAGGAGCATACACAGCTATATGTACCACCTAATCAAGGTCACCTGTGGTGGGACAAAAGTGCAGAAAAATGCTACCCCCCTACCAGCGCCAAGGTCCTTCCTTATTGAGACCACCTTGGCACTCCTGCCTGATTTCACACAGAGGTAACAAGAAGCAGCACACTATATGTGCAGGGTCTGCTCTCCTGAATGTAGATGCCCAATGGCATAGGTAGGTTTAGAGTAGAACCTGCCTGACTGAGACCACCTTGGCGCTGGTAGGCAGGCACAGGTGTGTTTTGATCAAAATAGATTGACTGAGAGTCTCCGATTTTATCATATTAGACTGAGGGCTTAGTCCATATAGGTTTGCAACTATTCTATTAGTGCATTATTTTCTGTGATTTTTCTTTTAGTAATGTAGCCATGCATATCCGCATATTCATTTATTACATTGTGCAGGATGGTTTTTTATCTTCTTCTGTGATTTTTGTTTAGTCAACCATATTTGGGACAATAATACATCCAGATCAAACTGGGAAATCTGTATTATATAATATAAGATGCAGTTATATAAATGTGCAGTCTTCAAAAAATGCGGATCAGATGTGGACCAAAATTACCGTCAAGCGAATGGGGCCTAATTTAGAGAAATTTAATAAAACTTCTGATACCTTTTTGTTTTTATATTAAAAAGAGGATATATTAGATAAGTCATACATTTTTAAAAGAGAAATTAAAATCATTTGATTCATTTAGGAGAAATTTGGTGGTGACTAATCAGGATTGGTATAGATATTTGCAAGTTTCTTATGCATGTAAGAAGTTTACACTGTCCAACTGTTTTCAGATTGTTTTCATTTTTTCATTGATGTACCTTTAATACTTGCAGATCACTCACCTGCTATGGGGCCTGGAAGGGGACCCGCCAGTGGATGAATTGCCCTGCCCTGCTCCTTGCTCCATGTGCTTGGGCCTCCTTCCTTAACCAGCCCTTGTGTGAACATGCGCCAGTAATGAATGCTAGGCGTCATGTCCCCATGACAATCCACCATTCACAGGGCGGCACTCCAGGCAGATACCCACTACCTGCTGGACCCTGTCTGTGTGCTCTGGCTTCACACTCACACCACCCTTGAAAAACATCATATTTATGTATAATGTCCTTATGTACAGTACCATTATCCTTCCAGCCTTAATGGATGCACATTGATCTCCGCCAGCTCGCAGCTCACCTTGTCCTGATAATCCCAAAAAAACAAAGACATGTGTTAGTTATATATCCACAGTGTTTACGTGTCATTATATTTCCATATCAACATATCACCTTTATAGCTAAGACCCTTTGCTATGACACTTGAAATTTAGCTCTTTTCTTTCTTTTTGAAATCTTTTTATTAATTTTGAAAAAGAAGAACAAGTTTGTATAACCGAGATAATACAATTGTTACATATATAACTATGCCAAACACGACATAGCTCTGTGGGCCTCCTATTCCTCTTGATCATCTTTGAAATGTTTCTTATCCTTGACTGAAGTCCACCTGTGGTAAATTTTATTTCTTTGGATACGATTAGGAAAGACACATCGCTGTCTATATAAGATCTCACAGCTCAGAGCAAAAACCAAGCCATGAGGAGGAAAGAAACCTTCCCAAAATTGTCCCTTATTGATGGCAGATGGTCTTTAAACATGTGTGGTGGTGGTATGGGAAACAAATAGTGTCCAAAAATGATGCCTTATTGGGGGGCATGTCCCTGCCCCTGTTTATATATACACACACACACACATACATATTAATATCATAATAAACAGTGGCTTGTTCTGCAGAAGCATCCAAAAATGTGTTGGATGGGGATAGAATGTCCTCACATGTTAATACACATAAGTATTAAATGTCAGAAAGAACAGTGGCTTGTTTTGAAGTTGAACAAGCCTGGACACGTTTTCCCTTTTATTTGGGAGAAACAGCAGTACAGTGTGGATGTGGAAAGGGTGAGGTGTGTAGGGGTAATAGTGGCAACAATGATAAGGTCAGTAGTAGCAGCACAGCATGGAACAGACCAGGCAGCAAGCAGATACATGTGCGGCTCTGTCTGTGTTGGAGTAGTAGTACTATTAGCGGCGGCTGTGTAGGGGTAATGATAGTGGCATTAGGAGTAATTGGAAGTAGGAGCAAGTGGAAGTAGGGTATTAGCAGCAGGGAGTTTCAGCTGTGATAGGGCAGCGGCAGCAGCCGTACAGTATGGAAAATCAGGGTAGGCATGCAGACAGCAGTATGATGGAGTCCCGTCAACAATGGCAGACTTATTGATCAGCTTCAGCTGGAGGTGTGTGAAAATCCTCACGGATCCACGCGTCCTTCATTTTGAGAAAAGTGATGTTTGTTTACACTGTTGGAGGACAACCTACTGCTCTGTATTTGCCTCAAGTGCCACTGTTGATACTACTGCCACCACCATGGCTACATGTGTTACTATTACCACTACAGCTACTTATTTTGCACTACTACCCACATTCTAGTTCTCAGATGACAAGGCATTATTCTTTTATTTTTCACTATATGAAAACTCACAGGTTTGGTACACAGATTATTACCATTTTTAAATGTCCACAAACACACTGCACACTGGTATTGACAATTTACAATGGTAATAATTCAGTTTTTGCAGTAATTTTAGTGTTCACTAATATGGGTATAGTGATGCAATTTTTACAATAAAATTCACTCAATTACACAAGTACAGTATTGCAGTTTTTGCAGTAAAATGATTTTGCTGTAACTGAACAGTATCTTGAAATAATATACCATATTTTTTGCCCTATAAGACGCAACGGCCCATAAGATGCACCTAGGTTTTATAGGAGGACAATAAGAAAAAATATTTTTCATTTGATTTCAGATTAGACCAGCAATCAGACCCCCGATGTTAATCAGACCTCAGCTCACAGCCCCAATCAGACCCTCAACGTTAAGAAGACCCTCAATCAGACCTCAGCTCAGACCCCAATGTGAATGACCCCCCAATCAGACCTCAGATCAGAGCCCAATATAAAGAAGACTCCCCATTCAGACTTCACATGAGACCCCCATGCCTCATATTAGCCCCCTGCCATATTTCATCGCACCCAGCCATATTTGATTATCCCACAGCCATGTTTGAATAACCTCCCAGCCATGTTTGATCAGCTCCTAGACATGTTTGATCAGCTCCCAGCCATGTTTGATCAGCCCCCAGCCATGTTTCTGCAGCCCCCAGCCATGTTTCTGCAGCCCCCAGCCATGCTTCAGCAGCCACCAGCCATGTTTCAGCAGCCCCAGCCATGTTTCAGCAGCCACAATACCTTGTCTTTCTCTGGATAGAGGTCACGGGGTATCCTGAAGGACCTTGAAACCCTGCTTCCGTCACCGCCACCCATGTGGCTATAGTGTCCAAGAATACATCAAGATTACAGGTTTAAAGGACCACCTACATTTCTGGTAACTGACTTTTATCTGTTAACTCTGATTATACCATCGTCTGCATTTTCATATTGGACCATTGTATATAATCTGTGTGTATATAGTGTTATGTCTAGTGCACCCTTAAGGCAATTCAAAATATAACTTAAAGGGTTTCTCCCACAAAAAATATTCTAGTTTTGAAACCTCACTTGGATAGGTGTCACCTCACCTGCACTGAGAAGGCGCACATGCTCAGTTTCATCCTTCAACTGCCTCCTGAGCAGGGATAGGGAGAGCTGAGACACGCCCCCTTAACTGCAGCAGAAAAGACACTCCCCTTGAACTGTCAGCTTGATACAAATCTAGCAGAGCAATGTATGGGGAGATCTCTGAATCCATGTGAGGTACAGGGCTGGTTCTAGCTTTGTTAGAAAGAGATTGTCATGTACTTTATGATGTCTGATTTTCATTTTTTTTATCCCCACGTCCATGTCTCAGTATAACGTTACATGCTCCCGATGGCCCGATATAATCCCATTAATGGACCGGGCATATCTAATGAGGAACTGGTGGCAGTCTACCAGGCCTCTGTTTCACTGGGGCAGTGAAAAGGCTCTTTCAGCTTGTCTGGGTTGTGAGCAAGTGTTGCGCCATGCCAGAGGTTGTGTGGGCCACCCTCTCTCATTTCCTGTGCCTGTGTGGACAGGAGGTGTCTGTGTAAACTGTGTCAAGCTGACCTTACGTGCTCCCAGGCAGGGGGTAACATCACGTCTTGGTAACCAGTGACAAAACCATACAGCGTGATCCTGACGTACAGTCAGGGGCAGACTGGTAACTTAAAGTGGCCCTGGAAAAAATACTAAAAGTGGCCCTGTTTTGTAGTCAGGTCCAAATTGATGGAAGGCAGGGCAAGCAATACCTTATTGTGTCACATTATACCACCCCAACACAGAAAACTACCACAGTCCATCACAAAATACTGCCATCAGCACAAAATACATCCCCAAAAAATTCCACTGGCAGGCCCCTGGGCATCGGCCCACCAGGAAATTTCCCTGTAAGGTCTAAGGCCAATCCACCCCTCTGTACAGTGACTACAGGTGGGCTGCGAGGTGTGGTTCGTGACAGCCTCCTTAGGGGGCTAGAAGCCTTGTCCTATTCACTCTAATAGAGATCTATTAAGGTAAATTGCATTTTACACTGTCCCTGCTGCCATAGATGGCTGTAGTAGCGCCATGGCTGCCATGGTAACCGATTGGTAAATTGGTTGGGCTGCACTCGCTGTCCAGTCTATGAGGTTCTTCAGTGGAGTGGATATAATCCAAATAGACAATGGTAAGAGAAATGCCACTGCACACTCGGGGTTAACATGCAAGTAAAATTCTTTTATTGTGACATATCCTCCAATGAATACATAGGTAAGATAAGGAAGAATGCCTATTTTTATAACTCCAAATCTTGACATTTCAGTCAGTTTCCTTGGTCACATAAGTCACTAATGAAAAAGGGAACATAAATCCATTAGTTGGGAGTAAAAAATTTATGTTACATAGTAAGCTAGCTAAACGGCTAAATGGAGAGTAAACCGATATGTTACATAGTAAGCTAGCTAAACGGCTAAATGGAGAGTAAACCGATATATAGCAAAGAGTAAGGGATATGGGTCAAAGCCTGTATGGATGTGTCAAAATGGCCATAGAAATTATAACAATACTGTAGAACCTAGGCTGAAAGGGCACATAATGTAATGGTATATGATGTACCCATGGTGTGAAATATAGGGTATATATTGAAAGGGAATAGTATATGCACCTAGAAGTAAATTAAGTTGGCCAGGATCCAAAAACAAAAGAAGGAATGTGATAATAGTATTTAATAAGGAGCAATATTACTGGGTGACAGGATGCTGCACTGTGGAGTGTATCAGTGGATTGGGGGCAACTCCTGTGCCAGCCAGGAGGTTGACATTAACCTGAGGTGTGCCGGCTTTATCACACAAGCCACATAATCTGTATTTAGGGGTTAATTATATTCAATGGTGGCGCAGGCCAAGAGGTCTTCCCCCTCCTCGGTATTATATTCATTGGTGATGCAGTTGCCACAGGGCCCCCCACCCTCCTCAGTATTTTATTCATTGGTGGCCAGAGGCAGCTTTACAGCCCCCTCCCCTTAATCTTTTCATTAGCAGTGGCGGCTCCAGATGCAAAAATATTGATTGGGTATTAAAAGTTTGATACCCTGTACATCCCTAGTTTCTGCAGCAAAACACATTCAATAACATGGGTATATTGATACACTTCAGTGCGCTGAAAATGCCAAATTACAAACAGTAAATTAGGATTTTAGAAAATAAAGGGGGTAATTGCTTTGCGTTTGCAACAGAATGTATGCTATTGGAGTGCTCGCAATAAGCCTATGAACTGTAGAAAATGAGGTTTTTAGTTAAAAAAAAAAACTGGTTGTGGCAGGATAAAACTTGCCTTTCATGAGCTATAAAACACATATCTCAGAGTGACCAGTTTCTCATTCTCCATGTTAAGCTTTCCATAATAAAACCCTTAAATCTACCCAATTACTATATCTCTATAGTGTGTCCCAAGTACAGCCTTATTACTGACTTGTGTCTGCTCTGCAATTGCTTTTTGGCAGGCACAACACCTGCTCTCAGGTCTAAAGTTGAACACAGAATAGCATTCTATTGTGCTTTCAGCAGAATCGGCAGCGTCACGTCACTGTCAGTCACGCTCCTGCTCCACAGCTTCATTAATGAAGTGGGAGGAGCATGATTGACTGAGTGACGTGATGCTGCCGACCTGCCTGCTAGCTTGATAGTGAGTACTACTACATATGATTATAGTACTATTACAAAGCAGAGCCACTTGTTGAGGGTTACATGACTAATCTTTACATATGAAGACTGCTGTGAGCGGGGCCCGGTGTAATGGAGTACAGTGACTGCACCAGGCCCCGCCGCGAGTGAAACAGCAGCGGCCGGCTTCCAGCCCCTCCTCCCACCCCGCGTCATAGAGCTCCTACAATGCTTTGCACCACCCACAATGCAGCAGTCTTTGTAATAGGAAAAACAAAGTCTAATACAATTTAACACCGCTAGATGGTGGTATGACCACATTAATCACTACAGAAATACCAGAACCCTGGCCAAATGAACTAGAATGATTCTCTAACTCTGCGGGGCAGAACACATATTGAATCCAATTTGTTTATAATATATACACATTGTAACAAAGTGTGTGGTAAAGTACTGGAGAGGGCATATATCTCACCCAGAAGGCTCGGCTGCATGACGTAAAATAGAATCCAGAAAGCTTGCTGATACAAGTTGTTTACTTGTGTCCAGTACATCAATAATAATAATCCAGTACATCACTTTTTCCAGCCTGAAGCGATCCCAGGTGTGTCTACTGGGATCATTACTGGGAACTAAATTGAGGCCTCAAAGCCTCAGGTCAGGTTCAGGTTCACCATGTGGCTACGCTAAGCCTGATCCCCGTAAATGATGAAGGCATAGATGAGAGAGAGAAGTCTCTGTATAGCTAGTGCCCAGACAGGCAGGTGTTTCTTTAATGTTTGGTTATGCTTTATGTGCTGTGGATTCATACAAATGATCATCTAACTTGTACACCCGGTATTCTGCTGGATGAAGAATAAATACTGGACTTTTAACCACCAAAGTCTTAGAGCCTGTCATTGCGGACCCCATCGCAAATACACAAACCCGTGACTCGTACTATGAGAGAGAGAGAGAGATGCTGCAGCAGCACTCTAAATTTGAAGATGGGTGCAATCCTTTTAGAACAGCTGGCTCCGCTGTTAATTATTCACAGTTAAATATTCAAAAATTGAAGCAGCACACCAAAATAGTGAAAAATAAGAGGACCAGCTTTATTCCCCTTGCAACTTTTCAACTGCATGATGCAGCCTTTCTCAAGCATACAAAATGGTGTTCACACGGGGTATATATACCCATAATGCATAGCAATAAAATTAACAATAATCAAGTGAAATTGACAAATAAGTTCATATCAATCCATAAAAACATATACAAAAAGTGACAAAAGTATTTCAATGTGTCCATCCAGATTACTGATATAAGCTCCATATATTTCATATATCACAGCCTGTGTATATAAAAATAAAGTGCATAAGTGTTTATTAGGACCAATTAGTCAACATGAGTGTATGTCCATCGAGGTGCACAAACCCTCTTAGCATAATTATTCTACTTAAACTCATCACTAAAGAGACGTCACAGGGGATGGAGCGGGTGTGTCAGGGTCAACGGAATCAAATGACAAAATCACGTGTGCCGTCACCAAAACAACCGCATTGCATCCTAACCCCGAAACATACTCAGTGAGATGTCGGTCTTGACTTAGAATGACCGACATCTCACTGAGTATGTTTCTCTAAGGCCCCTTTCACACGGGCGAGTTTTCCACGCGGGTGCAATGCGTGAGGAGGACGCATTGCACCCGCACTGAATCCGGACCCATTCATTTCTATGGGGCTGTGCACATGAGCGGTGATTTTCACGCATCACTTCTGCGTTGTGTAAAAATCGCAGCATGCTCTATATTGTAGGTTTTTCACGCAACGCAGGCCCCATAGAAGTGAATGGGGTTGCGGGAAAATCGTAAGCATCCGCAAACAAGTGCGAATGCATTGCGATTTTCCCGCATGGTTGCTTAGCAACGGGACCCGATCTTTATTATTTTCCCTTATAACATGGTTCTAAGGGGAAATAATAGCATTCTTAATAAAGAATGCATTGTAAAATGAAGTGGAAGGGGTTAAAAATAATAAACGTTAACTTACCTAAGCCACTTGATCGCGTAGTTGCGATCTCTCCTCTCTTTCCCTGCATCAGCTAAGATCTAAAGGACCTGTGATGACGTCACATCACATGGTCCAATCACATGGTCCATCACCATGGTAAGATGGACCATGTGATTGGACCATGTGATGTGACGTCATCACAGGTCCTTTAGTTCTTAGCTGATGCAGGGAAAGAGAGGACAGATCGTAACTACGCGATCAAGTGGCTTAGGTAAGTTAACTTTTATTATTTTTAACCCCTTCCACTTCATTTTACAATGCATTCTTTATTAAGAATGCTATTATTTCCCCTTATAACCATGTTATAAGGGAAAATAATAAATTCTCCAGAAGACCCGAAAGCGGACTTCAGTGATGAAGTCCGGCTTCGGGTCTGGGTACCAAACATGGGGATTTTTCTCACGTGCGTGCAAAACGCATTACAAACGTTTGCACCCAAGCGGGAAAATCGCACATATTCCCGCAACGCACCCGCCTCTTATTCGGGCGTCAAACATAACGCCCGTGTGAAAGAGGCCTAAGACGTCTAATTTTAAGGATCCATATTTGGAGCGATCCGAAACACGTCGATGATGCAATGCTGCTATTGATGGTTTTTAAACTTGCACAGGATTAAATAAAGTCTATAAATTTTGTGAAGCTGGACCACTGCTTTTGCTCTCTTCTAATTTTAAAAGGCAACCACACTTTGATCGTACTACTTCAGTATCTACTCCCACAGCACAGCCAGCGATGCAGTCTTTTTTAGAGGTGGGGTCGAGTGTAAAAGAACCAGACGGGGAGGTAGAAGGCAACACAAATGGAGGAAATTGCAAATCTCAAAGACAGAAAAAACTGATGGCCCTCCGCAAGAAGGGCAATCAATAGAAGAAATAGACTCTCCTTGTTCTAAACCTATTGTGGTAAATATCTCTTCATTATGATTGGTGATGATAAGAATACATAAAGGGGATTAGCCCTCGCAGGGGTTGTCATCATATAATACTTATTACATCCAAGTATTTAGTGACAAAGATTGACATACAATATATAGTATATATATTATATATATATATATATATATATATATATATATATATATATATATATATATATATATATATATATATATAGAGCTTGTAAAGCCCCCATATGTCTCCCATACCACGGTAGGTATGGAGAGCACTCCATAAAAGAACCCGGTAAGGGAAAAGAAAGGTACTCACTGGAGAAATATACTATAGCTAAATATACCTGATGTAGTCTAAACGTCACACCACCTGCGTCCCGTCCCGACGCGCGTTTTGCACGCACTGGCTTTGTCAAGGGATCACGCTCTTTTTTTGTGGTTATTTTTGGATACTTTTACTAAGGCCATTACTTGTGAGATTGACAAACTTCAGAAAAACATCTCTGATACGCGATTTATACATCCTAATATGTGTGGCAGTGATATTAGGGCATTGGAGGAATTGAGCCATAACAACAGCCTCACCATTAAACCGGCAGACAAGGGTGGTGCGGTTGTTGTTACGGATACTATTTGGTATATCAATGAAATTAGGAGACAGCTTGCAGATCAGAATGCATACACAGTGTTACAACGGGATCCAAAGTTCGATGTAGCCAGGTTGATTACTGGCATATTGAACACAGCGGGATATTATTGATGGGGAACTTTACAATTTTTTGGTTGTTTAATATCCACGTACATCTGTTATATATATTTTGCCTAAAATTCACGAGAGTCTGACTGATTCCCCTGGCCGACCAATTGTGTCAGGCCCTTATTCAATCTTCGTGTGCTATGCACATATGCTACAGATACTAGATCCTATGTTAGGGACACTTGTGATTTTTTGGACAAGATTACAGCCATGAGATTGCCACAAGATTGCTTGGTGGCATCCTTTGATGTCACCAGCCTGTATACATCTATTGATCATGAGTGGGGCATCTTAGCAGTTCGTAGGTTCCTCGCACGTGGTCAATATTCGGTAGATTGTAACAACTTTATATTGTCACTGTTGGATTTGTTTCTAAGACAGAATTATTTCAAATTCATGGACTGTTTCTTTCTCCAGATACGAGGGACCGCCATGGGATCTAATATGGCGCCCACATATGCCAACATCTTCATGGCAGCCCTCGAGGAGGACCTCGTCTATGTGTCCCACCACTTCATGAATGTTTTGGGGTGGTGGCGATACATAGACGATGTCTTTCTTATCTGGAGAGGGAACAGTGACTCATTGAAGCAATTTCATGATTTTTTGAATCATTTGGACCCTGATATCTCCTTCACTTTGACGTATTCTGATAAACAGGTACAATTCTTGGATACAACTGTCTCCATTCTGGGGGATAGATTGGTTACGGATATGTTTACCAAACTGACAGATTGTAATTCACTGGCTAAGATTTGACAGCTGTCATCCAAGATTAACTATTAAGTCCCTTGCCTTATAGTCAGTTACTTAGAGTTACACGTATTGTACAGGACAGTAATGCTCTACCTCGGCGATATCAGGAGATGGCAAATAGGTTCCATCAGAGGGGCTACCCTTCTTGTGTGATTTCTCGTCACCTTGATAGAATAAAATGTCCAGTGCAATCTACCACATGAAACAAACCTAAACATAAACACATTCCATTTGTTACTACTTTTTGCGAACAGAGTGACTATATTGCCTGTACTATTAGAAATCATTGGGGCATTCTTAAGAGTAATTTTCCACAAATAGAAGAGTTTTCTGTACCCCCGTTGATGTCATATAGACGTCCCCCCAATTTACATGACAAGTTGGTGAGGGCTGATGTTCATATGAAGGAGTTAACGCAGACATATATTGGGCCTAAAAGAACTGGTAGCTTTCCGTGTCTAGGATGCGTGAATTGTAGGTACATGGTCAAAGGCGAGTATTTCATTCATCCAGGTACTGGTAGACGGTATGACATCAGACAATTTTTAACATGTGATAGTACATTTGTTGTATACGTCCTGCAATGTCCATGTGGTCTCCTTTATGTTGGGGAGACTACATGTGACTTGAAAACACATCTCAACAATCATAGGTTCTCCATTAGACAGAAGAGAAAGAATTTGCCCTTTCCTAAACACTTTGTTGATTGTGGACGTAGTGAGAAAGATCTTAGATTCACTATTCTAGACCAGGTTTCTGTACCTCGTCGGGGTGGTGATCGTTCCCTGGCCCTCAAACAGAGGGAACTTAGGGGTATTCACTGCCTTCAAACATTGAGACCTCACTGACTTAATGCTGATTTTAGGTGGCATATAATTTGAGGGTGTATGTCCATTCCTGTGTGACCAGGCTCTTTGTCAGTTTGGTATTACGTGAATGCAGATGGTGTTATTTTAACTACATCTTATTAATATCGAATATCTTTTTTATTCTTTTTAGATATTATCCTCAAGTTTCCACATCGGTGGGGTCTGCCGGTAATTCGTTTTTGTTACATCATTTATTTGGAGCACTACAGGAGACAATGGATGCTATATTT
Source organism: Bufotes viridis (assembly GCA_033119425.1). Classification (NCBI taxonomy): domain Eukaryota; kingdom Metazoa; phylum Chordata; class Amphibia; order Anura; family Bufonidae; genus Bufotes; species Bufotes viridis. The sequence continues at coordinate 443,470,584 of CM065589.1, read as the reverse complement.
CCGCTTGTGTGAATTCAGTGCTTACGAATCAAGGGTTGAGATTTATTTACTGAATAAAGTTGGGGTACTAGTTTGGGAATGATCTTGGGTTCTGGGTGTTGGGGACATGACTGTTTTGAATACCTAGTGCATATAATTGGCTAGCAGTTATGACTATTGGTATTGGTACAGCAGCAGGGCCCTCCCCTAGTCCATAAGTGGATTGTACCCCGTAAAGTGTTATTTCTAGTTCTTCTTTGATACCCTTTTGGGGGCAGATACTTTTATTCGTAACCTATGATATTGTACACTGTTATTATGCAACATTGCTTTATTTGGAGAGTTTTATTTGTCCTTGTTGTCCCTGATGATTTGCTCCTTTAGTGGTCTGTGTTTCTCTGGTGCTGCTGCGCTGGATCTCTGGACTTAGAATGACCGACATCTCACTGAGTATGTTTCGGGGTTAGCATGCGATGCGGTTGTTTTGATGATGGCACACGTGATTTTGTCATGTGATTCCGTTGACCCTGACACGCCCGCTCCATCCCCTGTGACATCTCCTTAGTGATGAGGTTAAGTTTGGCGTCCTGCATCACCAGGGAAGTCAGGTGATGATATCACGTGATGTCATGTGACCAGGTGACGGCTGGATGACGTGGACATTCACAACATCAGTCTTTTATGTTTTGGAGCATGCACAGCAGCGGTGAGATGACTCCAAGCAATACTGACATGTACCCGCATCGCTGTGTGAGTTTATCTTATGATTACGTTTTTTCACATTCACTCAGGTGTAGAATAATTATGCTAAGAGGGTTTGTGCACCTCGATGGACATACACACATGTTGACTAATTGGTCCTAATGAACAGTTATGCACTTTATTTATATATACACATGCTGTGATATATGAAATATATGAAGCTTATATCAAGAATCTGGATGGACACATTGAAATGTGTCCATCCAGATTAACAATTAACCTGATATATCCCAAAAAGGAGCCATTAAAAAATACAAGTTGCCCTGTATATACCAAGCTCTTACATGGCTATGCTGACGGGAAAATAAAAAAAAGTTATAGTTTTTGAAATGCAGAGACCAAAAAAAATTGTCAAGCTAGACTACATCCTTAACAGATTAAAGCAGAAAGATTACATATTAACTATTGTTAATGATAATGAAATGTCAGGGGGAAAAAACAGCTCATTCATTCTAATTTTGTTTTCGCTAAAGTATTACCGGTAAGTAGAATTTCTAATTTAACATTCTGTGGATTATGTAGTTATTTCTATTTTTTAATCAAGGGATAAAATGAGTCATTTAATAATGCTGCCTGTTTTTTGTGAACTTGGTTCTTTTCCTTAACAATTTTGAATCTGTGTGTATAGAGACAAATTCATAGTTTTCACCAACAAAAATTGAAGTTGATTTGAAGCAAGTCTGTCACCAGCAGGGGTCCAACTAGCTATTCTGCCACCTGAGGCAAAAATGAAATGGGGCTCTCCCCACCAAATGTTAAAGACCTAAATGCCCATGTTAGAAAATGTAGAGAAAAATACTCTGCATGTTGCAAAATTTTGCTTAGCCCCTATGGCGCTGATTGGGTTTTTAAGGATGGTACTGAAGTAGAATGGGCACCATAGCCACCAGAGCTAATGTCTGTGATCGATAATATCATTGATCACAGACATTTAAAGAGTAACTAAACTTTTAACAAACTTTATTTAAAAATACTGGAAATGTCCTAAAATGTATTTTTGTAATATACTTTATTAATAGAGAAATAATCATCTGAACTTGTCCTCTCCAAAGTGCTGTAAAATCACTACATTTGACATGTCAGCAGTGTATGCATGTACGGATTCTGTCATACTGTGGAATGGGGCCGCAGCGATTTGTACGGATTGCTGCTCCTGCCTGTGTCCCTTGATCTTAGCTAAATCCTAGCAATTACCAATGTACTATGCCAAGAGTTAGGTGAGCTGAGCCTGCTCTGCTTGCTTGAAAGCTCTGAATAGTTGCATATCGTTACAGGTGAGCTTTCAGCTGAGCACAGCGGGACTGTGAGAAACAAAATTCTCTGGTTAGATGAAACAAAGATTGAACTTTTTGGCCTCAATTCTAAGGGTCACGTTTGGAGGAAACCTGGCTGCCCAATACCATCTGTATGGTGAAGCATGGTGGGGGCAACATCATGCTAGGGGTGGGGGGTGGGGTTTCAGCAGGTGGGGCAGGGAGACTGGTTAGAGTTGAAGCAAAACTGAACAAACTACAGAGATATTCTTAATGAAAAGGTGATCCAGATCCTTCTCTGGACCTTAGACTGGGTTGAAGATTTAACTTCCAGCAAGACAATGACCATAAGCACACAGCCAGGACTACACAGGAATGGCTTAGGTCAGAGCCCTGACTTGAACCCAATCGTATATTTCTGGAGAGACCTGAAAATGACTGTATATTGAAGGCTATCATCCAACTTGACTGAGGGTGAGAGGATGTGCAGAGTAGAATGGCAGAAAATCCCAAAATCCAGATGTGCAAACCTTGTGGTGTCATACACAAGAAGACTGGATATTGTAATCGGTGCAAAAGGTTCTTCAACTAAGTACTGAGTAATGGGCCTGAATACTTATGTCAATGAAAGAGTTTTGTTTTTCCTTTTCAATAAATTAGCAAAGATTTCTAACATTCTGTTTTCACTTTGTCATTATGGGGTATTGAATTCAAAATAATGCGGAAAAATTAAATAGGGTTATCCGAGCCTGGAAATGCCCCCCATATGCACAGGGCCCTCACACTGTTTCTACTTAGCTGGCTGCCCGCACCGCTCCTGGTCCCTGCACAGCCGCAAACATATGGTGTCAGGTGGAGCAGCTAATGGCAGGCGGTGATGGGGACGAGCCTCCCTAGCATCGTGGGTGATGCAAGGGAGGCTCATTCTTGTCTGCCATTGGCTACCCCCCAGTGGCATAACTAGAGTGTTATGGGCCCCAGTGCAAACTTTGTATCGGGCGTTTTCACGCAGAGGATTACCTGCACAGGATCCGCTTGTGTAAAAGAGCCCTAAGCCCAATGCATGGCTACACTCACCCAGTCCTAATAAAATCTGGTCCTACCTCATCCAGGGTATCGCTGCCATCGGCGTGGTGTCCACTGGATTCAAAACAAGGTCCCTGTGGTGATAGAGAAAAAAGAATAATCACATAAGGAAGGGATGGTGACTGCCCTTGTGAAATCACCAGCAGGGGGTGCTGTGCTGGCCTGTAAGATTGAGCCATGATAATGTATAGCAGGGTAATCTAGGGCGTTTCCCTAGTGCTACCACACAATACTACTGCCCACATTAAGGCCCCTCACAGTACAACTGCCCACCTAGTGGTCCCTTCAAAATAGATATGTCCTCCTTGTGGCCCCTCACAGCAGTTATGCACAACTTTGTTCCTGTCACAGTAGTTATGCCTACTTTTGTGCCCCTTCACAGTAGTTATGCCAAGATATGTGCCTCCCTTAACAGTAGTTATAGCCAGATATGTGCCCCCTCACAGAAGTTATAGCCAGATATGTGCCTCCCTCACAGTAGTTATGACAGATATGTGCCACTCACAGTGGTTATGCCAGATATGTGCCCCCTCACAGTGGTTATGGCCAGATACTGTATGTGCCTCCCCCACAGTAGTTATGCCAGATATGTGCCCCCTCACAGTAATTATGCCAGATATGTTCCCCCTCACAATAGTTATGTCCAGATATGTGCCCCCTCACAGTAGTTATGCCAGATATGTGCCCCCTCAAAGAGTTATGCCCAGATATGTGCCCCCTCACAGTAGTAATGCACAGATATGTGCCCCCTCACAGTAGTCATTTCTTATTAGGCTACCCCCTCAGTAAAGATGCCCACTTTTTTTGCCCCTCACTCAAGTTGTTGCCCCCCTTTTGCTTCCAGTCTGCAGCTTTATAGGGGGAAAAAAACACATACCCTCTTCCCTGATGACCTTCTCCCACACTCACATCGCACTGCAGGGCAATGTGCGGCCAGCAGGGGAAGCACTGGAGCTCAAAAGAACAGTGAAGCAGGGAGCGGAGAGGTCTCCCTGCTTCACTGCCTCCTGCGGCCCCTCATGTTTAAAGAGCGCTCTGATGGGTCCCAGCATTCTCACTGTACTTCATGCCGGGCCCGTCAAAGCACCCCCATTATATGTGAGCGCAGCAGGGCCCCCTTCCTCCTAGTTGCACCCTCTGCCACCGCGATCGTTACGTCCCTGCTACCGCCTCCCCTTAACCGACACCTGATGTTTTCATCTGCGCAGGGGGAGAAGCAGCAGCGGCCGTGTGGGGACCAGGAGTGATGCGGGTGCTGGGGAGCAAGGTAAGTATATTGTGTGAGGGGCCCTGGCATATGGGGGGGGGGCATTTCCAGGCCTGGATAATCCCTTTAAAACTTTATTTTTCTTTGACACAAGGCCACAACATAATAAAATGTAAGAAATGTGAAAAAGTGACTTTCAACATGTATTGTTTATAAAAAGAAACAAATCTATTAGATTTCTGTGTAATCATAATCATTATCACTATTATCGCTATTACTGTAGCATGTAACAGGTATCACTAGTAAAGCAGTCTGCATATTGTGTAATAAAGTAATAAAGATCGACACCCCCGCCCCACCAGCACCCCGAACCCCCCCCCCCCCTCCGCTCAGTGCTGATGCAAATGTGCTGCTGCTACCGGAATAGGAGGAGATCAACACATTAGTGTGGCAAGGAGGAAGAGGTGGCACCACGTTTAAGCCCTGCACATAGGTTTGCAGGTACCAACTACTACCTTTACACACACAGAGTTATCATTGTGTTATCTGGGGTGTTATTTTCTGCCCTCAGAGAGTTATCACTGTTTAACTGTGGCATTATATAGGACTGCTGGTGACATGTACTACATTATCTGCACTAAGAGAGTTATTACTGTGTTATCTTTGGCATTACATAGTAAGTTCCACTTCACACATCAGTTATTTTGTCAGAATTTTTTGAAAAAATTTGGTTCGATCCGTATCTATTTGCGGCGAATCAAAATAAAAAAAAGTCTATTTCCTGGCTTCAGAGAGCTTTTATAGTGGTGTAGAACACTTTGCCTTACAGTAACAAGCATAGGGAGTCTTATGTGGTAGTGAAATAATACTGTCAGTCAGTATGACATGCAGATGACAGGCGTTGCACTTAGAATCATTCTACAGTTCACTTATTTGGGCAGTAACGGGGCCAAAACTGACCAAATAATTCAAGTATGAACTCAGCCTTACAGGTCGATGTTAGCGCCAAGAAGAAGCGCACTCCTTTTACACCGTCGTCAGCTGATTTCACATAGATGTCTACAGAGCCTGTTCTATTAAACGCTTATACAAGCAGAGCCCCCGACAGAGTGGAGAGGGTTTCAGCAGTAAGTTTGTGTTGGTGTTACTGATTATTTTGCCCTTCCTCTGATCCGTCAGAACAATAACCCCCAAAAAACGGATCCTGTCTGTTGAGCATTCGCCTTTACTCAGTCACATTTGGTCATTAATCCATCAGTATTGATAATGCCAAAAAAAACAGGAGTGGATCCAAAACAGAGATGACACGTGAATGAGGAGACCACAGAGTGGCCCAATGACAGAGTCTGGAGGTGGTGGCAGCATCAGGAGGCCAGATAGTGTCACAATGACAGAGTGTGGAGGTGGAGGCAGCATAAGGAGGCCACAGAGTGACAAGGTGACATAGTGTGGAGGTGGCAGCAGCATCAGGAGACCACAGAGTGACCCGGTTACAGATTGGGGAGGTGGAAGAAGAATCAGGAGACCACAGAGTGGCAAGGTGACATAATGTAAAATATGCAAAATAAAATGCAAAATAAATGTGGAGCCCCAGTATTGAGTCTACAACACGATGAAAGCCAGATATCCCTCAAAGGAAGGAAGACTGAGCAAAGGGGGGTTCCCATTACAGAGTTCACCAAATCCATCATATTAAGTGGCCCCTATGTCAAGATCCCGCTTTTTTACAAGCTTTTAGGATGCGACAGGGAAGACCCAAGTCAGTTATCTATCCACAGACAGCTGTTTCAGGTTGTTGCCCCTCATCAGTGTAGACCCAATACTGGGGCTCCACATTTATTTTGCATATTACTGTTTCCCAGGGAGTTTTGCACTTTGGATTGCTGTGTTGAGACTCTTAAAGTATAACTGTCACATTTATTTATTTTTTACTATTGGATTTTGGTGATTAATATCAACTTGTTGGCCCTGTTTTAATTTCTGATTGTTTAATAAATAACCCCTAAAAGCCACCTAAAAGTCCCCAGTATTAGCTATTTTTATCTGAGATTAAAATCAGGTTGCTATGCTCCTTCCGTCTACCAGATGAGGACGGAGCACGCTGGCTGCGTTCACTGGGAACTGATAGTGAGTCAACATTGTAAGGGAATGTATAAAAAGCCAGGTTCTTCCTGACAGGAGATAACAGTGCTGGGCTGTGTGTGTGAACTTCTCCACATGCCTGTGCTTGGCAGACACTCCCTTAGTAGTGCTGGAGAATGTAGAGCTCAGGGAGAACTGCAGTCTGCTCAGTGTATAAATGAAAGCCTTATCTGATAAGAGGAGAGCTTGTAGGAGGACTATAGGCTTCAGCCAGACCTGGAAATTTAACTGAAAGACCCCCCTATACAGTGCTGGTCTTCACTAACTTCACTGCAGGCGTCCTATGGATTAGCCTCAGGGCTGAGGGCGGCCATTTTAACATAATAGTGAAGTTGTAGTTTTATGCAGAAGGGTTGCTAAGGGCTGAAACTTATTAAATAAGGGGTAAGTAAGTCTAATAGTTCTTGATTCAGGAATATTATCATATTAGTAACTACATATATGAAAACTGAAATTAGGGTCTAAATGTAACAGTTATCCTTTAAATGAGGCTCCAAGGTGTTTTTTGTAGAAGGTGACATAGTGAGGAGGTGAAAGCAGCATCAGGAGACCACAGAGTGACCCGGTGACAGAGTGCGTAGGTGGGTGGCAATACGAGTACCAGCTGAAGATGGTGGGTGAAAGAAGGAGCACTTGGCATCAGATGTGGCAGCATCAGAATAGTAGCTGAGGCAGGTAGCCAGAAGAAACCGGTCTCTTTTGTCAAAGTGTTGGTGTGGCACCATGGATGATCTAGTTTGATGCATTAGGCATTGGTGGGTGGAAATCCTGGCTGATCCATGCCTGATTCATCTTGACAAAGGTCAGTCTCTCCACATTTTGGGTGGACAATTAGTTCTTTTTGGGGTAACTATGGCCCCCACCACACTAAACACCCACTCTGATGCCACACTACTGGCCGGGCAGGACAGCTTTTTCAGGGCAACTCTGCTAGTTGCGGCCACAAATCCAGTTTGGCTGCCCAGTACTTCAGCGGATCTTCAATGTGGGGTGGCAGGGTACTGTCAAGTATGCCACCACCTGTTGGTTCAGGTCCTACTCCAGGTCTAGCTGCTGCTGCTGCCCCCATTTTGGACTGGTAGTGAGGGTCCAACAAGGTGGAAAGCCAGAAGTCGTCCCTCTGTCGAATGGTGACAATTCGGCTGTCACTACGCAAGCAAGTGAGCATGCATCAGGCCATTTGTGCCAGTGACTCGGAGGGACTCCCTCCCTCCATCTCCACTTCATACTGCCACGGTGTGTCTGGGTCCTCTGCCTCATCTTCCTCATTGCCCTGTAGCTCCTCTGGCTGCTCCTGCTCCTCATCTTCTGTTACCTGTGTAGAAAAGCCCCCCGTTTCGCTACACATTGCTTGTGCTCCAATGTCGTCCTCCTCCACCTCCAGTTCAGCCCTCACAGGGCTCATGTGGCCCTAAGATCTAGGCGAAATGTCTCCAGTCCCCTTTCCAGACAGATTTACCAGCATCTGTTGCAGGAAATGAAGCAGTGGAATGACATCATTCATCCCGTAGTCCTGGCGACTGACAAATAAAGTGGCATTCTCAAACGGCCTGAGCAGACGTCAGGTGTCATGCATGAGCTGCCACTGGCTGACATTGAAGTTACACAGGGGAGCACTCCTGTCCACTTGAATCATTAAGAAATTGTTTATGGCCTTTTTCTGTTCATTTAGTCTGTCTAACATATGGAGGGTGGAATTCCAACGGGTAGAAACATCACATATCAGCCTATGTTGGGGGGATAGTGTAGTGGCTGAAGTGCATGCAAAGTTTCCTGGCCATTTTTAGGATGTTTTGCAGATGGGTGGAAGACTTCAGGAACCGCTTGACAACCAGATTGAACACGTGTGCTATGCAGGGCGCATGGCTCAGCCCTCCTTGACGCAGTGCCGACACAATGTTCTTCCCATTGTCGGTCACCATGGTTCCGATTTGGAGTTGTCGCGGAGAAAGCCAGGATTTGATTTCTTGATGCAGGACACAGAGCAGTTCCTCCCCTGTGTGATTACATTCACCCAGGGAAACGAGGTGCAGAACAGCATGACACCACCGAGCCCTGCACATGAAGTATGCTGGAAAGCGCCTGTAAACTCCCATGTATATGTAGCCTGTTTTAAATCCACAGGCTATATTTAGGTGCACCTGTGAGCCCTGGGCCATATCAGCCAGTCTTGGGTGGGGCTCACAGTCTTCTCGCTCCTCCCATTGCAGGCATGGTTACATGCTGGAGGTAACTGAGGAGTCTGCTGCGAGTCGGCCTAATACATTCCTGTAATTTTGCCCACTGGACCCTGGTATTGCCCATATGGCACAGGTAGGTGAGTGTTAGGTCCCGAGCTACTTGAGAGACCTTGACGTGGTGCTCGGGCTTAAGATATGTCCTCCACTGTAGGACATGTTGACTAACCTCTCAATTTTAACATCAGTTTTAGGGCTAAGTAAGACCGCAGTGTGCACCTGTTTTGTCATTTGTTATTGCTATGTTGTTATATTATTTTTCACATCCACACTATTGCCATTTTGTGTAGGATGTCTATTGTGGTACTTGTGATCCGCTGCGGGCATCCTCCACCGTATGCATTTTTGCTGGGGATCGCCATTAGCAACGGGCCACAAGTGCAGAATCTGCTCCCCTGTATTTATATGCACAACTGCATGTTTGGGTTGAGCACATCCTGCTTCATGCCACCTTTCAGTTGGTTTGCGCCTGTAAATTGCCCCTGCAGTGGAGGCTGAGGATATGGTGGAGGATGAGGAGGATGAGGAGGCAGAGGCGGACATTGTTGCAGGACCAACGGCGTGGCAACATGGAGGCGGAAGCGGCGTCACCTGGCCAAGTTGCTGGTGTGGCTGGGCAGGAACAAAATTCACCCAGTGGGCCGTGAAGGACATGTATTGTTCCTGCCCGTAGTTACAACTCCACACGGTGCTTCCATGCACTTTGGCAGACACCGACAGGCTCAAGGACTGCCCACCTTCTGTTCTACATGTGTGTGCAGGGCTGGTACTGCCTTTTTGGCAAAGAAATAACGGCTTGGGACTCTCCACCTTGGCTCGGCACAAGTCATCAGTTCTCTGAAAGGTGCAGAGTCCACCACTTGGAAAGGGAGGGACTGCAGCATCAGTAACTTGGACAGGAGCACATTCAGCTTCTGCACCGTTGGATGCATGCACGCTTACTGTTGTCTCTTGGCAATGTCTCGCTTTGGTGATCGATTGCTGACAGAATGATTGACGAGGAGTAGGAGGAGCAGGAGCATCAGGAACAGCAGATGATGCGAAGGACAGACAGCTACCTTCGCCTAAGGTGGTGGAGCCTTAACTGCCTGAAACCGGGTGCGTGCCACTGGGTGATGTAGTGGTTGCTGTGGCAGCACCACATCGGAGCCACGGTTCTCCCAGGATACTTTATGGTGACGCTGCATATGTTGACGCAGGGCCGTGGTGCCAACATTGGCACCCTGGCCACGCTTTACCTTCTGCCCACATATTCTCCATATGGCCATGTTCACCTCTTCCGGCGGCTTAAAAAATACTGCCACACCGCTGACTAGGTAATTTTGCCCCCAACACTCCGCACTGACTGACTGCTAGCACCGCTGCCTCCGTCAACCCATGCACCACTACTTCCCGGGCAGGTAGGCTCCTGCAAAGCAGGTGGTCTACCCTGGGAACATTTCACTCCCGACCTCCCATTGCTGCCACCCTGCTGACTGCCAGCCACGCTAGTTACTTGCTGGCTCCACCTCTGGCTCACAGGCAAGCTCCCACTCTCTTCTCCCAAGGATGATGAAGCCCTTTCGTCACCCGGCTCCCAAGTGCGATCAACTACATCATCATCATCGAGTACTGTCTGCACATCACTGGTGTCCTCCTCAACAGTTTCTGGGTCAGGAGCCTGACCACTCGCAACACCAGCTCCCACGCCACTCTCCTCATCAGTACTTGCCCACCTAGTGGAGGAAGCGGCGGATTTCTTCTCTAGATCTTGGCTGGGCAGTAGCTGCAGACTGTCCTCTAGTAGCTCGTCCTTGCTGAGAGGTGGAGCGGAGCGCACAGCATATAATTCTTGTCTGGCTGAGAGAATGGAAAAGGACAGAGGCAGGTTGAGGACAGGTGAAGGCACAGGGTTTTCTCCCGTGCCATGCCAACTAAGCTTCATGTCAGAGGAACCCACTGACTCTTGGCTGGGTGTGTCTGATGTAACTTGGGACAAAGTTAATGACCGAGTTAACCATTCAAGAACTGCTGGGTGACTGGTCAAGACACGACCGCTAGATGACACCGGGAGCTCAGGCCTCTCTCTGCAAACCCTACTGCCACGCCCCCCTTACTCTGCTGCGACCTCTGCCTGCGCCAGAAACATTTACATGCCCTGTGCAGGGCCTGGCACTTCTCTGTATAACATACTGTTTGTAACGGATCGACGGACACCCCGACAGGGTACCTCCGTTGAAAGATGCTCCTAGCGCTTCTTGAGGATTCCAAGCACTCTAGCCGACACCACAACCACCAAATCGGAGAAGCATATGAATGCGGTAAACAGCCGAATAGGAAAAACCATCTGAAGAGGTTTACACTCCTAGCAGTCAAACTGGAACAGCATATAATAAATCCCCCCCAATAATGAGACGACACTTCGTTTTGAGGGTCAAGCAGCAACTCTCTATTGGATGGCAAAGCTTGGCCTTTTATGCAAGTCTTCCAGCCAGGGCTACTCCCCCGGGGACCTGATTGAGGACAGGCACACAAACTACAGCGACCAATCAACATACAGCCAGGTATATATCCCAACCCCACATGCATGGTCCATTGTGCTTGCTGATTAGGTCACAGGCAATGTCCATTGTGAATGTTGATTAGGTCACAGGTAATGTCCATTGTGGATGTTGATTAGGTCACAGCAATGTCCATTGTGAATGCCAACTGTCACTGGGGCCATAGTCACAGGGTAAGAGGCTGACAAGCAGGCCTCTCCAATGACCAGGGATAAATGGCAGTGTGTCACATATCTCCCCTTTGGGGGGCAGACTAACCAGGCACCTGACCTCCTGTCGGTCAGTGCCTACGTTAGTCGATCCACCAACCCACAATAGACAAATGCCAGAGTAGCCCACCCACAACAAACAGGTACAAGAGTGACCCACCCACAAGAAGCAGTTACTGCACCCGGATATTCCTCTGGGGTGCTGAGGCAACATGCTGTGGGGACTTGAGGGAGGGCAGAGGCCGACTGCACTCTGCCCAGCTGCCAGCTCTCCTACTGGTATAACCTGCAGGACCTCAGGCTCTGGACAGGGGACAAAGGGAGGGCAGAGGCCAACTGCACTCTGCCCAGCTGCCAGCTCTTCTGCTGGGGGGCTGGGAACATAGTCCGGCTCAGTAGCCAGGGGAACATGGGCGCCAGTGGGGGTTAACATCGCCTCTGTTAACCCTGGGGCCAAGTTAGGTGTTAGCTGGGGAGGAGAGCTTGTACTTACCCCCTCCTCCTGTTGTCCCGGTGCGGGTAGTTGGGGATCTGGACAGGCTGTCCAGCATCCCTGTAGGTCAGGCACAGAGACCACGGTCCCATCAGCGCCGTCTGGGAGATTGGTGTCTCCCCTTGTTAGGGTAAGCTGCCGCTGGGGAGAGGGGGTGCTGTGTTCCTCTCCCTGAAACACAGGCTGCCGCTGAAGTGGGAGACCGCCTGTCTCCACTCCCGTAACATTGTCCTGCTGCTGAAGAGAGAGACCAAGTGTCTCAGCTCCCTGTAGGACACACTGCTGCTGGAGGGAATGGACGACACCTTCAGCCCCCTGTAACTCACACTGCCGCTGGGGGGGGGAAGGACGACATTTTCAGCTCCCTGGGATACACACTGCCGCTGGGGAGGAAGGACGACACCTTCAGCTCCCTGGGATACACACTGCCGCTGGGGAGAAAGGACGGCACCTTCAGCTCCCTGGGGTACACACAGCCGCTGGGGAGGAAGGACGACACCTTGAGCTCCCTGGGGTAAACACTGCCGCTGGGGAGGAAGGACGGCACCTTCAGCTCCCTGGGGTACACACTGCCGCTGGGGAGGAAGGACGACACCTTCAGCTCCCTGGGGTACACACTGCCGCTGGGGAGAAAGGACGGCACCTTCAGCTCCCTGGGGTACACACTGCCACTGGGGATCTGGGACGACTGCCCAGCAACCCTGTAGGGCCGGTAGTGAGACCGCAGTCCCATCTCCACCTGCCATCTGTGGGTCTTCCCAGGACCAGTCTATGAGGTCCCTCAACATTTGAGAGTAGGGACCACCTGCTTCTGCACCTGGTAACTCAGGCTGCTGCTGGGGATCTGGGCCAGCTTCCCAGCATCCCGGTGGAGAGACCTTGGTCCCATCTCCACCTGCCTGTTGTGGTTCCTCGCAGGACCAGTCTATGAGGACCCCTACTTCGGGTTCCTCTGGCCGCCTCCGGGGGAAATGGTTAACCTCCTCGAATGGAGCCTCTCTTTGGCTGCTATAACGCTCCTTCTGCTGAGCATACTCCCTCTCTTTCGCCAGCCGGAATTCTCGGTCCAGCCTTGTGTTTCGCTCGGCCATGACCTGGTTCCAGATCACCCGGCGTGTCTCCATGGGTACATCATCCCCATACTGGGCCACTCGCTGCCTTACTTCGGCCAGCCAATTATCTCCAGAGCCAGAGCCTTCCATACTTGTCTGCTCCAAGTCGCTGGATCCCTCTTCTCCCAGGGGCACTGTACGGATACTAGCGTTGCCCTCAATTTGTAATTGCATGAACGGTGTCTCCGAGCTGCTTTACCTCGCACTAGGACGTCATCCCACCGCTTGCCACCAATGTAACGGATCGACGGGCACTCCGACTGGGTACCTCCATTGAAAGATGCTCCTAGCGCTTCTTGAGGATTCCAAGCACTCTAGCCGACACCACAACCACCAAATCGGAGAAGCATATGAATGCGGTAAACAGCCGAATAGGAAAAACCATCTGAAGAGGTTTACACTCCTAGCAGTCAAACTGGAACAGCATATAATAAATCCCCCCCAATAACGAGACGACACTTCGTTTTGAGGATCAAGCAGCAACTCTCTATTGGATGGCAAAGCTTGGCCTTTTATGCAAGTCTTCCAGCCAGGGCTACTCCCCCGGGGACCTGATTGAGGACAGGCACACAAACTACAGCGACCAATCAACATACAGCCAGATATATCCCAACCCCACATGCATGGTCCATTGTGCTTGCTGATTAGGTCACAGGCAATTTCCATTGTGAATGTTGATTAGGTCACAGGTAATGTCCATTGTGGATGTTGATTAGGTCACAGCAATGTCCATTGTGAATGCCAACTGTCACTGGGGCCATAGTCACAGGGTAAGAGGCTGACAAGCAGGCCTCTCCAATGACCAGGGATAAATGGCAGTTTGTCACACTGTTAGATCAAATAATCCAATGTTTGATTAAATATTTTTTATTTCGCCACTAATACACGACAAACTGGGCTTCACAATATATCACAGCACCGCAGAACCTCAATTAGGCCCAAATTTTGTTCTACTTTTACACAACAGGCTTTTCAACAGAGAAGTACAATGCTAGACTGCGAATATATTTTTATTTCGCCACTAATACACTGAAAACGGCTTCACAATATATCACAGCACCGCAGAAGGTCACTTAGGCCCAAATTTTGTTCTTCATTTACACAACAAGCTTTTCGACAGATATATGAAACGCTGGACGGCGAATATATTTTTATTTCACCACTAATACACGGCAAACAGGGTTTCCGAATATATCACTGCACCTCTGAGCAGCAAATATTTTTTTCCTTTTTCCACTAATACACACGAAAAAGGCCTTTCAAACTGATAACTGCACCACTGACGGCAAATATATTTTACTTTTGCCACTAATACACGACAAAAAGGGCTGTAATTTTTGCTCTTCACCACACAACGGCTAATAAGCCCTTTTTTCTCACTAATACAACCCAAAAAATGCTTTAGAACAGAAAACTGCACCACACAAGGGTAAATAAAACGTAGAAATATGTTCTTGTAATAAACCCTGTTAATGCCTGTATCAAACAGCACTTGCACCCTAATAAGACAAGTTTGCTGGAATTACAGAGCTGTAAAATGGTTATTTGGGTCCCCAGTCAGTGCAGCAAGGTGTAATCAGATTGTTCCTATTACCCATGCTGTAACCTTCCCTACTGAACCCTCTTCAACAGAAATGCTGGTGGAATGATTCCTCCCTATCCTTTCCCTACACCTTGACTAATCTTTCCCTGCACTTGTAAATCATTTTTTTTCATCACAATCCTATCACTGTCCCTAGCGCCTTCAGACACGTCTCTCCCTGCACTAAGCACGCTGGTGAATGGCAGAATCAAAGATGGCCCCCGTATTTTTAGGGCTGTGACATCACAGGGCTGGCTGGCTGCTGATTGGCTACATGGATATCATTATGGGTAATCCCTCCTTCCCAGAGTTCCTTGCCCCATGTCCTCACATGTGTAGCAACCATTTTACGTTTGTTACCGCGAAGTGCGAGGAAATTCGCATTCTATGCAAATCGAATTTTTCCTGAAATTCGGATCGCTTCGATTCGCTCATCTCCAATTATGATATTTATAATGTAGTATACATACTTTTATATTTTAATAGTTTTGACATTTTCGGATGCAGCTATAAAAATTATGTTTATTCTTATATGTAAAATTAGAAAATGGGTAATTACTTTTTTTAAAACTTTTTGTGTTCTAATTTTTAATATCTTGCTTATATTTTAGTAAAATTAATTTCCTTAAACTTTTTACTAAATCAGAGGTGTTTTTTATCCAATGATTCAAGTTAGTTTTCTTTGCAGATTACAATATTAAGTGTATACCCTAATTATCAAAGCTATGCTGATCTAGAAGTCCAGTTTTATTATAATTTAAATGCTAAACAAACAACCATGGATCCAAATCATTGTGTAAACCAATGTGGATGTGTCATTTCAAAAAGTACAAAGAAAAAAAATAATTTACTATATCACATTTTAGACATTTATTTGTGTAATCAGGCACAGGGTTCATTAAGTTACAATCATAATTGGGTCCAAAACAACCATTATAAGATTAAAATATTGTAACATGAGACCATAACTCTATGGAAAACAACTACTTGGTTCCAAAGTCCACAAAATGTCGACCCAAAATAAGTAAAAAGAATTAATATTAAAGGATATTTTAGCCAATCACGTGTTGAATAAAAACAGTGTCTCAAGCTATGTATGTTGAATGTGGTTTTAAGTTATGACGGCCCAGAAATGACTATTGTCTCCTATTGGAATTTAAAAGGAAAATTATATAATCTTTAATTGCATTGTGTAAAAAGCTTCTGCCGCAAGCCATGGAGGAGCTGGTGCAGGGGATGGGATGGGTAATAGCCCTTATGAAGCCCTGTGTCACAGTGTACTCCCTCAGGAATTGCTCCCTGGGTATTGGTGCAAAGTGGAAATGTATTATTCATGAATGATGCCAGAATTAAACATATGAAAGTCTTTTTTGGCAAGTACGTAGAGCTTCAGGCACATTCAATAGCAGCTATGCTCTGGCACCAGTAAGAAATATGGAGGCGACTGGATGGCTGCAGTTTAGCACTAGTATTGTACTGGTCTAGTAGTAGTCTGGGTCATAGGTGTCATATCTGTAGTCCCTCACCTCACAGCAGTCTTGGTAAATTCTGCTTGTACATTAGCTGTTCACTCCGCTGTCTGTATTTTCTTTCTAAAGAACCTCTCTCAGGAGCAGGAGCTCTGTAATGTGGAGCTCTGTAATGTGCTTCCTCTCTCCAAAATCAACTTTATTGTATCTGTGAAAACTACAAAGTTCAGATCATAATTTTATCCTATGCGGACAAAACATCCTTACTCACAGCATAATTATGTATTACACGTTTTAATAAAAACTTTTCCCACCGCAGTTGCTGCTTCTCCCTGTACACGTATGAAAACATCCGGATTCGGGAGGCAGCCAATGGCAGGTGGGGATGATCCTCCCCAGGCTTGTCCCCGTCTCCGCCTGCCATTGGCTGCTCCCCCCGACACTGGATGTTTTCATCCGTGTACAAGGAGAAGCAGCAGCGGCTGGCGCTGGGCGGGGGGGGTCGGGGTTCGGGGCAGAGGGGGGAGGAACCAGGAGCGGTGCGGAGAGCGATGTAAGTATATTTCCTCGGAGGGGCCCAACACATGGAGGGGTTATTTATGATATTGGATAACCCCTTTAATGAAATTATCTTTTAGTACCATAGAATTTTGTGACAACTGGCAAAATCTAATAATTTGTTCACTTCAAGATACGCAAATAATGATCAAGAATTCAAAATATCTTTCAGAGTTGTAAATTATCATTTTCATATTTGGTATTTTTTTCTGTGGAGAGAAAAAAACAGCAGGAAATTACAGACATTTAGAATATCTATGTGATGGAGAATTCAAGGCGACTCTCCTAGCGCTTTCATTTTTTTGCTATTGCTACAAGTGCCATGGAGAAAATGGAGACATGATTTGTGACATTGACAAAATATTACCTCAGCAACAGACTTCACTTACTATTCAAGCCTAATGCACAAGATAGATATTAGCTGTACGAATGGAGGCAAATAAAATAAATACAAACTTTAGTTTTAAAACAAATTATGTGCATCCATACGTAGGTATATCAAGGATTTTGTCATTGGGCCTTCATGAACATGCACAAACATGCTTGCAGGAGTCAATGTCCTCAAGACAAATCCCTTATAAAAATGCTTCATTTTATTGTTCTTTTGTGCTTCTTTTTTGTGAGTACTGTATCAATGGGAAGTCAGAATAGAATAAAAACTCCACACTTTGTTTCATTTTGTGTAGGATGTTTTTGTGGTGCATGTGGTTCGCGCCAGCATCCTCCATGGAAATGCAAATTTTGCTGGGGATAGCCGTTCGCTGCGAACCACATGCGGAGGAACTGCTCCCCCAGTTAGAAACACGCAACAGTGTTAAGGGTTTGAGCAGTTCCTCCCATTTAGGCCACGTTTATGTCAGTGATTTTTGTTTTACATGTATTGAATGTGCCATTGCGTATGGCTGGTAACATTCTGCTGCACCTGGTAGCCTGTGTCACATGGTCTGTTATAGGTGTGGCTTACAGCCTCATTTCCCTCCCATTGCATCAGTGGTCCTACAGTGCAGGTAAGTGGGAGTTGGGCTGTGAGCTGGATCTCAGCATCTTTCATACCCTGTTCACACACCATAGGTAGCCTAATGGTAGGACCCATGCCATGCTGAAAGACCTTGATGTGATGCATGAAGGGGCTCCGATATGTTCCTCGTAAATTTCAGTTTTATTAGAATATTTGCAAAATATTTTATTTAACAGAAAAAATTAGAATAACTAAAAATAAGGGTAAATTAAAGGGTAAATTAAAGGAATCATTGGTAATAGTACAGATCATTGGCATTAATACAGATTAAGTGCATCATATAATCGTAGTAGATATACAATAAAGTTATTGTATTTAATAGCTTAAGAATGCGAAAAAATGACAATTGATGAACAGAAAAATTAATAGGCTATATGTTATATTCTGAGTAGAGATGAGCGAACACCTGGATGTTCGGGTTCGAGAGGTTCGGCCGAACTTCCGGAAAATGTCCGGGTTCGTGATCCGATCTCAACCCGAACTTCATCCCGAACCCGAACCCCATAGAAGTCAATGGGGACCCGAACTTTTGGGCACTAAAAAGCCTGTAAAAGACTCCCGGAAAGGGCTAGAGGGCTGCAAAAGGCAGCAAAATGTAGGTAAATCCCCTGCAAACAAATGTAGATAGGGAAATGATGAGTTAACATAAAATAAATAAAAATTAACCTGTAAAAGACACCCAGAGGGATAATATACCGCAATAAACGCATTGCGATTACAACTTTGAGCTAACGATCACCATGGGAACGCCTCCTCCAGTAGAATGTACTGTCGGATCTGAGAATTAAGTTGAAATGCAATGCGATTCTTATATATTTGCTTAATCGCATTGATTTCAACTTAGCATTGCTAAATAATTCCATCCATATCGCTAACTTACTGAGTCAGTAAGGTAACGAATATGGATGGAATTATTTAGCAATGCTAAGTTGAACGCAATGCGATTAAGCAGATATATAATAATCGCATAATCGCGTTCGAATAGAACTTAAAGCTGTCACTTAGTCAGTTTTAGTATTGGTGTGCTGTAATAGAAGTTACATTCGATGCGCGAATATAACTTAGAGCAATACAGTCAACTTTACACTGTTAGTTTTATTATCGCGATAATACAACTATTCAAGAATCGTGTACGTGCGTCTGTACGTGTGTGCGTTACCTCGGATCGGATCGAGAGAGACGAGAGTGGAGATTGGTGACTGTCCCAGCGATTATGGCGAAAAGTAATTTCTCTAAAGAAGAGCTGGATTTCTTAATAACTGTAAGTAAAAAGTAATTGAACTTAGTTAGTGTGTAATTCAGTAATGTGATTTAAACTTATTTATTAATGATTTTTATTAGCCAAGAAGCCTGCAGGCCTTCACTGATCTCATAACTGCCTTACACTGTCACATGTCCTACTGCTTGGTGACATAAACTCATCACAGGCTTTAGCAGACTGCACAACTACATGAGTGATTAGTGAAAGACACTGTTAAAGGGGTGGCAATGTTCAAGTCACTTTTAAAGGGATGACGATGTTCAAGTCAGTTTTAAAGGGATGGCGATGTTCAAGTCAGTTTTAAAGGGATGGCGATGTTCAATTCACTTTTAAAGGGGCGGCAATGTTCAAGTCACTTTTAAAGGGATGGCGAATTGGCGATGTTCAAGTCAGTTTTAAAGGGATGGCGATGTTCAAGTCACTTTTAAAGGGGCTGCAGTGTTCAAGTCACTTTTAAAGGGGCGGCAATGTTCAAGTCACTTTTAAAGGGATGACGAATTGGCGATGTTCAAGTCAGTTTTAAAGGGATGGCGATGTTCAAGTCACTTTTAAAGGGCTGCAGTGTTCAAGTCACTTTTAAAGGGCGGCAATGTTCAAGTCACTTTTAAAGGGATGGCGAGTGTTCTACTCAGGCGCTGCATACAGGGGTCGCGAGGCAAGTCGCAGTTGCGACCGGGCCCGGCACTCCAGGGGGCCCGGCCGCCTGTGGACCCCTGCAGTAGCGCTGTACCGGGGCCCTCACTGGGGTGCCAGAATAAGCGCTGACACCATACTGCGGCGGGGCAAGGGAGCGCATAGTTCCCTGCCCTGCCGCCGCTCACCGCTATAGGCTTCAGGCCTCATAGGCCTGAGGCCTATGCGATAGTGAAATCCCGGCACAGGCGTGCGCGATGACGTCATCACGCACGACCTGGGCCGGGACGCAGCAGCACAGAGAAGTGTGAGCGTCTTCTCTGCAAGCAAGCGCAGGTAAGTATTTAGCTTTTAGGTTTTTATCTCTTTTTTATTAATTTTTATGTGACAACTTTGGGGGACATGTGGGGAAAAATTATTATGGAGATAATGGAGGAATTACTTTGTGGGGGCAAATGATTTTGGGGGCAAATTACTATACGGCAGTGGGGGAACTACAGATGAAGGAAACTACAGAGTGGGGGCAATGTGGGGAAACTACTGTGTGAGGGGAAGTGTGGGGGGCAAATTACTATAGGGGCAGTGTGGGAGAAACTACAGGGTGAAGGAAACTACAGAGTGGGGGAAACTACTGTGTGAGGGGCAATGTGGGGAAACTACTGTGTGGGGCAGTGTGGGAGAAACTACTGTGTGGGGGCGGTGTGGGAAACTACTGTGTGGGGCGGTGTGGGGAAACTACTGTGTGGGGGCGGTGTGGGGAAACTACTGTGTGGGGGCAGTGTGGGAAACTACTGTGTGGGGAAACTACGGTGTGGAGGGCAGTGTTGGGGAAACTACGGTGTGGGGGACATGTGGGGGCAAATGATTATGGGGGCAAATTACTATATGGGGCAATGTGGGGAAACTACAGTGTGGGGACATTACTATATGGGGTCAGTGTGGGGAAACTACTGTGTGGGGAAATTAGTGTATGGGGGCAGTGTGGGGAAATGACTGTGTGTGTGTGTGTGGGAGCAAATTACTATGGGGGCAGTGTGGGGAAATTACTATATGGAGGCAGCATGGGGCGTTGCTATTGGGGAAGCACTGTAGGGGCAATTCTATTATTTTTGGGGACACTATACAGGGATTACAACCACACCTTGCTAATAAGAAAGAAGGAACAGCTTCATATATATCTCCTTCAACCTACTTATTTTTAAATAGACATCTCTCCTATTCATATTATTATTATTTTTTTTTTTTTTTTTTTCTCAACTTTATTATTTTTTCCAATTGAGAACGGCATTTAATTACTAATATATGGCAAGTAAAGAGATGATGGACTAGTGACACCTAATTGCCATCCTACCTTATACTACACAAAGAGGACTAATATCAAGTCACTGACTATAACCAACGAACCAGCGCCTATAGTATAAATATATACAGCATTTTTATTATATACTTATTATATGTTTTATTGTATTTTATGTAATAAATAGCATTTTTATACATTAGCAAGTTGATTCCAAATATTGCATAAAAACTCTATCCATTTGGGATCCATATGAGGTGTGCTCGTCCCTACATAGAGGACATACAGGGATTACTGCCTGGAGCACAATATAGGATGTTTTTAGCGTACAGGGGTGAAGGCAGGTTAGGGGTGGGGGCGGCGATGGGGAGGGGGCCCCATGGATCAGTTTCTGCACCGGGGCCCCATGGATTGTGTGTACGCCACTGGTTCTACTCTTTGACTGTTTTGATATTAAATGTTATTTTTGATGGTTCTTATGACTATGATAACTAATAATTGTATTTTAGAACTGTGGGATTACATGAACATGATTTAATTGTTATCTTGCAGGAAATGTTGGAGAAAGGGTACGACCGCAGAAGGTCAAGGGGCGAAAAGCAGGCCATAGTGCGGAGAATTGCTTTCCATCTGTGGCAGAAGAATGGGTGCACTCATCGGAAGGATGCGATTCTAAAAAGTGGTCAGATCTGAAGCGCCACCGGATGGATCTGATCACTAAGATCCGAGATAAATCTCTTCCAGGTACAATACTTATTTGCATAACTGAGCAGATAGATAACACAATATGTTGGTGAGAGAAATAAGTATTTTTAACCCTTTACAATAAATCACTTAGTACAGTGGTGTTGAACTGATGGGAAAGGGTGCTAAAAGTGGCAATATGAGACCTCTTTCTGGGCCACATATGTTTTTGACTTTACACAGTTGACTTTGGCCCCTGAAGCTTGTCCAAACTCCTCGCACGTCTGGGCGAGTGTAGACAACAAGCATCGATCAGGACAATTAGGCCACATGCCCAAATGAAGTCATAGACTCGAATCACTCTTGTTCCCTGGGGAGTGGCCCATCACCCAATAGCAGCAGTGAGTTGAAGCTGAACTTAATCAACGATGCTCAAAGGCAGAGTGCAGGGGTACCCACAGGGTCCTGGTCCGACAGGTCAAGGCAGACACTGATGATACTACACTTGATCTAAGCCAAAAGGAGAAGAAAGATAGGTGTAGTTAATTATTATGCCATCCAGACACTACCATAGATTAATTTGTGTACCCTTAACTGTAATTTGGCTTTACTTGTTTATCTTGGCATTTTTAAAAATTTGGTCATCATCATCATTACAGATGCTCCGCTTCCCAAAATGAGAGCCAAGCTCTCTAAAAGAAGAAGGCGGTGGAGGTGGAGGAGGAGACAGACCACTCGGACGAGCAGGAAGAGGCAGGGCCATCAGGCTATCGGGCCCATAGCCCACCTGCTGCAGTGGAGGAGGGTGATGACTCTGAGGAGGCAGAAGAGGAGATGGTCACTACCCCCCGACAAGAAGGTAAATGGATGATGTGGATATTTTTATTTATTCAGTGACCCAGAAAGCTAATGTTACGGGTGGGAGTACTGATTTCCATAACGTATCTAACTGCCACATCCATTTTTGGAAGTACGATATAACAAGCATGCAATATATACATTTTTCTAAGAATATATTTTAACAAACTATATAATTTTTTTAAATGAAGAAAATATAATAAAACAGGCAACAAATAAAGTACAACAGATGACAGTAATATAAAAAATAAACACTAAAAAGTAATTGATCAACATCAAAACCATTAACGTAACTACTAAGTCAATAACCCAAAACTAAAAGGAACTATTATTAATCCTACCTAAACCAATATATAACAGATTTACATAGTAACATAGTAACATAGTATATAAGACCGAAAAAGACATTTGTCCATCCAGTTCGGCCTGTTTCCTACAAGTTGATCCAGAGGAAGGCAAAAAACCCCTGTGAGGCAGAAGCCAATTTTCCTCACATAAGGGAAAAAAATTCCTTCCCGACTCCAATCAGGCAATCAGAATAACTCCCTGGATCAACGACCCTCTCTAGTAGCTATAGCCTGTAATATTATTACACTCCAGAAATAAATCCAGTCCCCTCTTGAATTCCTTTATTGTACTCACCATCACCACCTCCTCAGGCAGAGAGTTCCATAGTCTCACTGCTCTTACAGTGAAGAATCCTTTTCTATGTTTGTGTACAAACCTTCTTTCCTCCAGACGCAGAGGATGTCCCCTGTCCGTCACAGTCCTGGGGATAAATAGATGATGGGACAGATCTCTGTACTGACCCCTGATATATTTATACATAGTTATTAGATCTCCCCTCAGTCGTCTTTTTTCTAAAGTGAATAACCCTAATTTTGATAACCTTTCACGGTACTGTAGATCCCTCATTCCAGTTATTACTTTAGTTGCCCTCCTCTGAACCCTCTCCAGCTCTGCTATGTCTGTCTTGTTCACAGGAGCCCAGAACTGTACACAGTACTCCATGTGTGGTCAAACCAGTGATTTTCAAGAAAAAATATCATCTGCTTTATATAACAATTAATGATGGTATTTTAATGTACATTTCCATATTTTATTTCATTTATTTTACAGCTGACAACATCATGTTAAAAAAATAAAAATAATGCGAAGGAAGAACCAGCTGCAAATGCAGCAGTTCAGGGAGCAGCAAACCAGGAAGATGAGGCAGCTCAAGATGCAGTTCTCCCACCAAATGCGAGCCATGGAGGAGGCTCATCTTAAGGACATCGATGATCTGCTGGAGGAGCAGAGAAAATTTAAAAAATTACCCTAATTTTTTTGGTTATTTATATATTTATGTTAAAAAATAATTCTATTTTGTTAAAGATTATTTTATAAAACTATAATGTTAAATCAAATTTATTGCGTTTTGTTTGATTGGAAACAAAGGGTACAGATAGTGTTGCCCATATTAATAATTATTTTTCATTACTGTAATCTTTCAAGGGTTTCAAGTTCAACTGGTTTATGTGCTAGATCTGGTAAGGTTTTTGGTAAGGCTGTAAAACACACACGGAAAGGGCTAGAGGCAGCAAAATGTAGGTAAATCCCCTGCAAACAAATGTAGATAGGGAAATGATGAGTTACATAAAATAAATAAAAATTAAACAATATTAATTGGAGTGAGGTCCCATAGCACAGAATCAGGCTTCAAGTCACCCACCAATGGAGAAGGTCACTTACTATTATTTCGACCCCAGCACCCAGACAAAGGAGAGAGGTCCCACAGCAGAGAATCAGGCATCATATCAACCACCACAGGAGTAGGCCACCATTTAGTTACTTTGACCCCTTCACCCAGACAGAGGAGAGAGGTCCCACAGCAGAGAATCAGGCATCATATCAACCACCACAGGAGTAGGCCACCATTTAGTTACTTTGACCCCTTCACCCAGACAGAGGAGAGAGGTCCCACAGCAGAGAATCAGGCATCATATCAACCACCACAAGAGTAGGCCACCATTTTAGATACTTTGACCCCTGCACCCAGACAGAGGAGAGAGGTTCCACAGCAGAGAATCAGGCATCATATCAACCACCACAGGAGTAGGCCACCATTTAGTTACTTTGACCCCTTCACCCAGACAGAGGAGAGAGGTCCCACAGCAGAGAATCAGGCATCATATCAACCACCACAGGAGTAGGCCACCATTTAGTTACTTTGACCCCTTCACCCAGACAGAGGAGAGAGGTCCCACAGCAGAGAATCAGGCATCATATCAACCACCACAGGAGTAGGCCACCATTTAGTTACTTTGACCCCTTCACCCAGACAGAGGAGAGAGGTCCCACAGCAGAGAATCAGGCATCATATCAACCACCACAGGAGAAGGACACATTTTAGATACTTTGACCCCTGCACCCAGGACAGAGAGAGAGGTTCCACAGCAGAGAATCAGGCATCATATCAACCACCACAGGAGTAGGCCACCATTTAGTTGCTTTGACCCCTTCACCCAGACAGAGGAGAGAGGTCCCACAGCAGAGAATCAGGCATCATATCAACCACCACAGGAGTAGGCCACCATTTAGTTACTTTGACCCCTTCACCCAGACAGAGGAGAGAGGTCCCACAGCAGAGAATCAGGCATCATATCAACCACCACAGGAGTAGGCCACCATTTAGTTACTTTGACCCCTTCACCCAGACAGAGGAGAGAGGTCCCACAGCAGAGAATCAGGCATCATATCAACCACCACAGGAGTAGGCCACCATTTAGTTACTTTGACCCCTTCACCCAGACAGAGGAGAGGTCCCACAGCAGAGAATCAGGCATCATATCAACCACCACAGGAGTAGGCCACCATTTAGTTACTTTGACCCCTTCACCCAGACAGAGGAGAGAGGTCCCACAGCAGAGAATCAGGCATCATATCAACCACCACAGGAGTAGGCCACCATTTAGTTACTTTGACCCCTTCACCCAGACAGAGGAGAGAGGTCCCACAGCAGAGAATCAGGCATCATATCAACCACCACAGGAGTAGGCCACCATTTAGTTACTTTGACCCCTTCACCCAGACAGAGGAGAGAGGTCCCACAGCAGAGAATCAGGCATCATATCAACCACCACAGGAGTAGGCCACCATTTAGTTACTTTGACCCCTTCACCCAGACAGAGGAGAGGTCCCACAGCAGAGAATCAGGCATCATATCAACCACCACAGGAGTAGGCCACCATTTAGTTACTTTGACCCCTTCACCCAGACAGAGGAGAGAGGTCCCACAGCAGAGAATCAGGCATCATATCAACCACCACAGGAGTAGGCCACCATTTAGTTACTTTGACCCCTTCACCCAGACAGAGGAGAGAGGTCCCACAGCAGAGAATCAGGCATCATATCAACCACCGCAAGAGAAGGACACATTTTAGATACTTTGACCCCTGCACCCAGGAAGAGGAGAGAGGTCCCACAGCAGAGAATTCAGGCATCATATCACACACCACAGTAGAAGGCCTCTTTCAGTGACTTAAGCCTTTGGACCCAGACAGAGGAGAGAGGTCAGAGATTAGCTTCATATCCCCCAGCACAGCAGAAGACCGCTTTATTTGACTTAGGCATCAGCACCCAGACAGAGGACAAAGGTAGCATGGCAGAGGTTATGGCTTTATGTCACCCGATAATTTAACAGGCCACTTTCATCTAGTTAGGCCCCGGCGCCCAGACAGAGGAGAGTTTCATTCAACTGTGGGTTACATAAAATTTGTATTAAATAAAGAAGTGGCCCGTAGTACAACAAGACATGTTTTAGGCAGTTATTAAGGACTACTCTGCACAAGGGAGGGACAGGTCCTGTGGGATCCATGCCTGGTTCATCTTTATGAACGTCAGCTTGTCCACATTGGCTGTGGACAGGTGGCTGCGCTTGTCAGTAATGACGCCCCCCGCAGTGCTGAATACGCGTTCTGATAAAATGCTGGCCGCCGGGCAGGAAAGCACCTCCAAGGCATAACATGCTAACTCTGGCCACGTGGACAATTTTGAAACCCAGAAGTTGAATGGGGCCGAACCGTCCGTCAGTACGTGGAGGGGTGTGCAGACATACTGTTCAACCATGTTAGTGAAATGCTGCCTCCTGCTAAAACGTTCCGTATCAGGTGGTGGGGCAGTTAGCTGTGGCGTGGAGACAAAACTTGTCCACATTTCTGCCATGCTAACCCTGCCCTCAGAGGAGCTGGCCGTGATACTGCTGCGTGGGCGACCTCTAGCTCCTCCTCTGCCTTGGCCTTCCAACTGTTCCCCTGTGACAGTTGGGAATGCTCTCAGGAGCGCGTCTACCAGCGTGCGCTTGTACTCGCGCATCTTCCTATCACGCTCCAGTGCAGGAAGTAAAGTGGGCACATTGTCTTTGTACCGGGGATCCAGCAGGGTGGCCACCCAGTAGTCAGCACATGTTAAAATGTGGGCAACTCTGCTGTCGTTGCGCAGGCACTGCAGCATGTAATCGCTCATGTGTGCCAGGCTCCCCAGAGGTAAGGACAAGCTGTCCTCTGTGGGGGGTGTATCGTCATCGTCCACCGTATCCCCCCAGCCACGCACTAGTGATGGGCCTGAGCTGTGTGGGCTGCCACCCTGCTGTTAACCTGCTTCATCCTCGTCCTCCTCCACCTCCTCCTCATCCTCCTCGTCCTCCATTAGAGTGCCTTGGCTGGCGACTTGTGAACCTGCCCTCTGCTGCTTCAAAAACCTCCTCTGAGCTACTTCTAACAGACTGGCCTGAAAGTCTTAGAAACAGGCTCCTCCTCCTCCTCCTCCACCTGGGCCACCTCCTCTTCCATCATTGCCCTAAGCGTTTTCTCTAGGAGACATAGAATTGGTATTGTAACGCTGATAACAGTGTCATCGCCACTGGCCATTTTGGTGGAGTACTCAAAGCAGTGCAGCAGGGCACACAGGTCTTGCATGGAGGCCCAATCATTGGTGGTGAAGTGGTGCCGTTCCGCAGTACGACTGACGCGGCGTGCTGCAGCTGAAACTCCACTATGGCCTGCTGCTGCTCGCACAGTCTCTCCAGCATGTGCAAGGTGGAGTTCCACCGGGTGGGCACGTCGCATATGAGGCGGTGAGCGGGAAGGCCGAAGTTCCGCTGTAGCGCAGACAGGCGAGCAGCGGCAGGATGTGAACGCCGGAGCGCGCACAGACGGCCCGCACTTTATGCAGCAGCTCTGACATGTTGGGGTAGTGGTGAATGAACCTCTGCACCACCAAATTCAGCACATGCGCCAGGCAAGGGATGTGCGTCAAACCGGCTAGTCCCAGAGCTGCCACGAGATTTCGCCCATTATCGCATACCACCAGGCCTGGCTTGAGGCCCACCGGCAGCAACCACTCGTCCGTCTGTTGTTCAATACCCCGCCACAACTCCTGCGCGGTGTGGGGCCTGTCCCCCAAACATAAGAGTTTCAGAATGGCCTGCTGACGTTTACCCGGGCTGTGCTGAAGTTGGTGGTGAAGGTGTGTGGCTGACAGGAGGAGCTGGTGGAAGCAGAGGAGGAGGAGAAAGCCGAGTAGGAGGAGGAGGCTACAGGAGGCAGAGAATGATGCCCTGCGATCCTAGGTGGCGGAAGGACGTGCGCCAAGGAACTCTCCGCCTGGGGCCCAGCCGCCACTACATTCACCCAGTGTGCAGTTAGTGAGATATAGCGTCCTTGGCCGTGCTTACTGGTCCACGTATCTGTGGTTAGGTGGACCTTGGCACAAATGGCGTTGCGCAGTGCACACTTGATTTTATCGGACACTTGCATGTGCAGGGAAGGCACGGCTGTCTTGGAGAAGTAGTGGCGGCTGGGAACCACATACTGGGGACAGCCATGGCCATCAGCTGTTTGAAGCTGTCTGTGTCCACCAGCCGGAATGACAGCATTTCAAAGGCCAGTAGTTTAGAAATGCTGGCATTCAGGCCAAGGGCTCGAGGGTGACTAGGTGGGAATTTGCGCTTCCTCTCAAAGGTTTGAGAGATGGAGAGCTGAACGCTGCTGTGTGAAATAGTGGAGACGCTAGGTGACGGTGGCAGTGGTGGTGGTGGTGTCGGTGGCACATCCTCTGTTTGCTGCTCGGCAGGTGGCAACATTCCTCTCGAGGCGGAAGCCGAGGCAGCAGCGGTAGAGGGAGCAGGGGGAGCCTGAGCGGGTTCCTTGTTTTTGAGGTGTGCACTCCACTGCAGTTCATGCTTTGCATGTAGATGCCTGATCATGCAGGTGGTGCTCAGGTTAAGAACGTTAATGCCTCGCCTCAGGGTCTGATGGCACAGCGTGCAAACCACTCTGGTCTTGTCCTCAGCACATTGTTTGAAGAAGTGCCATGCCAGGGAACTCCTTGAAGATGCCTTTGGGGTGCTGGGTCCCTGTTGGCACTGGCCAATAGCAGGCGAACTCTCGGGACGGCGGGTGTTCTGCTTTTGCCCGCTGCTCCCTCTTTGGCTTCGCTGTTGTCTCGGTCTCACCACTGCCTCTTCCTCTGAACTATTTAAGTCAGCGGCACGACCTTCAGTCCATGTGGGGTCTAAGACCTCATCGTCCTCTGCATCGTCTTCCACCCAGTCTTCCTCCCTGACCTCCTCCTGTTCAGTCTGCACACTGCAATAAGACGCGGCAGTGGGCACCTGTGTTTCGTCATCATCAGACACTCGGTCACTCTGCTGTGGTGGTATTCCCATGTCCTCATCATCTGGATACATAAGTGGTTGTGCGTCAGTGCATGGTATGTCTTCCACCGCTAGGGAAGGGCTAGGTGGACAACCCTGGGAACCCCTGCCAGCAGAGTCTTCAAACAGAAGAAGAGACTGCTGCATAACTTGAGGCTCAGCCAGTTTCCCTGATATGCATGGGGGTGATGTGACAGACTGATGGGCTTGGTTTTCCGGTGCCACCTGTGCGCTTTCCGCAGAAGACTGGGCGGAAGACAATGTGGTGAACGTGCTGGAAGCACTGTCGGCCACCCAATCGACTTATGCCTGTACCTGCTCAGGCCTTACCATCCTCATAACGGCATTGGGCCCCACCAAATATCGCTGTAAATTCTGCCGGCTACTGGAGGGAGTTGGTTCACTACTTTGTGCGCCTGAGGCCGAACGGCCACGTCCTCTGCCAGCAACAGAGGCTCCACGGACACCACCACGACCGCGTCCTCGTCCCTTAATAGAATGTTTCCTCATTGTTACGATTCAACTCGCACCACAATAAAATATATTATTTTTTAGCCCCAAAATTCCCACACTGGAAGATATAATTCCTTTTTCCGGTATTAATTACAAGAAAACTGCTGCAAATTGGACACCAGAATTTTTAAATGCTACTTATGTTAAATGAATTCCCACAGTGGGAGAACTATTTCCTTTTCAAAGGAGTAACAACGTGCGGCGTACTATTTCGGGTGTCACCAACACCAGATTGATTAAATTGGCCTTTTGGAACCAAAATGACAACACTGGACACTATAATGCCTTTTTCTGGTATTAATTACAAGAAGACTGCTGCAAATTGGACACCAGAATTTTTAAATGCTACTTATGTTAAATGAATTCCCACAGTGGGAGAACTATTTCCTTTTACAGGAGTAACAACGTGCGGCCTACTATTTCGGGTGTCACCAACACCAGATTGATTAAATTGGCCTTTTGGAACCAAAATGACAACACTGGACACTATAATGCCTTTTTCTGGTATTAATTACAAGAAGACTGCTGCAAATTGGACACCAGAATTTTTAAATGCTACTTATGTTAAATGAATTCCCACAGTGGGAGAACTATTTCCTTTTAAAGGAGTAACAACGTGCGGCCTACTATTTCGGGTGTCACCAACACCAGATTGATTAAATTGGCCTTTTGGAACCAAAATGACAACACTGGACACTATAATGCCTTTTTCTGGTATTAATTACAAGAAGACTGCTGCAAATTGGACACCAGAATTTTTAAATGCTACTTATGTTAAATGAATTCCCACAGTGGGAGAACTATTTCCTTTTACAGGAGTAACAACGTGCGGCCTACTATTTCGGGTGTCACCAACACCAGATTGATTAAATTGGCCTTTTTGGAACCAAAATGACAACACTGGACACTATAATGCCTTTTTCTGGTATTAATTACAAGAAGACTGCTGCAAATTGGACACCAGAATTTTTAAATGCTACTTATGTTAAATGAATTCCCACAGTGGGAGAACTATTTCCTTTTTACAGGAGTAACAACGTGCGGCATACTATTTCGGGTGTCACCAACACCAGATTGATTAAATTGGCCTTTTTGGAACCAAAATGACAACACTGGACACTATAATGCCTTTTCTGGTATTAATTACAAGAAGACTGCTGCAAATTGGACACCAGAATTTTTAAATGCTACTTATGTTAAATGAATTCCCACAGTGGGAGAACTATTTCCTTTTAAAGGAGTAACAACGTGCGGCCTACTATTTCGGGTGTCACCAACACCAGATTGATTAAATTGGCCTTTTGGAACCAAAATGACAACACTGGACACTATAATGCCTTTTTCTGGTATTAATTACAAGAAGACTGCTGCAAATTGGACACCAGAATTTTTAAATGCTACTTATGTTAAATGAATTCCCACAGTGGGAGAACTATTTCCTTTTACAGGAGTAACAACGTGCGGCGTACTATTTCGGGTGTCACCAACACCAGATTGATTAAATTGGCCTTTTGGAACCAAAATGACAACACTGGACACTATAATGCCTTTTTCTGGTATTAATTACAAGAAGACTGCTGCAAATTGGACACCAGAATTTTTAAATGCTACTTATGTTAAATGAATTCCCACAGTGGGAGAACTATTTCCTTTTTAAAGGAGTAACAACGTGCGGCCTACTATTTCGGGTGTCACCAACACCAGATTGATTAAATTGGCCTTTTGGAACCAAAATGACAACACTGGACACTATAATGCCTTTTTCTGGTATTAATTACAAGAAGACTGCTGCAAATTGGACACCAGAATTTTTAAATGCTACTTATGTTAAATGAATTCCCACAGTGGGAGAACTATTTCCTTTTACAGGAGTAACAACGTGCGGCCTACTATTTCGGTGTCACCAACACCAGATTGATTAAATTGGCCTTTTTGGAACCAAAATGACAACACTGGACACTATAATGCCTTTTTCTGGTATTAATTACAAGAAGACTGCTGCAAATTGGACACCAGAATTTTTAAATGCTACTTATGTTAAATGAATTCCCACAGTGGGAGAACTATTTCCTTTTACAGGAGTAACAACGTGCGGCATACTATTTCGGGTGTCACCAACACCAGATTGATTAAATTGGCCTTTTGGAACCAAAATGACAACACTGGACACTATAATGCCTTTTTCTGGTATTAATTACAAGAAGACTGCTGCAAATTGGACACCAGAATTTTTAAATGCTACTTATGTTAAATGAATTCCCACAGTGGGAGAACTATTTCCTTTTACAGGAGTAACAACGTGCGGCCTACTATTTCGGGTGTCACCAACACCAGATTGATTAAATTGGCCTTTTTGGAACCAAAATGACAACACTGGACACTATAATGCCTTTTTCTGGTATTAATTACAAGAAGACTGCTGCAAATTGGACACCAGAATTTTTTAAATGCTACTTATGTTAAATGAATTCCCACAGTGGGAGAACTATTTCCTTTTACAGGAGTAACAACGTGCGGCCTACTATTTCGGGTGTCACCAACACCAGATTGATTAAATTGGCCTTTTGGAACCAAAATGACAACACTGGACACTATAATGCCTTTTTCTGGTATTAATTACAAGAAGACTGCTGCAAATTGGACACCAGAATTTTTTAAATGCTACTTATGTTAAATGAATTCCCACAGTGGGAGAACTATTTCCTTTTCAAAGGAGTAACAACGTGCGGCCTACTATTTCGGGTGTCACCAACACCAGATTGATTAAATTGGCCTTTTGGAACCAAAATGACAACACTGGACACTATAATGCCTTTTTCTGGTATTAATTACAAGAAGACTGCTGCAAATTGGACACCAGAATTTTTTAAATGCTACTTATGTTAAATGAATTCCCACAGTGGGAGAACTATTTCCTTTTAAAGGAGTAACAACGTGCGGCCTACTATTTCGGGTGTCACCAACACCAGATTGATTAAATTGGCCTTTTTGGAACCAAAATGACAACACTGGACACTATAATGCCTTTTTCTGGTATTAATTACAAGAAGACTGCTGCAAATTGGACACCAGAATTTTTAAATGCTACTTATGTTAAATGAATTCCCACAGTGGGAGAACTATTTCCTTTTACAGGAGTAACAACGTGCGGCGTACTATTTCGGGTGTCACCAACACCAGATTGATTAAATTGGCCTTTTGGAACCAAAATGACAACACTGGACACTATAATGCCTTTTTCTGGTATTAATTACAAGAGGACTGCTGGTATTTCAGAACACCGGAATTTTTAAAATGCTCATTTTGGTACATAAATTGCCCACACTGGGAGAATTATTGCCTAAACCTTTTTACAGTATTATTTACTGAAGGAGTGCTTCTTCTGGTCTAACACCAGAATTATGTTTGTTACAGGAAAGATTTTTTTAATTTATATTTCTGGCAAAAAAATAAAAAATTTAATTTCTGGCTGACAGTATTGGACCTGGCTGTAGTGACACTGGCTAGCCTAGCTGGAACAGCACATTCATGGGATTTGCTATCCAAGTGGGTTACTTTCAGTTTCACCACTGATATATTAAATATATTGGCAGTTGGTAGGGGTGACACAAGCACAGCCAAACCCCTGATAGTATATCTATGAAAAAATCGACTATTACATGAGATTAATGGACGCTGTGGCAGCTTTTGCTGTAGCACCACAAGTCCCAAAATGGCCGCCGCCTATCAGCCCAGTAACATGTGCCAGAAAATGGTCTGCCCAGCCAGAAAAAAATTTACTTTGACTGAGCAGCTGAATCGCTGTTGTTCTGTGTCACAGGAGTAGATTTTTCAATTCTTTGGAGCTTTCTTTGGACTCTGTGGCAGCTAGAGCTGGCCCACCACAGGTCCCAAAATGGCCGCCGCCGGTCAGCCCAGTTACATGTGCCGGTAAAAATCGATCTGGCCAGTGTAAAAAAAAATAAACTTTCAGTGAACAGCTCAGCTGAGTTGTTCTGATGCACAGGTTTAGATCATTCACTTCTTCTCAGGTTTTTTTCCTCGATTATTCCCTGCCTATCCCGCCCTCACAGCAGCTGCATCTATCCCTGTTCTATTCACATCGGGAGTGAGCACGTCCCGACGTGCGCACAAGCTTATAAAGAGGCTGAGTCACATGCTGCACTTGGCAAATCACAGCCTTGCCAATAGTAGGCATGGCTGCGATGGCATCTTAGGGCAAGTAGTATGATGCATGTTGATTGGCTGCTTTGCAGCCTTTCAAAATGCGCCACAAAAAATGACGAACTACAAAACCGAACCCGAATTTTTATGAAAATGTTTGGGTTCGGGTCGTGTCACGAACACCCCAAAATTCTGTATGGACCGGAACTATTCTCGAAATGTGCGCTCAACAACACAACACTAGTGCTATTCGTATCCCACTCTTAAGTTCTAATCGCATTCGATTTTAACTTATGCTTTTTTTTTGACAGGCATCGCATTCTATTTGATGCCTGCCTGGCAAAAAAAAAAAAAATGCATAAGTTAACATCGAATGCGATTAGAACTTAATAGTGGGATACGAATAGCACTGCGTGCTAGAACAGCACGCACACGATTATTCAAATTTTGTATTATCGCGATACAAAACCAAAGGAGAAGAGCAAGATAGATTGGAGACCAAGCCCAAGGACCCTTTTGGATCCCTTACTGTTGTAGTGCCACTGTCCTGGAGTCAGAGACAAAGTGGAGTAATTGTATTGAAGCAACCTGTTCAAATAATGGAGCAGATGACTGATGGCTGCCGCTAGGGAGACCACCCTGTTAGTTGCCAAGTTCTAGTTAGAAGATCCAAAGTACAAAAAGGCTGACATTTCATAACAAGTTGAGCAAGATAGGAAAGTAGAACCCTCTCCATTAGATTGAGTTGGAACCTGCAGTTTACCACTATGCCACTGTGCCTGTTGTCTGGAGTTGCAGATGACCTCTATCTTATGAACCAAGGCATTACTTTCATGGATGTTATCTACCTCAAGGCAAATATTTCAGGTAAAGTTAGTGTTGGCTCAACTTCTGCCTCTCTCCTTATTCCATACCATCTTTCAACGCACCTTACGGTGCTGGCATCAGGAACACCATGGACCCTGCCTCCAAGGCACCCAAAGCACCTACACCACCAAGGGCACCTCAACTACCATCTGGCTGGGAATCCCTGGAGAAATAGAGAGTGCCCCGAAGGATTTTGTGCCATCCTTCCCTTCATGCCGACACAGGGAGCTATAAAACAGTGAGTAATACTTCTACCCCTATTGGCCCACCAGAACGCTCACACACATTGCCCCTGCGGTCCGGCCACCGCACATGTACTATATGATATCTGATATTTTTTACATTATTTATGGGATAAACCCTTTAAGTAAACAAGGCACTAGTGACTGGACAGCAAGGTGATAAGGAGAAAGGACCAGAAATATTAAAGGGGTTATCATTATCCTGGCACCCCCACCGATTAGCTGTTTCAGGGAGCCGCCACATTCAACGGAGCTCCCTTCAGCGCAGCTGGCTCCTGGCAGCTTTCCAAGTACAGAGCTGTACATACTATAGTGGCAGTGCTTAGCATTGCAGCTCAACCCCATTTACTTCAATGGCGCTGAACTGCAACCAGGCCATGTGACTGATGTACTGTGACATCACATGGCTTATGAAAACTAGGCCTAGGTGTTGAATTTCATACTTTATATTCTCCACGCTCTGATTGCCATGCTCCAGAACTCAAACAAACTTCTATTAAAATTACAGACCAATTCAAAGGATTTATTCTCCTACACAAGAATTTAACCCTCTTACAGTCATATTACTTTGTAACAGCACATGGATAGAATAAATTTTTTATAAATGGTTGCCTGTTACTTTAAATGACTGATAGACTACTTAGTAATTGGTTTCCATTTTGTATCTATGTGTATATTACTGTAAATATGTGAAATTGTTTATATGTACATAGGGGGAGATTTATCAAAACTGGTGTAAAGGAAAACTGGCTCAGTTGCCCATAGCAACCAATCAGATTCCACCTTTCAATTTTCAGAGGTTGAAAAAATTAAAGATGGAATTTGCTTGGGTTGGGCAACTAAGCCAGTTTTCCTTTTCACTAGTTTTGATAAATCTCCCCCATAATGTTTCTGTGTTGCAGGATATCCGGCCAATGAGTTGCCCTGCAGTGCTGCTATGATATGTTGCTGTAGTTAGGTGTGGTGATGTTAACCTCCTTGGCTGCTAGCTAGAGGGGGTGGTATAGATATCAGCACAAACCCAGAAACAACCTTTTGTTGGCTGGGAGATGTGTGTGGTGATGCTGATGTGCTGCACCACCACACTGTTGATAGTAGCAGCCAGGAATAGATAAAAGTGATAGGCTTGGCACCAATAGAAGAGGGTGAAGATGATTCACTAGTAGTGTCAAGAAGAAGTGCTGTTGGCTTATGAGACAGTTAGGCCTGAGGCTTGTCCACCTGTGAATTAGCTGTGAGCTATAACCTAATGAAGGCTTGATTATTAGGAATAGTGGTGATGGACCTGAAGATGGAATGACATGCCCACTGATGAATTGGAAGAAGGATTGAAGAATGATGTGGGGCCTGAGGAGTAGCTTTGTGGAGAGTCGTATTGTATGTTCGAGTGATTTTGTGCAGGGCTGGTTAAGCTGCTTTGCAGGGCATGGCCTGGTGGTAGATAGAACAGTTACTGAGCAAACTCAGTTACCTGCATGTTAGTCTGGGGCTAGGGAGGCTGAGTTTGTCAAAATGCATATTGATGAGTCATAAAGCTTCTGGGAGAATGTCCTTTGGAAAGATGAAACAAAACTGGAGCTCTATGTTCACAGACGCAAAAATGAAGTATAAAAAAAAATAAAAACATTGGCGCACATTTACTAAGACTGGATGCTTGCCCCTAATGCCCTTAGGTAAATTTGCTGGGGCTGGAATCCCACCCCGGCATGGCCCCCGTCCCGTCTAACTGGCGTAAAAGGTGCAAAACTGGCCATGCGCTGAAATTGTGTTGCACGGCTGGACAGAAAAGGGGACTTGTGACACTTTTTACGTCTAAAAGTATCGCAAGTACTTTAGTGAATGTTCCCCATTGTATCTGCTGTGAAACATGGAGGAGGCTCAGTTATATTTTAGGGCTGCTTTGCAGCATCTAGCACAGGGTGTCATGAATCTGTTCAGGGGTACAATGAAATCTCAAGACTATCAAGGCATTCTGGAGTGAAATGTGCTCCTCGGTGTCAGAAAGCTTGTATTCAGTTGCAGGTCATGTGTCCTCCAACTGGATAATGTCCAAAACACAGCTATAAACATCCAAGAATGGCTAAGAGAAACTCATTGGACTTTTCTGAAGTGACCTTTTATGAGCCCTGAGAGTCCTATTGAACATCTTTTGAAGTAGCTGAAACACGCAGTCTGGAGAAGGTACCCTTCAAACCTGCAGCAGCTGGAGCAGTAAGCTCTGGAGGAGTGGACCAAAATACCTGTGGAAAGGTGCAGAAGCCTCATTGATAGTTAAGCCTCATTCACACATCGTGAGCCAAAACCAGGATTGGAGCCTCCACAGACATAAGGTATAAGGAAAAGATCTACACCTGTTCTGTGTTTAGAGCCGCACTTGATTTTGGTTCACAATCACTGATGGAAAATACTGACGTGTGAGTGAAGCTTTACATAAATTGCTTGATTGCAAAGATTGCCTCAAAAGTTTGTGCAACAAAATATTAAGTTAAGGGTATCATCATTTTTGTCCAGGCCAGTTAGTTTGTTTCATAAATTATTCTGTTGAACCACAATTCAAAAGC
The DNA here is from genome assembly GCA_033119425.1 of Bufotes viridis. Lineage (NCBI taxonomy): Eukaryota > Metazoa > Chordata > Amphibia > Anura > Bufonidae > Bufotes > Bufotes viridis. Next base: position 443,433,163 of record CM065589.1, on the reverse strand, counting down.
AATGTCTGATTTTCATTAGTTGATTTTCAGTAAATTATTTTTATTACTACATTTGTCAGTTTGAATTTCAGTGACCATTGTGGGTTTTTCTTTCTTTAACGGAAGAGTATCAACAATTTTGTCCATGTGTGTACCTGGGAGTGGCTATATCTGGGTTCAGTGATAGAGACCAGCTTGGTGGGGGACCAGTGAGGAACCATAGTAGAGGCTTGGACAGAGGCCAAAAGGTGGGAAGGGAATGGTAAGTGGAGACCTGTGTGAGACAACACTCTTGGATGTGGATATTGAGGAATTGATAGGGACCTATGTTCTACCACTGTAAGTGAATTAATATTAAATTTTACTGGCTTACTGGGCAGACAGCGACTTTCATAGGTCCTCAGGGCTGAATCCGGATCACTCCCACAGTCTCCAATCAAGTCACTGACCTGATCACAGGGGGAGGCAACTTTGATCTTGCTATGGCATGGATCGCAACATGATCAAAGGGTTAACAAAATAATTTGGGCTGGGGAAAGAGTGAGAAAGAAGTTATCCTACTTGACTCTTCTATATGATAGAGGAGGATTGGAGATTCCTAATGTTAAGACATATTTTTAGCTTCTATTATTAGTAATTACTAATGAAATCCGAACAGTTAGATTTTTTGGTGGAAAAGAGTGAAGGAACTATGCCAAATATATATGCATTACTAGAGTCATCTCAGATGATTAGGAATTGGATGGGGTCTATACCTATTGTGAGAATGGTAGTTAGGGCATAGAAAAAACTTAGGGAGATCTTAGGAGTAGCGGGTTCACTATGTGTCACCCCTTTATGGTTTAATGGTAAATTGGGACACATAATTGATGTAAATATAGCTAAATAATGGATTATGAGAGGGGTGTGGTATATTTCACAATTTTTACAAGATGGTAATTTAAAATCAAAGAAAATATTATTAGGTCAGACCAGTAATAAAATAGGAAAGGTATTCAGATACTCACAGGTAAAGGCACTAATTAAGGATATTAAAAATAAGATATATTTGACAGTTGAGAATCACAAGTTGATAAACTTTATATTTGGGTGGAGAGGTAAAATTAAACTAATATACCTATTATATACTGAATTATTGAATGAAAGTTTAAAGCTCATTAGTAAGATTAAATGGGAAAAGGATATAGGCCCGATGACCATAGAGCAATTGTATAGACTTTATAATAACTCTAAATTTATTCGGAATCCATCATATAGAGTAACCCAATTCATGGTGCTCGATCGATTATATCTCACACCTAGATGGTTGCATAAGTTAAATACTAATACACCTATGGTCCGTCCCAGATGTAGAATATTAGAAGCAGATATTACCCATATGTGGTGGAGCTGCTCAAAGATCTCACCATTCTGGGATAATTTAACTGAGATTATAGGAGATTAGAAACATGTATTATGTTATGGATATTAGGAGAAAAAGGATATATCACAAAAGGATGAATGGATAAAAACACAAATGATATATAAATGTTTTTTCTATGCCCGCTTGCTTATGGCAAGAAGATGGATGCGCCCATCTATATGAATAGATCTATGGAGAAGTGGTGGTAAAATAGACAAAATAAAATGCAGAAACATAAGGTATTATGGAAGGCCTGGAAGAACTTTATAATTTCTAAGTATAAAAAGGTTTTGGTGTAAAAAGGGGTGAAGGGGAATAAAGGGGAAAATGATTATTTATTATGTATGAAGAGCAAAGGGAGATTTTTTTTTTTTAAATTCCTGAAATGTCTAGAGAGAATGGGTTTGGGGGGAGGGACTTTGGTAAAGTGTAGGGAAATTTATTTATTGAAGAATTGTATTTTTATAGTATATGTCTTATTTCTAATAAAGATTAATGAAATAATAATAAAAAAAAAAACTGTTGGGACTGGGGTTTCATCCAACCTAGGCTGTTACTAACAGCTGTTTCGTAGCACTGGAAGACTCTAACAGCCTTTAACCCCCTCAACTGCAGTGACGACAAAATACATTGCTGCAGGCTGAGGACCTGCAACACCTGCCTTCAAAAGACAGTGAGCAGTTGTTAAGGGATAAAACAGAAAATCCAGCCTGCTGATGTTACAATTCAGTCTTATCCCATAAAATAAATATAATGCTGCATTAGACTGATCAATAATTTTACACCTCCAGAACGATACATCTTGCATAGTCATCTTGCCTGGTTCTGGCCAATCAAGAAAGGGGGAAGAGGCTGACAGAGGAAGCACAAAGAGCAAAGATGCACAGAGTAAGGGCTCATGCGCACAATTGTATGTATTTTGCAGTCCACAAAACACGCATCCGCAAAAAAACGGAAAAAATGCATCTGGAAAAAAAAAATGGATGACGTCTGTGTGCACTCCATATTTTGCGGAACGGAACAGCTGGCCCATACTAAAACAGTACTATCCTTGTCCATAATGAGGACAATAATAGGACATGTTCTATCCTTTTGCTGAATGGACATACGGAAACAGAATGCACACGGAGTAACTTCAGTTTTTTTTGTGGACCCATTGAAATGAATGGTTACACATACGGTCCGCCAAAAAAAATCGGAATGGACACGAAAAGAAAATAATTTCATGTGCATGAGCCCTACCTTGGACCAAACCTTGGTTTCATGTAACTGCTCATTTATATATGGATTAAAATACTTTTTCTGCCGAATAATGCCTCATGCACACGTCAGTGTCAGTTTTGGATCAGTGGTAATACGGACAGTGTTCAATCTGTGTTTCCTCCCGTGACATCCGTTTTTCACTGACACTGAGCAGCTGGAAAATAATTTTCAAATAATCTCTTTTTAATGATCAGTGAAACAAGGATGCAACACGGATGGCATCCGTGTTGCATACGTGGTTTTCATGGACTCATTGACTATAAATGGGCGTGAGGGATCCGGGAACACGGACAAGATAGGACATGCATCCGTGCTGAAAACACGGATCCACGGACCGTGCTAAAACACTGATGTGTTAATACACACAATCAAATGAATGGGGACGTTTACTGTCCGTGGAGAACACGTACAGCACACGTCCGGGAAACACTGATGTGTGAATGAGGCATAAAGCAACAGATCATTAAGTGAAAGGCATCATTACATTCAGCTGAGCTAACTCTACAAGGCAGTGTGCCTGGTTCAAGTGCTCATGCACACAACAATTGCCCCGCCATGGCCGTATTGCGGGCCGCATACGGTGGTTCTGCAATACACGGGGCACTGACCGCATGCATTCTGCATCACGGATGCGGACCCATTCACTGGAATGGGTCTGCAATCATGGAGATGCGAAACGGAAGCATGGAACGGAACCCCACGGAAGCACTACTGAGTGCTTCCGTGGGGTTCCGATATGTACTTCTGTTGCGCAAAAAATGTTAGATTTTTTTGCGGAACGGACGGATCATGGACCCATTCAAGTTCCGGCTGCCGCACGAACGTTGCCTGTGCATTGGGGACCACAAATTGTGGTCTCCAATGCATGGAACGGAACCCATACTTTCGTGTGCATGAGCCCTAACAGTGAATTTCCTGATTACTGATTCCCTTTAACAGCCACAAATTAAAGCCCAATATTAGGAAAGTCAGAAATCTAGCACAATATAAAACTAATGTTTTTCATCAATAGCGTGCCCCAACAACATATATACACACTGAAGGTGAATGATCCAGTGGGAAGAAACTCCAGTTCAATCCATGAAACCTATATTCATTTTACAAACATGCTATATTTATTTGTATTTATTAAGGTTTTGCAATGTAGTTCTAGTGATTGAGTAAGGGTACTTTCACACTAGCGTTATTCTAAAAACGCTTCAGTCACATCCCCATGCATTCTGAATGGAGGGAAATCCGTTCAGGATGCATCAGGATGTCATCCGTTCAGTCTTTTTGACATTTCAGAACGGAGATACTACCGCAACATGCGGTATGCCGGAATGCCACATCCGGCATTTTTTCCCATTGGAATGTATTAGTGCCAGATCTGGCATTCAAAATACTACAATGCGTGACAAGCGGAGAGACGGATCCGTTCTTGCAATGCATTTGTAAGATGGATCCGTAGACGGATCCGTCTTCAAATGCTTTCAGTTTGCATGCAGATAGACGTATCCAGCAGGCAGTTCCGGCGACGGAACTGCTTGCCGGATCACTCTGCCACAAGTGTGAAAGTACCCTAAAATGCTGTTTTACATACATATGCTTTATGCTGAAGGACTATGCTATTTTGATTATTAATAAAATGATTTCTGTTGCAGTAGCTTTCCATTCTTTCTTATAGCAGGTCAAATGCTGCTGATGCTATAGAAATGATGACTTCCTCTGTATATATAAATCAAACACTATGAAGATGATTGTTTACTCCCCTGGTGGTATTATTCATTAGTATTTTCATCTACAGAAACATAGAAAAATGATGACAGCAAAATACCACCTAGTTCATCTAGCCTGCTTTCATATTATTTCCTTTTATTTTTATTGTAGGATAGATGCTTGTCTTGACCATGTTTAAATTTAATTAATTACTGTCGGTTTTCTGGAATTTTGTTGCAAGCATCTTCTATTACAATATTTGGTCAAGTAATATTTTTTGACTTTACTTCTGACCTTTAACTAATTTCAGATTGCTTTTCCTTGTTCATATATCTAGTTTCTTATTTAAAACACTTCCCTCGTGAACCTTATTTAAAAGGTTTTTTCGGGAGTAGAATATTGACTACCTGTTCTCAGGATAGGTCATCAACATCTGATTTGTGGGGCTCTGACTTCCAGCACTCTTGTTTATCTGCTGTTTGATAAGGCTGCAGTCCTCTTCCTAGGCCAGTGACGTCATGTTCATTGGTAACATTGCCTATGTGCCTCTCAATGAGCCTAGGCTGCACAGCTGCTATTAGGGTGGCCACTCAAGCCACCCTCAAAAGACGGACTGTAAAACCGCGCCTCTGGCTCCGCTAAGCCACGACCCCGACCCGGATAGACCATGCCCCCTCCCACTCTGCAGCCGAAGGAGATGAAAAAAATGAACATAAAATTGACCGCAGGTCAGTCACAGGGGTGGGTGGGAGGCTTGACTTTCTCCCTGCAGCTCACCTTCAGACAGCACAGTGGAGAGCCCAGTACATCACCGTATCTCCATAAAAAGCATTTACCCTGCGGGATTCAGTGCAGGGCAAAGGAGAGCATCAGAGCATGCTTTGATGCTCATGTGAGGGAGGCTGCCTGGGTGAAAATGGGGATATGTCCGGGTCCTGCTCTGAACCATTACAACTCCTTTAAATGTGTCTACTTTACCATCTTTCTCCAAGGCTATACTAATTATGACCTTTAAAGGGAATCTGTCATCAGCATAGTAGCATAATTTTTTTTTTCATGAATCCTTGTTTAATAAAGTACCTTATTTCCATAACTGTTGGTGGTTTTCTTTTTCGTCTTGTCATTTCTTATTCAGATATGCAAATGAAGGTCTTAGGAGCCCAGAGGGGCGTTCCTCCTTTAGCAAGGAGCCCAGAAACGCCCCCTGATGTGCCATGCCCGCCTAAAATTTTAAAAAACGGATGCCTATAATCTGTAAAATCACCTCCCAGAGGCGAGGCTAAATACTCCGCCCCCCGCCAGCTTCTCTCTGTGCGGCAAATATCCCCGCTCCGGCTCTCGCCTGCATCCCGAAATCTCGCGCAGGTGCAGTGCCAGCGATTGCCTGCGCCTGCGCGCTTCCTTCTCACTGAGGTAACATCGCTCTGGAAAGCGTTACTGGGCTCGGCGCATGCCCAGTGACGCTGTTGAGGCTGTTGCCCTTAGTATCCAGATGATCTCGCCGGCACTGATATTTCGTGAATATTTGGGCGAATATTCACCATATATTCGAAAATCGCAAATTCTTAATCTCCAATCATTATATTCTTGATTGCAAAAATTCGCATAAAATTTGCATAAAAATTCTCATGAAATTTGCATAAAAATTTGCATAAACTGGCATTTGAAAGATACCTTTTAAATACCAATTTATGCGATTTTTTTATGCGAAATTTTCGCAATCAAAGAATAATTACATTATTTTCTTGCTTGCGAAAATTTGCATATAAAAAAATTCACATAAAATCGAATATTCGCAATTGCGAATATATTTTGCGATATTCTAAATATTCGCAAATTCTCAAAGTGCCGATATTCGCAATTAAAATTCGCAATTCGAAAATTCGTGATCAACACTAATAATGTGTTCTAATACTACTGATTTACTTATACATAAGTAATTCCATTAATCCTTAATTAACCGCTTCAGCCCCCCTAGCTTAAACACCCTTAATGACCAGGCCACTTTTTACAATTCCGCACTACACTACTTTCACCATTTATTGCTCCGTCATGCAACTTACCACCCAAATGAATTTTACCTCCTTTTCTTCTCACTAATAGAGCTTTCATTTGGTGGTATTTCATTGTTGCTGACATTTTTACTTTTTTTTTGCCATTAATACAAATTTAACGACATTTTTGCAAAAAAATGACATTTTCACTTTCTGTTGTAAAATTTTTTAAAAAAACTACATTTCTATATAAATTTTCTCTAAATTTATTGTTCTACATGTCTTTGATAAAAAAGTCCAATAAGTGTATATTTATTGGTTTGGGTAAAAGTTATAGCGTTTACAAACTATGGTGCAAAAAGTGAATTTCGGCATTTTGAAGCAGCTCTGACTTTCTGAGCACCTGTCATGTTTCTTCAGGTGCTAGAATGTCAGGATAGTATAAATACCCCCAAATGACACCATTTTAGATAGAAGACACCCCAAAGTATTCGCGGAGGGCATGGTGAGTTCATGTATCATTTCATTTTTTTCACAAGTTAGCGGAAAATGACACTTTCTGAGAAAAATAAATAAATAAAGTTTCAATTTCTGATAACTTCTGGCAAAAAAAAAAAAAATCTCAGACGGACTCACTATGCCCCTCAGTGAATACCTTGGGGTGTCTACTTTCGAAATGGGGTCATTTGTGGGGTGTGTTTACTGTTCTGGCATTTTGGGCGGGGCTAAATTGTGAGCCGCCATGTAAAACCTAAAGGTACTCGTTGGAATTTGGGCCCCTTTGCGCACCCAGGCTGCAAAAAGTGTCACTTATGTGGTATCGCCGTACTCAGGAGAAGTAGGGCAATGTGTTTTGGGGTGTATTTTTACATATACCCATGTTGGAGTGAGAGAAATATCTCTGTAAATTGTCAACTTTGTATAAAATTTTTTAAAAGTTGTCGTTTACAGAGATATTTTCACACAAAGTAATAGGTATATATAAAATACACCCCAAACACATTGCCCTACTTCTCCTGATGCGGCGATACCCATGTGTGCTACTTTTGCAGCCTGGAATGCAAAAGGCCCTAAAACTAATGAGTACCTTTAAGATTTCATAGGGCATTTTTACGCATTTGGATTCCAGACTTCTTCTCACGCTTTAGGGGCCCCTAAAATGCCAGGACAGTATAAATACCCCACATGTGACCCCATTTTAGAAAGAAGACACCCCAAGGTATTCCGTGAGGGGTATGGTGAGTTCATGTAAAATTTTATTTTTTGTCACAAGTTAGTGGAATATGAGACTTTGTAAAAAAAAACTAAATAAAAAAAAAATATATATCAATTTCCGCTAACTTGTGCCAAAAAAAAAATTTCTGTGGACTCGCCATGCCCCTCACGGAATACCTTGGGGTGTCTTCTTTCAAAAATGGGGTCACATGTGGGGTATTTATACTCACCTGGCATTTTAGGGGTCCCTAAAGTGTGAGAATCCAAATGCATAAAAATGGCCTGTGAAATCCTAAAGGTACTCATTGGTTTTAGGGCCCCTTTGCGCACCCAGGCTGCAAAAAAGTGTCACTCATGTGGTATCCCCGTACTCATGAGAAGTAGGGCAATGTGTTTTGGGGTGTATTTTACATATACCCATGCTGCGTGTGAGAAATATCGCTGTAAACGACAACTTTTTACATTTTTTTATTCAAAGTTGTCAATTTACAGAGATATTTCTCTCACCCAACATGGGCATATGTAAATACACCCCAAACACATTCCTACTTCTCCTGAGTCGGCGATACCACATGAGTGACACTTTTTTGCAGCCAAGATCGCTAGGGGGCCCAAATTCCAATGAGTACCTTTTAGGAGGGCATTTTTACGCATTTTTCTTCTCACGCTTTAGGTCCCCTAAAATGCCAGGGTAGTAGAAATACCCCACATGTGACCCCATTTTGGAAAGAAGACACCCCAAGGTATTCCATGAGGGGCATGGCGAGTTCATAGAAGATTTTTTTTTTTGGCACAAGTTAGTGGAAATTGATTTTTTATTGTTTTTTCTCACAAAGTCTCCCTTTCCGCTATCTTTTGACAAAAAGTTTAATTTTTCATGGACTCATCCTCCTTAATTATGTAATTAGGGTGAAATTGCGGTCTGATGCTACAGATTTTATGATGTTTGTTTTATTTTTTCCATAAGTAAATCTATTAATCTTTAATTGTGTAATTAGGGTGAAATTGTGGTCTGATACTACAGATTTTAGGTTATTTACATTCTTTTTTACATAAGTAAATCCATTAATCCTTGATTCTGTAATTGGGGTTAAATTGCAGTCTGATACTACAAATTTTGGGGTGTTTATTTTATTAATTATATATAAGTACATCCATTCATCCTTCGCAATTTCAAGTTATGAGTCTTGCGCCTATGTCCTCCTCTGCCTCCTCATCCTCAACCTTGTCCTCAGCCTCCACTGCAGGCACAATTCAGAGTGCTCCTCCAGCATACCACATATGCAGAGCACTGCGGTGTCATGCTGTTCTGCACCTGGTTTACCTAGGTCCTAGGAGAACGGAGTTACACCAGGGAGGAACTGCTCTGCTTCAAGAGGAAAAAAATAATAATAACCATAGCAAAAGCAGGTGCACTCTGCGGCAATACTAAACCCTCCCACTGATAAAATTGAGGGGTTAGTTCGACATATCCTACTAGGAGGACATGTCTTAAGCTCGGACACCACGGCAAGGTCCCTCAAGTAGCCCGAGGCCCTACCACTCAACCTACCTGAGCCGTATGGGCGATACCAGGAGCCGTTGGGCATTACAGGAGCATAAGGCCTGACTCACAGACAGCTCACCAGTGACCTCCAGCATGTAACCATGCTTGCAATGGGAGGTGGGAGGTGCCTGTGAGCCCCACCCGAGACCAGACATGTCCTCCTAGTAGGATATGTCGAACTAACCCCTCAATTTTATCAGTGTGAGGGTTTAGTATTGCCGCAGAGTGCACCTGCTTTTGCTATGGTTATGTTTTTGATTGTTCTCCACATCCACATTATCGCTATCGTATGTAGGATGGTTATTGTGGTACTTGTAGTCCGTTGCTGGCATCTTCCATTGTATACATTTTTTGCTGTTGATTGCCCCTAGCAACGGACTACAAGTGCAGGATGTGCTCCCCTAGGTACATGCACAACTGCATATGGGTTGAGCATATCCTGCTTGTTAAACACCACACCACGTTTTCTAATGGATTGTATAATATGTTTGGAGGTGTATAAACTCCGATTTAAATGTGCCTGCTTTTCATCTACAGGCTACATTCAGGTGCACCTGTGAGGCTCCGGGCCATATCAGCTGGTCTCGGGTGGGGCTCACAGGCACCTCCCACCTCCCATTGCAAGCATGGTTACATGCTGGAGGTCACTGGTGAGCTGTCTGTGAGTCAGGCCTTATGCTCCTGTAATGCCCAATGGCTCCTGGTATCGCCCATACGGCTCAGGTAGGTTGAGTGGTAGGGCCTCAGGCTACTTGAGGGACCTTGCCGTGGTGTCCGAGCTTAAGACATGTCCTCCTAGTAGGATATGTCGAACTAACCCCTCAATTTTATCAGTGTGAGGGTTTAGTATTGCCGCAGAGTGCACCTGCTTTTGCTATGGTTATGTTTTTGATTGTTCTCCACATCCACATTATCGCTATCGTATGTAGGATGGTTATTGTGGTACTTGTAGTCCGTTGCTGGCATCTTCCATTGTATGCATTTTTGCTGTTGATTGCCCCTAGCAACGGACTACAAGTGCAGGATGTGCTCCCCTAGATACATGCACAACTGCATATGGGTTGAGCATATCCTGCTTGTTAAACACCACACCACGTTTTCTAATGGATTGTATAATATGTTTGGAGGTGTATAAACTCCGATTTAAATGTGCCTGCTTTTCATCTACAGGCTACATTCAGGTGCACCTGTGAGGCTCCGGGCCATATCAGCTGGTCTCGGGTGGGGCTCACAGGCACCTCCCACCTCCCATTGCAAGCATGGTTACATGCTGGAGGTCACTGGTGAGCTGTCTGTGAGTCAGGCCTTATGCTCCTGTAATGCCCAATGGCTCCTGGTATCGCCCATACGGCTCAGGTAGGTTGAGTGGTAGGGCCTCAGGCTACTTGAGGGACCTTGCCGTGGTGTCCGAGCTTAAGACATGTCCTCCTAGTAGGATATGTCGAACTAACCCCTCAATTTTATCAGTGTGAGGGTTTAGTATTGCCGCAGAGTGCACCTGCTTTTGCTATGGTTATGTTTTTGATTGTTCTCCACATCCACATTATCGCTATCGTATGTAGGATGGTTATTGTGGTACTTGTAGTCCGTTGCTGGCATCTTCCATTGTATGCATTTTTTGCTGTTGATTGCCCCTAGCAACGGACTACAAGTGCAGGATGTACTCCCCTAGATACATGCACAACTGCATATGGGTTGAGCATATCCTGCTTGTTAAACACCACACCACGTTTTCTAATGGCTTCAAGAGGAAATCAAATCCTAACTCTCTTCTCACCAACTGAAAATTGGAACCATGGTCACCGACAACAGGAAGAACATTGTGTCTGCACTGTGTTAAAGATGGCTGATGCCCTGCATGGCACTCGTCTTTAATCTGGTTGTAAAGCAGTTCCTGAAGTCTTCCACCCAACTGCAAAACCTCCTGAAAATGGCCAGGAAACTGTGCATGCACTTCAGCCACTCTTACCCTGCAAAACATTCCCTCCTTGAGCTGCAAAGGAAGAATAGCGTTCCCCAACATTGCTTGATATGTGACATTTCCACCTGTTGGAACTCCACTCTCGACATGTTGGACCAACTATATGAGCAGAGGAAGGCCATTAATGATTTCTTGATGATGCAGGCAGACAGGAGCACTCCCCTGTGTAACTTGTAGCCAGTGGCAGTTCATGCGTAAGGACATTCACGCACAAGCAATGTATACAGAAATGGGTAGTTTATCTGCACAAATGACAGGAGAGGATCAGGAGAAATATAGTGATAAGAGAACCCGGACCGTCACGTTCGGGACTGTACTGGACATTTTCATGTCTGTGTACTGAACCTGAACACGGAATTTGGCGCCAAAGTCCATGTCTGGTTCATAGTTTAAATAAAGCTTGTTGAAAGGCTGCAGCTCAGCCAATCAACAAGTGTTTAAGCTGTGGGCACTTAGAAGCCATCACACTCATGCCTAGTATTGGCAATAATACAGCTCCTTTGCACCAGTGAGACATAAATACCATACTTAACCACTTCCCGACCGCCTAACGCACATCTGCGTTCTCGCGGCGGTCGGGCTGTTCTGGGGCGACGCATATGTGTGTCATCCCGCGAGACGCGAGATTTCCTGTGAACGCGCGCGCACGTTCACAGTAACGCGGGTCTCAGGAGTTTAACTACAGCCTGCCAGCGATGATCCATCGCTGGCAGGCTGTAGATGCAATATAAATCGCATCAAACAAGTATATCAGACGCTGTTTTGTGAACAGCGTCTGATATACCTGCTACCTGGTCCTCTGGTGGTCCCATTTGCTGGGATCGACCACCAGAGGACCAGGTAACTATGTAAAGTTGCACCAAACACTACACTAACCCCCCCCCACCCCCTCACCTATTAACCCCTTGTTAACCCCTTGATCACCCCATCTAGACCCCCTGATCCCCCCCCTGTCATTGATCACACCCCTTGTAAGGCTCCATTCAGACGTCCATATGTGTTTTGCGGATCCGTGGATTCAGGGATCCGTGGATCGGATCTGCAGATCTGCGGATCCACAGATCCTCAAAACACGGACACCGGCAATGTGCTTTCCGCATTTTGCAGATCCGCACATTGCCAGAACTATATAGAAAATGCTTTTTCTTGTCCGCAATTGCGGACAAGAATAGGACATGTTCTATATTTTTGCGGAACGGCCCAGAGGCTGAACGGAAAAAAAAAATCTCGTTACCCGTATGCTCAATATAAGGAGAATAGCAGAAACTCCTAATGCTGGCCATACGTGTAATGATTGCGGAGACCCCTAAAATGCCAGGGCAGTACAAACACCTCACATGTGACCCCATTTTAGAAAGAAGACACCCCAAGGTATTCCATGAGGGGTATGGCGAGTTCATGTAAAATTTAATTTTTTGTCACAAGTTAGTGGAATATGAGACTTTGTAAAAAATAAAAATAAAAATCTATTTCCGCTAACTTGTGACAAATTTTTTTTTTTTCTGTGAACTCGCCATGCCCCTCACGGAATACCTTGGGGTGTCTTCTTTCCACAATAGGGTCACTTGTGGGGTATTTATACTGCCCTGGCATTTTAGGGGTCCTAAAGCGTGAGAATCCAAATGCGTAAAAATGCCCTGTGAAATCCTAAAGGTACTCATTGGAATTTGGGCCCCTTTGCGCATCTTGGCTGCAAAAAAGTGGCACACATGTGGTATCGCCGTACTCAGGAGAAGTAGGGCAATGTGTTTTGGGGTGTATTTTTATATATTCCCATGCTGTGTGTAAATATCTCTGTAAATGACAACTTTTTAAAAAATTTTATTCAAAGTTGTCAATTTACAGAGATATTTCTCTCACCCAGCATGGGTATATGTAAAAATACACCCCAAAACACATTGCCCTACTTCTCCTGAGTACGGCGATATCACATGTGTGCCAATTTTTTGCAGCCAAGATGCGCAAAGGGGCCCAAATTCCAATGAGTAACTTTTAGGAGGGCATTTTTACGCATTTTTCTTCTCATGCTTTAGGCCTTTTTCACACGGGCGTTGCGGGTGCACTCCGTCAAACAGTGCGGGTGCGTTGCGGGAATTGCCGCGATTTTTCCCTGCGAGTGCAAAGCGCTGTCATGCGTTTTACACGCGCGGGAGAAAAATCGGCACTTTTGGTACCCAGACCCGAACCTGCACTTCTTCACAGAAGTGCATGTTCGGGTCAGAAATTGTCCCGCTGGTATTATTTCACATTATAACATAGTTATAATGTAAAATAATACCCTTGGCCATCTTCCTAATGTTTAAACCGGTGCAGAATGGGTTAAAAATAATAAACTAATATTAACATACCTGTTCCATTTGATCGCGAAGCCCAAGAGAACTTGCAACCATCAGTGCCCAAGAGAACTTGCAACACTCTCACCATATATTTTTTTTTACTACATGGGGCCCCGCTCACTAACCTGTGTATGCAGGCTGCATGAAAGATAATTTTTATTATGCCTACATTCAGGTTAGGCAAGATTAGACTAAGTGAGCGGGGCCCCATGTAGTAGAATTTCTAGGGCCCCGCTCACTTAGTCTAATCTTGATGACTTGCCTAATGTCAACTGACACCGCCACTGGGCACAGGGCAGTCCGACGCATAGGCGGATCCAGAGCCTGGTCTCGGGAGGGACATTTCCTGCAATCGATACACCCCAGCTCCGATCACTACAGAAATACAACCCCACTTATCGCTTTCATCCGGTGACGTCTCCTGTGATGTAGATGTTTTGTGCCCTCATCAAATTAAACCTCATTTGCCAAGTTGATCCGCAATCGCTCAAAGTGTTAATGTCTGCTTGTAGTATATGGACATCTTCCATAGACTTTACAGTTCTACATAGCTTAATATCATCTTAATATCATCAATATAACCTGGGACTATTCTCAATAAGAATCAATGACCACATCTCTCTGGACACGTTCCTTCAGCCAGTTTTCAATCCAATTACAAACTATACTTTCCAAGCCTAAAGACCTTACTTTACCTATTAAACGTCTATGAGGGACACTATCAAAAGCCTTTGCAAAATCCAGAAACACTACATCCACAGCCGCCCCTCTGTCCAAGCTACTACTCACCTCCTCGTAAAAACTAATCAGGTTAGTCTGACAACTCCTGTCCTTGGTAAACCCATTTTGGCTATCACTCATAATATTATTTACAGATGACACTATTATGACACAGATGACATATTATTTACAGATGACACTAAACTGTGTAAAGTAATTAACACTAAAGAGGACAGTTTTCTGCTACAGAGGGATCTGGATAGATTGGGGGCTTGGGCAGAGAAATGGCAGATGAGGTTTAACACTGACAAATGTAAAGTTATGCACATGGGAAGGAATAATGCAAGTCACCCGTACATACTAAATGGTAAAACACTCAGTAACACTGACATGGAAAAGGATCTAGGAATTTTAATAAATTACAAATTAAGCTGTAAAAACCAGTGTCAGGCAGCTGCTGCTAAGGCCAGTAAGATAATGGGTTGCATCAAAAGGGGCATAGATGCCCGTGATGAAAATATAGTCTTACCACTTTATAAATCACTAGTCAGACCACACATGGAGTACTGTGTACAGTTCTGGGCTCCCGTGAACAAGGCAGACATAGCAGAGCTAGAGAGGGTTCAGAGGAGGGCTACTAAAGTAATAACTGGAATGGGGCAACTACAGTACCCTGAAAGGGTATCAAAATTAGGGTTATTCACTCTAGAAAAAGACGACTGAGGGAGATCTAATAACTATGTATAAATATATCAGGGGTCAGTACAAAGATCTCTCCCATCATCTATTTATCCCCAGGACTGTGACGAGGGGACATCCTCTGCGTCTGGAGGAAAGAAGGTTTGTACACAAACATAGAAAAGGGTTCTTCACGGTAAGAGCAGTAAGACTATGGAACTCTCTGCCTGAGGAGGTGGTGATGGTGAGTACAATAAAGGAATTCAAGAGGGGCCTGGATGTATTTCTGGAGCGTAATAATATTTCAGGCTATAGCTACTAAAGATGGGTCGTTGATCCAGGGAGTTATTCTGACTGCCTGATTGGAGTCGGGAAGGAATTTTTTCCCCTTAAGTGGGGAAAATTGGCTCTACCTCACAGGGTTTTTTTGCCTTCCTCTGGATCAACTTGCAGGAAACAGGTTGAACTGGATGGACAAATGTCTTTTTATACTATGTTACTATGTTACTATGTTACAGTCACATACTCCTGTATATAGTCCCTTATGAGTCCTTTAAAGATGTATCCCACAACAGAAGTTAAACTAACTGGTCTATAATTACCTGTGAAGGATCTAGATCCTTTTTTGAATATGGGCACCACATTTGCCTTGCGCCAATCACTTGGCACTGTACTAGTACCTGGAGAATCTATAAAAATTATAAACATGGGCACAGCAATGAATGATCTGAGCTCTTTAAGAACTCTTGGGTGTAATCTGTCTGGACCCGGAGCCTTGTTCACATTTACCTTATGTAACTTAGCTTGGACCATATCTACAGTTAGCCAATTGAGTATATTACTGGATGTACTAACAGCCCCAGCACCACAGATATCAGCTCATTTCTCTTCTTTTGTATATACAGAGCTAAAAAACCCATTTAGTAACTCTGCCTTTTCCTTATCTTCAGTGACTACACCCCCCCCCCCCCTTACCATTATTTAGTGGCCCTACCTGCTCAGACCAAGGTTTTTAGCATTCATATATTTAAATATTTTTTTGGGCATTGTTTTGCTCTCTTTTGCTAACTGCTGTTCGTTTTGTATTTTTGCTAATTTTATCTCCTTTTTACAGATTTTGCTAAGCCCTTTGTATTCTTCAAAGGCTACAGCTGACCCCTCAGATTAGCATTTTTTAAATGCACTTTTTTTGTCTTTTATTGCCCTCTTTACAGTAGCTATTAGCCATGGGGGGGGGGGGGTGGTTAATTTTAGCTGTTTATACTTGTTACCTAAAGGAATAATTTTTTTAGTGCAATTACTCAATGTGGATTTAAAGCTCTCCCATTTATCCTCAGTACTATTATGTGACAGTATGAGGAGAGCTTCAAATAAGGGACGTGGCCCTGGTCGTGTTGCTGCTTGTGTTGGTGGAGCTCCTGTTGCAGGGAGAGGATGTGGTCGATCTGTGCCAACTACACGGCCAAATGAAACACCTTCCTTAGGTGCACGTAGGTGACAGAACATTCAGCGTTATTTTGTAGGCCTGAATACTGGTGTAAGAATGGTGAAGCCAGAAAAAGTACAGGCGGTAGTAGATTGGGTGGCTGACAGTGCCTACAGTTCCTTCACATTGTCTCCTACCTGATTCCCTGCTGAAAGCACAGAGTTGGCACCTGCAGCCCATGGGCATCTGTCTTTCCCCTCACCCCCTTGCAAATCAAGCAAGCAGTCTGAGCCCCAAGTCATGCAGCAGTCTCTTATGCTTTTTGATGACTCTGCTGGCAGGGTTTCCGTGGGCCGTCCATATAGCCCTGCCCCAGAAGTGGAAGAGACTGAGTGCACCGATGCCCAACCACTTATGTTTTAGGATGTGGACATGGGAGGACCACCGTAGCACGTCTCTGATGATGACGAAATACAGGTGCCCACAGCCAACTGCTTCATGCAGTGTGCAGACCGGCAAGGAGGGCAGGGGTGAAGAGTGGGTGAAAGATGATGTGGAGGATGATGAGGTCCTAGACCCCACATGGAATCAAGGTCATGTGAGTGACGTCTGAAGTTCGGAGGGAGAGGTAGTGGTCACACAGAGCCAGCCACACAGCAAAAGAGGGAGCAGGGTTCAAAAGCAGAGTGGCCGTCTCCTAGCCAGTAAGCCTGCTACTGCCCACCGCACCCAGGGACTGAGCCCACCAAAGCCAGCTCCAAGGAGTTCCCTGGAGTGGCAGTTCTTCAGACAATATACTGACGACAAGACACGAGTGGTTTGCACGCTGTGCAATCAGAGCAAGAAGCGAGACATAAATGTTCTAAACCTGAGCACCAACTGCATGACCAGGCATCTAAATGCAAAGCAAGAGCTGGAGTGGAGTAAACACCTCAAAAACCACAAAAGATCTCAGGCTCCTCCGTCTCGGCCTCTTCCTCCCCCTCTGGAGTGACAGTGGCACCTGCCACCCCGCAAACAGAGGATGTGGCAGGAACGCCACCGTATCCGTCACCGTCACCAAGCATCTTCACACTGTCCCATGGAAGTGTTCAGCTGTCCATCTCCCAAACACTAGAGAGAAAGAGGAAGTACCCCCAACCCACCCATGATCCCTGTCCCTGAATGTCAGCATTTCTAAATTCCTGGCCTTTGAAATGCTGTCATTCCGTCTGGTGGAGATGGAGACTTTTAAAAACCTTATGGTGGTGGCTGTCCCATAGTACGTGGTTCAAGCTGCCACTACTTTTCCAGGCGAGCCATCCTGCCCTCCACAACCAAGTGGCAGACAAAATTAGCTGTGCACTGCGCAACACCATCTGTGGCAAAGTCCACATAACCACGGATACGTGGACTAATAAGCACAGGCAGGGCTGTTAAATCTCCCTAATTGCATACTGGGTAAATGCAGTGGCGGATGGGCCTGAGGCGGATAGCAGTTGGGAGCATGTCCTTCTTCCACCGAGGATTGCAGGACGTTTCTCTTTGCCTCCTGTTGCCTCCTCCTCCTACTCGGCTTCCTCCTCTACCACCTCCTTATCCGCTCATCATAACACCTTCTCCACCAACTTCAGCACAGCCAGGGGGAAACCATAGCAGGCTGTTTTTAAACCCCACACCGCACAGGAGCTGTGAACGGGCATGGAACAACAGACCAATGAGTGGTTGGTGCCACTGAGCCTCATGCCCGGCCTGGTGGTGTGTGATAATGGCCTGAAATCTCGTAGCAGCTCTGAGCCTAGCCGGTTTTGGTGGTGCAGAAATTCATTCACAACTACCCCAACATGTCAGAGCTGCTGCATAAAGTGCGGGCTGTCTGTGCGCGCTTTCGGCGTTCTCACCCTGCTGCTGCTAGCCTATCTGCTTTGCAGTGTAACTTTGGTCTTCCGGCTCACCGCCTCATATGTGGAACTCTACCTTGCACATGCTGGAGAGACTGTGCGAGAAGCAGCAGGCGATAGTGGAGTTTCAGCTGCAGCACACACGGGAGAGTCGCTCTGCAGAACAGCACCACTTCACCACCAATGAGTGGGCCTTCATGCGAGACCTGTGTGCCATGTTGGGCTGTTTCGAGTAGTCCACCAACATGGCCAGTGCCGAGGGTGGGTTCCTGCACCAACATAGACCAGGTACACAATTGTCCAGTCTGTGCACAGTTCTGGAGGAGGATGAGAAGGAGGGGGAGGAGAAGGAGGAACCGTGTTCACAGCAGGGTGGCACCCAAAGCAGCTTTGGGCCATCACTGTAGCGTGGCTGGGGGGATACGGAGGACACAGATGATACACCTCCCACAGAGGACAGCTTGTCGTTGCCTCTTGGCAGCCTGCCACACATGAGCGACTACATGCTGCAGTGCCTGCGCAACAACCGCCGAGTTGCCCACATTCTAACCAGTGCTGATTACTGGGTGGCCACCCTGCTGGATTCCCATTACAAGGACCACGTGCCGTCCTTAATTCCCTCACTGGAGTATATTCAGGAGATGCGCGACTACAATCGCATGTTGGTAAATGCGCTGCTCATGGCATTTCCACCTGACAGCGGGGGCTCAGTGGAAGCACAAGGCGAAGGCAGAGGAGGAGGAAGAAGTCGCCAACGCAGCTGGGGTACAGCCAGCACCTCATAAGGCAGTGTTAGCATGGTCCATATATGGAAAAGCTTTGTCAGCATGCAACAACAACCAGCACCACTAGCTGATATGGAATGTCTTAGCAGGAGGCAGCATTTCAGCAATATGGTGGAACAGTATGTGTGCACACACCTACACGTACTGACTGATTGGTCTGCCCCATTCAACTTCTGGGTCTCCAAATTGGGTACATGGCCTGAGCTTGCCCTTTATGCCTTGGAGGTGCTGACCTGCCCTGCAGCCAGTGTATTGTCTGAATGAGTGTTTAGCAGGGCAGAGGGTGTTATTATAGACAAGTGCAGCCGCCTGTCCACAGCCAATGTGGACAAACTCACGTTCATTAAAATGAACCAGGCATGGATCCCACAGGACTTGTCTGTATCTTGTGCAGAATAGACATGTATATTGGCCTCACGCAGCCATTGTTATATTCCAGCGCACTTTCTCTTTGTTTTCTTTTTATATTTCCCAGTGTTTTGATGTCTACCCAAATTTATAAAGAAAAATGAAAAAAAAAAACTGCGTTCTTGGCGACTACCTCCTCCACCCCAGCTTCTATCTAAACTGCCTCCTCAACCCCCTACTCCATATGGACCTCCTCCTTCTAGTTCAAGATCATTATTTTTAATTTTTATGTATTTTATGTTATGTTAAGTCATTTCCCTATCCACATTTGTTTGCAGGGCAACCCTCTATTTTGCTTCCTTTTGCAGCCCTCTAGCTCTTTCCATTACTTTTTCAGAGCCATTTTAGTGCCCCAAAGTTCGGGTCCCCATTGACTTCAATGGGGTTCGGGGTCAAGTTCGGGTCAAATTCGGTTCCTGAACTTGAACTTTGCGCCGAAGTTCGGCCGAACCCGGCAAACCCGAACTTCCAGGTGTCTCCTCAACTCTAATGGCTACCTTCATCCTCATACAAATTCATTGTTTCTGGGAAGCAGATTATTTTTCACACAGCACTATCTGCTGCCCAGAAACATACATTTAATGTGCTGCATAAAAGATCATTGAGACTGCAAACAAAAAAAACTAATCGGGATTACTCAGCAGTCCCAATGCGCAGGTGCACGTCGCTGTGGCTGAAAGCACAAAAGCAAAAACAAACACAATGCAACAGCTTTCGCAAAATGCAGAAACAAATAACTACCGTATTTTTCGCCATATAAGACGCACCGGCTGATAAGACGCACCTAGGTTTTTAGGGAGGAAAATAAGAAAAAAAATATTTTTGGTGGGTCTGGAACTAATGGTGGTTTGTGGATGGCACTGTTAATGGGGGGATCTGTGGATGTCACTGTTAATGGGGTGATCTGTGGATGGCACTGTTAATGGAGGGATCTGTGGATGGCATTGTTAATGGGGGGATCTTTAGATGGCACTGTTAATGGGGGCCCCTGTGGATGGCACTGTTAATGGGGGCCCATCTGTGGATGGCACTGTTAATGGGGGCCCCTGTGGATGGCACTGTTAATGGGGGCCCATCTGTGGATGGCACTGTTAATGGGGGCCCATCTGTGGATGGCACTGTTAATGGGGGCCCATCTGTGGATGGCACTGTTAATGGGGGCCCATCTGTGGATGGCACTGTTACAAATGTGTCATCCACAGACCCCCCCAATCCCATAACAGTGCCATCAACATGCCCCCCCCCCCTGCAGCTCCAATGCTGTACCATAAAAATATAAAATATCTCCAAGTACAAATAAACTTAAAGATCACCCTTATTAATGTACTGTAACACAGACCCCAATACCTCCTTTACAATACGGGCAGGCCGGCCGGGCGGAAGCGTGACTCTTCGATGGCACATGCCTGCGCCTGCTTCATTCATAAAGCAGGCGCAGGCATGTGACGTCAGAGAGTCACGCTTCCTCCCGCCCGCCCGGCCTGCCCGCATTGTAAAGGAGGTATTGGGGTCTGTGTTACAGTACATTAATAAGGGTGATCTTTAAGTTTATTTGCACTTGGAGATATTTTATAGTACAACACTGTGAGCGGCGGGGCCGGACCGTCCCCGCTGCAATTGCCGGCCCCCAGCTCCTCCTCCCTGTCACTCCCCGCTCATACATCGCAGCCTGCGATGTAAAAAAAAAAGTCAGCATTCGCCGCATAAGACGCAGGGACATTTTCCCCCCATTTTGGGGGGAAAAAAAGTGCGTCTTATACGGCGAAAAATACGGTAAATAAATACAATAGTGCTATTTCTACATTATAAGGCCTCATGCACACGACCAATGGTGCTATGTGCCATATTAGTGGATTCGTCCAAATTAAACCCGGAAAGATTCGGGTTTGTCTGCCATCCAAAAAATAGCAAAGTTCGCTCATCCTTAGGCCTCTTTCATACGAGCGTGTCCGGATTAGGTCCGGATGCGTTGCGGATGCGTTCAGTGAAAACTGTGCGATTTTGCAGGCAAAGCCATTCAGTTTTGCCTGCGATTGCGTTCAGTTGTTCAGTTTTTTCCGCGCGGGTGCAATGCGTTTTGATGCGTTTTTCACGCGCGTGATAAAAAAACTGAAGGTTTACAAACAACATCACCTAGCAACCATCAGTGAAAAACGCAACGCACCCGCACTTGCTTGCGGATGCAATGAGTTTTTCACGCAGCCCCATTCACTTCTATGGGGCTAGGGCTGCGTGAAAAACGCAGAATATAGAACATGCTGCGATTTTCACGCAACGCACAAGTGATCCGCGTGAAAAAAAAACGCTCATGTACACAGACCTATTGAAATGAATGGGTCAGGATTCAGTGCGGGTGCAATGCGTTCACATCACGCATTGCACCCGCGCGGAAAACTCGCCCGTGTGAAAGGGGCCTTAGTGACTGGATTCCTTCATTACAATGTGACTGGATAAAACCACCATTTGGTGACTGGATAACTTCATTACAGTGTGACTGGATAACACCACCATATTGTGAGTGGGGAGGGGGATGTAAATATTTTTACATATTAATAGTATGGGCAGTTTGGGATGTGGAGATACCTATGTTTTTTTAACTTTTTTATGGTTCATTTTTATTATAAGTAAAGGGAGTGATTAGAATTTTTTTTTTCCATTTTTTAAAACGTTCTTTTTTTTACTTTTTTTAGGCCACCAAGCTTAATCGCAACATTCAATCATCAGATTGCCAGTAAAGGGATATAATGCAATACTAATACAAAATTCAGTGTATTACAATGCAGTGCTGCCACAGGCAGGCATGAATTAGAATATACCTGTAATAGGCATGCTACCCTTGTCATGCCTATTACCACTAAGGAACACCTTCCCTGGTCCCAGCGGGGGGTTCCCAGGTTTTCTGCACTAAGATTCTGTGGTCACATTTAGGGTTATTTTTTGAAGATATGTGCCTATAACTTTAGGCACTAAGTGGTATAAACACTGCACATGTTGAAGATTTATTTCAAAGAGCTGTGGTGCATATAACTTTTTGCTTAGTTCTAATTTTTGCCCACCAATATAAACTTTTATGCAATTTTTATGAAAAATTACACCTTGAAGTAAAGTTACATGAAGGAGTACAAAGTGCAGGGCATTTTGACAGTGTGCTGGTTGCCTATTTTCAGAAAATATATGGTTATGCTGGGTTAGTATGATTTTTTTTATTTTGCAGTTTAGGTTTTCTTTATACTGGACATGTCAAAAATTAGAAAATTGTATTGCTACCAGAGGAGCAAAATATCCAAACAGGCAGTAAAAGAGTTAAGGCATATTCTTTCTACAATTTCAAGTGGCCTTATCACATACTTTCACATGAATAAGACACCTGTCTTCAGTGTCAACAAAAGCAAAGACAGGTGCACTCTGCGGTAATACTAAACCCTCACACTGATGTAAAATTGAGAGGTTAGTTCGACATATCCTACTAGGAGGACATGTCTTAAGCTCGGGCACCACGCCAAGGCCCTATCACTCACCTACCTGTGCCGTTTGGGCAATACCAGGGGCAAGTGGGCGGATTACGGGAGCATAAGGCCTGACTCACAGATAGCTTACCAGTAACCTCCAGCATGTAGCCATGCCTGCAATGGGAGGTGGGAAGTGCCTGTGAGCCCCACCCGAGACTGGCTGATATGGCCCATGTACATTCAGGTGCACCTGTTTAAGCCCTGGGCCATATCAGCCAGTCTCGGGTAGGGCTCACAGGCACTTCCCACCTCCCATTGCAGGCATGGCTACAGGTAGGTGAGTGATAGGGCCTCGGGCTACTTTGAGAGACCTTGGCGTGGTGCCCGAGCTTAAGACGTGTCCTCCTAGTAGGATATGTCGAACTAACCTCTCAATTTTACATCAGTGTGTGGGTTTAGTATTACCGCAGAGTGCACCTGTCTTTGCTTTTGTTTAGTCTTTGATTGTTCTTCACATCCACATAATTGTTACCTTATGTAGGATGGTTATTGTGGTACTTGTAGTCCGTTGCTGGCACTTTCCATTGTATGCCATTTTTTGCTGTTGATTGCCATAAGCAACGGACTACAAGTGCAGGATATGCTGTCTTCAGTGTCAGACTGAAATTGTGTTGGTTCACCAGAGGAAATGATCCCGAGGGCCAAACCCCAAAGACCGAGGAGGGCCTCTGGACAAAAATGCATGTGGGCCCCTTTTATGTTATAGCTAGTTTGTTGAGAGTGAGGCTCTTATAGAGAATTATGGCAAGTTGTTTAATGATATTCTCACTTCTATTTTTAATCCACCAGTGGAAGCTATGACAAGAGTTAAGCAGTCCTTTACATGCAATGAAGTAGATATTAGGAAGCACTGGTGTTTTCTTGATAAGATAGTGGTGGACCCCATTTTCTACTTGGCTCAAGTGCTTTTGCGCAAGCTGCACAGATGTTATCTCCACTCCTGATTTTATTCCAAGGCAGGGGCGTCGGATTACAAGCATTGTGCCCCAAACCTCTGGCCAGCACTTTCTCCATTGCTTTGCACTGAGCCACCAGTGTGGAGCTGCTAGGCAGCTCCGTATGAGTTTAGCAAGAGACACACTAAACATATAATTAGCAGTTCTAGTGTAGGTGAATGAGCCAGGAGCCCCGCACACGTGGCTCAGTACGGGTCTATGAAGAACCTCCTGTAGTTATCCTGGGCACTTAAAGGGAGTCTTTCACCTAATTTGAGCCTTTTGGACCGCTCAGATCAGGGTATAGACTCCTGTGCCTTAATTCCAATGGTACCTTTATTTGTGCAGTCCCTCGACGACATGTTACAAAAAAGACTTTTAAAACTTATGCTAATTAGGTCCAGAAGGTGCCCAGGGACGGCGTTACGGCCGATGTGCCCAGTAATCTACACCTCTTTCACCCCTCTGGCCCGCCCTCCATTCCTATTATTACCTCCTCCTCTCCCTGACAAAACTCGTGCCTGCTGCAGGAAAAACGATGCTGCGCTGACCCGCCCCTTTTTTGGCTTCACTGTAGTCCCCTGCGCATGTGTCGGTTACTTCTGCCCGCTCCACTGGATTTCAAACTATGGACCGGCGCATGCGCAGAGGACTGCAGTGAAGCCAAAGAAGGGGAGGGTCAGCGCAGCATCGCCTTTCCTCCAGCAGGCGCAACATTTGTGAGGGAGAGGAGGAGATAATAATATGAATAGAGGGTGGGCCAGAGGGGTGAAAGAGGTGTGGATTTCTGGGCACATCAGCAGTAACTCCGCCCCTGGGCACCTTCTGGACCTGGACCTGTGTATATACTGTATATTGTAGTTAGAGGAGCAATGGATATACTGTATACTGTAAATGGAGGAGCTGTGCATATACTGTATACTGTGGGTGGAGGAGCTGTGCATATGCTGTGGATGGAGGAGCTGTGCATATACTGTATACTGTGGGTGGAGGAGCTGTGCATATAAACTGTATACTGTGGGTAGAGGAGCTGTGCATATACTATATACTGTGGGTTGAGGAGCTGAGCGTATACTGTGGATAGAGGAGCTGTGCATATACTGTATACTGTGGGTGGAGGAGATGTGCATAAATACTGTATACTGTGGGTGGGAGAGCTGGGCAGATACTGTATACTGTGGGTGGAGGAGCTGTGCATATACTGTATACTGTGGGTGGAGGAGCTGTGCATATAGTCTATACTGTGGGTGGAAGATCTATGCATATACTGTATACTGTGGGTGGAGCTGCTGTGCATATACTGCATACTGTGGGTGGAGGAGCTGTGCATATACTGTATACTGTGGGTGGAGGAGCTGTGCATATACTGTATACTGTGGGTGGAGGAGTTGTCCATATACTGTATACTGTGGGTGGGAGAACTGGGCATACACTGTATACTGTGGGAGGGAGAGCTGTGCAGATACTGTATGCTGTGCGTGGAGGAGCTGTACACATACTGTATACTGTGGGTTAAGGAGCTGTGCATATACTGTATACTGTGGGTGGATAAGCTGTGCGTATACTGTGGGTGGAGGAGCTGTGCAGATACTGTATACTGTGGGTGGAGGAGCTGTGCATATACTGTGGATGGAGGAGCTGTGCATATAGACTGTGGGTGAAGGAGTTGTGTATATACTGTATACTGTAGTTGGAGGAGCAATGGATATACTGTATACTGTGGGTGGTAAAGCTGTGCATATACTGTATACTGTGGGTGGAGGAACTGTGCAGATACTGTATACCATAGATGGAGGAGCTGTGCATATACAGTAGGTGGAGGAGCTGGGCACATATACTGTATACTGGGGTGGGAGAGCTGTTTTTATACAGTGCATTGTGAAAGTATTTGGCCCCCTTGTACTTTTCGACCTTTTGCCACATTACATGCTTCAAGCATAAAGATATAAAACTGTAATTTTCTGTGGAGAATCAACAAGTGGGACATAATTATGAAGTGGAATGGAATGTATTGGATATTTCAAACTTTGTTAAAAAATAAAAAACTGAAAAATTGGGCGTGCAAAACTATTCAGCCCCTTTACTTTCAGTGCAGCAAACTCTCTCCAGAAGCTCAGTGAGGATCTCTGAATGATCCAATATTGACCTAAATGACTAATGATTAGTGTTGAGCGAACAGTTCGCGCATCGTTCGGGTTCGTACCGAATTTTGGGGTGTCCGGGACCCGGACCCGAACCCGGACATTTTCAAAAAAGTTCGGGTTCGGGTTCGGTGTTCGTCGATTTCTTCCCGCTTTCTGAAGGGCTACACAGCAGCCAATCAGCTAGCGTCTTACTTCTTGCCCTAAGAAGCCATCACAGCCATGCCTACTAATGGCATGGCTGTGATTGGCCAAGTGCAGCATGTGACCCAGCCTCTATTTAAGCTGGAGTCACGTAGCGCCGCACGTCACACTGCTCTGACTAGTGTAGGGAGAGGATGCAGCTTCTGTGAGGGCGAGATAGGCAGGGAAAAGTCAGCAACAGCACCTAATGAGCGGATCGATCTGCAGCTGAGAATCAGTGAACTTCTGCTATTTACTTGATTGCTGGTTTTTGGCTGCACAGAGCGTTTTTCTGTCACTTATTTTCTGGGTTGATCGGCGGCCATTTTGTGACTTGTGGTGCTCCAGAACAAGCTGCCACACATCCATCAATGCTTCAATACTATTTTTTTTTGCTATATCCTCCATCAGGGGCTTGGCTGTGCTAATTGTCACCCCTAGAAACTCAGGATAGCAATTTCTATATTTTATTAAGGGGTTAAATACAATTGCCCAAATACCAATCCCCTAAATCTGGTGTTCCAGCTTTGGCTAGACAAGCATAATACTGTCTGCTGTCTGGCAAAGGATAGATTATTTTCTGGGGTGAAATTCAATTGGCAAAATAGCAAAACCATACATCAGTGGTTTCAGCAGTGGCTGGCAAAATATAATAGTGTCCGCCAAAACAGATATTTTGGTTTGGGGTTAAATTCAATTGCCAAAATAGCAATACCATACATCAGTGGTTTCAGCAGTGGCTGGCAAAATATATTAGTGTTTCCTCCAAAACATATATTTTGTTCTGGGGTGAAATTCACTTGCCAAAATAGCAACACCCTAAATCTGGTGTCACAGCTGTGCCTGGCAAACTATATTAGTATCCATAAAAACATATATTTTCTTCTGGGGTGAAATTCACTTGCCAAAATAGCAACACCCTAAATCTGGTGTCACAGCTGTGCCTGGCAAACTATATTAGTATCCGCAAAAACATATATTTTGTTCTGGGGTTAAATTCACTTGCCAAAATAGCAATCCACTAAATCTGGTGTCACAGCTGAGCCTGGCAAACTATATTATTATCCGCAAAAACATATATTTTGTTCTGGGGTGAAATTCACTTGCCAAAATAGCAATCCACTAAATCTGGTGTCACAGCTGAGCCTGGCAAACTATATTATTATCCGCAAAAACATATATTTTGTTCTGGGGTGAAATTCACTTGCCAAAATAGCAATCCTCTAAATCTGGTGTCACAGCTGAGCCTGGCAAACTATATTAGTATCCGCAAAAACATATATTTTCTTCTGGGGTGAAATTCACTTGCCAAAATAGCAACACCCTAAATCTGGTGTCACAGCTGAGCCTGGCAAACTATATTAGTATCCATAAAAACATATATTTTCTTCTGGGGTGAAATTCACTTGCCAAAATAGCAATCCACTAAATCTGGTGTCACAGCTGAGCCTGGCAAACTATATTATTATCCGCAAAAACATATATTTTGTTCTGGGGTGAAATTCACTTGCCAAAATAGCAATCCACTAAATCTGGTGTCACAGCTGAGCCTGGCAAACTATATTATTATCCACAAAAACATATATTTTGTTCTGGGGTGAAATTCACTTGCCAAAATAGCAATCCACTAAATCTGGTGTCACAGCTGAGCCTGGCAAACTATATTAGTATCCGCAAAAACATATATTTTGTTCTGGGGTGAAATTCACTTGCCAAAATAGCAATCACTCTAAATCTGGTGTCACAGCTGAGCCTGGCAAACTATATTAGTATCCGCAAAAACATATATTTTCTTCTGGGGTGAAATTCACTTGCCAAAATAGCAATCCACTAAATCTGGTGTCACAGCTGAGCCTGGCAAACTATATTATTATCCGCAAAAACATATATTTTGTTCTGGGGTGAAATTCACTTGCCAAAATAGCAATCCACTAAATCTGGTGTCACAGCTGAGCCTGGCAAACTATATTAGTATCCGCAAAAACATATATTTTGTTCTGGGGTGAAATTCACTTGCCAAAATAGCAATCCTCTAAATCTGGTGTCACAGCTGAGCCTGGCAAACTATATTAGTATCCGCAAAAACATATATTTTCTTCTGGGGTGAAATTCACTTGCCAAAATAGCAACACCCTAAATCTGGTGTCACAGCTGAGCCTGGCAAACTATATTAGTATCCGCAAAAACATATATTTTCTTCTGGGGTGAAATTCACTTGCCAAAATAGCAATCCTCTAAATCTGGTGTCACAGCTGAGCCTGGCAAACTATATTAGTATCCGCAAAAACATATATTTTCTTCTGGGGTGAAATTCACTTGCCAAAATAGCAACACCTCTAAATCTGGTGTCACAGCTGAGCCTGGCAAACTATATTAGTATCCGCAAAAACATATATTTTCTTCTGGGGTGAAATTCACTTGCCAAAATAGCAATCCACTAAATCTGGTGTCACAGCTGAGCCTGGCAAACTATATTAGTATCCGCAAAAACATATATTTTGTTCTGGGGTGAAATTCACTTGCCAAAATAGCAATCCACTAAATCTGGTGTCACAGCTGAGCCTGGCAAACTATATTATTATCCGCAAAAACATATATTTTGTTCTGGGGTGAAATTCACTTGCCAAAATAGCAATCCTCTAAATCTGGTGTCACAGCTGAGCCTGGCAAACTATATTAGTATCCGCAAAAACATATATTTTCTTCTGGGGTGAAATTCACTTGCCAAAATAGCAACACCCTAAATCTGGTGTCACAGCTGAGCCTGGCAAACTATATTAGTATCCGCAAAAACATATATTTTCTTCTGGGGTGAAATTCACTTGCCAAAATAGCAATCCACTAAATCTGGTGTCACAGCTGAGCCTGGCAAACTATATTAGTATCCGCAAAAACATATATTTTCTTCTGGGGTGAAATTCACTTGCCAAAATAGCAATCACCCTAAATCTGGTGTCACAGCTGAGCCTGGCAAACTATATTAGTATCCGCAAAAACATATATTTTCTTCTGGGGTGAAATTCACTTGCCAAAATAGCAATCCACTAAATCTGGTGTCACAGCTGAGCCTGGCAAACTATATTATTATCCGTAAAAACATATATTTTGTTCTGGGGTGAAATTCACTTGCCAAAATAGCAATCCACTAAATCTGGTGTCACAGCTGAGCCTGGCAAACTATATTATTATCCGCAAAAACATATATTTTGTTCTGGGGTGAAATTCACTTGCCAAAATAGCAATCCACTAAATCTGGTGTCACAGCTGAGCCTGGCAAACTATATTAGTATCCGCAAAAACATATATTTTCTTCTGGGGTGAAATTCACTTGCCAAAATAGCAACACCTAAATCTGGTGTCACAGCTGAGCCTGGCAAACTATATTAGTATCCGCAAAAACATATATTTTGTTCTGGGGTGAAATTCACTTGCCAAAATAGCAATCCTCTAAATCTGGTGTCACAGCTGAGCCTGGCAAACTATATTAGTATCCGCAAAAACATATATTTTCTTCTGGGGTGAAATTCACTTGCCAAAATAGCAACACCCTAAATCTGGTGTCACAGCTGAGCCTGGCAAACTATATTAGTATCCGCAAAAACATATATTTTCTTCTGGGGTGAAATTCACTTGCCAAAATAGCAATCCACTAAATCTGGTGTCACAGCTGAGCCTGGCAAACTATATTAGTATCCGCAAAAACATATATTTTGTTCTGGGGTGAAATTCACTTGCCAAAATAGCAATCCACTAAATCTGGTGTCACAGCTGAGCCTGGCAAACTATATTAGTATCCGCAAAAACATATATTTTGTTCTGGGGTGAAATTCACTTGCCAAAATAGCAATCCACTAAATCTGGTGTCACAGCTGAGCCTGGCAAACTATATTATTATCCGCAAAAACATATATTTTGTTCTGGGGTGAAATTCACTTGCCAAAATAGCAACACCCTAAATCTGGTGTCACAGCTGAGCCTGGCAAACTATATTAGTATCCGCAAAAACATATATTTTCTTCTGGGGTGAAATTCACTTGCCAAAATAGCAACACCCTAAATCTGGTGTCACAGCTGAGCCTGGCAAACTATATTAGTATCCGCAAAAACATATATTTTGTTCTGGGGTGAAATTCACTTGCCAAAATAGCAACACCCTAAATCTGGTGTCACAGCTGTGCCTGGCAAACTATATTAGTATCCGCAAAAACATATATTTTCTTCTGGGGTGAAATTCACTTGCCAATATAGCAACCCCTAAATCTGGTGTCACAGCTGAGCCTGTCAAACTATAATAGTATCCGCAAAAACATATATTTTGTTCTGGGGTGAAATTCACTTGCCAAAATAGCAATCCACTAAATCTGGTGTCACAGCTGAGCCTGGCAAACTATATTAGTATCCGCAAAAACATATATTTTCTTCTGGGGTGAAATTCACTTGCCAAAATAGCAATACCCTAAATCTGGTGTCACAGCTGTTGCAGGCCCATTGTAAATCTGTCCATAAAGGATACCTTTCATCCAGGGCCTAAATACTTGCCTAAAGAGATATTCCCCTAAATCAGTGGTTACTGCTGTGCCTGGATTAGTGTAATAAGCTACATAAACAAATAGGCAGATAGTGGTAGGTGCCTGTAAAAAAGGCCTGAATTTGAAATCAATACATTGGGCCAAATATTTTTTCCTTATTGTGGTGCTTGGTGAGCGGTAACAATGAGGAAAACATCTAGTAAGGGACGCGGGCCGTGATCGTGGTGGTGTTAGTGTACCCTCTGGTGCTGGGAGAGGACGTGGCCATTCTGCCACAGCCACACGTCCTAGTGAACCAACTACCTCAAGTTCCAGTACCCGCCAGAATTTACAGCGATATTTGGTGGGGCCCAATGCCGTTCTAAGGATGGTAAGGCCTGAGCAGGTACAGGCGCTAGTCAATTGGGTGGCCGACAGTGGATCCAGCACGTTCACAACATTATCTCCCACCCAGTCTTCTGCAGAAAGCGCACAGGTGGCACCTGAAAACCAAGCCCATCAGTCTGTCACATCACCCCCATGCATATCAGGAAACTGTCTGAGCCTCAAGTTATGCAGCAGTCTCTTATGCTGTTTGAAGACTCTGCTGGCAGGGTTTCCCAAGGGAATCCACCTAGCCCTTCCCCTGTGGTGGAAGACATAGAATGCACTGATGCACAACCTCTGATGTTTACTGATGATGAGGACATGGGAATACCACCTCATCGGAGTCCGCACGTCTCTGATGATGACGAAACACAGGTGCCAACTGCTGCGTCTTTCTGCAGTGTGCAGACCGAACAGGAGGACAGGGAGGAAGACTGTGTGGAAGACGATGCAGGGGACGATGAGGTCCTAGACCCCACATGGAATGAAGGTCGTGCCACTGACTTTCATAGTTCAGAGGAAGAGGCAGTGGTGAGACCGAGCCAACAGCGTAGCAAAAAGAGGAGCAGGGGGCAAAAGCAGAACAGCCGCCGCCAAGAGAGTTCGCCTGATACAGGCCACCGCCACCAGGGACCGAGCACCCCAAAGGCAGCTTCAAGGAGTTCCCTGGCATGGCACTTCTTTAAACAATGTGCTGACTGACAAGACCCGAGTGGTTTGCACGCTGTGCCATCAGATCCTGAAGCGAGGCATTAGCGTTCTGAACCTTAGCACAACCTGCATGACCAGGCATCTACATGCAAAGCATGAACTGCAGTGGAGTAAACACCTTAAAAGCAAGGAACTCACTCAGGCTCCCCCTGCTCCCTCTTCTGCTGCTGCCTCGGCCTCTTCCTCCGCCTCGGGAGGAATGTTGGCACCTGCCGCCCACCAAACAGAGGATGTGCCAGCGACACCACCACCTGCGTCACCAAGCATCTCCACCATGTCACACGGCAGCGTTCAGCTCTCCATCTCACAAACCTTGGAGAGAAAGCGTAAATTCCCACCTAGCCACCCTCGAGCCCTGGGCCTGAATGCCAGCATTTCTAAACTACTGGCCTTTGAAATGCTGTCATTCAGGCTGGTGGACACAGAACAGCTTCAAACAGCTGATGTCCATGGCTGTCCCACAGTATGTTGTCCCCAGCCGCCACTACTTCTCCAAGACAGCCGTGCCTTCCCTGCACATGCAAGTGTCCGATAAAATCAAGTGTGCACTGCGCAGCGCCATTTGTGGCAAGGTCCACCTAACCACAGATACGTGGACCAGTAAGCACGGCCAGGGACGCTATATCTCCCTAACTGCACACTGGGTAAATGTAGTGGCGGCTGGGCCCCAGGCGGAGAAGTTCCTTGGCGCACGTCCTTCCGCCGCCAAGGATCACAGGGCATCATTGTTTGCCTCCTGTAGCCTCCTCCTCCTACTCGGCTTCCTCCTCCTCTGCTTCCACCAGCTCATCCAGTCAGCCACACACCTTCACCACCAACTTCAGCACAGCCCGGGGTAAGCGTCAGCAGGCCATTCTGAAACTCATATGTTTGGGGGACAGGCCCCACACCGCGCAGGAGTTGTGGCGGGGTATTGAACAACAGACCGACCAGTGGTTGCTGCCGGTGGGCCTCAAGCCCGGCCTGGTGGTGTGCGATAATGGGCGAAATCTCGTCGCAGCTCTGGGACTAGCCGGTTTGGCGCACATCCCTTGCCTGGCGCATGTGCTGAATTTGGTGGTGCAGAAGTTCATTCACAACTACCCCAACATGTCAGAGCTGCTGCATAAAGTGAGGGCCGTCTGTGCGCGATTCCGGCGTTCACATCCTGCCGCTGCTCGCCTGTCTGCGCTACAGCGTAACTCGGCCTTCCCGCTCACCGCCTCATATGCGGCGTGCCCACCAGGTGGAACTCCACCTTGCACATGCTGGAGAGACTGTGCGAGCAGCAGCAGGCCATAGTGGAGTTTCAGCTGCAGCACGCACGCGTCAGTCGCACTGCGGAACAGCACCACTTCACCACCAATGATTGGGCCTCCATGCGAGACCTGTGTGCCCTGTTGCGCTGTTTCGAGTACTCCACCAACATGGCCAGTGGCGATGACACCGTTATCAGCGTTACAATACCACTTCTATGTCTCCTTGAGAAAACGCTTAGGGCGATGATGGAAGAGGAGGTGGCCCAGGAGGAGGAGGAGGAGGAGGAGGAGGATGAGGGTCATTTTAGCACTTTCAGGCCAGTCTGTTAGAAGTGGCTCAGAGGGAGGTTTTTGCAACAGCAGAGGCCAGGTACAAATGTGGCCAGCCAGGGCCCACTACTGGAGGACGAGGAGGATGAGGAGGAGGTGGAGGAGGATGAGGATGAAGCAGGTTCACAGCGGGGTGGCACCCGACACAGCTCAGGCCCATCACTGGTGCGTGGCTGGGGGATACGGAGGGCGATGACGATCGCCTCCCACAGAGGACAGCTTGTCCTTACCTCTGGGGAGCCTGGCACACATGAGCGACTACATGCTGCAGTGCCTGCGCAGCGACAGCAGAGTTGCCCACATTTTAACGTGTGCGGACTACTGGGTTGCCACCCTGCTGGATCCCCGATACAAAGACAATGTGCCCACCTTACTTCCTGCACTGGAGCGTGATAGGAAGATGCGCGAGTTCAAGCGCACGCTGGTAGAGCGCTCCTGAGAGCATTCCCAAATGTCACAGGGGAACAGGTGGAAGCCCAAGGCGAAGGCAGAAGAGGAGCAAGAGGTCGCCAACGCAGCAGTGTCACGGCCAGCTCTTCTGAGGGCAGGGTTAGCATGGCAGAAATGTGGAAAAGTTTTGTCTCCACGCCACAGCTAACTGCACAACCACCTGATACGGAACGTGTTAGCAGGAGGCAGCATTTCACTAACATGGTTGAACAGTACGTCTGCACACCCCTCCACGTACTGACTGATGGTTCGGCCCCATTCAACTTCTGGGTCTCCAAATTGTCCACGTGGCCAGAGTTAGCATTTTATGCCTTGGAGGTGCTGGCCTGCCCGGCGGCCAGCGTTTTGTCTGAACGTGTATTCAGCACGGCAGGGCGTCATTACTGACAAACGCAGCCGCCTGTCCACAGCCAACGTGGACAAGCTGACGTTCATAAAAATGAACCAGGCATGGATCCCACAGGACCTGTGCCTCCCTTGTGCAGAATAGACATTTCCCTCCCCATCAACCATGTATTCTTGTACTCTGGGGCACTTCTTTATTGAATCCTCATTTTTTACTTTACCATGATCTTGCGGTGCAACCCAAAGTTGAATGAACCTCTCCTCTGTCTGGGTGCTGG
Organism: Bufotes viridis; assembly: GCA_033119425.1. NCBI lineage: Eukaryota > Metazoa > Chordata > Amphibia > Anura > Bufonidae > Bufotes > Bufotes viridis. The sequence continues at coordinate 443,398,837 of CM065589.1, read as the reverse complement.
TCCAAAATACATGAGAGTGACATTCTCCGTTGGTGGTTGATATGACGCATGATTCCTTGCTGTGGGACCTCTCTCCTCTGTCTGGGTGCTGGTCCAAAATACATGAGAGTGACATTCTCCGTTGGTGGTTGATATGACGCATGATTCCTTGCTGTGGGACCTCTCTCCTCTGTCTGTGTGCTGGGCCTAAATAAATGAGAGTGACATTCTCCGGTGGTGGGTGATATGACGCATGATTCCATGCTGTGGGACCTGTATCCTCTGTCTGGGTGCTGGTCCAAAATACATGAGAGTGGCCTTCTCCGGTGGTGGGTGATATGACGCATGATTCCATGCTGTGGGACCTGTATCCTCTGTCTGGGTGCTGGTCCAAAATACATGAGTGACATTCTCCGGTGCAGGGTGATATGACGCATGATTCCTTGCTGTGGGACCTGTATCCTCTGTCTGGGTGCAGGGGTCAGAGTCTCTCAAAGTGGCCTTCTCTTGTGGTGGGTGATGTGAAGCTGATGTTTGTGCCATCTGACATGGTTGCCGGGGTCCCATTAAATGGTGTCCTACTCCTGTGGTGGGTGATCTAAATGCCTGATTCTCTGCTGTGAAAACCCCTCTCCTCCGCCTGGGTGCAGGGGTCAAAGTCTCTCAAAGTGGCCTTCTCTTGTGCTGGGTGATGTGAAGCTGATATTTGTGCCATCTGACATGGTTGCCGGGGTCCCATTAAATGGTGTCCTACTCCTGTGGTGGGTGATCTAAATGCCTGATTCTCTGCTGTGAAAACCCCTCTCCTCTGTCTGGGTGCTGGTCCCAAATAAATGAGAGTGGCCTTCTCCGGTGGTGGTTGATATGACGCATGATTCCTTGATGTGGGACCTGTATCCTCTGTCTGGGTGCTGGTCCAAAATAAATGAGAGTGGCCTTCTCCGGTGGGGGTTGATATGACGCCTTATTCCTTGCTGTGGGACCTGTATCCTCTGTCTGGGTGCTGGTCCTAAATACATGAGAGTGGCCTTCTCCGGTGGTGGTTGATATGACGCATGATTCCTTGATGTGGGACCTGTATCCTCTGTCTGGGTGCTGGTCCAAAATAAATGAGAGTGGCCTTCTCCGGTGGTGGTTGATATGACTCATGATTCCTTGATGTGGGACCTCTCTCCTCTGTCTGGGTGCTGGTCCAAAATACATGAGAGTGGCCTTCTCCGGTGGTGGGTGATATGACGCATGATTCCATGCTGTGGGACCTGTATCCTCTGTCTGGGTGCTGGTCCAAAATACATGAGAGTGACATTCTCCGGTGCAGGGTGATATGACGCATGATTCCTTGCTGTGGGACCTGTATCCTCTGTCTGGGTGCTGGTCCAAAATAAATGAGAGTGGCCTTCTCCGGTGGGGGTTGATATGACGCCTTATTCCTTGCTGTGGGACCTCTCTCCTCTGTCTGGGTGCTGGTCCAAAATACATGAGAGTGGCCTTCTCCGGTGGTGGTTGATATGACGCATGATTCCTTGATGTGGGACCTGTATCCTCTGTCTGGGTGCTGGTCCAAAATAAATGAGAGTGGCCTTCTCCGGTGGTGGTTGATATGACTCATGATTCCTTGATGTGTGACCTCTCTCCTCTGTCTGGGTGCTGGTCCAAAATACATGAGAGTGGCCTTCTCCGGTGGTGGGTGATATGACGCATGATTCCATGCTGTGGGACCTGTATCCTCTGTCTGGGTGCTGGTCCAAAATACATGAGAGTGACATTCTCCGGTGCAGGGTGATATGGCGCATGATTCCTTGCTGTGGGACCTGTATCCTCTGTCTGGGTGCTGGTCCAAAATACATGAGAGTGACATTCTCCGGTGCAGGGTGATATGGCGCATGATTCCTTGCTGTGGGACCTCTCTTCAATTGATATTGGTTAATTTTTATTTATTTTATTTAATTTTAATTCATTTCCCTATCCACATTTGTTTGCAGGGGATTTTTCTACACTTTGCTGCCTTTGGCAGCCCTCTAGCCCTTTCCTGGACTATTTTACAGCCTTTTTTGTGCCTAAAAGTTCGGGTCCCCATTGACTTCAATGGGGTTCGGGTTCGGGATAAAGTTCGGATCGAGATCGAATCCCGAACCCGAACATTTCCGGGAAGTTCGGCCGAACTTCTCGAACCCGAACATCCAGGTGTTCGCTCATCTCTACACACCACACAATGTGAGATTTAAAGTTGTATATTTAATTCATAAATGTGTAAATATCTTCTTTACAACATTTTAGTCTTATTCCATATCCAGCCTCACATGACTCCATGGGCCACAGATCCCTTGATAAAGGTCACAATTGACTGAAACGTTGGGACTACTGTAATTTGACCCTATGCTATAAATAATATGTAAAATCTGGATATGGAGTAAGACTAAAATGTTGTAAAGGATAGGATAGTTTGTGAACCATTTTTTAATTTAAAAATAAAATCTGACAGAGTGGATTTTTAAAGCACCCATATCCATATATGTCACTGTCACTTTGACATTACTGATGTCCTCTTGGCATTAAAGAAGGTTAAAGAGGACCTTTCACCTATTTAAAAACTAAAAACTAACTATATCTGTGGGCAGAGCGGTGCCCAGGGGTCCCCCTGCACTTACTAGTATGTCTGGGCGCCGCTCCGTTCGCTGGACTCCCAGGCTATGAGCTGTGCGCTGTGATTGGCCAGCTCTGCAGCAAGGGACACGCCTGGTACAAAGTCCCCGCCCCATACAACAGAGGGAGCTCGGACACAGGAGCCTATACAGGGCGAACGGAGCGGCGCTCAGACATACTAGTAAGTGCAGGGGGACCCCTGGGCGCCGCTCTGCCCACAGATATAGTTAGTTTTTAGTTTTTAAATAGGTGAAAGGTCCTCTTTAAAGAGGTTGGATATTGTCTTAGGAGACCCCAGAGTGTCATACACAACTTTTCAGGGCATTCAAGACATTTTCAATTCCGGGTGAATTTATTTGTACCCAAATCTAAATCTAATCCAACAGATTCATTAGAATTAGACCCAAAACAAATTTCAAGATATTTGCTTATCTCCTATTATAAACCTAGGTTGCAAGATTCAGATCTTCAATTTTAGTTTAAAAGATGATTTCAGTTTGTTTTTTTTCAGTATACTCTTATGAAGGCTGTAAACAGTATCTATGGGAACTGATCATTTCACAGCCACTATATGCTGTCAGAGCCTTTCCCTAGCAACAAGTGTTTTTGCCATGACTCCCATCACAGCTGAGGTTCTTCATGCCAAGATGACTTTTTTTTATTACATTTTTTCTAACCTCAGAACATGAGTAACGCGTGTAACTTATGAGTAGTGTTGAGCGGAGCGAAGCATTCAAAGAGAAATTTGGTCCGAAATTTAGGAAGACTTCAATTCGCAACGAATTTGAATTTCCTTGCGCTTTGTGGTAACAGATCAGTTTTTCCTAAAATAGTGGCTGCACATGTTACAAAATGAAAGTAAGAAGCACAGGAACGCAAGATCACCCATAATGTCGTACAGCCAGTAAATCTGCAGATTTCCATCCCCTGTGATGTCACAGCCCTATAAAACCCTCATCATAGTATCCACCATTGTTCTGTGAGCTGAGCATAGGGAGAGACGTAGGAAGAGCTCATGCACTAAGGAAAGTGTTGCTGAGAATGATTATTAGAAGAATATTGAAGCGTAAGACTGCAGGGAGAGTGCAGGAGACTGCAGGGAGAGTGTAGGGAAACTTATGCTGCATCAGTTTTATTTATTTATTCCTACATTTACTTATTCCTACATTAGCCATAAACTAAGATATGTGATTCAATACCAATAAGATGGAGGCCTTTATTTTTTCCACTGCCAGCATGCCAACCAATACCATCCAGTCTATATGTCTTAGTGAGGCCAGGTCTTAATGATGACCATCCTCATCTTTTGCTGGCTTTACTTCTTCTATATCATCCTTTAAAGTCTCAATGTCCTACAAAAGTCAGCAAGATGCAGAGAGAGGAGGAGCTGGATTTTCCTGATGACATATTCTCATCGATATTAGATGATGTGGAAAAGGAGGAAAAGCAGATGGCAGAAGAAGAGCTCCCACCTGTAGGGCAGGAGAGCACTGGGGTTGAAGAAGTGGGTATGCCAGAGCTGATTAATATTCTGTGTTTACTGTCAGTAAACATGCAGGAGATTGCAGTCAAGAACAGATATAATACGTATATTGTGCCCTCACCTAACCAGTCAAACCCCATACCAGAAACAGCCCCTGTTTAAAGGGGTCACGCAGCCATTAACAATGAAGAAGGACTATACAGTGTGGTCATCATTATTAAATGAAAGGCAGCTGTGGGCTAATTGGCTGTGCGGTTCTTCAATGCACCATGGCTACAACCAACCTGGAGTATGGCCGGTCCATCTCTACTTATGAGGTCCCATGAACCGATTAATAATAGATGAATGCTGTTCGCTTCTTCTATAGTAATATTATAAAGCAATCCATAGAAGACGTGCCTCAAGTAACAATACATATTATAAAACAATACACAAGTTAGGCCAAATTCACACTTCAGTTATGTGATCAGTTATTTCCATCAGTCATTGTGTTTGTGAGCCAAAACCAGGTGCGAGTCAAAAGCACATAACAGTTGCAGCTCTTTCCATTATACCTTATCTCTGTGTAGGCTTCAGCTACCAAATAAATGGTGGGAACTTGGCCTTAATTGCATTTCTCTAACAAATGATCAGGTTTTATTGTACTTTGTTTTTATCTGTTATTGTTCATCATACTGTACATAGGTGAACACAGGCAGGGTTGGACCCCCAGAGTACCAGAGAATCATCATGTGGGTCCATGTCATGACACAGTGAAGAACCCCTAAAGGAAATAGCCACCAAACTGTACTAGAAGAATCTTTCATTTGGACCTGACCTTGGAACAAGGGTGTTGCTAGGGTCTTAAAAGATGAGGGGCATGAGCGCAAGGCATATGTCTACCCCCACCCTCCCCCCCTCCTCAAAACTGAGATCCTACACTCAAAGTCTATATGAACAGCGCCCCCACTTGCAGTATACAGTGCCTTGTGAAAGTATTTGGCCCCCTTGAACTTTTCGACCTTTTGTCACATTTCAGGCTTCAAACATAAAGATATAAAACTGTAATTTTTTGTGAAGAATCAACAAGTGGGACACAATTATGAAGTGGAACGAAATATATTGGATATTTCAAACTTTTTTAACAAATAAAAAACTGAAAAATTGGGCTTGCAAAATTATTCAGCCCCCTTAAGTTAATACTTTGTAGCGCCACCTTTTGCTGCGATTACAACTGTAAGTCTCTTGGGGTATGTCTCTATCAGTTTTGCACATCGAGAGACTGAAATTTTTGCCCATTCCTCCTTGCAAAACAGCTCGAGCTCAATGAGGTTGGATGGAGAGCTTTTGTGAACAGCAGTTTTCAGTTCTTTCCACAGATTCTCGATAGGATTCAGGTCTGGACTTTGACTTTGCCATTCTAACACCTGGATATGTTTATTTGTGAACCATTCCATTGTAGATTTTGCTTTATGTTTTGGATCATTGTCTTGTTGGAAGAAAAATCTCCATCCCAGTCTCAGGTCTTTTGCAGACTCCATCAGGTTTTCTTCCAGAATGGTCCTGTATTTGGCTCCATCCATCTTCTCATCAATTTTAACCATCTTCCCTGTCCCTGCTGAAGAAAAGCAGGCCCAAACCATGATGCTGCCACCACCATGTTTGACAGTGGGGATGGTGTGTTCAGGGTGATGAGTTGTGTTGCTTTTACACCAAACATAACGTTTTGCATTGTTGCCAAAAAGTTCGATTTTGGTTTCATCTGACCAGAGCACCTTATTCCACATGTTTGGTGTGTCTCCCAGGTGGCTTGTGGCAAACTTTAAACAACACTTTTTATGGATATCTTTAAGAAATGGCTTTCTTCTTGCCACTCTTCCATAAAGGCCAGATTTGTGCAGTATACGACTGATTATTGTCCTATGGACAGAGTGTCCCACCTCAGCTGTAGATCTCTGCAGTTCATCCAAAGTGATCATGGGCCTCTTGGCTGTATCTCTGATCAGTCTTCTCCTTGTATGAGCTGAAAGTTTAGAGGGACGGCCCGGTCTTGGTAGATTTGCAGTGGTCTGATACTCCTTCCATTTCAATATTATCGCTTACACAGTGCTCCTTGGGATGTTTAAAGCTTGGGAAATCTTTTTGTATCCAAATCTAGCTTTAAACTTCTCCACAACAGTATCTCGGACCTGCCTGGTGTGTTCCTTGGTCTTCATGATGCTCTCCGCGCTTTAAACTGACCTCTGAGACTATCACAGTGCAGGTGCATTAATACGGAGACTTGATTACACACAGGTGGATTCTAATTTATCATCATTAGTAGAGATGAGCGAACACCTGGATGTTCGGGTTCGAGAAGTTCGGCCGAACTTCCCGGAAATGTTCGGGTTCGGGATTCGAACTCGATCTGAACTTTATCCCGAACCCGAACCCCATTGAAGTCAATGGGGACCCGAACTTTTAGGCACAAAAAAGGCTGTAAAATAGTCCAGGAAAGGGCTAGAGGGCTGCCAAAGGCAGCAAAGTGTAGAAAAATCCCCTGCAAACAAATGTGGATAGGGAAATGAATTAAAATTAAATAAAATAAATAAAAATTAACCAATATCAATTGAAGAGAGGTCCCACAGCAAGGAATCATGCGTCATATCACCCTGCACCGGAGAATGTCACTCTCATGTATTTTGGACCAGCACCCAGACAGAGGATACAGGTCCCACAGCAAGGAATCATGCGTCATATCACCCTGCACCGGAGAATGTCACTCTCATGTATTTTGGACCAGCACCCAGACAGAGGATACAGGTCCCACAGCATGGAATCATGCGTCATATCACCCACCACGGAGAAGGCCACTCTCATGTATTTTGGACCAGCACCCAGACAGAGGAGAGAGGTCCCACATCAAGGAATCATGAGTCATATCAACCACCACCGGAGAAGGCCACTCTCATTTATTTTGGACCAGCACCCAGACAGAGGATACAGGTCCCACATCAAGGAATCATGCGTCATATCAACCACCACCGGAGAAGGCCACTCTCATGTATTTTGGACCAGCACCCAGACAGAGGAGAGAGGTCCCACAGCAAGGAATAAGGCGTCATATCAACCCCCACCGGAGAAGGCCACTCTCATTTATTTTGGACCAGCACCCAGACAGAGGATACAGGTCCCACATCAAGGAATCATGCGTCATATCAACCACCACCGGAGAAGGCCACTCTCATTTATTTGGGACCAGCACCCAGACAGAGGAGAGGGGTTTTCACAGCAGAGAATCAGGCATTTAGATCACCCACCACAGGAGTAGGACACCATTTAATGGGACCCCGGCAACCATGTCAGATGGCACAAACATCAGCTTCACATCACCCAGCACAAGAGAAGGCCACTTTGAGAGACTTTGACCCCTGCACCCAGGCGGAGGAGAGGGGTTTTCACAGCAGAGAATCAGGCATTTAGATCACCCACCACAGGAGTAGGACACCATTTAATGGGACCCCGGCAACCATGTCAGATGGCACAAACATCAGCTTCACATCACCCAGCACAAGAGAAGGCCACTTTGAGAGACTTTGACCCCTGCACCCAGACGGAGGAGAGAGGTTTTCACAGCAGAGAATCATGTATTTAGATCACCCACCACAGGAGTAGGACACCATTTAATGGGACCCCGGCAACCATGTCAGATGGCACAAATATCAGCTTCACATCACCCAGCACAAGAGAAGGCCACTTTGAGAGACTTTGACCCCTGCACCCAGGCGGAGGAGAGGGTTTTCACAGCAGAGAATCAGGCATTTAGATCACCCACCACAGGAGTAGGACACCATTTAATGGGACCCCGGCAACCATGTCCAGATGGCACAAACATCAGCTTCACATCACCCACCACAAGAGAAGGCCACTTTGAGAGACTCTGACCCCTGCACCCAGACAGAGGATACAGGTCCCACAGCAAGGAATCATGCGTCATATCACCCTGCACCGGAGAATGTCACTCTCATGTATTTTGGACCAGCACCCAGACAGAGGATACAGGTCCCACAGCATGGAATCATGCGTCATATCACCCACCACCGGAGAAGGCCACTCTCATGTATTTTGGACCAGCACCCAGACAGAGGATACAGGTCCCACAGCATGGAATCATGCGTCATATCACCCACCACCGGAGAAGGCCACTCTCATGTATTTTGGACCAGCACCCAGACAGAGGAGAGGTTCATTCAACTTTGGGTTGCACCGCAAGATCATGGTAAAGTAAAAAAAATGAGGATTCAATAAAGAAGTGCCCCAGAGTACAAGAATACATGGTTGATGGGGAGGAAATGTCTATTCTGCACAAGGGAGGCACAGGTCCTGTGGGATCCATGCCTGGTTCATTTTATGAACGTCAGCTTGTCCACGTTGGCTGTGGACAGGCGGCTGCGTTTGTCAGTAATGGCGCCCCCTGCCGTGCTGAATACACGTTCAGACAAAGCGCTGGCCGCCGGGCAGGCTAGCACCTCCAAGGCATAAAATGCTAACTCTGGCCACGTGGACAATTTGGAGACCCAGAAGTTGAATGGGGCCGAACCATCAGTCAGTACGTGGAGGGTGTGCAGGCGTACTGTTCAACCATGTTAGTGAAATGCTGCCTCCTGCTAACACGTTCCGTATCAGGTGGTTGTGCAGTTAGCTGTGGCGTGGAGACAAAACTTTTCCACATTTCTGCCATGCTAACCCTGCCCTCAGAAGAGCTGGCCGTGACACTGCTGCGTTGGCGACCTCTTGCTCCTCTTCTGCCTTCGCCTTGGGCTTCCACCTGTTCCCCTGTGACATTTGGGAATGCTCTCAGGAGCGCCTCTACCAGCGTGCGCTTGAACTCGCGCATCTTCCTATCACGGCTCCAGTGCAGGAAGTAAGGTGGGCACATTGTCTTTGTATCGGGGATCCAGCAGGGTGGCAACCCAGTAGTCCGCACACGTTAAAATGTGGGCAACTCTGCTGTCGTTGCGCAGGCACTGCAGCATGTAGTCGCTCATGTGTGCCAGGCTCCCCAGAGGTAAGGACAAGCTGTCCTCTGTGGGAGGCGTATCGTCATCGTCCTCCGTATCCCCCAGCCACGCACCAGTGATGGGCCTGAGCTGTGTCGGGTGCCACCCCGCTGTGAACCTGCTTCATCCTCATCCTCCTCCACCTCCTCCTCATCCTCCTCGTCCTCCAGTAGTGGGCCCTGGCTGGCCACATTTGTACCTGGCCTCTGCTGTTGCAAAAAACCTCCCTCTGAGCCACTTCTAACAGACTGGCCTGAAAGTGCTAAAAATGACCCCTCATCCTCCTCCTCCTCCTCCTCCTCCTCCTGGGCCACCTCCTCTTCCATCATCGCCCTAAGCGTTTTCTCAAGGAGACATAGAAGTGGTATTGTAACGCTGATAACGGTGTCATCGCCACTGGCCATGTTGGTGGAGTACTCGAAACAGCGCAACAGGGCACACAGGTCTCGCATGGAGGCCCAATCATTGGTGGTGAAGTGGTGCTGTTCCGCAGTGCGACTGACGCGTGCGTGCTGCAGCTGAAACTCCACTATGGCCTGCTGCTGCTCGCACAGTCTCTCCAGCATGTGCAAGGTGGAGTTCCACCTGGTGGGCACGTCGCATATGAGGCGGTGGCGGGAAGGCCGAGGTTACGCTGTAGCGCAGACAGGCGAGCAGCGGCAGGATGTGAGCGCCGGAATCGCGCACAGACGGCCCTCACTTTATGCAGCAGCTCTGACATGTTGGGGTAGTTGTGAATGAACTTCTGCACCACCAAATTCAGCACATGCGCCAGGCAAGGGATGTGCGTCAAACCGGCTAGTCCCAGAGCTGCGACGAGATTTCGCCCATTATCGCACACCACCAGGCCGGGCTTGAGGCCCACCGGCAGCAACCACTGGTCGGTCTGTTGTTCAATACCCCGCCACAACTCCTGCGCGGTGTGGGGCCTGTCCCCCAAACATATGAGTTTCAGAATGGCCTGCTGACGTTTACCCGGGCTGTGCTGAAGTTGGTGGTGAAGGTGTGTGGCTGACTGGATGAGCTGGTGGAAGCAGAGGAGGAGGAAGCCGAGTAGGAGGAGGAGGCTACAGGAGGCAAACAATGATGCCCTGTGATCCTTGGCGGCGGAAGGACGTGCGCCAAGGAACTCTCCGCCTGGGGCCCAGCCGCCACTACATTTACCCAGTGTGCAGTTAGGGAGATATAGCGTCCCTGGCCGTGCTTACTGGTCCACGTATCTGTGGTTAGGTGGACCTTGCCACAAATGGCGTTGCGCAGTGCACACTTGATTTTATCGGACACTTGCATGTGCAGGGAAGGCACGGCTGTCTTGGAGAAGTAGTGGCGGCTGGGGACAACATACTGTGGGACAGCCATGGACATCAGCTGTTTGAAGCTGTCTGTGTCCACCAGCCTGAATGACAGCATTTCAAAGGCCAGTAGTTTAGAAATGCTGGCATTCAGGCCCAGGGCTCGAGGGTGGCTAGGTGGGAATTTACGCTTTCTCTCAAGGTTTGTGAGATGGAGAGCTGAACGCTGCCGTGTGACATGGTGGAGATGCTTGGTGAGCGCAGGTGGTGGTGTCGCTGGCACATCCTCTGTTTGGTGGGCGGCAGGTGCCAACATTCCTCCCGAGGCGGAGGAAGAGGCCGAGGCAGCAGCAGAAGAGGGAGCAGGGGAGCCTGAGTGAGTTCCTTGCTTTTAAGGTGTTTACTCCACTGCAGTTCATGCTTTGCATGTAGATGCCTGGTCATGCAGGTTGTGCTAAGGTTCAGAACGTTAATGCCTCGCTTCAGGATCTGATGGCACAGCGTGCAAACCACTCGGGTCTTGTCGTCAGCACATTGTTTAAAGAAGTGCCATGCCAGGGAACTCCTTGAAGCTGCCTTTGGGGTGCTCGGTCCCTGGTGGCGGTGGCCTGTATCAGGCGAACTCTCTTGGCGGCGGCTGTTCTGCTTTTGCCCCCTGCTCCCTCTTTTTGCTACGCTGTTGGCTCGGTCTCACCACTGCCTCTTCCTCTGAACTATGAAAGTCAGTGGCACGACCTTCATTCCATGTGGGGTCTAGGACCTCATCGTCCCCTGCATCGTCTTCCACACAGTCTTCCTCCCTGTCCTCCTGTTCGGTCTGCACACTGCAGAAAGAGCGCAGCAGTTGGCACCTGTGTTTCGTCATCATCAGAGACGTGCGGACTCCGATGAGGTGGTATTCCCATGTCCTCATCATCAGTAAACATCAGAGGTTGTGCATCAGTGCATTCTATGTCTTCCACCACAGGGGAAGGGCTAGGTGGATTCCCTTGGGAAACCCTGCCAGCAGAGTCTTCAAACAGCATAAGAGACTGCTGCATAACTTGAGGCTCAGACAGTTTCCCTGATATGCATGGGGGTGATGTGACAGACTGATGGGCTTGGTTTTCAGGTGCCACCTGTGCGCTTTCTGCAGAAGACTGGGTGGGAGATAATGTTGTGAACGTGCTGGATCCACTGTCGGCCACCCAATTGACTAGCGCCTGTACCTGCTCAGGCCTTACCATCCTTAGAACGGCATTGGGCCCCACCAAATATCGCTGTAAATTCTGGCGGGTACTGGAACTTGAGGTAGTTGGTTCACTAGGACGTGTGGCTGTGGCAGAATGGCCACGTCCTCTCCCAGCACCAGAGGGTACACTAACACCACCACGACCGCGTCCGCGTCCCTTACTAGATGTTTTCCTCATTGTTACCGTTCACCAAGCACCACAATAAGGAAAAAAATATTTGGCCCAATGTATTGATTTCAAATTCAGGCCTTTTTTACAGGCACCTACCACTATCTGCCTATTTGTTTATGTAGCTTATTACACTAATCCAGGCACAGCAGTAACCACTGATTTAGGGGAATATCTCTTTTAGGGCAAGTATTTAGGCCCTGGATGAAAGGTATCCTTTTATGGACAGATTTACAATGGGCCTGCAACAGCTGTGACACCAGATTTAGGGTATTGCTATTTTGGCAAGTGAATTTCACCCCAGAAGAAAATATATGTTTTTGCGGATACTAATATAGTTTGCCAGGCTCAGCTGTGACACCAGATTTAGTGGATTGCTATTTTGGCAAGTGAATTTCACCCCAGAACAAAATATATGTTTTTGCGGATACTATTATAGTTTGACAGGCTCAGCTGTGACACCAGATTTAGGGGTTGCTATATTGGCAAGTGAATTTCACCCCAGAAGAAAATATATGTTTTTGCGGATACTAATATAGTTTGCCAGGCTCAGCTGTGACACCAGATTTAGGGTGTTGCTATTTTGGCAAGTGAATTTCACCCCAGAAGAAAATATATGTTTTTGCGGATACTAATATAGTTTGCCAGGCTCAGCTGTGACACCAGATTTAGGGTGTTGCTATTTTGGCAAGTGAATTTCACCCCAGAACAAAATATATGTTTTTGCGGATACTAATATAGTTTGCCAGGCTCAGCTGTGACACCAGATTTAGTGGTATTGCTATTTTGGCAAGTGAATTTCACCCCAGAACAAAATATATGTTTTTGCGGATACTAATATAGTTTGCCAGGCTCAGCTGTGACACCAGATTTAGTGGATTGCTATTTTGGCAAGTGAATTTCACCCCAGAACAAAATATATGTTTTTGCGGATACTAATATAGTTTGCCAGGCTCAGCTGTGACACCAGATTTAGAGTGATTGCTATTTTGGCAAGTGAATTTCACCCCAGAACAAAATATATGTTTTTGCGGATACTAATATAGTTTGCCAGGCTCAGCTGTGACACCAGATTTAGTGGTGTTGCTATTTTGGCAAGTGAATTTCACCCCAGAAGAAAATATATGTTTTTGCGGATACTAATATAGTTTGCCAGGCTCAGCTGTGACACCAGATTTAGTGGATTGCTATTTTGGCAAGTGAATTTCACCCCAGAACAAAATATATGTTTTTGCGGATACTAATATAGTTTGCCAGGCTCAGCTGTGACACCAGATTTAGTGGATTGCTATTTTGGCAAGTGAATTTCACCCCAGAAGAAAATATATGTTTTTGCGGATACTAATATAGTTTGCCAGGCTCAGCTGTGACACCAGATTTAGAGGTGTTGCTATTTTGGCAAGTGAATTTCACCCCAGAAGAAAATATATGTTTTTGCGGATACTAATATAGTTTGCCAGGCTCAGCTGTGACACCAGATTTAGAGGATTGCTATTTTGGCAAGTGAATTTCACCCCAGAAGAAAATATATGTTTTGCGGATACTAATATAGTTTGCCAGGCTCAGCTGTGACACCAGATTTAGGGTGTTGCTATTTTGGCAAGTGAATTTCACCCCAGAAGAAAATATATGTTTTTGCGGATACTAATATAGTTTGCCAGGCTCAGCTGTGACACCAGATTTAGTGGATTGCTATTTTGGCAAGTGAATTTCACCCCAGAACAAAATATATGTTTTTGCGGATAATAATATAGTTTGCCAGGCTCAGCTGTGACACCAGATTTAGTGGATTGCTATTTTGGCAAGTGAATTTCACCCCAGAACAAAATATATGTTTTTGCGGATAATAATATAGTTTGCCAGGCTCAGCTGTGACACCAGATTTAGTGGATTGCTATTTTGGCAAGTGAATTTCACCCCAGAAGAAAATATATGTTTTTGCGGATACTAATATAGTTTGCCAGGCTCAGCTGTGACACCAGATTTAGGGTGTTGCTATTTTGGCAAGTGAATTTCACCCCAGAAGAAAATATATGTTTTTGCGGATACTAATATAGTTTGCCAGGCTCAGCTGTGACACCAGATTTAGAGGATTGCTATTTTGGCAAGTGAATTTCACCCCAGAAGAAAATATATGTTTTTGCGGATACTAATATAGTTTGCCAGGCTCAGCTGTGACACCAGATTTAGGGTGTTGCTATTTTGGCAAGTGAATTTCACCCCAGAAGAAAATATATGTTTTTGCGGATACTAATATAGTTTGCCAGGCTCAGCTGTGACACCAGATTTAGAGGATTGCTATTTTGGCAAGTGAATTTCACCCCAGAACAAAATATATGTTTTTGCGGATACTAATATAGTTTGCCAGGCTCAGCTGTGACACCAGATTTAGTGGATTGCTATTTTGGCAAGTGAATTTCACCCCAGAACAAAATATATGTTTTTGCGGATAATAATATAGTTTGCCAGGCTCAGCTGTGACACCAGATTTAGTGGATTGCTATTTTGGCAAGTGAATTTCACCCCAGAACAAAATATATGTTTTTGCGGATACTAATATAGTTTGCCAGGCTCAGCTGTGACACCAGATTTAGTGGATTGCTATTTTGGCAAGTGAATTTCACCCCAGAAGAAAATATATGTTTTTGCGGATACTAATATAGTTTGCCAGGCTCAGCTGTGACACCAGATTTAGGGTGATTGCTATTTTGGCAAGTGAATTTCACCCCAGAAGAAAATATATGTTTTTGCGGATACTAATATAGTTTGCCAGGCTCAGCTGTGACACCAGATTTAGAGGATTGCTATTTTGGCAAGTGAATTTCACCCCAGAACAAAATATATGTTTTTGCGGATACTAATATAGTTTGCCAGGCTCAGCTGTGACACCAGATTTAGGGTGTTGCTATTTTGGCAAGTGAATTTCACCCCAGAAGAAAATATATGTTTTGCGGATACTAATATAGTTTGCCAGGCTCAGCTGTGACACCAGATTTAGAGGATTGCTATTTTGGCAAGTGAATTTCACCCCAGAACAAAATATATGTTTTTGCGGATAATAATATAGTTTGCCAGGCTCAGCTGTGACACCAGATTTAGTGGATTGCTATTTTGGCAAGTGAATTTCACCCCAGAACAAAATATATGTTTTTGCGGATAATAATATAGTTTGCCAGGCTCAGCTGTGACACCAGATTTAGTGGATTGCTATTTTGGCAAGTGAATTTCACCCCAGAACAAAATATATGTTTTTGCGGATAATAATATAGTTTGCCAGGCTCAGCTGTGACACCAGATTTAGTGGATTGCTATTTTGGCAAGTGAATTTCACCCCAGAAGAAAATATATGTTTTTGCGGATACTAATATAGTTTGCCAGGCTCAGCTGTGACACCAGATTTAGGGTGTTGCTATTTTGGCAAGTGAATTTCACCCCAGAAGAAAATATATGTTTTTGCGGATACTAATATAGTTTGCCAGGCTCAGCTGTGACACCAGATTTAGAGGATTGCTATTTTGGCAAGTGAATTTCACCCCAGAACAAAATATATGTTTTTGCGGATAATAATATAGTTTGCCAGGCTCAGCTGTGACACCAGATTTAGTGGATTGCTATTTTGGCAAGTGAATTTCACCCCAGAACAAAATATATGTTTTTGCGGATAATAATATAGTTTGCCAGGCTCAGCTGTGACACCAGATTTAGTGGATTGCTATTTTGGCAAGTGAATTTAACCCCAGAACAAAATATATGTTTTTGCGGATACTAATATAGTTTGCCAGGCACAGCTGTGACACCAGATTTAGGGTGTTGCTATTTTGGCAAGTGAATTTCACCCCAGAAGAAAATATATGTTTTTGCGGATACTAATATAGTTTGCCAGGCACAGCTGTGACACCAGATTTAGGGTGTTGCTATTTTGGCAAGTGAATTTCACCCCAGAACAAAATATATGTTTTGGAGGAAACACTAATATATTTTGCCAGCCACTGCTGAAACCACTGATGTATGGTATTGCTATTTTGGCAATTGAATTTAACCCCAAACCAAAATATCTGTTTTGGCGGACACTATTATATTTTGCCAGCCACTGCTGAAACCACTGATGTATGGTTTTGCTATTTTGCCAATTGAATTTCACCCCAGAAAATAATCTATCCTTTGCCAGACAGCAGACAGTATTATGCTTGTCTAGCCAAAGCTGGAACACCAGATTTAGGGGATTGGTATTTGGGCAATTGTATTTAACCCCTTAATAAAATATAGAAATTGCTATCCTGAGTTTCTAGGGGTGACAATTAGCACAGCCAAGCCCCTGATGGAGGATATAGCAAAAAAAAAAATAGTATTGAAGCATTGATGGATGTGTGGCAGCTTGTTCTGGAGCACCACAAGTCACAAAATGGCCGCCCGATCAACCCAGAAAATAAGTGACAGAAAAACGCTCTGTGCAGCCAAAAACCAGCAATCAAGTAAATAGCAGAAGTTCACTGATTCTCAGCTGCAGATCGATCCGTTCATTAGGTGCTGTTGCTGACTTTTCCCTGCCTATCTCGCCCTCACAGAAGCTGCATCCTCTCCCTACACTAGTCAGAGCAGTGTGACGTGCGGCGCTACGTGACTCCAGCTTAAATAGAGGCTGGGTCACATGCTGCACTTGGCCAATCACAGCCATGCCATTAGTAGGCATGGCTGTGATGGCTTCTTAGGGCAAGAAGTAAGACGCTAGCTGATTGGCTGCTGTGCAGCCCTTCAGAAAGCGGGAAGAAATCGACGAACACCGAACCCGAACCCGAACTTTTTTGAAAATGTCCGGGTTCGGGTCCGGGTCCCGGACACCCCAAAATTCGGTACGAACCCGAACGATGCGCGAACTGTTCGCTCAACACTAGTGGTGTGCCATAGATCTCTACCTATTACTGTTATTGAGATAGACATGTATAAAAATGATAATTGAGGCACACATATGCATGTCATATTATTAATATGAATGTTTAATTATGCTAAAACATGATAAATATACAGTTCCTTTTATGTTTTGGGTACATATGCAATGTGCTGCCTCCCAGGGCCGATTGTGTCCCAGGTTTATAGGAATGCCGAGTGGTGTGGTCTTGATAGTCTCTGTATGTGTCACGATGCTTCTACCTGGATACCATCGCTTCCGAGGGTTTGGCTCTGAAGCAATAAAAAGGATAAGTAATGGTGAAGGTGGAGAATAAGTCGAGTCCAGACTTTTATAAAGTATACAGCTTTATTTGAATCAACTTATATCCAGACAATATTCAGACTCTCTCTTGGTACCAGCAGACTTTTACATAAACTGGCAGGCAAACTTGAGTACTCTGCTTTCTCTTTTTGCTGTGCTAAACTCTGCTCTATTCTGGCAGCTAGACTTTAGGACTATTCTGGTATCTCGGGAGTGAGGTGCATTTGGCCCTTGTGACACTCTGTAGGTGAATCTGCAAGGAGCTATGGTCCTCTATGAGCTGCTTTCCTCTGGAAGGACTACTGTTACAGGAGGGGGGCCTCCCTTCACTGCTATATCTTGGCACGTCTGCATCTCACGCTGCCCTGGCTTAGACTGACTAGACACTTTCTGCTGCCCCTCCCTTGGTAGGAAATGGTACTAGCCCACTTCTGCCCAAAAGGGGGAGAATGGAATGGTAAGTTCCATTCTATTTAAAGATCTCTCTGCCATATGCCACCTGCTGGTGAACCAGGCATATAACATGTAATACAACAAATAACAGTTACATAGCAGAACAATTAATTCACAGTGGAAGAGGACCTGGAATAAATACACAGATGACATTGTGGTTAGCCCATTAGAGACCGTTGCAGGGTATAGGAATGGTAATAGCACTCTGGGGTATTACACATACCACTTTTATGCTGACACACACAAATTTACCTCTCTGGTCCAGATATCAACACTGTACTGTCCAGAACCCCACAATGCCTATCTTCTATATCCTCCTTCTTCTTCTCTCGCTTTCATCTTTCCCTCATCTGTCTCAAACCCCCCAGCAGACTTATTTATCATGATCAATGGCTGCACACTATCGCCAGTCCACCAAGTCTGCTTCCTTGGAGTAGCCTTTGATTCTTCTCTGTCCTTCAAACCTCACATCCAAACCCTACCACCTGCTGCCTCCAACATCAAAATATCTCTCACATCTGTGCATTCCTCAGCCAAGAGTCTGCAAAATGCTTGTACATGCCATTATCATCTCGCACCTAGACTACTGTAACATCCTGCTATGTGGTCTTCCATCTAGCACCCTCGCACACCTCCAATCTATCCTCAACTCTGCTGCCTGACTAATCCACCTCTCCCCCAGTACTCCTCTGCAATTTTCTCTGCAAATCTCTACACTGGCTCCCCATTGTCCAGTAAATTCAGTTTAAAATACTAACAAATACATATACGACTGTCGTCAACCTGTCCCCTCTGTATATCTTTGAGCTACTGTCAAGATACATCCCCACACATAATCTCCGATCGTCGCAAGACCTCCTTCTCTCCTCGTATCACTTCTTCCCACAATCGGCTCCAAGATTTCTCCGGTACATCTCCCGTACTCTGGAATAGGGATGAGCGAACCCGAACTGTATAGTTCGGGTTCGTACCGAAATTTTGGGGTGTTCGTGACACAGACCCTAACCCAAACATTTACGTAAAAGTTCGGGTTCGGGTTCGTTGTTCGGCGATTTCTATGGCGCATTTTGAAAGCCAAGCCTGCAAAGCAGCCAATCAACAAGCTTCATACTATTTGCCCCAAGAGGCCATCACAGCCATGCCTACTATTGGCATGGCTGTGATTTACCAAGTGCAGCATGTGACCCAGCCTCTATTTAGGATGGAGTCACGTCATGCCGCATGTCACTTTGCTCTGATTAGCGTAGGGATAGGATGCAGCTGCTGTTAGGGCAGGGATTAACTCAGCAAAAACAATTAATGAAGTGATCGATCTACAGCTCTGAATCATTCAACTTCTGCTAGTCAATTGCTCACTGTTTTCAGGCTGCCCAGAGCGTTTTTCTGTCACTTTTTTCTGTGGTGATCGGCGTCCAATTTGTGTCTTGTGGTACGCCAGCACAAGCTGCCACCAAGTCCATTTATCCATCAATAGTAGGGTTTTTTTATTTTTTTGCTATATCCTACATCAGGGGCTTGGCTGTGCTTATTGTCACCCCTAGAAACTCAGGATAGAATTTTCAATATTTGGTGTTCCAGCTGTGACTGGAGAAGTTTCATAGTGTCCGTAAAAGTATAGCTTTTGTTCTGGGTTGAAATTCAATTACCAAAATAGCAATATTGTAAATCTGGTGTTCCAGCTGTGACTGGACAAGTTTCATAGTGTCCGTCAAAGGATATATTATTTTCTGGGGTTAAATTCAGTTGCAAAAATAGAAATACCGTAAATCTGGTGTTCCAACTGTGACTGGACAAGTTTCATAGTGTCCGTCAAAGGATATATTATTTTCTGGGGTGAAATTCAGTTGCAAAAATAGAAATACCGTAAATCTGGTGTTCCAGCTGTGACTGGACAAGTTTCATAGTGTCCGTCAAAGGATATATTATTTTCTGGGGTGAAATTCAGTTGCAAAAATAGAAATACCGTAAATCTGGTGTTCCAGCTGTGACTGGACAAGTTTCATAGTGTCCGTCAAAGGATATATTATTTTTTGGGGTTAAATTCAGTTGCAAAAATAGAAATACCGTAAATCTGGTGTTCCAGCTGTGACTGGACAAGTTTCATAGTGTCCGTCAAAGGATATATTATTTTCTGGGGTGAAATTCAGTTGCAAAAATAGAAATACCGTAAATCTGGTGTTCCAGCTGTGACTGGACAAGTTTCATAATGTCCGTAAAAGTATTGCTTTTGTTCTGGGTTGTGTGGTAAGGTGCAGGGTGCCGTTGTAGATGGTAGGTACGTGTCACCGAGGTTCATAGCCTCGGTGAGGTAAGAGCCGTTTTGTTGATGTCAGTAGCAGGTAGTGCTACTGACACAGTTGCTAAATAGCGTGGCTGCAAAGCCGATCCGGGCCGGCTCTTACCGGGAGCAGCTAAAGTGTAGGGTGGGTGGCTGCTCCCCACGACCCAGTCCTGGTTTTGGGGCTGGGTTTAAAACTCAGCCAGCACCAGCAGCTGTCTCTGTGATTGTCCCGGAGCTGCTGATCGTGCTGTGGAGCTCCCTGGGCTGGAAGCAAGAGCCCAGCAAGGAGGTGTGCAGTCGGCCTGGAAGCCTGTGGTGAATTGTCTTGCGGCTGGGCTGACAGCCAGGTGCGAACCTGCACCTAAACCTCCCAGGTGATTGGAAACTGTATGTGACTTTTTGTTTTGCCTCACGTTTTTCTGATGGGTGTGAATTAACACCAAGTGACTGTTTGCTGTATACTTTATGCAAGTGTGAATTAAACACTGTTTTGCTGCACTTTCTGGACTCCCTTTTGCCTCTGTACTGCACCCGCACCGCTATCTACCAGAGCAACTCCCCACAGTTGAAATTCAATTACCAAAAGAGCAATACCGTAAATCTGGTGTTCCAGCTGTGACTGGACAAGTTTCACAGTGTCTGTCAAAAGATATATTATTTTCTGGGGTGAAATTCAGTTGCAAAAATAGAAATACCGTAAATCTGGTGTTCCAGCTGTGATTGGACAAGTTTCATAGTGTCCGTAAAAGTATAGCTTTTGTTTTGGGTTGAAATTCAATTACCAAAATAGCAATACCATAAATCTGGTGTTCCAGCTGTGATTGGACAAGTTTCATAGTGTCCGTAAAAGTATAGCTTTTTTTTTGGGTTGAAATTCAATTACCAATATAGCCATACTGTAAATCTGGTGTTCCAGCTGTGACTGGACAAGTTTCATAGTGTCCGTCAAAGGATATATTATTTTCTGGGGTGAAATTCAGTTACAAAAATAGAAATACCGTAAATCTGGTGTTCCAGCTGTGACTGGACAAGTTTCATAGTGTCCGTCAAAGGATATATTATTTTCTGGGGTGAAATTCAGTTGCAAAAATAGAAATACTGTAAATCTGGTGTTCCAGCTGTGACTGGACAAGTTTCATAGTGTCAATTGGGTGGCCAACAGTGGATTCAGCACTTTCACAACATTATCTCCCACCCAGTCTTCTGCAAAAAGCGCACAGATCGCGCCTGAAAACCAAGCCCATCAGTCTGTCACATCACCCCCATGCATATCAGGGAAACTGTCTGAGCCTCAAGTTATGCAGCAGTCTCTTATGCTGTTTGAAGACTCTGCTGGCAGGGTTTCCCAAGGGAATCCACCTAGCCCTTCCTCAGTGGTGGAAGACATAGAATGCACTGACGCACAACCACTTATGTTTCCTGATGATGAGGACATGGGAATACCACCTCATCAACTGCTGCGTCTTTTTGCAGACCGAACAGGAGGTCAGGGAGGAAGACTGTTTGGAAGACGATGCAGGGGACAATGAGGTCCTAGACCCCACATGGAATGAAGGTCATGCCACTGACTTTCATAGTTTAGAGGAAGAGGCAGTGGTGAGACAGAGCCAACAGAATAGCAAAAGAGGGAGCAGGGGGCAAAAGCAGAACAGCCGCCGCCAAGAGAGTTCGCCTGCTACTGACCACTGCCACCAGGGACCGAGCACCCCAAAGGCAGCTTCAAGGAGTTCCCTGGCATGGCACTTCTTCAAACAATGTGCTGATGACAAGACCCGAGTGGTTTGCACGCTGTGCCATCAGAGCCTGAAGCGTGGCATTAACGTTCTGAACCTTAGCACAACCTGCATCACCAGGCATCTACATGCAAAGCATGAACTGCAGTGGAGTAAACACCTTAAAAACAAGGAACTCACTCAGGCTCCCCCCGCTCCCTCTTCTGCTGCTGCCTTGGCCTCTTCTCTTGCCTCGGGAGGAATGTTAGCACCTGCCGGCCACCAAACAGGGGATGTGCCACCAACACCACCACCTCAGTCACCAAGCATCTCCACCATGTCACACGGCGGCGTTCAGCTCTCCATCTCACAAACATTGGAGAGAAAGCGTAATTTCCCACCTACCCACCCTCGAGCCCTGGGCCTGAATGCCAGAATTTCTAAACTACTGGCCTTTGAAATGCTGTCATTGAAGCTGGTGGACACAGACAGCTTCAAACAGTTGATGGCAATGGCTGTCCCACAGTATGTTGCTCCCAGCCGCCACTACTTCTCCAAGAGAGCCGTGCCTTCCCTGCACAACCAATTTTGTTCTGGGGTGAAATTCAATTGCCAAAATAGCAATACCGTAAATCTGGAGTTCCAGCTATGACTGGACAAGTTTCATAGTGTCCGACATAGGATATATTATTTTCTGCTGTGAAATTCAGTTGCAAATATAGAAATACCGTAAATCTGGTGTTCCAGCTGTGACTGGACAAGTTTAATAGGTTCCGGCAAAGGATATATTTTGTTCTGGGGTGAAATTCAATTGCCAAAATAGCAATACCGTAAATCTGGTGTTCCAGCTATGACTGGACAAGTTTCATAGTGTCCGTCATAGGATATATTATTTTCTGGGGTGAAATTCAGTTACAAAAATAGAAATACTGTAATTCTGGTGTTCCAGCTGTGACTGGACAAGTTTAATAGTGTCCGGCAAAGTATATATTTTGTTCTGGGTTAAATTCAATTGCGAAAAAAGCAATACCATAAATCTGGTGTCCCAGCAGTGGCTGGCCAAGTATCATAGTGTCCGTCAAAGGATTTATTATTTTCTGGGGTTAAATTCAGTTGCCAAAATAAATATACAGTAAATCTGGTGTTCCAGCTGTGACTGGACAAGTTTAATAGTGTCCGTCACAGGATATATTATTTTCTGGGGTGAAATTCAATTGCCAAAATAGCAATACCGTAAATCAGTGGTTTCAGCTGTGGCTGGCCAAGTTTAATAGTGTCCGGCAAAGGGTAGATTTTGTTCTGGGGTGAAATTATATTGCCAAAATAGCAATCCCCTAAATCTGGTGTCCCAGCAGTGGCTGGCCAAGTTTAATAGTGTCCAGCAAAGGATAGATTTTGTTCTGTCGTGAAATTCAATTGCCAAGATAGCAATACCATAAATCAATGGTTCCAGCTGTGGCTGGCCAAGTTTAATACTGTCCGGCAAAGGATAGATTTTAAATTGTTGGATGAAATATTACCATTTTTGCCAGGTACAAACCCCTGCACTGCATAACTAACAGGGAACTTACAATTGGCTGTTACATTCTTGCAGGAAATAGCAAAAAGCCTTTTTGGGCTGTGAAGCCAAAGGTAGTCGCCCATAACTGGTTTTTAATTTTTAATTTTTTTTAATAAATTAGTGTAGAGTCTTAACCAAAACATTGGGAAAATATAAAAAATAAAGCAAAGTGTAAGTGCACGGTAGTATAACAGTGGTTGGGTGAGGCCGCTATACTTGTCTATTCTGCATAAGGTACAAACAAGTCCTGTGGGATCCATGCCTGGTTCTTTTTAATAAACGAAAGCTTGCCCACATTGTCTGCGGACAGGTGGCTGCACTTGTCTGTGATAATGCCACCAGCCATGCTAAACACACGTTCAGACAATACAGTGGCTGCAGGGTAGGTCAGCACCTCCAAGGCGTAAAGGGCAACTTCAAGACATGTGCCCAATTTGATGACCCAGAATTTGAATGGGGCAGACCCAGTGGCGTAGCTAGAAATGATTGGGCACCACAGCAAATTTTTTAATGGGGCCCCCCTCCCCCAGTAATTTTTGCGCAAACCCCTTCCTTTCATGCCGCCATGCCTGTGGCTAATAAAGATCGCTCTCTCAGACCAGGCCCAGCAGCTGTTATATTCGCTTTCTGCCACTGTATATTATTTCATTGTATAATACTGTTAGTATTATGTTGCTGAAATGCTGCCTCCTTCTAAGATGATCCAGATCTGTTGGTGGTGCAGGTTGTTGTGGCGTGATGACAAAGCTTTTCCACATTTTGCCCATGCATACCCTGCCTTCTGAGGTGTTGCTGGTGACCCAGCTACATTGGCAAATTCTTCCTCCTCTGCCTTCACCTTGTGCTTCCACTGAGTCCCCGGTGTCAGGTGTGAATGCCATCAGCAGCGTGTCTACTAGCGGGCTCATCTTCCTATTACACTCCAGTGAGGAAATTAAGGACGGCACGTTGTTCTTGTAACAGGGATGCAACAGGGTGGTCACCCAGTAATCGGCAAACGTTAGAATGTGGCAGTAACTGGGCGGTCTTTGAGCAGGCACTGCAGCACGTAGTCGCTCAGGTCTGCCAGGCTGCCCAGAGGCAAGGACAAGCTATCCTCTTTGAGGGAGGTATATCGTCTGTGTCCTCTGTATCCCCCAGCGTTCCTCCTACTCCTCTTCCTCATCCTTCAGAACTGTGCCCTGGCTGGACAATTGTGTTCCAGGCCAGGGCCTATGTTGGTACAGATACCCACCCTCCGAGCCACTTGTATTTGGTTGGCCTTAAGTTAAGGATAAGGCGTGTATATAGTTTTGCTTCTTTATATGGTTAGTTTAGCTGCCTTATAGTTATTTTAATATGTTTTTAAGTAAATTTGTAAATAGTTTGTTAATGGTTTGAGTGAAGGGGGGGGGGTGTTGAGTGTGTAGGGTGTGAGGCTGTTTGGTTTTATTTTCCAACTGCTTTCTACACTGTCTATACTGCCACTGTATCTAATTGCATTGTATAATACTGTTGAGGGGGCCCTGACAAAGTCTTTTAGTCCTCCTCCACCTCCTCCTCCTGGATGGGCCCCTTTGAGGTCAGGGACCCAAAACAGTGTGCTTTCCACACTTCCCTGTAGCTACGCCCCTGGGCAAACCCATCAGTTAGTACGTGTACTCTTCCACCATGTTGCTGAAATGCTGCTTCCTGCTAAGACGTTCCAGATCTGCTGGTGGTGCAGGTTGTTGTGGCATGATGACAAAGCTTTCCCACATTTTGCCAATGCTAACCCAGTCTTCAGAGGTGCTGATGGTGACCCAGCTGCCCATGAGCTGGCTTGCGTGCCACCCTGCTGAGAACACGGTTCCTCCTCATCCTCCAGAACTGTGCCCTGGCTGGACAATTGTGTTCCAGGCCAGGGACTATGTTGGTGCAGGAACCCACCCTTCGAGCTACTTTGATGTCACTGGCCTTAAGATAAGGCGTGTATAAAATTTTGTTTGTATATATAGTAAGTTTAGCTGCATTATATTTTAATATGTTTTTAAGAAAATTTGTAAATAGTTTGTTAATGGTTTGAGTGAAAGGGGGGTGGGGTTGTTGTGTGTGTTCGATTAACTGAATTGATTTTTACTGTCTGGTGTTTTGGAATTTCTGCACCCCAAATTCAGCACATGTGGCAGGCAGGGTATGTGTGTCAAACCGGCTAGGCCCAGACCTGCTAGTATATTTCGCCCATTAGCGCACAACACCAGGCTGGCCTGGAGGCTCAGTGGCACCAACCAATGGTCGGTCTGTTGTTCCATGCCTGTCCACAGCTCCTGCTCGGTGCGGAGTTTGTCCCACAAACACACAAGTTTTAAAACAACTTGCTGTCGTTTCCCCCTGGCTGTGCTGCTGTGGGTGGTGAAGGTGTTACGCTGAGTGGATGAGGAGGAGGTAAAGGAGAAGGAAGCCGAGTAGGAGGAGGAGGAGGAGGAGAAGGAGGTAACAGGATACAAAGAGAAATGCCCAGCAATCCTCGGGGGCGGAAGGACATCCGCAAAAATGCTATCCGCCTTTCAGATCCCGAACCCGAACATTTTCAGGAAGTTCGGCTGAACTTCTCGAACCCGAACATCCAGGTGTTCGCTCAACTCTAACCATGACCAGATTTACTCTTACCTACTGTGTCCTTCTCCTATACCTTGTAGATTGTAAGTCCTCGGGGGCAGGGTCCTCTCTCGTTCTGTAACAGTTTGTAACTTGTCTTGTTCATGCTTATTGCAATTTCTTTGTATTATTTGAATATGTACAGCATGCAACATAATATTAATAATAATAATAATAATACAGTGTAACATGGAGGGTAGCGAGGGAAGGGGCCTGAGAGCTGCCAGTAGGGATTTATTAGGTTATGATGTCATCCTGTAGTTCACATAGAAAGTATGTCGGGAGACTGACCACTGCTGTCTACACATTAGAGTAAGCTCTGGGCTGGTGATCACAGGTTCTCATAATGAAAGGGTTCAAAATGTATGGAGGCCAATGTAACAAGTTACTAGAATGCTGGTGGCGATTTAGCAATATACTGTATGTAAAATAAAAACAAATCTGGAGTGCTTCTTTATTTTCAAGGCTCCTACTTTAAACCATCACAGACATCTCTGAGTGCATCCCATGGTTTCTGCACATGACAAGCAGGGACTTTTACAAGACTATATCAGGATCTGCGCAGATATGAATTGTTTAAAAATACTTAAAGGGGTTTTCAAATATTTTATAACTGATGACCTGTACTCTATCTGGTCGGTGGGGGTCTGACACCAGGGACCATCACTGACCAGCTGTTTGAGACCTATTTTGCTCCTGTGAGTGCCATACATTGTATAGCGGTTATACTTGGTATTGTAGCTGAGTCCCATTAACTTTTATTGGGCTGAGCTGCTCCAAGGCCACATGACCGATGAATGTGTTGTCACTGGTGTAGGGAAAGTGGTGAGATGGCGGTGATGCTCACAGGAGCACTGGTGCCTTCTCAAACAGCTGATTGGTGGAGGTCCTGGGTGTCGGACCCCCACAATCAGTATAAATTAGCCAGAAAACCCCTTTAACAGTGCATCATTGCCTTGAACTTTTAACAGCAATAGTGCACATATATGTGTAAGGGTACTTTCACACTTGTGTTTTTCTTTTCCAGCATTGAGTTCCGTCAAATGGGCTCAATGCCGGAAAATAACTGATCAGTTATATCCTAATGCATTCTAAATGGAGAGAAATCCATTCAGGATGCATCAGGATGTCTTCAGTTTAGCCACTGAACGGCGTTTTGGACGGAGGATATACCACAGCATGCTGAGCATGTCCTATTCTTGTCTGTTTCGCGGACAAGAATAGGTATTTCTACAATGGGCCGCGTTCTGTTCCGCAAATTGCAGAACGGAATGCGGAGCAGCTTCCATGTTTTGCGGATCCGCAGTTTGGGGACCGCAAAACACATACAGTCGTGTGCATGAAGCCTTAAGGGTATTGCCAAGTTTTGACTTCAAAAACTTCTTTAAAAAAAACAAAAAGAAATGTGTGGTAGCTTATTTGGCACACAGATTATTTGCTAGTTATGAGAACTCCTGCTTGTACATTTCATTCTGCATCATAAAATATGAACAAAACCTGGTTGTGTGGGCCAAGAAATAATTTTATTCAATCTGTCTTACTGTTCTCCACATGTGTTCACTATTGTCAGTTACAGTACCTACATCCTCACATAATAAAGCAACACTTTTGTTAGTTGTACAGTATGTGGCAGTCATTTTTCCAAACACATGCTTTATTTATCAGATTATATTAGCAAAGTTTTCCGAGTACACCAGGATGTCAATTTTATTTCCTTCTGGGAGCCTTGCGCTCTCATTTTATATTGCAAGACACACACGAGGAGGTGTATTAGGCTACTTTCACACTAGCGCCAGTCTTCTCCGACAGGCTGTTCTGGCAGGTGAACAGCCTGCCAGATCCATGCTGCCGCTAGTGCACGCGTGCCATCTGAGGTCCGCTCCGGCTAGCATGCCGAGAGGTGGCCAGAATAAAACTACGACACGTGAAATGGCTGCCGCTAGTGTGAAAGTAGCCTTAGCCCTGAGGAGCACCTTTTAGAGACCCTAAAGGGGTTATCTGACCCCTGAAGTGCCCCCCCATATGCCCAGGCCCCTCACACACAAAGTACTTACCTCGCTCCCCGGCACACGCATCGCTTCTGAAACCCGCATGGTCGTCGCTGCATCTTCCTGTCACGTGGATGAAAACATCCAGCATGGGGGGCAGCCAATATCAGATCGTGACGGGTATGTACCTCCCTATCATCGCGGGTGACGCTAGGGAGGCTCGTCCCTGTCACCGCCTGCTATTGGCTGCCCCCCCCCAACGCTGGATGTTTTCATCCGCGCAACGTGGAGATGCAGTGGTGGCCGCGGGGGTTCAGAAGCGATGCGGGTGCTGGGGAGAGAGATAAGTACAGTTGTGGCCAAAAAATTTGAGAATGACACAAATATTAGTTTTCACAAAGTTTGCTGCTAAACTGCTTTTAGATCTTTGTTTCAGTTGTTTCTGTGATGTAGTGAAATATAATTACACGCACTTCATACGTTTCAAAGGCTTTTATCGACAATTACATGACATTTATGCAAAGAGTCAGTATTTGCAGTGTTGGCCCTTCTTTTTCAGGATCTCTGCAATTCGACTGGGCATGCTCTCAATCAACTTCTGGGCCAATTCCTGACTGATAGCAACCCATTCTTTCATCATCACTTCTTGGAGTTTGTCAGAATTAGTGGGTTTTTGTTTGTCCACCCACCTCTTGAGGATTGACCACAAGTTCTTATGACACAGGACTGATGGTAGCGCTCACCTTTTCTTCTCCGGACAAGCCTTTTTACAAATGCCCCAAAGAACAATTGGAAAGAGGCTTCATCGGAGAATATGACTTTGCCCCATTCCTCAGCAGTCCATTCACCATACTTTCTGCAGAAGATCAATCTGTTCCTGATGTTTTTTTTGGAGAGAAGTAGCTTCTTTGCTGCCCTTCTTGACACTAGGCCATCTTCCAAAAGTCTTCGCCTCACTGTGCATGCAGATGCGCTCACACCTGCCTGCTGCCATTCCTGAGAAAGCTCTGCACTGGTGACACTCCGATCCCACAGCTGAATCCTCTTTAAGAGGACTTTCTTGGATGCCCTGAAGCCTTCTTAACAAGAATTGAACCTCTTTCCTTGAAGTTCTTGATAATCCTATAAATCAGGCATCCTCAAACTGCGGCCCACCAGCTGTTGCAAAACTACAACTCCCAGCATGCCCGAACAGCCAACAGGTATTAGCCTACAGCAGAGCATTGTGGGAGTTGTAGTTTTACAACAGCTGGAGGGCCGCAGTTTGAGGATGCCTGCTATAAATTGTTGATTGAGTAGCCACAATATCCTTGCCTGTGAAGCCATTTTTATGCAACGCAATGATGGCTGCACGCGTTTCTTTGCAGGTCACCATGGTTAACAATGGTAGAACAATGATTTCAAGCATCACCCTCCTTTTAACATGTCAAGTCTGCCATTTTAACCCAATCAGCCTGACATAATGATCTCCAGCCTTGTGCTCGTCAACATTCTCACCTGAGTTAACAAGACGATTACTGAAATTATCTCAGCAGGTCCTTTAATGACAGCAATTAAATGCAGTGGAAAGTTTTTTTGGGGATTAAGTTAATTTTCATGGCAAAGAAGGACTATGCAATTCATCTGATGACTCTTTATAACATTCTGGGGTATATGCAAATTGCTATTATAAAAACTTAAGCAGCAACTTTTCCAATTTCCAATATTTATGTAATTCTCAAAACTTTTGGCCACGACTGTACATTGTGTGTGAGGGGCCCGGGCTTATGGGAGGGCATTTCAGGGGTGAGATTACCCCTTTAAAGTGTAATTGTCATTTTGTTTTTTTAATATAGTGTAGTGTAGGGGTTTTTAAACATTTTTGTAATTTACTTTATTAGGGTAAGGTTTATTTTCACTATAAGGCAGGATGTAAAGAGTCTGTGTAGCAACACTAACTTATCATTGCTAAGGAAAATTTATATTCAGAGTCTACTGTGCGCTGAAGATGTCTATGTGGAACATACTGAGACTTCCAGCATGCCTCTTACCTCACCACCCCAGCCCCTCCATCCTTATATGTGCCCTCTCTGCCCCTCTCTTTGCCTACCTGAGTAGCTGCCTGCTGGCAGCACTGCTTGTTTATTTCTGTATCCTGAGCTGTTCAGTTACTGATTGCAGGAAAGATAGAGAAGTGGCGGCCGCATGGTCGTTGCTAAGGTCTCAAAAGATCCGGGGCTCAAGCCCCAATGTATATATGCCATATTCTTGAATTATCTGGTATTTCTGACCTTGCTCGGTCAGAGCTGAGTACCCGCGCTGTGAAGAGAATACATTTAAAGCTCCAATTCACTTAACAGTAGAGATGAGCGAACACCTGGATGTTCGGGTTAGAGAAGTTCGGCCGAACTTCCCGAAAATGTTCGGGTTCGGGATCCGAACTCGACCTGAACTTTATCCCGAACCCGAACCCCATTGAAGTCAATGGGGACCCGAACTTTTAGGCACTAAAAAGGCTGTAAAATAGTCCAGGAACGGGCTAGAGGGCTGCCAAAGGCAGCAAAATGTAGGTAAATCCCCTGCAAACAAATGTGGATAGGGAAATGAATTAAAATAAAATAAATAAAATTTAACCAATATCAATTGGAGAGAGATCCCACTGCAAGGAATCATGCGTCATATCACTCAACACTGGAGAAGGCCACTTTCAGTTATTTCAGCCCCAGCACCCAGACAGAGGAGAGAGGTCCCACAGCAAGGAATCATGCGTCATATCACCCACCACTGGAGAAGGCCACTTTCAGTTATTTCGGCCCCAGCACCCAGACAGAGGAGAGAGGTCCGACAGCAAGGAATCATGCGTCATATCAACCACCACCGGAGAAGGCCACTCTCAGTTATTTCGGCCCAGCACCCAGACAGAGGAGAGAGGTCCCACAGCAAGGAATCATGCGTCATATCAACCACCACCGGAGAAGGCCACTTTCAGTTATTTCGGCCCCACCACCCAGACAGAGGAGAGGTTCATTTAACTTTGGGTTGCACTGCAAGATCATGGTAAAGTTAAAAAAATGAGGATTCAATAAAGAAGTGCCCCGGAGTACAAGAATACTTGGTTGAGGGGGAGGCAGTTATAAATGTCTATTCTGCACAAGGGAGGGACAGGTCCTGTGGGATCCATGCCTGGTTCATTTTTATGAATGTCAGCTTGTCCACCTTGGCTGTGGACAGGTGGCTGCGTTTGTCAGTAATGATGCCCCCTGCCGTGCTGAATACACGTTCAGACAAAACGCTGGCCGCCGGGCAGGCCAGCACCTCCAAGGCATAAAATGCTAACTCTGGCCAAGTGGACAATTTGGAGACCCAGAAGTTGAATGGGGCCGAACCATCAGTCAGTACGTGGAGGGGTGTGCAGACGTACTGTTCAACCATGTTAGTAAAATGCTGCCTCCTGCTAACACGTTCCGTATCAGGTGGTGGTGCAGTTAGCTGTGGCGTGGAGACAAAACTTTTCCACATTTCTGCCATGCTAACCCTGCCCTCAGAGGAGCTGGCCGTGACACAGCTGCGTTGGCGACCTCTTGCTCCTCCTCTGCCTTCGCCTTGGGCTTCCACCTGTTCCCCTGTGACATTTGGGAATGCTCTCAGGAGCGCCTCTACCAGCGTGCGCTTGTACTCGCGCATCTTCCTATCACGCTCTAGTGTAGGAAGTAAGGTGGGCACATTGTCTTTGTACCGGGGATCCAGCAGGGTGACAACCCACTAGTCCGCACAACTTAAAATGTGGGCAACTCTGCTGTCGTTGCGCAGGCACTGCAGCATGTAGTCGCTCATGTGTGCCAGGCTCTCCAGAGGTAAGGACAAGCTGTCCTCTGTGGGAGGTGTATCGTCATCGTCCTCCGTATCCCCCCAGCCACGCACCAGTGATGGGCCTGAGCTGTGTCGGGTGCCACCCCGCTGTGAACCTGCTTCATCCTCATCCTCCTCCACCTCCTCCTCATCCTCCTTGTTCTCCAGTAGTGGGCCCTGGCTGGCCACATTTGTACCTGGCCTCTGCTGTTGCAAAAAACCTCCCTCTGAGCCACTTCTAACAGACTGGCCTGAAAGTGCTAAAAATGACCCCTCATCTTCCTCCTCCTCCTCCTCCTGGGCCATCTCCTCTTCCATCATCGCCCTAAGCGTTTTCTTAAGGAGACATAGAAGTGGTATTGTAACGCTGATAACGGTGTCATCGCCACTGGCCATGTTGGTGGAGTACTCGAAACAGCGCAACAGGGCACACAGGTCTCGCATGGAGGCCCAATCATTGGTGGTGAAGTGGTGCTGTTCCGCAGTGCGACTGACGCGTGCGTGCTGCAGCTGAAACTCCACTATGGCCTGCTGCTGCTCGCACAGTCTCTCCAGCATGTGCAAGGTTGAGTTCCACCTGGTGGGCACGTCGCATATGAGGCAGTGAGCGGGAAGGCCGAAGTTCCGCTGTAGCGCAGACAGGCAAGCAGCGGCAGGATGTGAACGCCGGAAGCGCGCACAGACGGCCCTCACTTTATGCAGCAGCTCTGACATGTCGGGGTAGTTGTGAATGAACTTCTGCACCACCAAATTCAGCACATGCGCCAGGCAAGGGATGTGCGTCAAACCGGCTAGTCCCAGCGCTGCGACGAGATTTCGCCCATTATCGCACACCACCAGGCCGGGCTTGAGGCCCACCGGCAGAAACCACTCGTCGGTCTGTTGTTCAATACCCCGCCACAACTCCTGCGCGGTGTGGGGCCTGTCCCCCAAACATATGAGTTTCAGAATGGCCTGCTGATGTTTACCCCGGGCTGTGCTGAAGTTGGTGGTGAAGGTGTGTGGCTGACTGGATGAGCTGGTGGAAGCTGAGGAGAAGGAAGCCGAGTAGGAGGAGGAGGCTACAGGAGGCAAAGAATGATGCCCTGCGATCCTTGGCGGCGGAAGGACGTGCGCCAAGGAACTCTCCGCCTGCAGCCCAGCCACCACTACATTTACCCAGTGTGCAGTTAGGGAGATATAGCGTCCCTGGCCGTGCTTACTGGTCCACGTATCTGTGGTTAGGTGGACCTTGCCACAGATGGCGTTGCGCAGTGCACACTTGATTTTATCGGATACTTGGTTGTGCAGGGAAGGCACGGCTGTCTTGGAGAAGTAGTGGCGGCTGGGAACAACATACTGTGGGACAGCCATGGACATCAGCTGTTTGAAGCTGTTCAGGTCCACCAGCCTGAATGACAGCATTTCAAAGGCCAGTAGTTTAGAAATGCTGGCATTCAGGCCCAGGGCCTCGAGGGTGGCTAGGTGGGAATTTACGCTTCTCTCCAAGGTTTGTGAGATGGAGAGCTGAACGCTGCCGTGTGACATGGTGGAGATGCTTGGTGACGCAGGTGGTGTTGTCGGTGGCACATCCTCTGTTTGGTGGGCGGCAGGTGCCAACATTCCTCCCGAGGCGGAGGAAGAGGCCGAGGCAGCAGCAGAAGAGGGAGCAGGGGGAGCCAGAGTGAGTTCCTTGCTTTTAAGGTGTTTACTCCACTGCAGTTCATGCTTTGCATGTAGATGCCTGGTCATGCAGGTTGTGCTAAGGTTCAGAACATTAATGCCTCGCTTCAGGATCTGATGGCACAGCATGCAAATCACTCGGGTCTTGTCGTCAGCACATTGTTTAAAGAAGTGCCATGCCAGGGAACTCCTTGAAGCTGCCTTTGGGGTGCTCGGTCCCTGGTGGCGGTGGCCAGTAGCAGGCAAACTCTCTTGGCGGTGGCTGGTCTGCTTTTGCCCCCTGCTCCCTCTTTTGCTACGCTGTTGGCTCGGTCTCACCACTGCCTTTTCCTCTGAACTATGAAAGTCAGTGGCACGACCTTTATTTCATGTGGGGTCTAGGACCTCATCGTCCCCTGCATCGTCTTCCACACAGTCTTCCTCCCTGACCTCCTGTTCGGTCTGCACACTGCAGAAAGACGCAGCAGTTGGCCCCTGTGCTTCGTCATCATCAGAGACGTGCGGACTCCGATGAGGTGGTATTCCCATGTCCTCATCATCAGGAAACATCAATGGTTGTGCATCAGTGCATTCTATGTCTTCCACCACTGGGGAAGGGCTAGGTGGATTCCCTTGGGAAACCCTGCCAGCAGAGTCTTCAAACAGCATAAGAGACTGCTGCTTAACTTGAGACTCAGACAGTTTTCCTGATATGCATGGGGGTGATGTGACAGACTGATTGGCTTGGTTTTCAGGTGCCACCTGTGCGCTTTCTGCAGAAGACTGGGTGGGAGATAATGTTGTGAACATGCTGGATCCACTGTCGGCCACCCAATTGACTAGCGCTTTTACCTGCTCAGGCCTTACCATCCTTAGAACGGCATTGGGCCCCACCAAATATCGCTGTAAATTTTGGCGGGTACTGGAACCTGAGGTAGTTGGTTCACTAGGACGTGTGGCTGTGGCAGATAGGCCACGTCCTCTCCCAGCACAAGAGGGTACACTAACACCACCACGACCGCGTCCGCGTCCCTTACTAGATGTTTCCCTCATTGTTACCGTTCACCAAGCACCACAATAAGAAAAAAGATATTTGGCCCAATGTATTGATTTCAAATTCAGGCCTTTTTTTACACGCACCTAACACTATCTGCCTATTTATTTATGTAGCGTATTACACTAATCCAGGCACAGCAGTAACCACTGATTTAGGGAAATATCTCTTTTAGGGCTAGTATTTAGGCCCTGGATGAAAGGTATCCTTTTATGGACAGATTTACAATTGGCCTGCAACAGCTCGAACACCAGATTCAGGGTATTGCTATTTTGGCAATTGAATTTCACCCCAGAACAAAATATATGTTTTGGCGGACACTATTATATTTTGCCAGCCACAGCTGAAACCACTGATTTATGGTATTGCTATTTTGGCAATTGAATTTCACCCCAGAACAAAATATATGTTTTGGCGGACACTATGAATCTTGGCCTGCAACAGCTGGGACACCAGATTCAGGGTATTGCTATTTTGGCAATTGAATTTTACCCCAGAACAAAATATATGTTTTTACGGACACTATGAATCTTGGCCTGCAACAGCTGGGACACCAGATTCAGGGTATTGCTATTTTGGCAATTGAATTTCACCCCAGAACAAAATATATGTTTTGGCGGACACTATTATATTTTGCCAGCCACAGCTGATTTATGGTATTGCTATTTTGGCAATTGAATTTCAGCCCAGAACAAAATATATGTTTTGGCGGACACTATTATATTTTGCCAGCCACAGCTGAAACCACTGATTTATGGTATTGCTATTTTGGCAATTGAATTTCACCTCAGAACAAAATATATGTTTTGGCGGACACTATTGTATTTTGCCAGCCACAGCTGAAACCAATGATTTATGTTATTGCTATTTTGGCAATTGAATTTCACCCCAGAACAAAATATATGTTTTTGCGGACACTATGAATCTTGGCCTGCCACAGCTGATTTATGGTATTGCTATTTTGGCAATTGAATTTCAGCCCAGAACAAATTATATGTTTTGGCGGACACTATTATATTTTGACAGCCACAGCTGAAACCACTGATTTGTGGTATTGCTATTTTGGCAATTGAATTTAACCCCAGAACAAAATATATGTTTTGGCGGACACTATGAATCTTGGCCTGCAACAGCTGGGACACCAGATTCAGGGTATTGCTATTTTGGCAATTGAATTTCACCCCAGAACAAAATATATGTTTTGGCGGACACTATTATATTTTGCCAGCCACAGCTGAATCCACTGATTTATGGTATTGCTATTTTGGCAATTTAATTTCACCCCAGAACAAAATATATGTTTTGGCGGACACTATGAATCTTGGCCTGCAACAGCTGGGACACCAGATTCAGGGTATTGCTATTTTGGCAATTGAATTTCACCCCAGAACAAAATATATGTTTTGGCGGACACTATTATATTTTGCCAGCCACAGCTGAAACCACTGATTTATGGTATTGCTATTTTGGCAATTGAATTTCACCCCAGAACAAAATATATGTTTTGGCGGACACTATTATATTTTGCCAGCCACAGCTGAAACCACTGATTTATGGTATTGCTATTTTGGCAATTGAATTTCACCCCAGAACAAAATATATGTTTTGGCGGACACTATTATATTTTGCCAGCCCACAGCTGAAACCACTGATTTATGGTATTGCTATTTTGGCAATTGAATTTCACCCCAGAACAAAATAAATTTTTTGGTGGACACTATTATATTTTGCCAGCCACAGCTGAAACCACTGATTTATGGTATTGCTATTTTGGCAATTGAATTTAACCCCAGAACAAAATATATGTTTTGGCGGACACTATTATATTTTGCCAGCCACAGCTGATTTATGGTATTGTTATTTTGGCAATTGAATTTCAGCCCAGAACAAATTATATGTTTTGGCGGACACTATTATATTTTGCCAGCCACAGCTGAAACCACTGATTTATGGTATTGCTATTTTGGCAATTGAATTTCACCCCAGAACAAAATATATGTTTTGGCGGACACTATTATATTTTGCCAGCCACAGCTGAAACCACAGATTTATGGTATTGCTATTTTGGCAATTGAATTTCACCCCAGAACAAAATATATGTTTTGGCGGACACTATTATATTTTGCCAGCCACAGCTGAAACCACTGATTTATGTTATTGCTATTTTGGCAATTTAATTTCACCCCAGAACAAAATATATGTTTTGGCGGACACTATGAATCTTGGCCTGCAACAGCTGGGACACCAGATTCAGGGTATTGCTATTTTGGCAATTGAATTTCACCCCAGAACAAAATATATGTTTTGGCGGACACTATTATATTTTGCCAGCCACAGCTGAAACCACTGATTTATGGTATTGCTATTTTGGCAATTGAATTTCACCCCAGAACAAAATATATGTTTTGAGCGGACACTATTATATTTTGCCAGCCACAGCTGAAACCACTGATTTATGGTATTGCTATTTTGGCAATTGAATTTCACCCCAGAACAAAATATATGTTTTGGCGGACACTATTATATTTTGCCAGCCACAGCTGAAACCACTGATTTATGGTATTGCTATTTTGGCAATTGAATTTCACCCCAGAACAAAATAAATGTTTTGGTGGACACTATTATATTTTGCCAGCCACAGCTGAAACCACTGATTTATGGTATTGCTATTTTGGCAATTGAATTTAACCCCAGAACAAAATATATGTTTTGGCGGACACTATTATATTTTGCCAGCCACAGCTGATTTATGGTATTGCTATTTTGGCAATTGAATTTCAGCCCAGAACAAATTATATGTTTTGGCGGACACTATTATATTTTGCCAGCCACAGCTGAAACCACTGATTTATGGTATTGCTATTTTGGCAATTGAATTTCACCCCAGAACAAAATATATGTTTTGGCGGACACTATTATATTTTGCCAGCCACAGCTAAAACCACTGATTTATGGTATTGCTATTTTGGCAATTGAATTTCACCCCAGAACAAAATATATGTTTTGGCGGACACTATTATATTTTGCCAGCCACAGCTGAAACCACTGATTTATGGTATTGCTATTTTGGCAATTGAATTTCACCCCAGAACAAAATATATGTTTTGGCGGACACTATTATATTTTGCCAGCCACAGCTGAAACCACTGATTTATGGTATTGCTATTTTGGCAATTGAATTTCACCCCAGAGCAAAATATATGTTTTAGCGGACACTATTATATTTTGCCAGCCACAGCTGAAACCACTGATTTATGGTATTGCTATTTTGGCAATTGAATTTCACCCCAGAACAAAATATATGTTTTGGCGGACACTATTATATTTTGCCAGCCACAGCTGAATCCACTGATTTATGGTATTGCTATTTTGGCAATTTAATTTCACCCCAGAACAAAATATATGTTTTGGCGGACACTATGAATCTTGGCCTGCAACAGCTGGGACACCAGATTCAGGGTATTGCTATTTTGGCAATTGAATTTCACCCCAGAACAAAATATATGTTTTGGCGAACACTATTATATTTTGCCAGCCACAGCTGAAACCACTGATTTATGGTATTGCTATTTTGGCAATTGAATTTCACCCCAGAACAAAATATATGTTTTGGCGGACACTATTATATTTTGCCAGCCACAGCTGAAACCACTGATTTATGGTATTGCTATTTTGGCAATTGAATTTCACCCCAGAACAAAATAAATGTTTTGGTGGACACTATTATATTTTGCCAGCCACAGCTGAAACCACTGATTTATGGTATTGCTATTTTGGCAATTGAATTTCACCCCAGAACAAAATATATGTTTTGGCGGACACTATTTTATTTTGCCAGCCACAGCTGAAACCACTGATTTATGTTATTGCTATTTTGGCAATTGAATTTCATCCCAGAACAAAATATATGTTTTGGCAGACACTATGAATCTTGGCCTGCAACAGCTGGGACACCAGATTCAGGGTATTGCTATTTTGGCAATTGAATTTCACCCCAGAACAAAATATATGTTTTGGCGTACACTATTATATTTTGCCAGCCACAGCTGATTTATGGTATTGCTATTTTGGCAATTGAATTTCAGCCCAGAACAAATTATATGTTTTGGCGGA
The DNA here is from genome assembly GCA_033119425.1 of Bufotes viridis. Taxonomy (NCBI): domain Eukaryota; kingdom Metazoa; phylum Chordata; class Amphibia; order Anura; family Bufonidae; genus Bufotes; species Bufotes viridis. The sequence goes on along the minus strand of CM065589.1, from coordinate 443,360,566 downwards.
CCGGACACTATTATATTTTGACAGCCACAGCTGAAACCACTGATTTATGGTATTGCTATTTTGGCAATTGAATTTAACCCCAGAACAAAATATATGTTTTGGCGGACACTATTATATTTTGCCAGCCACAGCTGAAACAACTGATTTATGGTATTGCTATTTTGGCAATTGAATTTCACCCCAGAACAAAATATATGTTTTGGCGGACACTATGAATCTTGGCCTGCAATAGCTGGGACACCAGATTCAGGGTAATGCTATTTTGGCAATTGAATTTCACCACAGAAAATAATTTATCCTTTGCCAGACAGCAGACAGTATTATACTTGGCTAGCCAAAGCTGGAACACCAGATTTAGGGGATTGGTATTTGGGCAATTGTATTTAACCCCTTAATAAAATATAGAAATTGCTATCCTGAATTTCTAGGGGTGATAATTAGCACAGCCAAGCCCCTGATGTAGGATATAGCAAAAAAAAACTAGTATTGATGGATTGATGGATTTGGTGGAAGCTTGTTCTGGTGCACCACAAGTCGCAAAATGGCAGCCGATCAACCCAGAAAATAAGTGACAGAAAAACGCTCTGTGCAGCCTAAAAACCACTGAGCAAGTAACTAGCAGAAGTTCAATCATTCACAGCTGTAGATCGATCCGTTCATTAGGTGCTGTTGCTGACTTTACCCTGCCTAATCTCGCCCTGACAGAAGCTGCGTCCTCTCCCTACACTAATCAGAGCACGTGCGGCGCTACGTGACTCCAGCTTAAATAGAGGCTGGGTCACATGCTGCACTTGGCCAATCACAGCCATGCCATTAGTAGGCATGGCTGTGATGGGCTCTTAGGGCAAGAAGTAAAACGCTAGCTGATTGGCTGCTGTGCAGCCCTTCAGAAAGCGGGAAGTAATCGATGAACAAGGAACCCAAACTTTTTTGAAAATGTCCGGGTTCGGGTCCGTGTCCCGGACACCCCAAAATTCGGTACGAACCCGAACGATGCTCGAACTGTTCGCTCAACACTACTATAGTCATTTGACTCTTGTATCGGTACCTGTTTTGAAGTTTCCTTATTATGAACTCTGAAAAGTTGTTTCTGGACTCCGGTTTCTCCTCCTCGATGTTCCTGGTTCCACCTCCTCTGTGCGCGCGTCTCTTCGGCCGGCAGCAAGGGGTCGCATGAGGGAACCTGATGAGTGCCGTGCTAGGAGGATTGTTGCGGGTGACATCACCACTAATCATACGGATCCCTCAGAGGGACACAAGACCTCCAACGAGTTTCGGCCCCTCCATCCTCATATGTGCCTTCTCTGCCCCTCTCTCTGCCTACCTGCCTGCTTGCAGCACTGCTTGTTTATTTCTGTATCCTGAGCTGTTCAGTTACTGATTGCAGGGAAGATAGAGAAGTAGTGGCCGCAGGGTCGTTGCTAGGGTCTCAAAAGATCTGGGGTTTAAGCCCCAATGCACATGTGCCGTATTCTTTAAATATCTGCCCTGTCATCGTCCCCCCCCACCATACACACATTTGTTTTTTATGTCTGTTCTTCCGATGGATCAGAAGAACGGTAAATGAAAGGCTACTGTATGTGAATACAGCCTTAGATAGCTGTCTATTTCAACTCCCCCATACACATTCTGTACATTCTAGCAGAGAGTGCATGGGTGTTTGGTGGATAACAATTAAAAAAATCCAGTGCCTCATCCATGACAATACCACACTTCCAACCTTTGTACATGCTTCTTTTTAAAAAAAAATCTGTTGTTATTATATTTTGAGATTGAAAATGTTTTTTATTTTTCATTTGATGGAGCTGTATGAGGCTTATTTTTCGTGTTATGAACTGCTGTTATCATTCTGGCGTACCTCCAACTTTTTCATCACTTTTTCATGTGTTTTTAGTGGGGACAGATTGTATTGTGACCCTTTCTGGCATTCACTGTGCATTATAAATAAGACATTTATTTTATAAAATGACCACAGTCACATCACAGGGCACTGATGGGGTGACAGAAGGAGCCCCCTCCCTCTGTTTAACTGTACAAATGTTTTCCCCTACAACCCTTTAACGCTTATGATGTACCTTTTCGTCATATAGCTTTTAAGGGGTTAACTGCTAGGATATGTTGGCTGTCATTTGGGGTTTTAGATCGGGTATTTCATCTAGAGGCTTTCTGGTGGATCTTTATTTTTGCGGGTATGCTTGTGGATAAAGGGTGTCACAGGCAGAGTCATTTACTCCAGGTCCCTTACATAATTTTTTGGAGTGATCTTGGAATTATCGGGGACCACAAATCAGTCTTTACATTACTGTATATATTTATTAGACCTAATAGAAATATAATGTGAGGCTGCTTTTTGGTCCCAGATACTGTAATTCCAAGATCATTTCAATCTAGTATGGAGCGAAGGTGGAGTGAATGACATTTGCCTGTAGGAATCACTTTCCCCACCTATCCAAAATAAGGTGAGTGTAGGTTGCATTAAAGGGGTTCGGTATTTAAGAAAATGAAAATACTTAAATATTACTTTATTTGTAAATATATTCCCAAATACCTTTCATTAGTTATAATGGCTCGTTTTGTCTAGGGAGCAATCATCAGTAGAAATAAAATTGCCGCTATCCTACTAGTGCACAAAAAATGTGTCATAATCACAAAGCAGGAAACAAGAGCTGCCTCATCCTTCTCTCCTACTTGTCAGGAATTGCCCAATTTTTTACCCTGTAAGATGCACCGGCCCATAAGATAGGTTTTAGAGGAGAACAATAAGAAACAAAATATTTTTAATCAGACCTCAGGTCAGACCAGCAGTCAGAACCTCACTGTTAATCAGACCTCAGCTCACAGCACCTATCAGACCCCCAATGATAATAAGACCCCAATAAGACCTCAGATCAGACCCCAATGTGTATGACCCTCAATCATACCTCAGATAAGAGCCACATGCCCCTCATCAGCAATCATATGCTTCTCATCAGCCCCCATTACCTCAAATCAGACCCCATATACCTCTTATCAGCCGCCATTGCCTCTCATCATCCCCCATGCCTCTCATCAGCCCCTTATATGAGCCCCCCATACATCTCATCAGCCCCCATATGAGCCCTCATGCCTCTCATGAGCCCCATATAAGCCCCATGCCTCTTAGCAGCCCCCATGTCTCTTAGCAGCCCCTATGCCACAGAGAACTTAAAATAAAAAAATACTTACCTCTCCTGCTCCGGACACTGCCGCTCCTCACCCACAATGTAGTCCTTTTCATCCTGCTGTCAGCTTTGCTTGATCTGACGCGCATTGCGTGAGGTCATACAGCGCCCTCACGCTGTGCATAGCCACTGCACTGCCAGCAGCTGAGGACCAGGAAGCGATAAGTACAGAGCCTTTGCCGCTTTCTGGTCCTCCGGTACTAATGAGCTCTTCCATAATGGAAGTGCTTATTAGTACTCGCCCTATAAGACGCAGTGGCATTCCCCCCCCCCCCCCACACACACTTTTTTGGTGAAAAAATTTGTCTTCTGGGGCAAAAAATACAGTATACAGCTGATTAGAACTTTAGCTGAATCTCTATGAGAATGGAGTACATGAGGAGACATGAAGTACAGACAGGACAGACTGTGGTAATGGAGACTGCATACAAGTGCTGCTGCTCATTAACCACATCCCCACCTCCTCTTTGTCTCCTCATGAGCTCCCTTCCTACAAAGATTCAGCTGAAGATCTTATCAGCTGTATTCAGGATTATAATTCCTGACAAGTAGCAGAGGAGGATGAGTCAGCTCTTTACCTTAGTGTTGTGAAGTATCCTGTCCTCCTGTGTGATTAGGACAGGTTTTGTGTGGACTAATAGGATAGCGGCAATTTTTTTTCTCCTGATGGGAATTTATTTAAAATAAAGTTATATTTTTGTATTTTCATTTTCTTAATGCATGGAGAAGCCCTTTAAGTCCATAACCTTCCCCCTGAAATGTGCAGTAGCCATCCTGATGCCGGTGCCCTTATCCACCCCCTCCCCACACGTCCCAACCACCACATTCCCAAGAATACAGCTGTAAAATTTACAGTGTGGCTGTCTGTGTCTGGATTTTCTCATAGTGTGACAGAGCGCAGGAGGAGGCGCTGATTAGTGGAGCAGCAGCACTGAGAGAAGCCTGCTGACTGTTCCTCCACCAATCAGTGTAGGTATTGCAGAAGAGAGGGGGGAGCATTGCTTCTCTCCTTCTCTCTGCAAAGTATTAATGTATCACACTGTGCCCTGCAGCTGCTATAATATTCGGGGCCCTGGACAAAACATCTGTGGCTCAAGCCCCAAATGTTTTGACCTGGCAACGCCCCTGGGTGGCCATACTCCTTACTAAACTGGTTCCTTATTGATTGCCATCTGGTCCTGATATTTGATTCTATGTTTTTCAGTAGCTGCAGTCATGTTAACATATATTGTCCACAAAGTACTTAATAGCACTTGAGGGAAAGGCGGGGAATAAGCCATCTTATTATAAATTAGAGTGTAATACCCTAAATTATTATTACACCTTACAACCATCTTAAATTTTTATGAATAGTATCTAAGATAGCTACTAACACATTTCCTGTCCCTGTTTCAAGCACATACTTAAAAAAAAGGCATGAAAAAGTGCCATTAAAACAACAAGTAACATTATAACGTGTTTTGGCTGCTCCTCTCTCCCAGTGGAGTACTCACTCCTCCTGCTGCACCTTGCTCCAGTGCTTGCAACCTTCCCTGTCTTCTTTCTCCTGCTCTGGATGGTGGCACGCATGCTTGCTTTTCTTGGCTCTTAAAGGGCCATTGTGTACATGGGCTAATCTCTCTCAAGCCTATGGCAGAATTCCTTGGGGTATATATGGCACCTTACTCCCAGGGTGTTACTAAGTTAAAACATTCGGGACCTGGGCCACGGATGTTTTTGTCCTAGACCCTGAATGTGCTGGTCACCTGAGGTATACAACTGTATCGCCATCCTCAAAATGGCAATACAATTGAATCACTGTAGCAGGACATGGAAGCCAATTGCTCTCTGTCCTGCCATTCTCTCACAAAGGCTACAGGCAACTAGGCCTGAGGCCTCTGAGAAGTAGTACCGTGCAGACAGGTCCTAGACGGAGGTGCATGCTGACTTCAATGCAAGCGCCTGAGTAGAGAAGCAAGTTCGGAAGTCAAGTGAGTATCACTATAAAGACTGTGGGAACCACAGGGAGGATAATATAAGGTTTAGGGGCACTATAAAGTCTAGGGGCCCTGCAAGAGGCAGTTTAAGGAATGTGAGCACTTCAGGAGGACACATTGAGGTCTGAGGGCAGAACAGGGGGACATTGTAAGGCCTGGGACACTACTGAGGCACTATAATAGGCATTTCACCACTGGGGCATTATAGAGGACATTATAACTACTGAGGACATTATCAAGGAGACTTAATACTACTGGGAACTCTATACGTAGGTCTAGTTAATAAGAGGGGAGCTACAGAGATGCCTTATTACTACTGGATGCACTATGGCAGGCATTATTTGGGATAATATAGGAACACTTAGGCACTCTTTGGGAGTATTATCATTATTGGGGTCACTGTCACTAATGAGGGCACTCTGGGACAGAATTATTGCTAGTCCTGAGACTTTTATATTATTATAGGAGAAGACTATCTTGTTTGGTACGAATGGTACGAATGGAGAAGATGATAAAAGAGAACATTTATGTACATCAGAGGAGATGTCACCTGTGAGGCACTGGATGCAACAGACATGTGGTGCTGTATAGTCCCCTGTATGTTTGGTAGTGTCTATGCAGCAAGTAAAAAATATCTCTAGTGCTAGAGCATGGTAATGGTGGCTCGACTTAGAGAATTGGGCCATATGCATTGGGGCTTGGGCCCCGGATCTTTTGAGACCCTAGCAATGCCCCTGCCTTACTCTATAGAAAGGTGTCTGAGCAAAAAAAAAATCTTCCTAGTTTGTTTAATCCTTGCAAAGATGCGCTTATCATACATTCTAAACTCCTGTGACTGGCCTCTGTTAAATGTATTGACCCTGTGCCGCCTGTTCTGTCTTCTGCTGTTCACTGTATTGATTTTGTGTCACCTGCCCTATTGCCTGATTACCATATTATACAAACTCTTACCCTTTGACCACATTCCATGGTGCCACGCACCTGTGTCTTGACTCACCTGGGTCAGCAGCTTGCTAACAGAGACTGCTTCTAGAGGTAGAAGCCCATTGGCCCCTGCAGTGGAGTGAAGATCGTCATAAGAGGGTAAAAGTGTAAATATCAGTGAACCACTTTAACAGTTCCCTCAGGAGTAGTCTCAAGCCAAATCTATTCAGTGGCACGATGAGTCCACAATAATGCAGTTCAGCGGTCATGTTACACCTATGGACATGTCACCTCTGAGACCAAACTGTAGCAGCAGTAGGCTGGTCTGCAGAAAGTTGGGTTGGTGCAATGCTCTGCACACACATAGGATTGCTGTGGTCAGGTGAAGAGAAACTAGAGGAAGGGACTGACATATTGTCTGCACTGAGGCCCAGTAGAGGGGCGGCAACCGAGCTAAAGATCAGTACCAGACTGGCCAGGCAGTACTGCTAAACTGGGATGCAAAAGATGAAGGGAGTGACATAAAAAGTTTCTTTCAGCATGTCATAATATTCTTTCCTGTATATTCAATTGTATGTAAAATGCAAGTGCTGCAAAAAATGTAGTTTTTTTTCCAGAATTGGGGCCATGATTAAGATGGACGGCCGGAGGTATCTGTAATGCCCTGCGATTTGACTGGCGCCAGTAGAACCACACTGAAATCATTTGCCAAGAATGTTTTCATTAATCTAAGATGAAATTTGTAGCCTACTGTAGTTAGAAAACGATCCGACACACGATCCGGCGGCATTATGCCTATTACGCTCCGAGCATATTCCGCCGCTGTGAGTGGGTGGAGCGATTTGTCTGGTTCATTCCAATAACCAACGAGATTCCTCCCTGCTAGAGATGTCGTCAACATAAAATTTCCATTAGCGAATGGCAAACGCGAATTTCCGCAAATGTTCGCGAACGGGTGAACCGCCATAGACTTCAATAGGCAGGAGAATTTTAAAACCCATAGGGACTCTTTCTGGCCACAATAGTGATGGAAAAGTTGTTTCAAGGGGACTAACACCTGGACTGTGGCATGCTGGAGGGGGATCCATGGCAAAACTCCCATGGAAAATTACGTAGTTGACGCAGAATCGGGTTTTAATCCATAAAGGGCATAAATCACCTAACATTCCTAAATTGTTTGGACTAACGTGCTTTAAAACATCCAGTGTGTGTATACGATCAGGTATGATGTTGTATCAATCAGGTAGTGTAAGGGTTACGGCCGCTTTACAGTGACAGACCAAACTCTAACAGACCAAACTCCCCGTTTAATGCACTGCAAACAACCGCAAACAGTCCATTTGCACAACCGCAAACTCCCCATTCGCACAAGGCTGGATACCAAGCTAGCCATGTCTCGTTCCTTGTCCTCACTGACGTCATTGAAGGTCTCTTCCTCCACCCAGCCACATACAACACCAAGGGTCCCCAAAAGGTGACAACAAGCCCCCCGGGAAGCCTGCTGTGGTTGGTCTTCCACCTCCTCAAAGCCACCTTCCTCCTCTGACTCCTATTCTTCAGACTCCTCTCTCTGCGTTGCTGCAGGTCCAGCAATCGACGACGACAAGGCTGCTTCTGGTGGTGATGGTGACCACAACTCTTCCTCTTCATGCTCATCTACGGCCTGATCCAGCACTCTTCGCAGGGCATGCTCCAGAAAAAACGCATATAGGATGAGGTCGATGATGTTGCCTTGGGTTTGACTGACCAGGTTTGTCACCTCCGCAAAAGGACGCATGAGCCTACAGCCATTGTGCATGAGCGTTCAGTAACGCGGCCAAAAAATACCCAGCTCCGCAGAGGCTGTCCTCTTTTTTTTTTATTAAAAAAATCTGTTCTTACCAGTTTAATCTCTGTTTTGTCCCCTATCAGGGGCCGTGCATGGAATAGATTTTAGGAATCGGGAGATGGAAAATGATGGTTGGTCGGTCCTCTTCCTTCCAATTCGGGGCACTGCTCGTGCGCCGGGCAATGTACTGTGCCACCCTATATGAGTGGTGTGTTAAGTAGTACTATTCCTATCAGTTTAATCCCTGTTACGTCCCCTATCAGGGGACATGTATCGAATAGATTTTAGGAACCGGGAGATGGAAAAAGATGATTCGGTGGCCGGTCCTCTTACTTCCAATGTGGGGCACTGCGCGTGCGCCGCGCAATGTACTGTGCCACCAATACAAATAGTGTGAACTACTATTCTTACCATTTTAATCTTTGTTAAGTCCCCTATCAGGGGACGTGTATTAAATTGAATGCTTGCATGGGGAGACAGAGAAAAAAGCTTGCTCTGTCTGCTTCGTTCTAATTTTGGGCACTTGCAATGGAATTTGCCACCAATGCAACTAGTGTTAACTAAGTACTATTCCTATCAGTTTAATCTCTGTTCTGTCCCCTATCAGGGCCAGGGCCAGGGCCAGGGCCAGTGAAGCGAATAGATTTTTGGAACCGGGAAATGGAAAAAGACCCATGCTCGGTCCGCTTCGTTTGAAATTTAGGTCACTGCGCGTGCGCTGTGCAATGTACTGTGACACCCTATATGAGTGGTGGGCAGTGGGCACAGTACAGTCTGTAGGCCTGACACACACTGCCAGGCAACTGCAATTATATTAAAGGGTAAACATTTAATGACTTTCTTATCTGCAAGGTACTGTGCCACCCTATATGACTGGTGGGAAGTGGGCACAGTACAGTCTGTGGGCCTGACACACACTGGAAGGCAACTGCAATTATATTAAAGGGAAAAAAAATTAATTAATTTTTTATCTGCAAGGTACTGTGCGACCTGATACGAGTGGTGGGCACTGGCAGTGGGCACAGTACAGTCTGTGGGACTGACACTCACTGGCAGGCAACTGCAATTATATTAAAGGGTAAAAATTTAATGACTTTTTTATCTGCAAGGTACTGTGCCACCCTATATGAGTGGTGTGCACACAGTACAGTCTGTGGGCCTGCGGCCTCTCACACACGGGCAGGCAACTGCAATATATATATATAAAAAAAAATAACAGCAGACTGATGTACCAGCCCTAAAAAGGGCTTTTTGGGGTGCTGTCAGGACGCTGTCCTTACAGCAGATGAGTCTTTGAGGACTGGAGTGGACACAGAACACTGGCCTAGCTAATGCTTTCCCTATTAATTCAGCAGCAGCAGCACTCTCCCTGCTCTTACTTAGGCCCCATTCAGACGTCCGTAGTGTGTTGCGGATCCGCAACACACCATGCCGGCACTCCCCATAGAGATGCCTATTCTTGTCCTCAGGTTGCGGACAAGAATAGGACATGCTCTATCTTTTGCAGAGCTGCGGCCGGATGTTTTGGGGCCGAAACCCGGAAGTTCGGGGCCGCGGCTCTGCAAATGCATCACGTCCATCCCATTTACAATGAATGGGTCCGCATCCATTCCGCAGAATTGCGGAAAGGATGCGGACAAAATTGCGGACATGTGAATGGGGCTTAACACTGCAGCTTCAGAATGAATCTAAGATGGATGCTGTCCTTGCTGTTTGACAAGAGGTGGGAGGGTCTGGGAGGGAGGGTATGCTGATTGGCTGGAATGTGTCTGCTGACTGTGAGGTACAGGGTCAAGGTTTACTCAATGATGATGTATAGGGGGCGGACCGAACATCGCATATGTTCGCCCGCTGAGGCAAACGCGAACATCCGATGTTCGCAGTGAACTGTTCGCCATCTCTACTCCCTGCTAGCGAGTTACGTCACCCCCAGCTGCCAGTGCAAGGACATTGTAGAGATATTATCAAAAACACTGACCACGATAAAATATTATAGAAATTATAACAATATTTTTTGATTGCGGTAATGTTACATTGCAGAGTTAGCACAGGGAATCACGGTCAGCAGCGGTTCCGAAATTTTTTTATTGAAATTTTACCAATATTTTTTGATTGCCCTGTAAAAGATTGTAGGTGAGGGCCTGCAGGTGAGCTGACCCTCCCTGAAGAGGGACATGAGGAGATCTTGTGCACTGATCCCCAAACTCTTCAGCATCCCCAGTCAGAAGAAGATGATGATGGGGAATGGCAATTGGTGTTTCACGAGGTGGATGATGCGGATGAGACACAGTTGTCAATGAGTGAGGGTTTTGTTAGGTCAACACAAGTCATGAGGATGACCTGAGTGAGGAAGTGGAAAAGGACATGGGGGATGATTACATCACTGACCAAATCTGGAAAGGTGGCAAGCCAAGCGAGGGCAGCAGGACAGAGGTGGATAGATTCATAGCACCTCAACAGGTTAGAAGAGGCTTTGGGGTGGCAAAAAGGAAAAGGTGGGCCACAACTTTTCCCCCTTGCGGAAATATCCCTTGCCAAGGGGTAGGTGTTCCGCAGTCTAGCGCTTTTTTGAGTAAAGTGGGGACGATAAAAGAATTGTAATTTGCTAACTGTACCTGTGCCATACCAAAATAAGAACTCATAAATAAACAAATAACCATAACATATCTTACATCCTATTCATTAACTCTAACTCAAACCATAACAATAAAAACTCAAACCCGGGAACATAATGGGGGAAGACAGTACACTGGAGGCAAAATGAGTAGGGGTTGTGAACACTAGCAACCTCACCACCACTGACATGATCCGCCACATGGCATCAAAGCACCCTAACAGGTGGCCTGAACCCCTGGGTCCACAATCAGTTTCTGTGGGTCACATCACTGCTTTCTCTTCCTTCCCTGTGTTATGTGCTGGGCTGGCCAATCCTTTGTCCTAGATCCAGGCCTGGATGACTCCTGACCTGCAGCTGGGCCTTCGAAAGCACCATCAGCTAGCACACGCACTTCTGTGTCCAAGCACAGCATACAGATGTCCTTCCTTACCGCAGGCCTTTGAATGTAAGTGCAAATACCCAGCCACCCACCCACATGCCATAGCACTAAATGCGCACTTTTCACAATTTCTGGCCCTGGAAATGTTGCATTTAGGCCTGTGGACACTGAGGCTTTCCTCAGTCTTATGGCGATCCTTCATTACTCAGTCCCGAGCCTCCACTATTTTTCTCTGTGTGCCGTTGCCGCATTACACCGGCAATTGTGTCAGGTAACATCACTCGTGCCCTGACCAACATAGTTATTATGAAGGTCCACTTAACGATGGACACATGTGCAATTGCTTTTGGCCAGGGACGATACATTTCCGTGGCGGCACGCTGGGTAAACCTTGTGGAGGCCGGTAGTGAGTCGTACCCTGGGATGGCACAGATGCTACCGATGCCAAGGATTGCGGGCCCTACTTCCATCAGGATTTCTGCCCCCCCCTTCTCCTCCTTCGCCTACACCTCCTCCACTGCAAAATCTGAATTCTCATCTTGCAGCAGCAGTCAACCATCAGTCAGTAGCTGGAAGCAGTGTAGCACGGCAGAGGGGAAGCGACAACAAGCTGTGCTGAAACTCATTTGCTTGGTTGACAAGCAGAGCTGTGGCAGGGTATAAGGGACCAGGTTGGTTGTGTCTGATAATGGCAATAACTTGTTGGCAGATTTGTAGCTCGGGAAGCTCACACACATGCCAATCATACAGCATATATGTACCATGCACAACAAACATCCCAAACCTATATATTAATATACAGGGTGGGCCATTTATATGGATACACTTTAATAATATGGGAATGGTTGGTGATATTAACTTCCTGTTTGTGGCACATTAGTATATGTGAGGGGGGAAACTTTTCAAGATGGGTGGTGACCATGGTGGCCATTTTGAAGTCGGCCATTTTGAATCCAACTTTTGTTTTTTCAGTAGGAAGAGGGTCATGTGACACATCAAACTTATTGGGAATTTCACAAGAAAAACAATGGTGTGCTTGGTTTTAACTTAACTTTATTCTTTAATTAGTTATTTACAAGTTTCTCTTTGTTTACAGCCATTGACATGTCGCCGAGGTTAACAGATAGAAGATAGAAATTGTGTTGATTTCTGGTGAACGCAGTAACCGGGTCATTGCAGCAGATTTCAATGCAAGACACCCTACGAGACCACCCATCTCCCATGCTACAGTTAGCAAACTGTTCGCTAAGTTTTGTGAAACTGGTTCAGTGTTGGATTTGCCAAAATGTGGACGCATGAAATCTGTCACTAATGAAGAAACATCAGTGGCTGTCCTAGGTTCATTCAGCAAGAGCCCACAGCGTAGCACTCACCGCATGTCACTGGAGAGTGGCATTAGTCGAACATCCCTTCGGCGGATATTAGCTACTCACAAATGGCACCCTTACAGACTCCAGCTAATGCAGCATCTCAAAGAGGATGACCCAGATCGGCGAACTGAATTTGCAGAATGGGCAAAACAAAGATTGGAACAGGACCCTCAGTTTACGCAGAAGATTTTGTTCAGTGATGAGGCAAACTTTTATGTGAATGGTGAAGTTAACAAACAAAACCACCGCTATTGGTCTGACACTAACCCACATTAAATAGATCCCTCCAAGACTGTTGGAACAAAAAAATTTATAGTATGGTGTGGTATATGGGGTACAAAGATAGTGGGGCCATTCTTCATCAATGGAAACCTCAAGGCCACTGGATATGCGAAATTGCTACATGATGATGTGTTTCCCTCTTTATGCACTGAAGCTGGCACGTTCTCTGAGTTTTTCCAGCAAGATGGTGCACCACCACATTATGGGTGTCAGGTCCGAGCATTCCTAGATGAACAGTTTCCTGGAAAGTGGATTGGTCATCGTGGGCCAGTTGAATGGCCCCCAAGGTCTCCCGATCTGACCCCCTTAGACTTTTATCTTTGGGGTAATCTGAAGGCAATTGTGTATGCTGTGAAGATACGAGACGTGCAGCACCTGAAACTACGGATACTGGAAGCCTGTACTAGCATTTCTCCTGCTGTGTTGCTATCAGTGTGTGAAGAGTGGGAGAAGAGGGTTGCATTGATAATCCAACACATCAGGCAGCACATTGAACACATTTTTTAAGTTGTCAGAAACTTGTAAATAACTAATGAAAGAATAAAGTTACGTTAAAACCAAGCACACCATTGTTTTTCTTGTGAAATTCCCAATAAGTTTGATGTGTCACATGACCCTCTTCCTATTGAAAAAACAAAAGTTGGATTCAAAAAGGCCGACTTCAAAATGGCCACCATGGTCACCACCCATCTTGAAAAGTTTCCCCCCTCACATATACTAATGTGCCACAAACAGGAAGTTAATATCACCAACCATTCCCATTTTATTAAGGTGTATCCATATAAATGGCCCACCCTGTATATAAAAACATAACACACGAGAGTGGAGGTAAACTAATGGCATGGCCTGTTTAAGAACTCATAAATAACCAAGTAACCATAACATATTTAACAGCGTAGTCATAAACTCAAACCATAACAAAAGCAACTCAAACACTGGAACATAACAGGGCCAGCCCTCAAAAAAGCACGGCCCTCACCAGGCAGAATGACAACTTTGCCCAGTGACCACAGCAAAAGGGTCTGGAAATTGTACCTCAAAAACCTGTAGTAATAATATAATCTTAATCACTGGGCAGAAAACAACCTCTGCCCAGTGAAGAAGGCACACTTTTAAATGGGACAAAAACTGTTATGGCCATGTGGATCTCTCCTTAATGTCCGGGATCCGGCCATACAATGCCTAGTCCATGTGTTCTCAGCTTTCTCCAAACCTAACCCAATTTGCCTGAGCTACTGGTGAGGGTGCGCCGTGTGTGTGCCCATTTCAGAAAGTCATCCACAGCTACCGACTGTCTGGCAATGCTGCTGCAGAGATTGAAATTGCCTGCTAACAGACTGTTGTGCGACATGAGCACTCGCTGGAATTCCACATTACACGTGTTGGCCATGCTTTGTGAAAGCAGAAGACAGTAGTGGAATACCAGCTGCAACATGGTCTAGTATGTGTGATCGCTGTGAGGTTTTACGCAACTTTGAAGGATAAACACAGATGGTGAGTGGCGATGCCGCTATTATCAGCCTAATCATACTACTTCTGTGTCTACTGAAACGCTGGCTGCTAACAATGAAGGCATAGGCTTTACATGTGGAAGAGGTGGAACTAGGGGGCATTACACAGGGTGATAGCCAGACCACACGTTCGTCTTGTCAGTGTGAATTGGTTGATAATTAGGAGGGGGAAGAGGAGGAGCAAGAGATGGTTGCCTCCGCTACAGAGGGTACTAACCATAACAGGTTTATTCCATCTGTTCAGCATAGATGGGCAGGAGAGGAGGAAGAGGATAAGGAGATTGAGAGTCATCCTCCTGATGAGGACAGCAAAGTCTTGTCTGTTGGGACTCTGACACACATGGCTGACTTTATGTTATGTTGCCCTTCATGTGACCCTCGCATTCTATGTATTTTGCACAACAACGATTACTGGTTGTTCAGTTCACCCTTCTCGAACCCCCGCTACAAAGAGAACTTCTCATCTCTCATTCCTGTGGTGGAGAGGACTAGCAAAATGGTGCAATACCAAAAGGTCTTTATTTAAAAATTGCTCAATACATTTTCATCTGACAACGCTGGCGGCAGAGTACGTAGTTCCTTGGGCAACCCAGGAGGGAAGATGAAGGGAACACACAGCAGGTCCAACAGAGGCGAGACAACACTCTCCAAGGCCTGGGACAGTTTCATGACACCCCGCCAGCACCCTCACCTTGATGCGCGGCCTAGTGTCACAAGGATGGAAAACAATGTGGAAGATGGTAAAGGAGTACATAGCAGACCGTGTCAGTGTCCTCAGTGATCCCTCTGTGCCTTACAACTACTGGGTATCCAAACAGGACACATGGCACGAACTGGCACTCTACAGCTATAGTTAAATGATAAGGAACATGGAAGATATACTATATTGGACTGTAGTATTCAGGGTAAATGACCATGTGAGCACTTTGCGATAAATAAGTCGGTTTTGGGTTGCAGTTTCGGCACTCAGTCTCGAAAAAGTTCACCATCGACATCACTGTTTTAGAGGGTTAGCACACCTATAGGCCCTAATTATTTTACTCAGTTTCATTGCGCCTAGGGCCACGGCCACTTGCACGTCCCTTACTGGTCGTATTCTTAATATTAAATGTTATATATGCCTAAAAGTATGTCACACGTACAGTAGCGTAGGATTTGTAAGTGTATGCGCCAATAAATTTAAACAGGTATTTGGGATGCGCACACTTTACACAGGAGATGTAGCCCTGATGATGTCACAGAGTAGCATACACCGTCTTCGGATAAATTACAGTATATGTATATGCTGTAGACACTAGATTAGGCCCAGATTATTTAGATTTGCGCATCAGACACTCTTTTCGGATGATGGACAGTATATATATAAAACCACAGAATATGGACACTATATTAGACCCAGATAGTTGCAATTTGAAATAGACACTTTTTTTGTATGCTGGACGGTATATGTCCCATAAACTCACAGAACTGTCACATAAACCCCCAGAATATGGACAGTATATTATGCCCAGATTAATGTAATTTGAAATACAGAAACTGTTTGGGGAGGCCAGACAGTATATGTCACATAAATCCACAGAATATGGACACTATTAGACCCAGATTAATGGAATTTGCGCTACAGACACTGTTTGCTGATGTAGTAATGTATTTTTTTACACAAAGCCACACACTATTGTCTCTAGATGTGAGCCAGATTATTAAAGACACAATCTGCAGATAATGTACATAATATGTCACTAATAGGTACAAAATAAAAATATCTTGCTGCTGTGAAACACACCCAGTAGTCATTAAAAGGCATTGTGGGGTCTTTAAAAAGCATTTGGTAGTAAAAACAGCTCATTTCTCTCCCTTCCTTAGCACGGATGTCTCTGACACTGCTGTTAAATATATTGTTGATTTAAAACACACACACACCTTAGTCATTAAAAGGACTTTTGGATCTTTGAAAAGCTTTCTCTAACTAAAATCGCTGAAATTTGCTCCCTGCTCTGTCTTTCCCTTCCTACCTGATGCTCTACTTGACTATGACTAATCCGAGCACGTGTCATCGGGTGCTATATAACCTCCAATGACGCATTCCGGCCAGCCAATCACCGTAATGCCAACAGCCAACATGGCTACTGGCATTACAGTGAGGGCAGTACTTACCTGCACCTTTATTGCTTAAAACCTGCGAAATGTGCGGGATGGAGACTCGAGCATTTTGCTTGAGCCCATTCGGTACTCGGCCGTGTACCGCCATGTGCCGAGCATAGCGATGCTCGAGCCAAACAGATATTCGGCCGAGCATGCTCGCTCATCACTAGTGCATATTGTTTACAAAGGTCTATTGTATGAATGATGTGCAGAACACTCTGACATATGTTAGATACGAACGGTAGAGACCCCACTGACTTATGGTCATGTTTCCTGATGGAGTTTTGAAAGCCAGAATCAGATCATAGACGAAGAGACAACATAAATGACAAATATGACCTCTTAGTTTTTTTTAATTTACTCCTGCTTTAGGCTTCCAAAACTGAATCAGGATACCTGACAGTGCATGTGTAACCCTTATTAGGGCCAGCCTTAGGGGTGTGCAACCTGTGCAATTGCACAGGGCACATTCTTTTTGACTACTTAGGGGGGTCACAACACCTACAGCTCTGCACACGGACTGCTTTTCATGGCATTTTTACGATAATCTTCTGACCACTGCTTTGTAGGGCTCCCCCTCTATGAAATCAGGGTTTCTGTGATGGTAGTGGAGAACGCTATAGAGCTGCACTGCAGCCATATATACTGGGGACTATCATTTTCTTATGTAGCAGTGTTTATGACCTACCTTCCAAGGACCTTAATGATATTACAGTCACATGACTGATTTATTTGCACCAGATGACAGTGCCCGAGGAAGACTCAAATGGCTAAGTGATAGTCACAAGGTAATGTACCACATGGAACTGGTGTGTCTCCCTCCAGCTATCCTCCTTTTTTTCCGAGTGCATTGCTCTCTCTGATTCTGCTGACATTTCCAAGATTTTGGTTCGATCAGATACATGCCTAAGGGACACTATGGTTTCCTGAATAGAATTGAGACTATGGATTGCAGTGATATCACATCTATGTGTAATCCTAATGTTCAGAACCTGTTTACAAATATAACACATGAGAAAGTTATACAATGACCCGGTTTAGGGTCCATTCAGACTTTCGCAGTGTTTTACGGTCCGCAAATTACGGACTGCAAAACAATGACGCCGCACATCACCGGCATTTAATAGATCCGCAGCTGCGGACAAGAATAGGACATGCTCTAGTTTTTTCTGGAGCCGCAGACAGAAAGTTCGGGGCCGCAGACCGGAAAAGGGGATGCGGACAGCACACTGTGTGCTGTCTGCATCCTTTCCGTCCCCATTAAAAATTGATGGGTCCTGATCCGTTCCGCAACGTTGTGGAATGGATCCGGACCCATTATATGGACGTCTGAATGGACCCTTATGGTAATAGCATGATTGCATTTATTATGACACTCCTAGAGGTTGTTATCTCCTCTTATTACTTTTGTTTTGGTCACAAAAATTACCTACAGCTGATGGGGACTTCAATGTGGTCCCCTGCATCTTATGTCATCTTTTGAGACCAGGTATACTGTATATTTGGGGATTTGGGATTTGATAATTCATCCACAATGCTTCGCTATTTATATGATCTTTTCCTGTTATGGGAAGAGGATGAAGCCTCTCTTTTGAGGTTTGTGGGAAGATTTAATGACTGTCATCCAACGATTAAGTTTTAGTTGCATTAATATTATCCAGTTTCTTGATGTTGAGATCAGACGTAAGGAGTGTGTATTTAAAACATCTTTGTTTTGTAAGCTATCTGTCCGAAATAATCTTTTCTTGTTTTCTAGCCATCATGCACCTCGGTTTACTTAAGCTAGCCAGATTGCCAGTAGTGATGCCAAGTATGATATTAATGTAAAGAAATTAAGCAAGAAATGTACTGACCCTGGGTATCCAGGAGATTAATTGAGAAAGCAAGGTCTGAAGTGGGCCATATTAATGGGAGAGATATGATAAATGTTAGGAAGAAAAATAAAAAACAAAAGTAAAAATGAGCGGTTTATGTTTGTATCTACATACGATAGACATGCAGCACTTGTGAAGAAAACTGTGAATAAATATTGGGATATGTTGAAGATAGATTGTAAATTTGGTAAGTTTGGTGAGACAAACATTTATGTTACCTAATAAAAAGGCATATTTCCAGGCACCACATTATTTCTGAGGACAAAGAGGTTGATATTTTGGACTGGATGGCTCATTTCTCTAGCAAGATGATGTGGATGTCTCATGCTAGTCTGAAACTGTGGTTTGGAGCAAGGGGTCAAGCATTTCTCCTGCCCCTCCTTCTTGCAACCCCAAGGAAGCCTTTCAGTTGCATCCTGCCTTCACTCCTCCTCCTAGAGGGATGTCTTCTTTCTTTCTAAGAAGAGACAACAAAACCCCATATGCCACTGAAGATATTTAAAATAGTCTCCCTGTTCATGACTTGTTTGGGAACGTGGAGGAGGAGGTTCAGGGTGAGGGACCCCATGCATAGTTGTGTTGGTGGTGCTAGTAGTAGTAATAATGGCACTTGTAGCAACGGCAGTAGTGGTTGGGACGATTGTAAGTGATACTCAAGGCAAAAACAGAGCATCGAATCAGGAGGGGGGCCAAGGACCCCACAATGACATACTTATCACATAATAAAAGTGGTGTGAGGAGGATGATAACTGCGTGTTGAAGAAGAGATTATTTTTCACCTTAAGGGAGAAATTCTGCCCCAGCTCCTAATGTGGCAGCAAGAAGAAATTCTGACATGCCATCTCTTTGCCTTACTCATATGTAACTGTCTTATCACAACATAGCCCTGAAAAGAATAAGACCAATACTTGCTCATGCTGTCAGTATAGCTTCCAGGATGCCACCAGCCCCAACACGTGTTTAATGCTGAAATCAGGGTTAGACATACCTTCTGTGCAGGGGCCCAATGTGGGAGGAGGCCCATTCTTGAGTTCTAGTGCGCATTTCCATTATGGAAGTGCTCACTAGTCTGCAGGAGGTGGGGGAGTAAAGCACTGTAAGCGCTGTACTCACCCCTTCTTCCTGGTTTTCTCTGGGCCTTGATGCATTGTTTTAACAGTGTACAGCGTCAGGACGTATAGCGTGCACTATGACTTAAAGTGCACGCAGTCAGGTGACAGTGCAGTGTGAGCCAGAAGAGATCAGCAAGTGGGGACTGCAGGAGAGGACACGAGACATGGGGACCAGTGGTGGAGCAGAATAGGAGAGTTTGTTTATTTATTTTGAGTCGGATCTGTGGTCTGATAGGGGTCTGGGCAGCTGATCTGGGGGTCTGAGTATTCATATGGGGGCCTGAGCACCACGAATGGGGGTCTGAGCATCTAATATGGGGGCCTGAGCAGCTGATATGGAGGTCTGATATGGGGGTCTGAGCATACATATTAGGGCCTGAGTATCTGATATGGGGGTCTGGGCATCTGATATGAGGGCCCGAGTATCTGATATGGGGTTCTGAGCATCTGATACGGGGGCCTGAGGATCTGATATGGTGGTTTGATTTGAGGATCTAATTTGAGGTCTGATCTGAAAGGAAGGGGGTTATTTTTTGTATTGTCACTAGAGATGAGTGAATCGAATCAGACAAAGTGTAATTCGATCCGAATTTCAGGAAAAATTTGATTCGCAATGAATTATTATTATTATTCATTTTTAGAAAGCCATTCATTCCATAGCGCTGTACATATCATAAGCGGTGCACATACATAATACAGGCAATTGCATTAAGCATGAACGAGACAAGTTACAGACTGGTACAGAAGGACAGAGGGCCCTGCCCATGAGGGTTTACAATCTACATGGTATGGGGGAAGGACACAGTAGGCGAGGGTGAAGCTGGTCATTGCGGTATAGAGGCAGCAGTGTCACTGGTTGTAGGCTTGTCTGAAGAGGTGGGTTTTCAGTTTTTTTTTTTGAAGGATTCCATTGTAGGTGAGAGTCTGATATGTTGGGGTAGCGAGTTCCAGAGTAATTTCCTCGTGCTTCGTGGTAACGAATGCCAATTTTTCCTAAAGCGGCGGCCACACATATGAGGACTGAGGACATGGGGCAAGGAACTCTGGCAAGGCGGGATCACCCATATTGACATACATGCATGCAGCCAATCAGCAGCCAGCCCTGTGATGTCAAAGCCCTCTAAATACGGCAACCATTTTAGATTTTGCCTTTTTCCAGCGTTCTGAGTTCAGGGACAGACGTGAGAAGACGCTAAGGACAGCAATTGGAAAAAGCTAATTGTGAAAAAAAAAATGAAAAAACGATTTATATGTGCAAGAAAAGGATAGGGAGAAATATTTTCACAGCATCCTAGTGCAGGGAGTGACGTCAAAAGGGACAGTGCTAGAAAAGCGATTTACAAGTGCAAGGAAAGATAATTGGGGATCCAAATAGCCATTATACAGCTATGTCATTCCAGCAATTTGTTCTTGGGGTGCAAGTGTTATGTTGAAAAGCCTTTAGTGGCTTATATCTGTGAAAAAAGAAAAATATATACGCAGGTTATTTCTGCAGTTACAGTATATGTAGTGAAAGCGTTTAGTGGTGTATTTTAGTACTAAAAGAAAAATATATACGCAGTTCACTTCTGCAGTTATTTGTCATTCAAAGCGTTTAGTAATGTATTTCTGTACTATAAGACAATTATATACACAGTTCACTGTTGCCGTTATTTGCGGCAAAAGAGTTTAATGGCCTATTTCATTACAAAAATAAAAATATATGCGCAGTTCACTTTTGCAGTTATTTGGTGTTAAAAGCGCTAAAAGCGTAAGTGACGAACTGTATTCCTGTACTACAGGAACTACAGGCAGTTCACTGTTGCTGTTTTTTGCGGTAAAAGCATTTAGTGGCCTATTTCATTACAAAAAGAAAAATTATATATGCAGTTCACTTCTGCAGTTATTTGCACTAAAGGTTTTAACCAAGGGGGTAGCTAACGGCTCATGGGCCCTTGAGCAACGGTTCAGCTTGGGCCCCCTTCCCTCAGTGCTTTGTTTGTCTTCTTATGCGGCACAAGAGTGTTTGGGCCCCCTCAGGCTCCTGGGCCCGGTAGCGACTGCTACCTCTGCACCCCCTATAGCTACGCCCATGGTTTTAAACCCAAATAACTGCAGAAGTGAACTGCGTATATATTTTTCTTGTAGTATAGAAATATGTCACTAAACGCTTTAGTGATATATTTCTGTACTACAAGAAAAATATATACACAGTTCACTGTTGCCATTATTTGCGGCAGAAGAGTTTAGTGGCCTATTTCATTACGAAAAGAAAAATATATGCGTAATTCACTTCTACAGTTAATTGGGGTTAAAAGCGTAAGTGACATACTGTATTCCTGTACTACAAGAAAAATATATACGCAGTTCACCGTTGCCATTATTTGTGGTAAAAATGTTTAGTGGCCTATTTTATTACAAAAAGAAAAATATATATGCAGTTCACTTCTGCAGTTATTTGGGGTTAAAGGCGTTTAGTGACGTATTTCTGTACTACAAGAAAAATGTATACACAGTTAACTTCAGCAGTTATTTGGGGTTAAAAGCGTTTAGTGACGTATTTCTGTACTACAAGAAAAATATATACGCAGTTCCCTTCTGCAGTTATTTTCACTAAACGCTTAAAGCCAAAATGAACTGCGTATATATTTTTCTTGTAGTACAGAAATACATCACTAAACGCTTTCACCACATATAGCTGCAGTGTAATGTATTTCTGTACTACAAGAAAAATAAATATATATGCAGTTCACTGTTGCTGTTATTTGCGGTAAAAGCATTTAGTGGCCTATTTCATTACAAAAAAATATATATATACGCAGTTCACTTCTGCAGTTATTTTCACTAAATGCTTTTAACCCCAAATAACTGCAGAAGTGAACTGTATATATATTTTTTTCAGCCAGAGAAGTTATGTATGCTGTGGGCTCAGCTCCACTATACAGCGAGGACAAGCTACTAAAGGACAGTCAGCAGCTACTGCCCAGCCAAGATCTGGAGAGAACATCCGCCGTTTCCTCTGCTAGGAGGGCAAGTAGTGATGAGGAGAGTGGCATGGGTGGTTGTGTTGCGAGCAGTCAGGTTCCTGACCCAGAGGCCGTTGAGGAGAACATCAGTGATGTGCAGCCACTACTCGATGATGATGAAGCCGACAGCACTTGGGAGCCTGGGTGCAGAAGGGGCTTCATCATCATCATCAGGAAAAGAGGGTGGCAGCTTGTCCGTGAGGCAGCGGCGGAGTCAGCAAGGTGGTAACATGGCTAGGAGTCAGCAGGGTGAAAGCAGTGGGAGGTCGGGAGCCAAACGTGCACATGGTAGAACACCTAATTCGCAGCAGCCTACAGGCCCGGGAAGTAGTGGTAGAAAGGTTCACAGAGGCAGCGCCGGTAGCAGTCAGTCAGTCAGTGCGGACTGTTGGGGGGAAAATCACCTACTTGGTGGTATGGCAGTTTTTTTCAAAGCCAAATCTGTGGGTAGAAGGTGAAGCATGGCCAGGGTGCCAATGTTGGCGTCAACATATGTAGCGTCGCCATACAGTGGCCTGTGAGAACCATGGCTCCGATGTGGTGGTCTAGCCTGCCGCTGCATCACCCAGTGGCATGCACCGGGTTACAGGCAGTAAAAGCTCCACCACCTCAGCTGAAGGGAGCTGTCTGTCATTCCCATCTTCTGCTGGTCCAGGTGCTTCTTCTCCTCCTCCTCCTTCTCCTTGTCAGCCATTCCGTCAGCAATCAATCACTGAAGCGATTGCCAAGAGAC
Source organism: Bufotes viridis (assembly GCA_033119425.1). Taxonomy (NCBI): domain Eukaryota; kingdom Metazoa; phylum Chordata; class Amphibia; order Anura; family Bufonidae; genus Bufotes; species Bufotes viridis. The sequence goes on along the minus strand of CM065589.1, from coordinate 443,337,613 downwards.
AGCAGTATGCGTGCACGCATCCATTGGCGCAGAAGCTGAACGTGCTCCTTTCCAAGTTGCTGGTGCTGCAGTCCCTCCCTTTCCAAGTAATGGACTCCTTTCAGAGAACTGATGGCTTGTGCCGGGCCGAGGTGGAGAGTCCCAAGCCGTCATTTCTTTGCAAAAAAGGTAGTACCAGCCCTGCACAAGTATTAAGCAAGTATTGCTGTATTTGTGGGAGGGGAGGCGGACTACAAGGCTATTTATATGCACCTGTGGGCCTAGGCTGGCTGATTGCTAGGCTATTTATAGGCACCTGTGGGCCCAGGCTGACGCCGATTCAGCTGATTTCACTACCTCTGGGTTAGCTCTAGGATACAGCAGCATGGTAGGCTCCATACTGGCTCCTTACAGCTGGGCGACAGCAGAATGTCTCAGGAGGGCGCTGGTATTCATGGTAGGATCGAAGTGGTTTGCACGGGACCCACGCTGTGGTCCGCGACATGTAGCACAGCTGCATTGTGTGCAGGCTCATTCACGTCTGGGCAGCGACAAAGTGCCAGGCGAGTGCTGGCATTCACTGTAGAATCACACTTGTTGGCACGAGACCCACACTGCGGTATGTGATTTGTAATACTCTGGGACGAAGCAAAGTTGGGCACTAATGGTCAAGTAACTGTTGTTAGTATTTTGTCCGGTTGTTTAGGGGATTGTTGGGGGCTATTGCATATAGTTATTGGTGTTGCATGCGCCTAGAGTAGGTATGGTCGCATGTTTTCTCATATCTGTATCATACGGGACGCGTGTCTCCAAGCTACGCACGCTGTGTTTAAGTGATGGTATTATGTAGTTATCTCTCTGGAAGGGTCATGTATCAAGGGTCATTGAAAAAAAAAAATGCATGTTTTCTGTCACCTGTTGTACATGTGGGGCGCACGTCCGCAGTTAGCGCCAGACATGCAAGGTGTTGGTGAATGTGTATCAGTGGTCCATATATGGGGGCACTAGCAGGTTGATAAAGGCACCTGTATTTGAGTACTGATGCTCAGGTAAGTGTGTTTAATCTATAAATTGTATGTTTTGGACCCGCATGTGTCAGCGGTTCTGTGCTATTGTGTTGTTTAATTGGCGTTGCATCAGGGTTTATGTTCAACCACGTTTGTTTTCTTACAGGAACACGAGGTGGTGTTGTGGTGACCATCATTTAAAAAGCAAAAAAAAAAATCCTGCAGCATTATGTGGAGGTTCATTCGCACCTGGGCAATGGCAGAAGGTGCCAGGCGAGTGCTGGCTTTCACGGTGGGATCGGACTTGGTTACACGGTCTGTGACTTGTAGTGCTCTGGGGCGAAGGGAGTTGGACACTAATGGTAGAATGTTCATGGCTAGGTTCGTTACCTGTCACCCACCTGTGGGCCCAGGCTGACGCCGATTCAGCTGATTTCACCCACCCACCCACACCATCTTACAGTCATTTCATATTAGGGTGGCCCCCTTTAGGCTGCCCTACTGCAACAGTTATGGCACAATTCTACTGCTTGTTGTAGATAGGGTTAGATAGGTTAGGTACACCTTTCTGATAGCCGATCCGACCACAAATATGTAGAACAGAGGGTGGGCCAGTCCTTGAACCTGTCACTGTCTGCCAAATCGCATGGCAGCGCTGATGTGTGGAGCTGTAACCTGCTTCATCAGCAGCAGCCTGAGTCTATAGTCGCTGATGAGTAGCTTTCTTCACCCACATAGTAAAGAAACTACTCAACAGCAGCAGGTAGACCTGGAGCAGGACCTGAACCAGCAGGTGGTGGCATACTTCGATAGCATCCTGCCAACCCACGCTGAAGATCCACTGGACTACTGGACAGTCAAACTGGATTTGTGACCGCAACTGGCACAGTTTGCCCTTGAAAAGCTGTCCTGCCCAGCCAGTAGTGTTGCATCAGAGCGGGTGTTTAATGTGGCGGTGACCAAAGTAACCCCAAGGAGAACTCGCCTCTCCACCAAAAATGTGGAGAGACTGACCTTTATTAAGATAAATCAGGCATGGATCAGCCATGATTTTCACCCACCATTTCCTGATGCATCTGATTAGATCATCCATGCGTCTCACCCAATCCTTGAAAAAATTGACTGGTTTCTTCTAGCTACCTGCCTCAGCTACTATTTTGATGCTGCCACCCACCTGATGCCAAGTGCTCCTTCTTTCACCCAACTTCATAAGCAGGTACTGGTATTGCCACCCACCGCCCCACTCTGTCACTGGTTCACTTTGTGGTATCCTGATGCTGCTGCTGCCTTCTCCACACTTTGTCCCCTTGCCACTCTGTGGTATCCTAATGCTGCTGCTGCCATCTCCACACTATGTCACCTTGCCATTTTGTGGTCTCCTGATGCTGCTACTGCCATGTCCACACTATGTCACCTTGCCTCTCTGTTGTATCCTGATGCTGTTGCTGCCATCTCCACACTATGTCACCTTACCTCTCTGTGGGATCCTGATGCTGCCATCTCCACTCTATGTCACCTTGCCTGTCTGTGGTATACTGATGCTGCTGCTGCCATCTCCACACTATGTCACCTTGCCACTCTGTGGTATCGTGATGCTGCTGCCCTCTCCATACTATGTCACCTTGCCATTTTGTGGTCTCCTGATGCTCCTGCTGCAATCTCCACACTATGTCACCTTGCCATTCTGTGGTATCGTGATGCTGCTGCTGCCATCTCCATACTATGTCACCTTGCAATTTTGTGGTCTCCTGCTCCTGCTGCTGCCATCTCTACACTATGTCACCTTGCCATTTTTATGTCTCCTGATGCTGCTTCTGCCACCTCCACACTATGTCACCTTGCCTCTCTGTGGTATCCTGATGCTGCTGCTGCCATCTCCACACTATGTCACCTTGCCATTTTTATGTCTCCTGATGCTGCTTCTGCCACCTCCACACTATGTCACCTTGCCTCTCTGTGGTATCCTGCTGCTGCTGCCATCTCCAGACTATTTCACCTTGCCACTCTGTGGTATTGTGATGCTGCTACTGCCACCATCTACACTCTGTCACCTTGCCATTTTGTGGTCTTCTGCTGCTGCCATCTCCATACTATGTCACCTTGCCATTTTGTGGTCTCCTGATACTGCTGCTGCCATATCCACACTACATCACCTTGCCACTCTGTGGTATCGTGATGCTGCTGCTGCCATCTCCACACTATGTCACCTTGCCATTTTGTGGTCTCCTGATGCTGCTTCTGCCACCTCCACACTATGTCACCTTGCCACTCTGTGGTATCCTGATTCTGCTGCCACCTCCAGACTCTATAATTGTGCCGCTCTCTGGTCTCCTCATATTGCTGCCACCTCCACACTTGGTCATTGTTCCACTCTGTGGCCTCCTCCTGATGCTGCAGCTGCTGCCGACACCTCCAGACTCGATCATTGTGCCACTCTGTGGCCTACTCATGCTGCTGCCTCCTCCACACTCTGTCATTATGCCACTCTGTGGCCTCCTGATTCTTCTGCCACCTCCAGACTCTATAATTGTGCCGCTCTCTGGTATCCTCATGCTGCTGCCACCTGCACACTTGGTCATTGTTCCACTCTGTGGCCTCCTCCTGATGCTGCAGCTGAGGCCGACACCTCCAGACTCAGTCATTGTGTCACTCTGTGGCCTACTCATGCTGCTGCCACCTCACCTGTCCACCCAAAATGTAGAGAGACCTTTATCAAGATGAATCAGGTGTGGATCAGCCAGGATTTTCACCCACCCATTCCTGATTCATTTGATTAGATCATCCATGCCACCTCACTCAATCCTTAAAAAAGAGACCAGTTTCTTCTGGCTACCTGCCTCAGCTACTACTCTGATGCTGCCACCCGCCTGATGCCACAATCTGATCATAAGTGCTCCTTCTTTCACCCACCTTCATCAGCAGGTACTGGTATTGCCACCCACCACCCCCAGTGTCACCTTGCCACTCTGTGGTATCCTAATTCTGCTGCCATCTCCACACTATTTCACCTTGCCATTGTGTGGTCTCCTGATGCTGCTGCTGTCATCTCCACACTATGTCACCTTGCTACTCTGTGGTATCGTGATGCTGCTGCTGCCGCCATCTCCACTCTGTCGCCTTGCAATTTTGTGGTATTGTGATGATGCTACTGCTATCTCCACACTATGTCACCTTGCCACTCTGTGATATCCTGATGCTGCTGCCATCTCCACACTATATCACCTTGCCATTTTGTGGTCTCCTGCTGCTGCTGCTGCTGCTACCATCTCCACACTATGTCACCTTGCCATTTTGTGGTCTCCTGATGCTGCTGCTGCCACCACCACCACACTATGTCACCTTGCCACTCTGTGGTATCCTTATGATGCTGCCACCTCCAGACTCTGTCATTGTTCCACTCTGTGGCCTACTTATGCTTCTGCCACCTCCACACTCTGTGGCCTCCTGATTCTGCTGCCACCTCCAGACTCTATCATTGTGCCACTCTGTGGCCTACTCATGCTTCTGCCACCTCCACACTCTGTGGCCTCCTGATTCTGCTGCCACCTCCAGACTCTATCATTGTGCCGCTCTGTGGTCTCCTCATGCTGCTGCCACCTCCACACTATGTCACCTTGCCACTCTGTGGTATCCTGATAATGCTGCCACCTCCAGACTCTGTCATTGTTCCACTCTTTGGCCTACTCATGCTGATGCCACCTCCACACTCTGTCATTGTTCCAGTCTGTGGTCTCCTGATTTTGCTGCCACCTCCATACTCTGTCATTGTGCCACTCTGTGCCCTCCTCATGCTGCTGCCACCTCCAAACTCTGTCATTGTGCCTTCTCCTGCTGCTGCCACCTCCATTGTGCCCTTCTCATGCTGCTGCAACCTCCAGAATTGGTAATTGTGCCACTCTGCGGCCTCCTACTAATGCTGCTGCCACCGCCTTCAATCTCTGTCATTGTGCTGCTCTGTGGTCTCCTTATGCTGCTTCCACCTTACCACTATGTCATAGGTCCACTATGTGGACTTCTCATGCTGTTCCCACCCTGCCCACTTCATGACTTGTCCACTGCTTTGGCTTTTGGCCTGGCTGCCATCATCATATATTTTACCTTTCTTCTGATCTGTCAGAAGCAAGGAAAAATGAGACGCACAATGGATCCTGTCTGTGTAGCAGCTGTAAGGCCTGTATGGTCCCATCAGAAATGGCTTATGATTTGGTAGCCAAAAGCAAGAGTGGGTACAGAACACAGAAGACATGCAAATATTCCATTCATGTGTCATCTCTGTTTTAGGTCCACTCCTGAATTTTTTGGCATTAGCAATACTGATGGATTATTGAGCAAATGCTGACCGAGTCATGGCGTATGCTCCAGAGACAAGATCCGATTTTTGTGGATTATTGTTCTGATGGATCAGAGGTAGGGCAAATTAATCAGTGACGTCAACACAAACTTACTGCTGACATCCTCGCCACTCTGTCAGGGGGGCTCTATTTGTATAAGCGTTTAATAGAACAGGTTCTGTAGACATCTTTGTGGAATCAACTGACGAGGGTGTAAAAGGACTGCGCTTCTTCTGGACGCTAACATCAACCTGTAAGGTTGAGTTGATACTTCAGTTATTTGGTCAGTGTTGGTCCCTGTGACTGCCCAAATAATTTCAATTTTTGCCTCTGGCAGTAGAAAGGCTAGGTACACCCCTGCCCCTTGCCGCAAAGCCCTCTGCTGTCTGTGCTTGCCCCTGGCTGAAATTGCTATGCTGCCATCATGGTTATGTATTAACATTATGGATTTTTTCGCTATGTTGATTAATTAAGTTTATTAATTAAACTATAGCTATCCTACAGTATGCAGGTATATTATTTAGTTGCATTTAATTACTATGAACTAATGTACGGATGTAGCAGGGTTAACACACAAACTCAATTCAAATTTCTTTACTCATTGTGTTATCTTGAAACAAAAGCCATTGAAAAGCAATTGAAGGTGTTTGCTTAACGCATTTAGTTTAGATAGCACGTCTCATAAAGCATGTGTGTTAACTCTACTACATCTGTATCTGATGGTCTACAAATGTTTTGTACATTGTACTTGATTATGTTGTCTGACCTAATCTGGCAACGGCTGTATACTTGAATTGTCTTCTAACGTAATTATATATTATTTCTTGTACCATAAGAGTGATACAGTTCAATTGTTTTGTTATTGTGCCTCAAAATATCTCAGGCAAGTTATTTACAGCACTTGTTATTACCATTGCCATTACAGTCATGCATGACCTGGTATTGCCACCCTTCCATGTATGACTCACTCTTCATCCCTATTTGTTTCTCACTAATTTATAACAAACATTATCTTTGAGATTTGCTGGCTATATTAACTCATTTTAAAATAGGATATTTGTATGTATGGAGTCTAGCCATATACATGGTATTTGAACTAGTATGAACTAATGATTCATTGTCATTGCAATTTATTTTTATATAATTTTAGGTGCTTTTATCCTTTTGTCTACTTTGGTTATCAATTGTTATTAAAAAAAAATATGGTACATGCATTCCAGACCTTGATCAAATAGCATGTAGAAGAGATAACAGCACTCGAGGGATGTGAAAAAATAGTAGATTTATTCCTCTATATCCATAAAAACACAAAATTTCAGCTCCCCCCTGGAGCTTTTTTCAAGCTTGAAAAAACTACACGTGGGAAATAAACTGTTTTATTTTTATGAATACAGAGCAATATATCTTTATTCATATACTATCTTTGTCTCTATCTGATATATTTTGTCCATGAGTTGCGACTTAAAGCCAAAAAACTGACATATGATTTGATAAATGTCCCTTGAGGTGCTTTGCAAATATATTTTGATCAAAAAAACATCTTTGCCCATCCACAACAGCAAGGTGACCTCAGTTGAGACTTCCTGTCCTGCCGCCAACATGGAGAGGAGCGAGTAAGAAGAGCTAATCTCCAAACTGCCTACCTCGCCTTACATACCAACGTTAAACCAGGACAATCACTTTCTTAAAAGACTGGACTAGTCTATGGATCATTTTATTGTACCTATGGGAAACAAAACTAAACCCAAAGGAAGAGCGCAGCCAAAGAAACCATTATGGCTAAGGGGCACCTTCCTCCTTCCGCCCTCGACTCCCAGCCAGACCCAACTCTGCCAGAGCTGGATAATAAAGAAGGGGACACATATTGATTATCGGAAATTTGCTATTAAGGTAGTGAACCAGATTCTACCTGACCTCCAGGACTCTCTTAGAACGATAGTGGGTGCCACACTGCAGAGTGGATGAGGTAGAGCAGGCATGCTCAACCTGCGGCCCTCCAGCTGTTGTAAAACTACAACTCCCACAATGCCCTGCTTTACGCTGATAGCTGTAGGCTGTTCAGGCATGCTGGGAGTTGTAGTTTTGCAACAGCTGGAGGGCCGCAGGTTGAGCATGCCTGAGGTAGAGCATAGACTTCAGACACTGGAAGACTCCTGTAACACAATGCGGAATGTGCTTAATAACACCATGAGAGAAAAATTACCTGCTGAGGGGGCACTGTAAACTTTTAGAAATGCAGAACATTTTCAACTACTGATGAGATATTTTGTTTAAAAAAAAAACGATATAGCGCTTCTGAAAGAAACGCTCTTGATGGAGAGGTATTTTTATATAATGAATAAGCTATAGGAGGGGCAGGGGTTGGGGTCTTTATCAATCCAGTCTAATTTGGGAGTCTTAGTAGTACTGCCAAAAATCTGCCTTACTCTGTACAAACATTTTCCTCTGATCGAGAGGGGAGATTTTTGCATGTGATCCTCCATTCACCACATGTGCCAATTCTTGTCACTAAAAGGTACATCTTTTAAGCCATTGGCTTACTTTAGTCTGTTCTCTCTCAGGGAAATCATAGAACAGGCTCCAATTAGTTTGGAGGTGGACAGATGGGAGGCAGAGAAACAGAAAGGACACCACCTTAAGCTTTTTAACAAAAAATTGTTTGTTTTTATCAAAGTTTTCCAAACCTCATCTATACTCCTGACTAGATGATTGTTTCAACATCTATAGAGAGACAATTAGAGGACATTTAAGCAGTGGGGTGGAGAGGGGGGGGGGGGTTAGGATTTGTTGCTCTTTATTTTTCTTTGACTCTTATTCTACTGTCACATATTTAACATATGTCCAAATATCTTGCAATGTACTGCTTGTATAGGTATATGACAATGAAAAACTTAATAAACTCTGTTAAAAAAATTTTTACGTCAGTTGGGATGGGAAAATCTATTTACTACCTATCACTATGCCGTATGGGCATCTAAGTTCAAGGAGAGCAGAAACCACATATGTTGTCTGCTGCAATTATTACCTTTCTAGGTTAGCAGGCCACAATGTGTTATCTCTCTCTATGCCAGAAGACTTTCAAAGAGTAAGGAGAGCCATGGTGGATAAGCAAAGATATTTTTTGATCAAAATATATTTTCTAAGCACTTCATACTTATTTGTATATAAATATTGTGAGAAAGTGAAGGGACTGGTCTGGGAAAACAGATATCTGTTGCCCAGCAGATTGCATTGTGTATGATGAAACCCCAGATTTCTCTGCCTCAACCTGTAAGCTGGCTGAGACAGATGTGGAAAGCAGGAAAGAGTATTGATCTATGTCAGGCGTAGCTGCCATAGACTTTCTCTAAAGTCCCGTATGGGCCTGCTTTTTATGGAGTGAAGGGTAGGTTGGCCAGGGGACTCTTCACTCCATCCCGTGTTTTTCCCTAGCTCACAGCACTGGGTCATGTGGCTCATTAGAAGTCTGATATAATCTCCTTCAGAGAATCAGACCCTGCATTACCTGGGGACTTGCATATGCTGTGTTGCTGTACCAACCAAGGTAACCGTGTGCCACCTGGTTCAGTGAAACTATAGTGTCGGTCTGGTAGCCAGGCCCTCGTATCAAATGATTGTTCTGTGTATTAGCTAGTGGCTAGACAGCCAAGGTGTTAAGAATGCTTATGCGTTATTTTGAAAGTATGAATAAAACACTGTTTTTGGAGTTTAACCTGTTTGTGTCCCTGTCTCACTGCATCTCTACCACCTGACTACCAGAGCAAACCTCCACTAGATATATATATATTATACACACATACACATCTGGAGGAGTAGCTGCCTCCATGGTTGTACTTTTGCTGACCCATCCTCCCACTGGTTGTTTTTAGTTAGCGTCATATGTATTTGAGGTAAAACGTTGTGGCCTGCTGACCTAGAGATGTAACTGGTTTGTTCACATTTTCAATAGGTATGCACCACCTGTGATGCTTAATCTCCTCCCCTGGTTTCACTAAAAGGTTTTCCTTTCCGTGTTCCAGGTGTAGACATTTGGCTAATCAAGGGAGGTTGGACCTTGTGCTGTATAAAAGTGATGATTTTAATTCACTTGTTATGTCTTGATAAAGGACTGGATTGTGTAGCCCAAAAAGCGTCACTGTTGGTGTAATTTTTGGTGATCGTGGTGGATTTTATATGAAGAACAATGTAAGGACCACATCAAAAGAATGGACGATATTTTCAATGTAATAAATACACCTAAACAGGATGATATGGAGTTAAATGTCAAGATGACAGCACTGGAAAAACTTTTAATCAAGAAGTTACACGTGTGGTGGGATTGCACATCCCTGAAACGATATCTGGATAAAATATGGTACCAAGGGGATTACGCATAAGAAAAAAACCTACCACTGCTTATTCCAACTCTTTTGCAGCACAATGGCACAATATTTTAACTCTAAAGCTGATGGGGCTTATTATTACACAGGAAGAGAATCGCTTAAAAGAAATCCATGAGGAAAGATCTTATGCAACATGAGCAAGATCAGAAATTCCAAAGTATGGATATTAAACTAAAAGAAAACCTAAATAAATTGGAGGACACTATTATTGAATACAAGCAGAGTAAATTTAATAGAGATCTTCTGGATTAAAGCACCAACACGGTTTACACTTGGTCTAACAACAAAACTGGTATTCCACAATCTATTCTCAAGAAAATGAATAGTACAAAAGGGAAGCGCAACTCATGTGTTTCATTTAGTTCTACGGACATGGATTCAGCAGATTCTGCCCCAGATGAGGCGAATGGTTCTGGTATAGGGACTTTACATAAAATGCATGATGATCCGACTCATAAGGAACAGGCAAAAAACACAGGGCGGGGAGAAAGCACCGCAAAAAAACGGCGATATCCAACTCGTTGGAAATAACTGTTGATGATATTCAGGTAATAAACCTGTCCTCAGTGCCCATCTCCCCAGTACAAGAGGGGGTACTGCGGAAGGGTTTCTCTTTCTCCCCGTCCTATAATTTTGATCTGTATCACACGATCATTGATGTTAATCGTCTTGCTAGAAATCTTACCTTGAAAAAACATTTCTCTTTTAATGAAGACGCAATGGGTGTGAATACAGGTCAAATGAGCCAAACAACAATGCAGATGGTTCCAACTATGAGTGTTACACAGACACAATATCCATTATTTAATTTTAGAGAATTGATTTGTGCTTCATCACTCCAGGAATTTTGTCAAAGGGCAGAGAACTTACAACTGCAAATAAAAATGTAAGAAAATTTTAGAACGTCTAATAAGGGTTTCTAGCCGATACAATCGCGATCTGTTGCCTTTGACAAATTCCAGGAGTTAGTTGAAAAGGATTTATGTGCTTTGAAACTGAAAAACAGATTCAGACGAAAACATAACAGCCTTACTAAAGAGGAATTAAATGCTTTGGAAAGCTTACGTAATATGCATGAGATTGTGATTCGGAAAGCTGATAAGGGGGAAGCGGTAGTGATCCTGGACAGCAATATATATAAGGAACAAGTGTTAAATATGTTAAATGACAAAAATACTTATTTGCTGCTAGGGTCCAGTCTGCTCCTCTCTTATCAGGAGAAACTTTACAACATCTTGTTGGATGGTCAAGCATTGGGGATTCTCTCTAAAAAGGAAGTAGAATTTATATATGTGGAACATGCGACTACTCCAATATTTCACGCACTTCCCTAGGTTCAAAAAACGGGCTTTCCACCTCCCATTCGCCCGATTGTGGCGGGTATCGGATCCTATTCTGAAAGGTTGTCAGAATGGACCGATTCTCTACTTCAGCCACTTATACCTTTGATGCCAGGGTATCTGAAAGATAGTCGCACAGTGCTTCAGAACTTTTATAATTTTAAATGGTGTAATGAATGCATTTGGGTTACAGCGGATATCACCGCATTATATATTAGTATTCCACAGGATTCAGCCATTAGAGCTCTTAAATGGTTTCTGGAGCACTACAGCAACTATACTTTGGAACTGCAGGATTTTTTTGTGCATAGGTGTGGATTTTCTGATGAGACATAATTTTTTTATGTTTAATTGGAAATATTACCTTCAAATGTCAGGTGTCTTAATGGGGGCTAAACATTCACCATCTATAGAAAATATATATATGGCGTGGTGGGAGCGACATTTTCTGTTTTCGGACGACAAACCCTTTGCTGGATATATAAAATGGTATGGACGTTATATACATGATATGCCGTGGGTTTGGCAGGGGGAGGCAGATATGATAGCCCAGTGTATTAATTATTTTAACAACTGTACAGATTCTATCAAATTGACATATGTCAGTGACTCAATCAAACTGACTTTCTTGACTTGCATTTGGAATCAAACCTTTCTGAGGGACTGGTTACCACCTGTACTTTTAGAAAAAAGAATGCTGTCCTTCTTGCCTCTTCCTGCCACCCACCGCATGTCATAAATAACATACCAAAAGGGGAAATAATCAGAGAAAGACGTAACTGCTCTATAGAGGGGTTGATTTCCAAGGAAACAGAAATTATTACATGTAGACTTCTTAATAGGGGCTATACATTTAAAAAAATAAAAATAAAGGCATTGAGTTTGCCAGATCAAAAAGTAGAAAATCTTAGATTTTTTCTCAGACTGTGAAAAACTCCCATAACTGCCAAAAAAATGAAGAACCTAATCTTTCCCGAGGAGACAAAAAAACGACTATTTTTACTACTAATTACAGTAGAGAATATCCACACATATGCCAATTTATCCGAAAACACTTCCCAGTCCTCAATTTTGATGAGGAATGGAGAGATGTGGTATCTGCAGGCATCAAATGTATATCTAAAAAAGCACCTACGGTGGGACAAAAACTTAGTCGTAGTTTGTTTACTGATAACATCCCTAAAATATGTTCTTGGCAAAGAACTACTGTTAACTACAAATGTGGGAGTAGGAGATGTATATGCTGCCAATATATGTCTGTTACTAAGGAAGTTGTTTCCACGGCGAATAATAACAGATATACCCTTAAGTAATACATAAATTGTAATACGCAGTTTGTTGTCTATGTCATTACATGTACAATCTGTAAACTCCAGTATGTGGGATGTACTATAAATGAATTGAAAACATGCATTAGAAAACATCTCAGTGATATATTTTCAGACGCTTAATGTATGAGCGGCGACTTTTCATTTTGCTACAGTTCACAAAGGAGACGCATCTGCGTTTTGTGCACAGGGAATTGAAGTGGTGTCACTACCCATGAGAGGAGGGGATCGTAGACAGAAACTCCTTAGTAGGGAAACATTTTGGATGTTTTCGCTTGACACTTGTGTACCGAAGGGATTGAACAGAAAACACGATCTCACTCTGCAATATAGCTGATTTGTTCACATTTTCAATAGGTATGCACCACCTGTGATGCTTAATCTCCTCCCCTGGTTTCACTAAAAAATGTTTTCCTTTCTGTGTTCCAGGTGTAGACATTTGGCTAATCAAGGCAGGTTGGACCTTGTGCTGTATAAAAGTGATGATTTTAATACACTTGTTATGTCTTGATGAAGGGCTGGATTGTGTAGCCCGAAACACGTCACTGTTGGTGTAATTTTTGGTGGTCGTGGTGGATTTTATATGATGAGCCAATAAAGAATTTCCATTTTATAAGAAGCTGGATCCTATCTTTTTCATCAGATACTGTATATATTGTGTGAGTTCAGCTTTTTTTTTTGAAAAGTCGGACTAGGGGTTCCTAGGGCCACCAGTAAAATTAATTCTGGGGGCCCAGTGCACAGATACTTGCACATATTCCCTGCTTACACAGCCACAGACAGCAGCAAGACACTGCAAAATGATTGATTATGAGGGTCCCTGAAGAAGGGGGGTCCATAGGAAACAAGAATGCTGGATGTGTCTAGAAGTCTTCTCAGCCACTGGATGCATCTCAAATAATAAACTGTACACTGCCTATCTATATGTAATGCAGTAACTCTACTGTGCCATGTGCCAATTGTACAAAGGGTGAGGGACTAGGGGCCCACCTTATTCAGGGGCCCACTGGGGGATTCACCTGTACCCCTGTCGGCCAGTCCGAGCCTGCCCATAGGGCATACTGATTGGTAGTAAACAGAGTAGTTTCATTTCCCCAACACCGAGCATCCGCACACTCCCAACCCAGCCCATCCTACCACCGCAGGCACACCCAAACCCTCGCCAACCCCCTCACGCTGACAACAGTGACACCCCTGCCATCCCCCACCAAGAAAGCAAACCCGCCAATCCGCCCAATAACTCCACCAAACCCCTACTTAAATTCATTGATTCAACAAGTCATCTCATCTGGTCTCCCTGAACCAAACCCACCATCATGCTCGCCTCCTCTAAGGCCCTGCCCCCGGTCTGGCCACTTCTGGCACTGGTTTGAAGACTGTAGAAAATTTTTCATGGATTAACCCATTTAAGCTGAACGATGGCATGACCATAAATGCTCTGGCAAATTTATCAATTCTAAATGTGATGAAAATCTGTGCTCATAGCAGACGACAATTTTATTTTCTGTCTTTAGGAAAGTGTAAAGATAAACAGCATTTATTAAGAAAGTGTGCATCTCTTAATACATTTTTCCACAATTTACTCCAACAGACTTTCACAAAATGTTAGTCTTAATGCATCTTCCCCATGGTGTTTCAACTAGCTTGTAATACTCTTTTAACGTCATGTAATTTTTCAAGTGTTTTCTAAATATTTTATACTGATGAACTACCCTAAGGATAAGTCATCAGTATGGGATCAGCTGGAAACCGACACCCTAACCTATCAGCTATGGGCAGCCCCTCCCTGGCTGCTATGAGTGACAGGGCCAGGCAGTGGCAAAGCAGTGAGGGAGGGACTGTTCACAGAAATGAGTGGAGCTTGGTTGCAACAAGAGCAATGGTGAGGCCTTCATTGCACCAAATGCCTAATTTGCACAATAAGAAAAATCCTAACTTGGGAATATAGCCTCGGATCAACAAAAGAAAAACAGCAAGTTTTTGCATTAGTGCCCAATCGGATCCTTCTCATAGAAATCTGCTCACCTGGCGCTTATTCTTCCTTGCACTTTTCCTATTTTCTTAGAATGTAATCCCATATACAGCGAGCTGATGGAGTAGCACAACAGATTACCACATAAAGGAATAGCACACACTCAACAGTCATTAATTAATTGTTTGGAAATGTTTATTGAACACAAGAAAGCTGCTTATTTTTACATTTAATACGCGAAAGAAGAGGAGGCATATCAATGCAAATGTTTCCACCATCTTTCTTAGAGGTAGTCCATTATAAAATTCAGTTTTCCAGTATCCACCAGTAGTTGAAGCTTGCTGCATGAGAATATAATAAGCTGTTACCAAACTTAAAGGGGTTTTCCAGGTCTTAGCTATCATTAGAATAGGTCATCAATTTTAAATCAGTAGGGGGGCCAAAGCTATACAGTGGACAGAGCAGGAGGCAGAATGCGCTGTCTACTGTGTAGTGCTTGTGCTTGGGTACTCAGCTCTGCATCCATACAAGTGAATGGGAGCAGAGCTGCAGTACACTGGCACAGGAAACTACACAGTGGATGGAGCCTTTAAGCCACTCTATCATTTTTAGTTGATCAGTGGTGGAGCCAGATGTTGTCCCTCCACAAATCTGATCCTGAGTATAGGTCATCAATAGCTAAGTGCCAGAAAACCCCTCTAAAAAATGCAGTATATAATGCTCTATACAATTCATTCATTGTATACTAAAATACACATACAAGACACTTACTAATGTATCATGATTGTCCATATTGCCTCCTTTTCTGGCTTGATTTTTTCCATTGCATTATACATTGCTTATTTCCAGGGGGTTCGGTTGTCCTTGCACATTATAAGAAAAAGCCCCATTCTCTCTGGTGGCTAGGACAGTGGCAGCAGCTCCTCTCCACCTCATTTCTGCGCTGCATGGTGGTTGTAACCCCTGGAAATTAGTTTAGTCAGCAAAGGACGCTATATGAACAATCAAAGTATATTAGAAAGTGCCTTGTATTAACTTTCTCTACATGATAAATGCCATTTGCTGAAGCGAGACAATCCCTTTAAAGGGGTGATCCAAGGCCTATAATTCCCCCCCAAATGCCCGGGCCTCTCACACAGGTTGTACTTAAGTACCTCGCTCCTCGGCACCAGTGTTGCTTCTGATGCCGGCATGGCTACCACTATATCTCCCCGTCGCGTGGTTGAAAACATCTGACATGGGGGCGGGGGGTGTCAGCCAATAGCAGGCCACGATAGGAATGAGCCTCCCTAGCATCTCGGGTTACACTAGGGAGGCTCGTTCCCGTCGCGGCCTGCTATTGTCTGTCCCCCCCCCCCATGCTGGATGTTTTCATCTAATTTGTGTGACAGGGGGATGCAGCGGTGGCCGTGACGGCATGGGAAGTGATGAGGGTGCAAGGGAGCGAAGTAAGTACAATCTGTGTGGCATTTGGGGGCATTATAGGGGTTAAATAATCCATTTAAGCCTTTGAGTATTGAGGGGGAAGATATAATGCGACCTTGAAAACGGAAATGACAAATTCAAATCTGCTGCAGGTGTAGAACATCCACAACTGGCAATCTGAAGCAGTTAACTATACCAGGAGCAGCAATCTACTTTTCCTTATCTATTGACTTTAGATTTTGTGTGTTCTACTAACATGTATAAGGAGAGGTAACAGCTGAGTATATCACATGTAGTATTACTGTATGTGTTATTTTTTATACAACTATTAGCAATTCCTATACTGCATTATCTTATCCCATGAACTTGGGGGCCGCCCCACACACTGCACATGTTAGTCTATAGCACTAGATCTTACTAACACTGTATCTAACTTTGTGACTTCAGCTTTTCTCATCTTGACACAGCACTGAGGTTTCTACTTAGCATTGCCAGTCATGCCTCCTTAGCAGCAATCACCCTGTGTGAGGTCTTCCTCTCATTCCATACCTACCTGACTAGCTCTTGACTGTATACAGGATTTGGCAGAATGATACTCCTTTCCTCTTGGTCAGTCCATGCGTCATATGCAGGCAGGAGTCTATCCATAAAGGAGGCATTGCTTGGGGGCATAGCCAGGGGAGGAGGAGGTATTCTAGGTTCCTGTAGCCCCCAGGACTGAGTAGGATGCAGCCTGCTGCAGCTCTGATTGTGTACACATGAAGAGGAGCTGTCCTTCAGCACCACGGACAGTGAAGCTCTCCACTTGGAGCTCTCCTTGATCCTAGCTTCCTAGTGTAGATGGAAAAGTTCTGTGGTGGTGGTGTCCCTCACAGTTCCTTCTCTCACCTGTTCTCTTTCTTGTAAGCTGCTGGATATGATGCAAAATGCTGTTGCAAGCTCTGGACACTTCAGAGTCTAATTTGGATCTGAGAAGAAGTTGTACAGCATGTTCTTTATGATCCTCTGAAGTGTTGTGCTGCACTGGCTGTATGAAGAGGAGTGGGTCAGCTCAGCCTGATCGCACAGCAGAGTGCACTGACTGAATGCAGCCCCTCAACATCACCCCTGAGCTGATCTCCAGGCTCCTGCAGGAGAACAATCTCACCCGGGAGCGGTTCATTGAGCTTTACCAGCTGCAGCCCCTCGTCTACATCCCGGAGCTCCCTGCCAGCACCAAGGTTGCTTTTGTGACAATATGTGTGCTGATATTTGTGCTGGCACTGTTTGGAAACTCCCTGGTCCTCTATGTGGTGACCACAAGCAAAGCCATGAGGACAGTCACCAACATTTTCATCTGCTCCTTGGCCGTCAGCGACCTGCTCATTGCCTTTTTCTGTATCCCCTTCACTATGCTCCAGAACATCTCGTCCAACTGGCTGGGAGGTGAGTATGTGCAATCAAGGAACAGTTAGGAAGGAATAAGAATGCTGTTACTTGGAGTGAAGCCATTGTAAATCACCCTTACCTTACCCTCTGCTGGGCAGTAGCTTTTCAGAAAAAATCCGCTGATGAAGAAACAGGCTGGCTGCAGTGCTGAAAAGAGTGCAATCATAGAAGTATTAGAAATGTTCTTTTTCCATCAGGATAAAATGTCTTAATGGTCAAGTTTACAGGAACCCCAGACTAGAAATGCTCTATAGAGCTTTGTTGGGGATGGATAGATGGCTATGGATTAGATACATAGTTCGATAGATAGATAGATAGATAGATAGATAGATAGATAGATAGATAGATAAAATAGATATTTAGATTAGATAGATAGAATAGATATTAGATAGATAGATAGATAGATAGATAGATAGATAGATAGATAGATGAAAGATAGATACATAGATGATAGATACATAGATGAATGATAGATAAAAGATTTTAGATATTAGATAGATTTAGATAGATCAATTATAGATTAATATTAGACTGGTACAGAATATACTGTAGATTAGTTAAAGGATAGCTAGATAGATAGATCGATAGATAATAGAAAGAGATATACATAGATGATAGATACATAGGTTTAATAATATAATAGATAAAATATTTTAGATATTAGATATATTAGATAGATTTAGATAGATCAATGATAGATTAAGATTAGACTGGTACAGTAAAAATATATTGTAGATTAGTTATAGGATAGATAGATAGATAGATAGATAGATAGATAGATAGACAGATTCAGGAGTCCCAGGAGATTAGTTAGATTGATTATATAGATTTTGATTAGAAGGGTATGGAATACAGATTCAATAGTTATAGGTTAGACAGGTAGACATATAAGTAGATAGACTGATAGACAGACAGACCTATAAGACAGACTTGTAGTGCAAAACTTGGAAAATACCGATAAATAGATACTTTACATAAACATAGATTAGATAGGTATAGATTCATAGAAAATGTATGAAAGGCAAAGCTTTAAGTCGATAAATATTATTTGCTAACTTGGAATTTTCTTCTCAGAGAGGCTCTGCAGTTATGTGGGGCCATATTCATTAATAGTTTATAACAGTTGGGCTGTATATTATTCTGAATGGTCTATAATGTATAGGGTTATGCTCCTGAAGAGCTTCAATTCAAAGAGGCTGAACTGCAAAGATGAGGTAAAAAAAAAGAGAATCCTGTGTTCTCCAGGCTCCAACAGGTTTTAAAATGTCATTTGAGTGAAGTGTAACCTATAATGAACTGTCAGTATTTGCCATGAATGTAAGAAATATAGGACAGCATACTAATGTCATGTTTTTGGATATTGCGGACTTGTAACAGTTCTCATGCATGTACACACTAACAGTATGTTACATCTCTGTGATTGATCCAAATACAGTATTTAGTGCCAAGGGAAGGAGAGGAACCTATCCACTGAGATTAGAAAAGCGTTTCCCAAAGAAAATATTATTGCCACTAAATTTATGGCTCAAACTGAGAGCTATAATACGGTTGTGTTTGAGCTCTTAAACTGAGACCTCTGGGCATCTATGTTTAAATGTCCATATAGCACATGTAGCATCTGCATCCTCTAAGGCTCTGTTGAATTGTACTCGAAAATCATGATGAACCAGTAGAACGGTATTGGATCCCCATATTTTAGCTGTTCTATGAACCCTAACAATGGCTATATTATGACCCTCTGAAGTTTGCCGTACATACTGTACCACATCATTTAGCAATGTAAACTGTAGTAATGCCTATTTCTCCCTTTATCAATGGAATGCAATTTTCAGGATGAACTACTAAGCCTTGGGGTTCTCCAGGATTAGAATTAATAAAATAAAATTAATGAAAATACCTATATATTACTTTATTATAAACACATTCCTTTACAGCTTTCATTATTTATAATGGCTCATTTTTTCTAGGTGGCAATCATCAGGAGAGATAAAATGGCCATTGTCTTATTAGCAGACATAAAGCCCATCCTAAAAATACAGCAAGATGGGTTAATTCAAAGCACTGAGCTATAGAGCTCTCGTCACTTTTCTGCCTGTTATGAATTACAATCCTACAGTACATACAGCTGATAAAATATTCAGCTACAGTCCTGGTCAAAAGTTTTGAGACACAAAGCTTGGTTTTCCCACAATTTGCTGCTCCAGTTTTTATAGTAGCAATTTGCATTAACTCTAGATTGCTATAAAAAGTTATCAGGTGAATTGCAATTTATTGCTAAGTCACTCCTTGCCATGAAAATTAGCTTAATCACAAAAAAACCATTTGCATTGCATCACTGTCACAAAGTGACATGCAAACATTAATTCATTGGTCTTCTTGTTCACTCAGGAGAAGGAGTTAATGAGGACAAGGCAGTTGATATCACTCTGTCATGCTGATTGAAATAGAAGAGCAAACTGTTTACCTTAAAATGGGGGTGGTGCTTAAAATCATTGTCTTCTTCTGTTAACCATGGTTAACTTAAAAAAAAACACACATGCAGCCATCAATGCCTTGCATCAAAGAAGCTTCACAGGCAAGGACATTGCTACTGGTAAGATTGCACCTAAATCAACCATTTATCGGATCCCGAAGAACTTCAAGGAAAGAAGATCAGTTGCTTTGTAGAGGGTTTCAGGGCACCCAAGAAAGTCTAGAAAGTGCCAGGACCATCTCCTAAAGAGGTTTCTGCAAAGGAATTGGTTCACTGTCAGTGCAGAGCTTGCTCAGGAATGGCAGCAGGCAGGTGTGAGTGACTTTGCATGCACAGTGAGGTGGAGGCTTTTGGAAGATTACCTGGTGTCAAGAAGGGCAGCAAAGAAGCCAATTCTCTCCAAGAAAATGACCAGGACTAACTGAATTTATGTTCTCTGATGAAGCCCCTTTCAGACTGTTTGGCACATCTGGAAAAATGATTGTCGAAAGAAGAAAAGTTGAGCCCCATCAGTCCTGTGTCATGCTAACAATAAAGCATCTTGAGACCATTTATGTGTGGGGTTGCTTCTCATCCAAGGAGTAGGCTGAATTTTTTACAATTTTACCTAAGAACATTGAATAAAGAATGGTGTCAAAACAACCCTCAAGAGCAACTTCTCCCCATCATCCAGGAACGACTGGTTGATAAACAATGTGTTTCCCAGAATTGTGGAACACGATATCACAAGTCAAGAGTGATAACTAAGGGGCTCGATTAACAAAACACTGACATTTTAAGTCCACGGCCAGCAAACACACCAGATCTCAATTCCATTAGAAAACTGTGGTCAATCCTCAAAGAGTGGGCGAACAAACACAAAAACACAGAAATTGTGATAAACTCCAATCACTTATTAGTTAAGAATGAGTTTCGCATCAGTCAAGATTTGGCCCAGATGCTGATATCCAGTATGCCAGAGTGAATTATAGAATGAAGGGTCAACATTGTAAATATTAAGCCTTTGCATAAAGTTGATAAGGTAATATAGTAGAGTGCATCCAAGTGCTGCTGCCCATTATCCCCACCCCCTAACCATCCTCTCTCCATTTCAGCTATCAATTTGCTCTCTTCCTACACAGACAGCTGAAGATCTAATTAGCTATTATGAATATCACAATTCATGACAGGCAGAGCAGTGAGGAGAGCTGAGTCAGCTCTTTAGCTCAGTGCTCTGAAATAACCAGTTTTGCTGTTATTACGATAGGTTTTGTGTGTCCTAATAGGACAGTGGCCATTTTATACCTGCTGATGATACTTGTAGCTTCCATAGTAGGCCATGGCATGTTAATACACGCTATAGAAATAAAACTTGTAGAGTATATACAATTTGTAAATAAATCCTAAAAAGTTGCATCATCTGCCGTTACATCCGATGCAATGATTTCAATTGATATGAAGAAACATGGTAGGGTGTGTAGGGTAAATTATAACTGAAGACATAAATGACAGCTTTGTATCAAACACCCGTAGACTCTCAGGTCGGTCAAGAACAAGGTCAGTGCTTCTTTGTGGCATTTTATCTTTGCTTTACAGATCATCTGAAGTTGTCCTGGCAAACATGGGGTAAAAAAGTATATTAGAATTTTGGATATTTTTTACTTATATGGTAATTGTGTCTTATTTTATAAAAGTAGAAAATGTCTTTATTTTTATAAAGTATTATGGAAACCCAACTAAGCAGCCACAGTGGTAAAGCTGTAGTTTCCAAAAATGTTATTATAGCGTAGATATTAGTGACTGGAGTTACAAAATAAAATAGGATTATTAAAGGATCAATATGCTAATCTTTCTACTTCTAAAGACAAAATGATAATATGCAGTTTTAAGCAGAACTAATGCAACCAAATCATGGATTCCAACATGTGTCAGTTCAACAAATTATGTTGCAAGAATGATCTAGACACTGATGTATAAATTTTTAGTTCCCACTTGCTGACAAACATAGCCTCATAAGCATATACACATATAATATAAATCAATATAATATAATGACAGCAAAACAAGGAGTCCTAAATATATATATTTTCACATCGTCATCCAGTTACACAATAATCCAGAGGAAAAACAGATCCTCAGTTTTATTGGACAGCAACTTAACCATCAATATTTTTTTAAGTTTTAGAATCATTTTTTGACGACACCGCATCTAGACAATGCTGATCTTTTGATTACGTGCCAGTGCACCCACCACTGCATCTCTGCGCTATTGTCATGGTCCCTGCTTGATAAACAATCACTACCACCATCAATAGAAGCAACACATCATCTGTGTTTTATTTTTTCTTCTGCCATGATACTTTAAGCTGTCTAAATGACCATATAACTTAGCTGGAATCAATGGTCAGAGTCTTCCTGTACTGTTTCTAAAGCTTTGATATACCTGTAAGCAAATTTACCTTAACTTCAGTCTGTTAGATTGTAGAAATCTGTCAGTGAAATTTATTCTGCTACTGATGTGCATAGGTCACAAAAAAGTATAGTGAAGAGCAGGATTAGGTATATGCTTCTGAATATAAGTAAGAGTGTGTGCATTCAATGACAGAAAACAAATATTATATTTTCATTGTACTGGCTGCGGTTGACATTTCCTGCGTATGCTGGTTGTTTGTGTTGTGGGTGCTGGCTGTGTCTCCTGGGACTTGTATGCTCTGTGTTCGTAGGGTTAGGTTACGGGTACATGATGACATTTGTTGTGCGGCTATTTGTCACAGTGATGCTGTGCGACATATTTTATAATACTAGTCTACAGTATTGCACTGTGACATACGACATGCTACTACTGCGACAAAACAGTCACAAAAAACAACCATCCAAGATGGATTTTTGTGCAACTGTGGTGTCGAAATCGCAGCATGTTGCTGTGCTACACCATAGACTGGCATAAAATATTGTGTGAGACATTACTGCAACATGGACATTGCAGTGTAGTTGTACTCTATATGTTGCTCCACAAATGTCGTCATGTAGCCCTAGCCTTAACGTTTCCATATTTTTCATGACAGTGGTACATTTTAGTCAAAATATATCATTTTTATTTATAATAAAAATACCAAATTTACAAAAAATTTGGAAAAATTAGCAAATTTACAAATTTCAATTTCTCTACTTTTAAAATAGATAGTAATACCTCCAAAAATTGGTATTACTTTACATTCCCCATATGTCTACTTCATGTTTGGATCATTTTGAAAATTACATTTTATTTTAAAAGGCTTTTTATTCTAGAAGGCTTAGAAGATTAAAAGCAAATCTTTTAAGAAAATTTCCAAATCCCAATTTTTTCAGGACCAGTTCAGCTATGAAGGCACTTTGTGGGGCTTACATAATAGAAACCACACAGAAATCACCCGATTAAGAAACGACGCCCTTGAAGCTATTCAACACTGATTTTACAAACTTTATTAAGCCTTTAGGTGTCCCACGAGAATTAAAGGAAAATAGGAATAAAATTTCAAAATGTCACCTTTTTCTCATGGAGAAGAGCCCTACTTTCACCCATTCTCAGTGTTTGCCCTATCAGGGATCTAGGGAGGTCTCCCTGATTTTTGCGCACTGTGTCGCAAGCCACAGTACCTCTAGCAGTTAGGGACATAAATAGGGGTACGCTAGTATAATAGTTATCCACATAGAGGTGTTAACCCTTATCTATAGCGGGTACACTAAGTCCCACACAATCTTCCCACTAACTCCTAGGATGGGCGGGCATTCTGGGGGTTCAGACCCGTGGATATTTGAGTTCGCTGGGTTTGGCCGAACTTCGGGTCAAAGTTCGAGTTTGGGACCCGAACTTGAACCCGAACCACATTGAAGTCAATGGGGACCAGAACTTTAGTGCACTAAAATGGCTGTAAAATAGTCATAGTAAGGTCTAGAAGGCTGCAAAAGGAAGTAAAATGGGGTCAAGAGCAGGAAAATTGCCCTGCAAACAAATGTGGATAGAGAAATGACTTAAATAAACATAGATCATAATAATCTTAAACTATGAGGCAGAGGTCAAAGTGGAGTAGGAGGTTGAGGAGGAGGTAGACGTAGCGGTGTAGGTGGAAGCGGCGGTGGGGGAGGTAGCCAAGACTATTTTTGTTTGTTATTTTTTTCCTTTATTTATTTATTTTGTATAAATTTAGGAAGGCCTCAAATCATTGGGAAATGGAAAAGAGAACGCAAAGTGTGCTGGAGTATAACAATGGCTCGGTGTGGCTCGTATACTTCTCTATTCAGCACAAGGTACGGACAAGTCTTATGGGATCCATGCCTGGTTAATTTTAATGAAAGTGAGCTTATCCACTTTGGCTGTGGACAGGCGGATGCGCTTCTCTGTGATCACCCCCTCTGCCGTGCTAAACACACGTTCGGACAATACACTGGCCGCAGGGCAGGCCAGCACCTCCAAGGCATAAAGGGCAAACTCAGGACATGTGCCCAATTTGGAGACCCAGAAGTTTAACGGGGCATACCCATCAGACAGTACGTGTAGGCGTGTGCACATGTACCATTCCACCATGTTGCTGAAATGCTGCCTTCTGCTAAGATGTTCCGTATCAGCTGGTGTTGCTAACCCTAACTTTTGAAGTGCTGGCCGTGCCCCAACTGCTTTCGTGATTTCTTCCTCCTCCTCTGCCTTCGCCTTGTGCTTCCGCTGAGCCCCTGCTGTCAGGTGGGAATGTCATCAGCAGCGCGTCTACCAGCATAAGCTTGTACTCGTGCATCTTCCGATCATGCTCCAGTGACGAAATTAAGGACGGCACAGTGTCCTTGTAGTGGGGATCCTGCAGGGTGGCCACCCAGTAATCAGCACTGGTTAGAATGTGGGCAACTCGGCTGTCATTGCGCAGGCACTGCGGCATGTAGTCGCACATGTGTGCCAGGCTTCCCAGAGGCAATGACAAGTTGTACTCTGTGGGAGGTGTATCGTCTGTGTCCTCTGTATCCCCCCAGCCACGCTCCAGTGATGCCGATAAGCTGCTTTGAGTCCTACCCTGCTGTGAACAAGGTTCCTCCTCCTCATCCTCCAGAACTGTGTACCTGGCCTCTGTTGGTGCAGGAACCCACCCTCCAAGCCACTTGTGAATGACTAGCCTGATAACCGTGGAAATGATCCCTCTTTCTCCTGTGCAACATCCTCTTCAGTGCAGTGGAGGACATGTTGACTAATCTCTCAATTTTAACATCAGTTTGAGGGCTTAGTAAGACCGCAGTGTGCACCTGTTTTGTCATTTGTTATTGCTACATTGTTATATTACTTATTACATCCACACAATTGCCATCTTGTGTAGGATGTCTATTGTGGTACTTGTGGTCCGCTGCGGGCATCCTCCACCTTATGCTTTTTTGCTGGGGATCGCCATTAGCAACGGGCCACAAGTGCAGGATCTGCTCCCCTGTATATATATGCACAACTTCATTTTTGGGTTGAGCACATCCTGCTTCATGCCACCTTTCAGTTGGTTTGTGTATATATAATTGTTTGGAGGTGTATAAACTCCCATGTAAATGTAGCCTGTTTTCCATCCACAGGCTATATTTAGGTGCACTTGTGAGGCCTGGGCCATATCAGCCAGTCTTGGGTGGGGCTCACAGCCTTCTCCCTCCTCCCATTGCAGGCATGGTTACATGCTGGAGGTAACTGAGGAGTCTGCTGCGAGTCGGCCTAATACATTCCTGTAATTTTGCCCACTGGCCCCTGGTATTGCCCATATGGCACAGGTAGGTGAGTGTTAGGTCCCAAGCTATTTGAGAAACCTTGGTGTGGTGCTCGGGCTTAAGACATGTCATCCACTGCAGGACATGTTGACTAATCTCTCAATTTTAACATCAGTTTGAGGGCTTAGTAAGACCGCAGTGTGCACCTGTTTTGTTATTTGTTATTGCTATACAGGCAAGGGATGTGCATCAAACCGGCTAGGCCCAGAGCTGCTACATGATTTTGCTCATTATCACACACCACCAGGCCGGGTTTGAGGCTCAGTGGCACCAACCACTCATCGGTCTGTTGTTCCATTTCCGTCCACAGCTACTGCGCTGTGTGGGGTTTTTCCCTGAAACAGATGAGTTTAAAAAAAGCCTGCTGTCGTTTCCCCTGGCTGTGCTGAAGTTAGTGATGCAGGTGTTACGCTGACCGGATGAGGCGGAAGAGGAGGAAGCGAAGCAGGAGGAGGGGGCAATGAGAAACGTCCTGCAATCCTCGATGGCGGAAGGACATGCGCCAAACTGTAATCCGCCTCAGGCCCAGCCGCCACTGCATTTACCCAGTGTGCAGTTAGGGAGATATAACGTCTCTGCCTGTGCTTACTGGTCCACGTATCGGTTATGGTTATGTGGACCTTGCCACAGATGGCGTTGCGCAGTGCACACCCGACTTTGTCCGCCACTTGGTTGTACAGGGCAGGGATGGCTGCTAGTGTTGAGCGCGAATATTGGAATAGCGAATTTTTTTTGCGAATATCGGCACTTCGCAAATTCGCGAATATTGCAAATATAGCACTATATATTCGCTATTTCGAATATTCGTTTTTGTTTTTTTTAAGTTGTTAATCCTTGTTGCTCTCTGGTTGTCTTCCCACTTCTCAAAAGCTGTTCTTACCTGTCCGGAGGATTCTTAGCTCTCTGCC
Source organism: Bufotes viridis (assembly GCA_033119425.1). Lineage (NCBI taxonomy): Eukaryota > Metazoa > Chordata > Amphibia > Anura > Bufonidae > Bufotes > Bufotes viridis. Next base: position 443,311,298 of record CM065589.1, on the reverse strand, counting down.
TGCTCCAGTCAATGCCGGTTGCCGCTTCTGCTGACTTCCTGTGTGCATGGGAACGCCTCCATGCTAAAATGTACTGTCGGATGTGAGAATCACGATCTCACAAATTTGACTAAGTTGTAATCGCAATGCGATTAATATAAACTGATTTACTCACATTGCGAATTCAACTTAGAGCTGGGTTCCTAATGGTTGTATTACTAGAATATAACAAATATCACAAATTCACGAATATAGCACTATATTCTCAATCTTCGTTATATTCTAGCAAGCCAACCATTAGGAACCCAACTCTGAGTTGAATTTGCAATGCGAACATATACTCGCATTGCAAATTCAACTTACAGCTGAGTTCCTAATGGTTGTTGCTAGAATATAATGAAGATTGAGAATATAGTGCTATATTCGTGATATTCGTTATCTTCGTCAATTCTAGCAATACAAGTTACAACCATTAAGAACTCAGCTCTAAGTTTAATTCACAATGAAAATATAAATTCACGTAACAATCGCAATATATAGAATAATAACGAATATTCGATTTCGACGAATATATGACGAATATTCAATTGAATATTCGCGAAATATCATGAAATCGAATATGGCACCTCCCGCTCATCACTAATGGCTGCCTGGAAAAGTAGTGGCGGCTGGAAACCACGTACGGTGGGACATCCACCGCCATAAGGTTTTTAAAAGTCTCTGTCTCTACATTGTTTAGGGGATGGACAGCTGAATCCTTCCATAGGAAACTGTGGAGATGCTTTGTGACGGTAGTGGTTTTCCTGCCACATCCTCTGTTTGCGGGGTGGCAGGTGCCACTGTCACTCTAGAGAGGGAGGAAGAGGCCGAGACTGCAGCAGAAGACAGAGCAGGAGGACCCGGAGATCTTTTGTGGTTTTTGAGGTGTGTACTCCAGCTCGTGCTTTGCATTTAGATGCCTGGTCATGTGGGTGGTGCTTGGGTTTAGAACATTTATGCTTCGCTTCAGGCTTCGATTGCACAGAGTGCAAACCACTCACGTCTTGTCGTCAGCACATTGTCCGAAGAACTGCCACCCCCGAGAACTCCTTGGAGCTGGCTTTGGTGTGCACAGTCCCTGGGTGTGGTGGGCAGTAGCAGGCGTACTGGCTAGGGGACAGCCACTCTGCTTTTGCACCCTGCTCCCTCTTTTGCTTTGCGGCTGTGTGACCACCACCTCTTCCTTCGAACTGCACACGTCACTCGCATGACCTTGATTCCATGTGGGGTCTAGGACCTTATCATCCTCCACATCATCTTCCACCCACTCCTCACTCCTGCCCTCCTTGCTGGTCTGCACACTGCAGAAAGCCGCTGCAGTTCGCACCTGTGTTTCATCATCATGAGAGATGTGCTGTAGTGGTCCCCCCATATCCACATCCTGAAATATAAGTGGTTGGGCATCAGTGCACTCAATCTCCTCCACTTCTGGGGCAGGGCTAGGTGGATGGCCCACGGAAACCCTGCCAGCAGAGTCATCAAAAAGCATAATAGACTGCTGCATGACTTGGGGCTCAGACTGATTGCCTGATTTGCAAGGGGGTGAGATGAAAGACAGATACCCATGGGTTGCAGGTGCCAACTCTGCACTTTCAGCAGGGGACCGGGTGGGAGACAATGTGAAGGAACTGGAGGCATTGTCAGCCACCCAGTCTACTACCGCCTCTACTTGTTCTGGTCCATACACCAGTATTCGGGCCTACAAAAAAACGCTGAACGTTCTGTCACTTACCTGCACCTGTGGAAGTTATTTCATTTGGGTGTGAAGCTGGCACAGATTGACCACATCCTCTCCCTGCAACAGGAGCTCCACCAACACCAGCAGCACCACAAATAAGGCTATGCCACTTATTTAATGCTCTTCTCATTCTTTGAGGACACCCACTGAACCAACAGACATATTAACTATGTTAATTTCCCTGTCACATATGCAGTGCAGGTGTACCTCAGACAAACAATGGGTATATGTCACCCACTGATCTAACAGACAGATGAACTATATTAATTTCCCTGTCGCGTATGCAGTGCAGGTATACCTCACACTAAAAATGGGAATATGTCACCCACCGAACTAAAAGACGGATTGACTATATTAATTTCCCTGTCACATATGCGGTGCAAGTGTAACTCACACCAAAAATGGGTATACAGTTGTGTTCAAAATTATTCAACCCCCAATGCTGTAAAGGGTTTTAGGGAATTTAGTGTACATTTGTAATTGTGTTCAGAATAAATTCTTACAAGGACTTTTTAAAGAACCAAATGCAAATAAAATGACATCAATTGTTTTTGTAATACAGTATTAAATGTTTTTTTTGTGATTTCTTCATTGACACAATTATTCAACCCCTTAAAGACTACCACTCTTAAGAACAGAGGTTCATTCAAGTGTTTTCGATCAGGTATTGAAAACACCTGTGGATGTCAAGGAGCAGCAATCAAGCATAATAAGCACCAATTAGGCAGATTTAAAATGACTGTGATACTCAGCTCCTTCTAGACATTTACTGGTGTGTTTACAAACATGGTGAAGTCAAGAGAATGGTCCAGGAAGACAAGAGAAGAGGTGATTTCTCTTCACAGGAAGGGCAATGGCTATAAGAAGATTGCAAAGATGTTAAACATACCAAGAGACACCATAGGAAGCATCATTCGCAAATTCAAGGCAGAGGGCACTGTTGAAACACTACCTGGTAGTGGCAGAAAGAAGATGCTGACTTCGACTGCTGTGCGCTACCTGAAGCGCAAAGTGGAGAAAAGTCCCCGTGTGACTGCTGAGGAACTGAAAAAAGATTTGTCAGATGCGGGTACGGAAGTTTCAGCTCAGACAATAAGGCGCACACTGCGTAATGAAGGCCTCCATGCCAGAACTCCCAGGCGCACCCCCCGACTGCAGTATGCCAAAAGTCATGTGGACAAACCACAAAAGTTTTAGGATAGTGTTCTGTGGACTGATGAAACAAAATTAGAACTGTTTGGGCCCATGGATCAACGCTATGTTTGGAGGAGGCCAATGAAGAAAGAACACCTTGCCTACTGTGAGGCATGGCGGGGGGTAAATCATGCTTTGGGCTGTTTTGCTTCTACAGGTACAGGGAAGCTTCAGCTTGTGCATACCATGAATTCTCTTCAGTACCAGGAGATATTGGATGAAAATGTGATGCAGTCCGTCACAAACCTGAGGCTTGGGAGACGTTGAACCTTTCAACAGGACAATGATCCCAAGCATACCTCCAAGTCCACTAGAGCATGGTTGCAGATTAAAGACTGGAACATTTTGAAGTGGCCATCGCAGTCACCAGACTTAAATCAAACAAAATTAGAACTGTTTGGGCCCATGGATCAACGCTATGTTTGGAGGAGGCCAATGAAGAAAAGAACACCTTGCCTACTGTGAGGCATGGCGGGGGGTAAATCATGCTTTGGGGCTGTTTTGCTTCTACAGGTACAGGGAAGCTTCAGCTTGTGCATGCCATGAATTCTCTTCAGTACCAGGAGATATTGGATGAAAATGTGATGCAGTCCGTCACAAACCTGAGGCTTGGGAGACGTTGGACCTTTCAACAGGACAATGATCCCAAGCATACCTCCAAGTCCACTAGAGCATGGTTGCAGATTAAAGACTGGAACATTTTGAAGTGGCCATCGCAGTCACCAGACTTAAATCCGATTGAGAACCTCTGGTGGGACTTAAAGAAAGCAGTTGCAGTGCGCAAGCCTAAGAATGTGACTGAACTGAAGGCTTTTGCCCATGAAGAATGGGCAAAGATACCCGTAGATCGCTGCAAGACACTTGTGTCAAGCTATGCTTCACGTTTAAAAGCTGTTATAACTGGAAAAGGATGTTGTACTAAGTACTAAGATTGAATGTCACTTGGGGGTTGAATAAAACTGATAATGATGTGAGCACAGAGAAGACATTTGTGGTTATTTCATTATAAATGTTATGTTATATTTGTCTGACTTACAAGTGCCTCTTTGATTTAATTGTAAACAAGATGACTGAAATGATAGAATTCAATGTCAAACTGGCCAAAACACTCAATTTCAGTGGGGGTTGAATAATTTTGAACACAACTGTATGTCACTGGCCGAACTAACAGTCAGATTAACTATATTAATTTCCCTGTCACATATACAGTGCAGGTGTACCTCACACCAAAAATGGGTATATGTCACCCACCGAACTAACAGATGGATGAACTATATTAATTTCCCTGTCACGTATGCAGTGCAGGTGTACCTCACAACAAAAATGGGTATATGTCACCTACCAATCTAACCGACGGATGAACTATATTCATTTCCCTGTCACATATGCAGTGCACGTGTATCTCACATAAAAATGAGTGCATGTCACCGGCCGAACTAACAGTCGGATTAGATATTATATTTTTGTGTCACGGGTACAAAGATGGTGCATTGCACCCACAAAAAAATTGCTATAGGTCAACCACAGAATTAACAGCCAGATTAATTATTATAATTCTGTGTCAGGGTTGCAAAGATGGTGTATTGCACCCACAAAAAAAATCACCCACAGTAGAAATAGCCAGATGAAATTCCTAACATTCTCCCTCACTTCAGCTGCCTGCTTCCTGTCCCTGCACTACTCAGAGCTGATGGGCAGTGCTACATGTGATCCAGCTGGTATAGAGGCTGGGTCACATGATGCACCAGCTAATCACAGCCATGCCATTACTAGGCATGACTGTGATGGCTTCTAAGTGCCCACAGCTTAATAGCTTGTTGATTGGCTGCCCTGCAACCTTTCAACAAGCTTTATTAAACACCGAACACCGAACTTGAACCCTAAGTTTTGCTGCAAAATTCGCGTTTGGGTCCGTGTATCTGAACTTGCAAAGTTCGGTACAGACCCGAACTTTGCAGTTCGGGTTTGCTCAACACTACTTGTGGGTGTACCCGGAGCTACTCTCACAAAGTTTGTAAATCTTTATGCCATACCTTGCCCATTAGCTAGGAAGGTACTGGCGGAATCTAGTCCCACCCTTTAAAAAGTAATAGGGACTCATCTACACAGACATTTTTATTAGGGTTGTACACCTCTGCAAACTTGGTGTTAAAGTGGTCAATGACAGGTCTAACCTTGAACAGACAGTCAAATGTTGGGTTATTTTGGGGTGGGCATTGTGCATTGTCGTTCTAGTGTACGAATTTCCTAATTGACTCAAATCACTTCCGGATCAATTGGAGTCTGGTAAAAAATGTCCGAACTTCAATATTGTCTAACGTTTGGCTCCTTTACAATGCCCATATGCAGCACGAGTCACCAAAACTCCATCATCTTTGCTGCACTTACTGGGGTCCAACCTAGGGGTCTAGCATATTACAATGTAGGGTTCTCATCAATGAATTGTTGGGCGTATAAATTGGTTTGGGCCACCATTAAATGTACAAAATCTTGGGAGAAGAAAATTTTGAAAAAATCTAGTTTAGTGGAGCCCGCACAATATCACCGTCTATCTGTATTCCGAAACTGCCCTCAAAATCCGGAATTTGGGGCTGTTAATCATCAGGAGGTGGTCCATATGTGCTCACTCTGGGTGGCTGCCTCAGCTGTTGTTCTGGGGCGCCTTCTAGAGGGTCCCTCATCAGCGGATGATGATGATGATGAGGGGGTAGAAGAGTAGAGGAAAGTGGCCGCCTCTTCTCCCTCACTAGCAGACTCAGTATCGGAGGCAAGTATGGCGTAAGCCTCTCCAACTGAGTATACTCATTGGGATGGACTGGTCATTTTTATTTTATTAGGGTGTGACGTTTGAAATATGTAAACCTTTATTTAGTGTGAGGGGTGTGTATGTTGTGTTTTCACACGTGAAGGGGATTGTAATAAATTTGAAATATAGAGAAAAGGAGTAGAGAAAAAAAGTTGAAAAAAAAAATTGCAGGATGTATGCACGCTAACACTACCTAACTAAAATTGAATCCTATATATATATATATATATATATATATATATATATAAAACTACGCGAGAAAAATAAAAATAAAAATCTGCACAGTAAACTGAGCAGACCGGTCAACAAAATGGATGTTCCTGATCAGCGCTCAGCAGGTGCACGACGCACGCACGCACGCACGCAGATATTGTGTGCGTGCAAAAATCTACACTAACACTATCTAACTAAAATTGATTTCTATATATACCATATTTTTTGCCCTATAAGACGCACTTTCCCCCCCCCCAAAGGTGGGGCTGGGGCTTGTGGGATCTGGAACTCCTGCTGCTGCTGCTGCAAAAAAAATCACTGCAGCAGATGTTCCAGATGTTCTGTTTTTTAAAGGTACCAGTAAGCAGTGGTGGTGCACCACAAGCCCCAGCAAGCCAACAAGCAGCACAGAAAATCATAGAACCTCTCTGCACGCAAATAAATAAATAAATCAGCATCGGTCACTTCCCATGATCGCCCCCCACCTCGCAGCTTCCTTCTGCTTATGGCGTTGCTATGTGCCAATCTTCATTGTCCGGCCAATCGCAGTGCTTGGAGCTGCAGGTTGGGTGGAAAGACACCATGCTGCCCTTACCTTACATGGATGCCTGCTGGTAAGAGCACCCATGGTGCCCCGATTCCCCCGCGATCCTGTCCTTGCACCCGGCAGACCTTGCTCTGTACATGTACGACGCTGGTCCATAAGTCACATCCAGCTGCACTGTACATGTATGGCGCAAAGGGTTAAACTGATGCTTCAGACAGATGCCATACAGTGTCATCCTCCACCATAGAGTTCCACTGTAAAATATATATATATATATATATATATATATGTATATATATATATATATATATATATATATATATATATATATGTTTCTTTTCCCGGAATGTGCAGGATACAAGAATGTTGTGTACTGTGTTTTTGTATCCTTTTTTTTTTACTAACTTTTACGTCAAACGGAGGCATAAAACATGAACCTACGCTAAGAAAAATTATCATATTAATGCAGTTAAAACAGCCCAAATACACTAGTTAAAAACAGCATCTATATCGCTAAAGATTTCCAGTCTTAGTATACCAAATTATATAATCTAGATGCTTCCTTTTCTGAGTTGGACACAGTGACAAGAGAATCAGCACCCAAGTCATTTCTTGCATCCTTAGGCCCCTTGCAGACGAGCGTGAGCGGATTAGGTCCAGATGCATTGTGGATGCATTCAGTGAAAACTGCACAATTTCGCAAGCGAGTATAATCAGTTTTATTTGCGATTGCGTTCAGTTGTTCAGTTTTTATTGCGGGGGGGGAAATGCGATTTAATGCTTTTGCACACGCGTGATAAAAAACTGAATGTTTACAAATTACATATCTTAGCAACCATCCGTAAAAAACGCATCGCATCCTTACTTGCTTGCATATGCGGTGCGATTTTCAAGCAGCCTCATTCACTTCTATAGGGCCAGTGTTGCGTGAGAATCGCAGAATATAGAACACACAAGTGATGCGTGAAAACCAACACTCGTGTACACAGACCCATTGAAATGAAAGGGTCTGGATTCCATGCGGGCGTAATGCGTTCGCATCCCGTATTGCACCCGCGCGGAATACTTGCCCGTGTGAAAGGGGCCTTAAGCTCCCTACTCTCTTTACTAAAAACGTCAGCTCTATTCTCTCACCTATTACACCTATGGAGGTCAGCGATATGTAGCAACCAAAAAAAAGAGAGGTGCTCATAGGGTAAATACGTCAAACATAAGTGTGTGACTTAGTAGAAAAAATCTAGCTGCTCACCTCTGTGTAGCTGTGGGACCTCTCTCCTCTTTCTGGGTGCTGGGGCCTAAATAACTGAAAGTGGCCTTCTCCAGTGGTGGGTGATATGATGCCTGATTCTCTGCTGTGGGACCTCTCTCCTCTGTCTGGGTGCTGGGGCCTAAATAACTGAAAGTGGCCTTCTCCAGTGGTGGGTGATATGACGCCTGATTCTCTGCTATGGGACCTCTCTCCAATTGATATTGCTTAATTTTTATTAATTTTATTTTATTTTAATTCATTTCCCTATCCACATTTGTTTGCAGGGCATTTACCTACATTTTGCTGCCTTTTGCAGCCCTCTAGCCCTTTCCTGGACTATTTTACAGCCTTTTTAGTGCCCAAAAGTTCGGGTCCCCATTGACTTCAATGGGGTTCGAGTTCGGGATGAAGTTCGGGTCGAGTTCGGATCCCGAACCCGAACATTTTCGGGAAGTTCGGCCGAACTTCTCGAACCCGAACATCCAGGTGTTCGCTCAACTCTAAGTACAATGTGTCACGAGAAAACAATCTCAGAATGGCTTGGATAAGTAAAAGTGTTCTTAAGTTATTACCACATAAAGAGACACATCAAATTAGTAAAAAATGGCCTGGACAGGAGGGCGAAAACTGTCCTGGGTAGAAAGGGTTAATGCTGTTTGTTGCCTTGTCTTGAAGTAGTAAATGTGGCCTTGTCTTTTAACATGATTAATTAAGAATTACTTTTAGCAGACTGGTGAGTGCCGCATTTTCATATTTCATGAATATTGGTCTACGTTGGTCTTGATGCACCATAATTTTGTATTGGAGGACAGAGTCCCTGGAGTCCTCCATGCATGCTGAATCATATCATGGACCATAAGGTAGTGCCAACTTTTTCTCTTATAATTTTGACTTTATACTTGTGATGAACAAGTATGCTCGGCCGAATATATGTTCCTCCTATATGTTCGACACGTGGTACTCGACCGAGTACCCCATGTGCTCGAGCGCAATGCTCGAGTCTCCGCCCCGCACGTTTCGCGAGTTTTAGGCAGCCAATAAAGGTGCAGGTAAGTACTGCCCTCACTGTAATACCAGTAGCCATGTTGGCTGCTGGGATTACAGTGATTGGCTGGCTGGAATGTGTCATCGGAGGTTATATAGCACCTGATGACACGTGCTCGGATCACTTATAGTCAGGGAGAGCAGAGTGTAGGAAGGGAAAGACAGTGTAGGGAACGATTTTAACAGTTTTTATTCAGAGAAAGCTTTTCCAAGACCCAAAAGTCCTTTTAAGGACTATGTGTTTGTGTTTTACCTGCTACAGTTTCAGGGACAGTGCTTCAGAAGGGACAGATAGTGCAGGGAGAGACATTTGCTGTTTCTACTACTAAAATCTTTTCAAAGACCCTAAAGTCCTTTTAAGGACTACTGTGTGTGTTTGACAGCAGCAAGATATTTTTATTTTATACATATTAGTGACACATACTGTACATCATCCGCAGACTGTGTCTTTTGTTAATCTCGGCCACATCTAGTGTCCATAATCTGTGGTGGTCTGTAACCAATAGTGTAGAACATCTGCAAACAGTGTCTGTATTACAAATTCCAATAATCTGGGCCACATCTAGTGTCCATAATCTGTGGTGTTCTGTAGCCAATAGTGTAGAACATCTACCAACAGTGTCTGTATTGCAAATTCCAATAATCTGGGCCACATCTAGTGTCCATAATCTGTGGTGTTCTTTAACCAATAGTGTAGAACATCTGCAATCAGTGTCTGTTTTACAAATTCCAATAATCTGGGCCGCATCTAGTGTCCATAGCCTGTGGTGTTCTTTAACCAATAGTGTAGAACATCTGTAAACAGTGTTTCTACTACAAATTCCAATAATTTGGGCCCCATCTAGTGTCCATAATCTGTGGTGTTCTGTAAACCAATAGTGTAGAACATCTGCAAACACTGTCTGTATTACAAATTCCAATAATCTGGGCCAAATATAGTGTCCATATTCTGTGGATTTCTGTGACATATACTGTCCTGCATCCGAAAACTGTGCCTTTAGCGGACAGTAAAACAATCAGCGCCACATCTAGTGACAAAACCATTTATATAAAGAAGGCGAGCACTAAGGGATGGGGAAGTGATGCTGATGGTGAACGCAGAGGCCATGGCCCTGGGCGCAATAAAACTGTGCCTGCTGCCAGTGCACCAGAAAAAAAAAACATCCACCGTACCCAGCTTCATGTCCAACTTAGCTGGGCGGTGCAGGATAACACTGTCCAAGTCAGACCAGTGCGAACAGTTGGTCGGTTGGTATGCAGAAGATAATGCTTCCAGTCGGTTATGCACCATCCTCTCGTCCAGTATCTGTAGCCAAGAGTCTGGTCAAATGAATCTTCACTCTGATCATCCTTCCTCCTACCATGGAGAGGCTTGCCAAATGAGTATCCCACACTCGAATATTCCGAGGAGCTCTTTTCAGCACCACTATTTGATTTGGCCCTTGCACCCAGCACGCTTGAAGAGGTACTTGAGATATTGTGCCCTGATTCCCAACCTCTTGACTTCACAGTCTCAAGAAGATGACGGTGGTGAAATGCAATCATTCGTTCACGAGGTGTATGATGATGACACACAGTTGTCAATCACTGAGGTTGTGGTTAGGACAAGTCAGGAGGATGAGCAGAGTGAGGAATGGGAGGAGGAGGTGGTGGACGATGAGGTCACTGACCCAACATGGGAAGGTGAAAAGCCATGCGAGGTCAGCAGTACAGAGGGGGAGGGATTTGCAGCACCGCAACAGTCTGGAAGAGGCAGAGGGGTTGCAAAAAGGAAGAAGTCAGCCCACACCAGACAGGCCCGCAACCATTACACCGAGCATCCCCACGCATATATCTACTTTGCCAAGGGGTAGGTGTTCCGCAGTATGGTGTTTTTTTGAGGAAAGTACAGATGACAAAAGATGGGTAGTTTGCAACCTGTGCCGTACTAAAATAAGCTGGTGCGTGAACACTAGCAACCTCACTACCACCAGCATGATCCGCCACATGACATCCAAGCACCCAAATAAGTGGGCCGAAGGCCTGGGTCCACAATCTGGGTCTGCGGGTCACACCACTGCCTCCTCTTTCCCTGTGTTACACACTGCTGGCCAATCCCCTGTCGAAGGCGCAGGCCCGGATGCCCCTCGCCCTGCACCTAGACCTTCGCATGAACCGTCAGCAACAACATCAACTTCCCAGTACCAATGCAGCGTCCAAATGTTGATAACACAGGCATTTCAATGCAAGCGCAAATTTCCACCCACAGGCCATAGCACTAGATGCGCAACTTTAGAAATGACTGGCCCTTGAAATGTTGCCATTTAGGCTTGTGGAAACTGAGGCCTCGGTACGCAGTTCCCAGCCGCCACTATTTTTCACACTGTGCCATGTCCGCCTTACACTAGCATGTGTACCAGAACATCACCCGTGCCCTGACCAACGCACTTACTGGGAAGGTCCACTTCACCACGGACACATGGACAAGTGCTGGTGGCCAGGGACGCTACATTTCCCTAACCTCACACTGGGTGAATGTTGCGGAAGCCGGGAGTGAGCTGTACCCTGGGATGGCACAGGGGGTACCCACGCCAGCAGCTATGTTACTGGCTACAGCCCCCAATTCTTTTTAGCCACCTCCTCCTCCATTTCCACCTCCAGCAGCAGTCAGCCATCAGTCGCTAGCCTGAAGCAGTGTAGCACTGCTGTGGGTAAGCCTTAATAGGCCGTTCTGAAGCTGATCTACTTAGGGAACAAAAAGCAAAATGCAGCAGAGCTGTGGCAGGGTATAAGGGACCAGGCCGAGCTGTGGTTCTTGTGACTCAACCTACAACCAGGCAAGGAGCTCAGCAACCTGACACACATCCCATGCCTAGCCCATGTCTTAAACTTAGTGGTTCAGAGGTTTATCAAAGCCTACTCAAATTTGCAAGAGCTACTAGTGAAGGCGCGCCGCATGTGTGCCAATTTCCGCAAGTCACCCACAGCTTTAGCCGGTCTGTCAATGCCGCAGCAGCGCTTGCGGCTTCCAGCTCACCGACTGTTGTGCGACGTTAGCACGCTCTGGAACTCTACGTTCTACATGTTGGCTAGTCTTTGTGAGCAGCAGAGGACAGTTGTGGAATAACAGCTGCAACATGGTCGTCGCCTTTCGAGTCAACTGCCACTATTTACACGTGAGGAGTGGGCATTGATGTCAGACCTCTGTGAGGTTTTAAAAAACTTTGATGAATCCACACAGATGGTTAGTGGCGATAACGTTATTATCAGCGTAACCATCCCACTGCTGTGTCTACTCAAATGATTGCTGCTCCCAATTGAGGAGGATGCTCTGAATGTGGCATGCGAAGAAATAGGGGAAGACATTACACAGGGTGATAGCCAGACCACCAACAGTTCGTCTTCTTAGAGCAAATTGGATTAGGAAGAGGAGGAGGAGGAGCTGGAGACAGTTGCCTCTGCTACAGAGGGTAGTACCCATGAAACTTTAATTCCATCTGTTCAGAGTGGATGGGCAGAAGAAACGGAGGAAGAGGAGGATGATATGGAGAGTCATTCTGATGTCGACATCGACGTCTTGCCTGTTGGTACTCTGGCACACATGGCTGACTTCATGTAAAGCAGCCTTTCCCGCGACCCTCGCATTATACGCATTTTAGATAACACCAATTACTGGGTGTTCACTCTTCTTGACCCCCGCTGCAAAAATAACTTCTCATCTCTTATTCCTGTGGTGGAGAGGACGAGTAAAACGGTGCAATACCAGAAGGTACTTGTTGAGAGATTGCTCCAAAATTTTCCATCTGACAACGTGGCCGGCAGAGTCCGTACTTCCTTAGGCAACCGAGGAAGGGAGACAAGGGGAACACACAGCAGTTCCAACAAAGGCAGGGCAACACTCTCCAAGGCATGGGACACATTCATGACACCCTGCCAGCAACCTACAGGGAGGGAAACGTTTTGGAAGATGGCGAAGGAATACATAGCAGTGTCCTAAATGATCCCTCAGTGCCTTACAACTACTGGGTGTCCAAGCTGGACATGTGGCACAAACTTGTGCTCTACGCCTTGGAGGTGCTGGCCTGCCCTGCTGCCAGCGTTTTGTCTGAGCGTGTATTTAGTGCTGCTGGTGGCATTATAACAGATAAGTGTATCCGCTTGTCCACTGGCAATGCTGACAGGTTGACTCAGATAAAAATGAACAATGCCTGGATTGCCCCGACTTCTCAACTCCAACAGAGGAAAGCTGAGCTGATAAAAGAACATAAAGGCAATTTCAATCTATCATTTATATTGTACTTAAAGGATAACTGTCACATTTAGACCCTAATTTCAGTGTTCATATATGTAGTTACTAATATGATAATATTCCGGAATCAATAACTATTAGACTTACTTACCCCTTATTTAATAAGATTCAGCCCTTAGCAACCAGTCTGCATAAAACTGCAATTTCACTATTCTGTTAAGATGGCTGCCCTCAGCCCTGAGGCTAATCCATAGGACGCCTGCAGTAAAGTTAGTGAAGACCAGCTCTGTATAGGGGGGTCTTGCAGTGAAGTTCCCAGGTCTGGCTGAAGCCTGTAGTCCTTCTACAAGCTCTCCTCTTATCAGATAAGGCTTTCATTTATACACTGAGCAGCCTGCATATCTCCCTGGGCTCTACATTCTCCAGAACTGCTAAGGGAGTGTCTGCCAAGCACAGGCATGTGGAGACGTTCACACACACACCCCAGCACTGTTATCTCCTGTCAGGAAGAACCTGGCTTTTTATACATTCCCTTACAATGTTGACTCACTATCAGTTCCCAGTGCACGCAGCGTGCTCTCGTCCTCATCTGGTAGACGGAAGGAGCATAGCAACCTGATTTTATCTCAGGTAACAATAGCCAATACTGGGGACTTTTAGGTGGCTTTTAGGGGTTAGTTATTAAATAATCAGAAATTAAAATAGGGCCAACAAGGTGATATTAATCACCAAAATCCAATAGTAAAAAAAAAAAAAATTTGACAGTTATACTTTAATCTACTGTAGTGTATTCCCATGCACTTTTTCCACCACAAAAAAAGAGTATATGGTTGAATCTTGTTTTCTCCTCCTCCTCATCCAGATTGTATATATTCCCTCCACTCAAATTTTTTTATAGGGTCAGCTCAACTGCAGACCCTCAACAAAAATTTTTTATAGGGTCAGCTGAACAGCATGCACTCGCATATAATGTTTTAGAGCGTCATTTCAACAGCATTCCCTCCATATAATATTTTAGAACATTAGCTCAGCAGCGGGCCCTCGCCCCTAATGTTTTAGAGGGTCACCAGTAGGCCCTTGCTCCAAATATTTTTGAGGGTCACCAGCAGGCCACCAATCATAATTTTAAAAGGGAGGGTATGATGCCCTCCTTTATGTGTAATAAAGCGTGTATTGTAGTGCAGGTTCCTTGTAATTTTTGGCAGCCCTATCTCTTAGTGCATAGACTTTATGAGTGTAGGAGTCCCACTACCTGAACAATTGTACCGCAATGTGAATGAGGCCCTCCTTTATGTGATATACAGGCTGTTTCTGAGTGCCTCTTGCTTGTAATTTTTGGCAGCACTTGCACTTTATATACAATTAAATATACAGGAAAGAATGTTTCCTAACAATTTTTCCTGTGAAATAGATTTTTTTAGGGGGTTTTGAGCGTATTTTTGTCAGTCTGTAAAAGTGGCGTACAACTCGGACAACATGGTTCCCAGCAGCGACCTGGGAGTCCAAGATGCATCCAGACATCATCCCCATGCTGTTGCCGATCCATTTCAGTGGTGTTTCTGTCACTTTCTGACCTTTTCCAATGGACTAGGCACTCTCCCTGATTGTCTCCCATTGATGTCCATTATACTTGGGTGCTCAGCCGAGCATACGAATATAGCAATGTGTACAGGCCGAACACCCAAATACTTTGGTGGTCGATCATCACTCCTTGATACTGAAAACTTTAAAAAGGGTCAGAAGGTGGCTCATCTGTGGCTAATTCACCAGGCTTAGTTTTTCTCTTTGCTGATTGCTTTTGCCGTAAATTGAGTTCAATCACCGCCTTCACAGATTGCTCATTAACAACTGTTTCAGTCATTTTGATGAACTGATTTACCAACATGGTTAGATCTGAAAATAAATTCCTAATGCAAACAACCTGTCTTTTGTCATTCTCGTTCATTTGCCATGCCTGTAGAATATCCTGGCCATGGGTTTGTAGATAATCAGAAACTAGACTTGCAATTTCATACATCTGCATAAATAGAAACAATATCAGCAAGGTTTCATACCTTGTTCATCCATGAAATAAACTGTTTGCTTCATTTAAAGCCTTAGGGCTCATGCACACGATCAGTCTGCAAAACACGGATGCTGCCCATGTGTTCTGCAATTTGCGGAACAGAATGGGACGCCCATAATAGAAATGCCTCTTCCTGTGTGCAAAACTGACAAGTATAGGACATGGTGTATTTTTTTGCGGCCCCAAGGAACAGAGCAACGGATGTGGACAGCACACGGAATGCTGTTCTCATCCTTTGTTGTCCCATTGAAGTGAATGGTTCCACATCCGAGCCACAAAAAATGCAGCTCGGATGGGGAACCAAACCACTTTCGTGAGCATGAGCTCTTACTGTAAAATTTAGGTGAAGCAGCAGTGTGTTCCAAGCAGTACAACAGAGTACTATAGAGCTGTTCAGAAGCTGTACTCAGTACCCTTGGCTTACTCCCCCACCAAGTGACTCCTATTATTATTATTTTTTAGCCTAGTTAGTTTTTATGGGCCTTGAGACTGAGATGATACCTGTTCTGTCCAAATAGATGATCTATTGTAGGATTCAGAGAAAAAAACATGTTTTGTATCAACAGCCAAAATAATGATTTTACTGATGTGACACAATGAGTCACATCAATGATCACTAAATTGAGGATATCAGCATAACACCAAGTGTATAAGGAATTTCATGCTGTGGCTTTTATGTGGGCCTGGATTTCAATGTAGCACCCACTCATATTTTCTTCATCCTCAGATGAACAGCTCATGATGTTATTAACACTTAGGGAGAACCTTTCTAATTCTTCTTTCAGATTAGTAAAAAGCTCTTCTCCTGTTGTGCTTCTGACCAGGGGTGGATTGGGAACTCAAAGTGGCCCTGGAAAAAAGGTAAAAATAGCACCATGTTGTAGGGGGGCCAAACTGGCAGAAGCATGTACAAGTCAAGTAGGCGAGGTCAGCAAACCATTAAGCCAGCTACAAATACAGCCTTGTATATTATTTAGTAGCAGACTTACATGCTAAATTCTTACACAGATCCCATATTAGGCTGAGATGAGATCACCGTTTTTTTTTCCCATTCTTCTGGTCCGTCAAAAGAACAGGAAAAAAAAATTATAAATTAAATGGATCCTATAAAAATAAAACAGATCCTGAACAGCAGTTATCCAAATTTGGCATCCGATTGAGCTATTTCTGCCTGAGATCCGTTATTTAAAAAAAAACATGGATAGCAGCCGTGTGCATTCCTCATTTTGTGGAACGGATCATCCGGCCTTTTATTGAACAGTACGTGCAGACAAAGATGGGACATGTTCTATTTTTTATGCTGAACGGCCTTGTGGCCTTGTGTTTTTTGCAGCCCTATTGAACTAAATGGTTCCACATACAGGGCAGAAAATATAAACGAAACACAGAACAAAAAATAAGTGTGTGTATGAGTCCTTAGATGTTACTTGACTTTGTATATGTAACATATTTTGTTTTTGTATTTTTTACTTTTCTTTTTATGATTATGGATCCAGATACTGTCCTTTTGAAAACCACATTTTTTTCATTGGCGGAACATACATGTATATGTCCACACACAGACACACACTCACACACACACACACACACACACACACAGACTGCAGGACTTACCTAACAGATAGATAGATATACCCACTGCAGTATATATATATATATATATATCTACTGTGTATATACACACTGCAGTACATATCTATACATATATCTACACTGAACAAAAATATAAACGCAACACCTTTGGTTTTGCTCCCATGTTGTATGAGCTGAACTCAAATCTCAGATCATTTTCTACATACACAAAAGACCCATTACTCTCAAATATTGTTCACAAATCTGCTAAATCTGTGTTAGTGAGCACTTATCCTTTGCCGAGATAATTCATCCCACCTCACAGGTGTAGCATATCAAGGTGCTTATTAGACAGCATGAATATTGCACAGGTGTCCCTTAGACTGCCCACAATAAAAGGCCACTCTGAAATGTGCAGTTTGGTCACACAGCACAATGCCACAGATGTCGCAACGTTTGAGGGAGCATGTAATTGGCATGCTGACTGCAGGAATGTCTACCAGAGCTGTTGCCCATGCAATGAATGTTCATTTCTCTACCATAAGCTGTCTTCAAAGGCATTTTAGAGAATTAGGCAGTACATCCAACTGGCCTCACAACTGCAGACCACCTGTTACCACACCAGCCCAGGACTGATTGGCTGATTGGCGGGGGTCCCAGGTGTCGGATCCCTGCCGATCAGATGCTGATGATCTATCCAGAGAATTAAAAAACTAATCTTTATTTCACAATGGAATAACCTTTGGATGGTAATATATTTTCCTCAAAAAGCATTTTAAATAAAAAAAATCAGATTTAAATAAAAAAAATCAGATTTTTATGATTTGTTTTAAACAATCTTTGATTTTTATCCACCCTGGGGCAGTCTAAGTCACACCTGTGCAATATTCATGCTGTCTAATAAGCACCTTGATATGCCACACCTGTGAGGTGGGATGGATTATCTTGGCAAAGGATAAGTGCTCACTAACACAGATTTGGACAGATTTGTGAACAATATTTGAGAGTAATGGGTCTTTTGTGTATGTAGAAAATGTTTCAGATCTTTGAGTTCAGCTCATGCAAAATGGGAGCTAAACCAAAAATGTTGTGTTTATTTTTTGGTTCAGTGTATATACTGCTATTACTAGGGGTAGTCCTGCAATACAATTGGTGAGGACATGGCACACAGAAGGGCCAGGCTCAGGGAGTGATTGATGAAGTAGCAGAAGGTAGTGTCAGCATACCTGATAACAGCAGGAGGGGCAATGTCTCAATGTTTGGAGAGTAGGAAATCGAGCTAGTTTTTTGTTTTATTGGTAGAGGCTGCAGCTCTGTCTGCTCAGGGTGTGGGCAGGAGGGCGAGGTGTCGCCTTGTGGAGGCCTGAGAGGATTTTGATCTGCTGAAGCTCTCACACATCGCAGGCAAGTGTGGTCATTAACATACACATTAAATGATAATAACAGCACACTGGGCACAGCAGGCCAGTTCCTGTAATGTGTATTACAGGCAGTAACGCACAGTGCTAGCCTCGGCTGTGATTATCAGGCACAGAGTATGATAATGACAGAGCAGGAGGGCCGGCGGCCTACAATGTGTATTGGAGTAGGCTGCTGAAGATGCAATGTGTGAGAAGTGAGAGCCGGCTCTGCTAGCCCACTGCCTAGTAAAAGGCAATTGGCCCACCAGGAGTTCCCCAGTAAAGTGCATTACCAATCCACCCCTACTGCTGACATTGATTAAAGAATAAAGCCGCTCTTACACGTTTCCATCCTTGACGTAGCGCATAGCTTTTTAACTGCAACATCTTGCTTGCTATCCATTTCTACAGGAAATTGTGCAGCTTCTTTCATGCCTTCGGTTATTTTTTGTTTCACCATATTATCAATATTACAATTTGTCGGTTTGTAGATGTTTGGTTTAAGAATGTAACAAGATTACCTCTCCCCTTACTTTCTGGATGTTTGTTTTTTCTTTTTTGGCTTGTGGCTATTACTGCATCAAACAGGGAATTGACACCTGCACTCTGTATAAGGTTTTGGTGCCTGTGGAAGACAGAGCCACACTGAAGAGGAAAAGTACCATGACACTCTTCTATGCATAAAAGAATGACTATATATATATATATATATATATATATATATATATATATATAAAGCCGGAGATAGGCAGCAGCACGTCCAAAGGGCTTGGCAGGTGCAAAATCAGGACGGACAATCCTCCACACATATATAGATCCCAGAGAAGAGGCAGCACTCCTGAGTTAAATGGTGATGACCCAATTTATTCCAAGGCAAGGTTTCAGCCTACTCCATGAGGCCTTTGTCAAGCCAAAGGCCTCATGGAGTAGGCTGAAACTTTGCCTTGGAATAAATTGGGTCATCACCATTTAACTCAGGAGTGCTGCCTCTTCTCTGGGATCTATATATATATATATATATATATATATAATTTCTTCAGGTTCAGATAAGATAATTACATCATATCAGGTTATGCTCACATATCACAAATAATGTTTCAGTCAATCTCTGACCCTGTTCAGCATATGAGTCTCAGACAAGGAGCATAGATGTATGTAGATCTGGACCGTGAGTGAGAAGTGTTAGTAAATGTCTTCATTTGAGCAAAATCATAGAAGAACTTAGAGTGGTAAATACTAACTTTCAGGCCAATTTGAGCACATTTGATATGGGTAGAATTGATTCGGACCTGAATAAAAAAAAAATAAATCTGTTAATTGGTCACAAAACAAATTTCAAGAAATTCACTCGGCTCTAATTTACACTGCTTTTACACTACTCACAGAAAGTTAGGGATATTTGGCTTTCGGGTGAAATTTATGTAAAATGTTCATGCTATAGTGATATTATGTTCCTCATCTGAGCATTAGGGGCAAATAATTGTTTTGATGCATTATATAAACTAATTCCTGTTTGTTACAAAATTACCTACAGGTGAACATGGTTATCAACAGTCAGTCAGAGCAACTGCACTCATCAGGTTGTCTGCTTCTAGGAAATATACTGTATAGATTTTGGGATTTCACTTACTGTGCAAGGACTGTAATCCCTGTATTTTATAGGTTGCCACTTTTTTAAATTTCCAGCTTAAAATCTGATTTATGATCATTTCAATTCTGGGAATTTTACGAACAATAAATTTAAGCCTAAATTGTATGTATGAATTCTGCACATGTTGAACGTTTATTGAGCGTAAGAGGTGTGATCCATATAACTTTCTGCTTGGTTCACACTTTGTTACCCACTAATAAAAACTTTTATACAAATATTATGGAAAATTACATTTTGACGCAAAGTTGCATAAAGGTGACTGTGTGTATTAAGTGCTGAGTGGCATATTGAAAATATGTTGGGTGTCTACTTTCATAAAGTATACACGTATTGGGGAATTATTATTATGTTTTTGTAATGTATTTGTACATGTCAAAACTGTGAGAATTTTCCTGGCTATCAGAGCAGCAAAATGTGTAAATACCCCTGGTAGCGAAAGGGTTAAAGTGACAGCCACATATATGGTGTGGCTATGGGTAAATGTATGACTGCTGGTGGTTTCAAATTTAATTAATTTAGAATCCATTCTCATCGCTATAAATTAATAATATTTACCTATTTTTTTATACTTCCTTTTCTTTTCCTTCTAAAGCATTTCTTTTTAGATTCAACATTCGACCATCCTATGCCAAAGTTTGTTTCCTGTTTTGTGTCATTTTACAGGTGCCTTTGCATGCAAAATGGTCCCATTTGTCCAGTCTACAGCCATTGTCACAGAGATCCTCACAATGACATGCATTGCCATAGAAAGGCATCAGGGAATCATACATCCTTTAAAAATGAAATGGCAGTACACTAATAGAAGAGCATTTACAATGCTAGGTAAGCAATGTAATGTAAATGTATTAATAAATTGTGACATGTTATAGTTTTGGCGTTTGCTGTCTGTACTGGTCAAATTTTTTTCTTCCAAATTATTAGATAAGCAGGGTTATCACTAATTCGGTTCGGGGCAAAGCCACTGGGCCAGATAGGGTAATGAATGAATTCTTTAAAATTCTACAGAAAGACCTGACACCCTACCTCTAAGAAACATCTCTCAGAAGGAAACCAAGTTGGGAATTGGACTAAAATAAAGAACTTAAAAGTACTTACCTCACAAATTCCACAGCATCACTCTGGTACTCCCAGCCAGGCTCTATTTACTTTGCTTCAGTGGTAACGACATGACGACAACAAGTGACTACCACAAACAATCACTTGCCTCATTCGTGCATCCAACAGGCCATTAATTGGCCGGGTAAGTAGAGCCTGGCCAAGACAACCAGAGCGGCAGTGTGGGATCTGTGAGTTAGATACCTACCTGTTTATTATTTCAAGTGGATCCCAGAGGTTTTCTGGTTTCCTCCTGAAACTGGACAAACTCACATAAATACCTTTCAAAGATCTTAGCAAAATTATGTACTAAAACATCAAACGCATGCAGTAATAGATTGGTCAAAATGCCCATCAGATAAGTGTAGAGGAGCAGATGTCATAGCAATGGATGCAGAAAAGGCATTTGACAATCTGGTATGGTCATGGCTATATGAAGTCCTAAAAAAAATATAAGATTTGTAAAAAGTTTTTTAAATTTTTTAATTGTATGTTGTCAGGGTAGCTTTGGATCTGTACTCTTTTTGCCTTACATTGCTCCCGGCAGTAGTGATGAGCGGCATAGGCAATGTTCGAATTTGCGATATTTTGTGAATTTTTGGCTGAATATTTACCATAAATTCACAATTGCAAAAATTCAAAACGTAATATACACGTGCAATTTTATTACCTATAACATATAATAAACAGAATCACACAAAGGCTGTATGCCAAAAGCCAGGTATGTACAAGCTAACAACCTAGCCATGAGACAGGTACAGTCAGCATATCAATAGCAGCCTTTTGCACTATAAGACATTCAAGACCAGCTCTCTAGCCACACAGACTTGTGAGTCAGTGAGCCTCAAAGTTGGTTGACTTTTGTTGGATGGCTTGGGTGACATGCGCACCTACATCATCATTAGGGTGACAAAATTGTACTTTTTTTTTTTAATGCTTGCTAACTCTTCTCTCACTGCTTAGGAGGGCTGCAAAAAAAATTAGCAGTTTTCTAATTTTCCTAACATTTATATTCAATAACCTTTTTATACTGTTTTGTCACGTAATATTCGCATAATGCACGAGAAATACAGGCGTGGGCCACTATAGCTACATTTTTCAAACTGCTCGAAGTTTACTGAGACTGGAGAAAATGGTTGACACGGCAGAACATCACAATAGCTTTATATGCAGATAGAGTGCTCCAATAAATTCGCGATTGCGCAAATCGGCACTAATGATGCGAATATTTTGGCACAATACATGCAACTTCACATTTTAACAGGTCTGACTACATATTAGTGATTGGTACACATACATACATACATACATACAGCACTATGTATGTAGCATGTATGTATGGACAGCAGAACCTATCACACTACCTAACGCCCTGCAGCTACACTATATCACTATCTAACCTACACTGACTATCTCCCACTAGCTATCTGTAATATATATATAAACTAACTAACTAACTATCTAATGTAATGTGACCCAGGAAAGCAGAGAACACAGAAATAACACTGATGTCTCTCTCAGAACTGTAATAAACTGTAGAAAATGGCTGTCGGGAGGTTCTTATATACTAAAGGGGTAGGCAACTTTCCTATTCGTTGCCAGGGATGTTGCTAAGCTCAGACAAAGACATTGCAGCCTTCTCATTGGGCCACAAGCAAAAAGGGAGGTTATTGATAAAAAAAGTAGAATATTCGAAAATCCGAATATATATCACTATATTCTAAATATTTGCGAAGTTGCGTTATTCGTGATTAAAATTCGCAATTTGAATATTCGCGCCCAACACTATTGAGAAAGTCAAACGAGACATTTTGCTTTGCTAAAAGTCCAAACAAATGAGGAAGCTCTTTAGCCATAGCAGGAAGTAGAATACATGGAGTGGCTTCAAAAAATTATATCCAGAAATGAACCACCCATTTTCGTAAAAATATATAAGATATAGAATATTTTCATACAGGCTTTTAATAAGTGATAAAAAAGATGGTGTGTCTCCATAATAGTTGACTTCAATACACAAAAAGTCCCCAGCGTGAATAAAATTTCATTTTTTGAGAATGTTTTAATGATAAAAGTCAGACAACCCCACTGATCTTATTTGTATGGGGACCTTCCAAGTCAGCAATTGTAGGTGGCTCAATTAGACATGTTGGATTTACATTTTTGTGCTTGTTTTAATAAATTAATCTAAAAATGTTCAGCACAAAATACTTGTGTACACTACACAAATTATGTAAAATTTCTAATTTTATAATGTATCTTTATTTCAGGTTTTGTATGGCTAACAGCAGCACTTGTTGGTATTCCACTATGGCATGTACAAAAACTGGAGGTAATACCTATTGTAATATTTCAAAATGGGTAGGTTCACACAAGGCAGATTTGTTGTAGAAATGTCTGTTAATGAGAATCTGCTTTGTAAATGAGGTTTGTTTTTGCAGCAAGTGTATGGATTTTTACAAATCCTTCCTAGACAACAGGAAGCTGTATATTGGTAGATTAGCAGTTCATGCCTATACATTTCCATCTCCAAGTAGACAACTGTGGGGTGCAGTTATACCCCAGGCAGAACAAATTCCTTGAAGCACTGCTGTATGGCAGCTTAAATGATAACACCAAAATGATATGGAAAGTTTTAACTTCATATTTTTGTTTTTAAATCAAGTCAGGAACAGTTAATTTTGATAATACATGTGACCTAGAAATATTTTTTTTAGATCTCTGAAACATACTGTCATGTTCTGGGGTCGGAAGAACCCCTGAACATATCATAAGCGTACAGACAGACAAACAGATCCAGAGTAGGCCAAAATGAATATTTTATTAAACAAACGAACAGACACAAACTTAATCGGACTAAACAGGCCAGGAAGAAACTACAGCTAAGAAGGATAGCAGCTTACATAGCTGAGCAAGCTGTTACGGATCAGGTGGATGAGTGGTAGAAGTGACCACTGTGCCAAGTGACAGATTTGACTTAAGGACAAATGCTAAGGGTGTTATTCTAGTTCTCCCCTGGTTTTCACCATTTAATCCCTACACAGGGATCTGGTCTTCGTCACAGGGAGCAACCGGACTGCCACTTCCTGGGATGGTCCCGGTCACTTTCCAGCTGACCTGCAAGGAACAGATGCTGGTACAAGACACTGGTGGTCCAGGCAAAACATTAAACCAGAAACACAGGCAAGCAAGCAGAACATGAACCCAAACAAACATGCAACATAGGACACTGTTCAGTCATAGACTAGCCACATTGTCATGAACTCATGCAAAACTGGATACAGGGAGCATAGCGCTCACTGATAGGACAAATTCAGAGACATACAGACATAGCCAGGACCCCATGCGGATACAGATACAGGGAGCATGGCGTACAAGGGCAGACCAGTACATGCAGACAACATAGAAACATGCCTGGGATCCATGCGGAACTAGGTACATGGCGGTCACAGATAAATATACAAAACATGAAGACAAAGAAACATGCCTAGACCTCATGCGGATCTGGGTGCATGGCGGTCACAAATAAATATACAAAACACGAAGAAATAGCAACATGCCTGGACCCCATGCAGAACTGGGTGCATGGGGGTAAGTGAAGAACATACAGAATACGAAGGCATAGTACCATGCCTGGATTCTATGTGGAACTGGGTTCATGGCGGTCATAGATGAACATAGAAAACACAAAGACATAGTAACGTGTCTGGATCCATGCGGAACTGGTGCATGGTGGTCACAGATTAACATAACACCATGAAGACATGGTTACATACTACAAACTCCCAGGTTGAATAGGGCATGGTGACCTTGTAAAAACTCCCAGACAGACTAGGACATGGTGACATTTTACAAACTCCCAGAGAGACTAGGACATTGTGACATTGTACAAACTCCCAGATAGATTAGGACATAGTGACACTGTTGAAATTTCAGGTTGACCACACAAGTCAGGGTAGATATCATGAACACAACGGTCAGTAGAATGTACCCTGCACAAAGCATTCCTGGAGACAGACTAACCCTCAGGAACACAGCTCACATGTCAATATAGCCACGTCAATTAAGGTACCTGACCACCTGATAATCAGACACAAACATAGAGAAATATTAATCGTACATAGACACAGGGAGCACACAAATCACAGGGTACAGTTCACACTAGTAGACCGCAGCCAGCAGACACCACACAAGCAACCGGCATACACATGAATGTGAACTGCAGCCAGCCAAGTCAAGCGCACAGGCAGCCAGCCTACACGGCAACTCATAGTCACATAAAACTGCACTGCGATACATACAAGACACAGGGAGTACACACATTCACAGGAAACAGTTCACACTCATACTGTATGATAGTTTCAGCATCTCCATGAGCATAGCTATTGGGAGTCAGAGAAAGCAGTAGCACCTTGGCTATAGTCCTTGACCTGGCCCTAAAGCTTCATGCTTTGCCTTTCAACACTCCATATATTTCTTGCTCACATATTGGCATTTCATAACAAATTTGGCAGTCTGCAGAGAGAGAGAGAGAGAGATAAAACTCATAAACCGAAAGGTAATCCATGGTCAGTTTACTGCTGTTGTGAGGGGATATTATCTGCTCCTACTCTGGGAGTAGCATTCATGTGCACTTTTGCCCCACGCGACCTTGCGACCTTGATTAAGGTGGTACATATAGGTGTGTGTGCTTCTCCTCTCATTGGTTGCTGATGCACATAGAGGTACCTAAGAGCAACACACTATATGTCTGCGCTGCTGAACATAAATGCATAACGGCATAGGTATGTTTAGTGTAGGACCTGCCTGAACTGAGACCACCTTGGCAGTGGGTAGGTGGGCACAGATGTGTTTTGATCAAAATGTATTGGCCAAGAGTCTCAGATTTTATCATTAAAGTAAGGGCTTAGTCCATATGTTATGTTTGCATCTATTATTATAGTGCATTATTTTCTGTGACTTTATAAATGTAGTAATACAGTACCGACAGTTTTAGAAACTTTGCAAGACTCTCTGATGAGGTGTAAAAATATTAAATATGGCACACATCTAGGTTTGTCATCTTTCTGAGCTAAAAACAGCGACATTTACATGGCAAAAAAAGGGTATGGTTTTGGGGATGTGTCTTTGGGGATATGGCTTAAGATGGATTGTTATTTGATACCAGTTGTTTCTTCATACATTGAGTTTTCCCAAAAAAATTTTAAACAAATCTTTTCTGTAATTTTTTATCTTATACTGTGTTTTATACATTTTTACATTATTTTCTATGCCCCTACACATAGTATATTACCGTCTTATATGCCCCACACACATTATAATGGCCCCTTATGACTGATGGCTCCCTGTTTTACCATTGTGTTCAACTGTATCCACATCCTGAGGATGCTGATCAAGCCCCCGGATTCCAGTTGTAATTACAGCAGTGCATGAAGAACCATTGTGTCGACCAACAGGTTTAAATTTGAGCTACTGCTAAGAGTGTTTGGCAATCCTGGCAGTGCACTGGTATTCACCCTTTAAAGGGAACCTGTCACCTCGAAATTGGCTTTTAAACTGTTGAAAGTACCTTATAGTGCCCCATATTCGTGTCCTAAAGCACTTTTGCGTCCTTTTCCACTATTTAAATTAATTGAGAAATCGCTATTTTATTCCTCTGCTGCCCCGTGCTTCAAGTCATGCTTGAAGTCAAGGGAGCAGCGGCCTGGGCATCTGCAATCCAGCTCTCCCCGCCTCCCTGCGCCTTGATTGACACGCCACATTTCCGTGCCCAGACCGCGCTCTCACCCCGCATGCACAGTAATGGGCTGCTCTAGCGCGATCCTGGCTCTGGCTCGTACACTCAGCCAGCTTCACTCTCGCCACCGCGCATGCGCCCGCCACTCTGTCAGACTTGCGCCAGCGCCAGGCATCTGGATGTGAATGGGCGGAGCATGACCACTGTGGCTAGCCTCTGTGGCGTTCCTATGATCACGCTCTCTATGACGTAGCTTAGAAGATGCCGGGCGCGGTTGCGAGTCTGACAGGGCAGCGGGCGCATGCGCGGTGGTGAGAGTGAAGCCGGCTGAGTGTACAAGTCAGAGCCAGGATCGCGCTACAGCAGCCCATTACTGCGCATGCGGGGTGAAAGCGCGGTCCGGGCATGGAAATGTGGCATGTCAATCAAGGCGCAGGGAGGCGGGGAGAGCTGGATTGCAGACGCCCAGGCCGCTGTCCCCTTGACTTCAAGCATGACTTGAAGCACGGGACAGCAGAGGAATAGAGTAGCGATTTATCAATGAATGTAAATTGGACATTCATGTAAGTAGGACATGACTATAGGGCACTATAAGGTACTTTCAACAGTTTAAAAGCCGATTTTGAGGTGACAGGTTCCCTTTAACTCTTGTACAGGGATCTGGACTCCTTGCAGAGCAACCATCAGGCAGTTATCTCTGTATAACTGAAAGCCGACATACTGTGGTCAAAGAGACTAGTGCAGAGCACCACGGTTAAGGCAGTCAGGAAGAGGATAAGGTCAAAGCAGGTGGAGTATGTGCAATACGGTAAATAGGCCGAGTTCGGTAAAGGAGCTGATAACAAGATATAGCACACCTTTGTAATAGCTAGGAGGTTAAAAACATTGTTGCTCAAACCCCTTTTATAGAGAAAGATGCCTAAGTAACCCATGGTTGCCCGACATTGGCTAGTGAAGATCAGAGTATGCGCGTTTGTGGTCCGCAATACGATCACGGAACCCTTACTTCTGTGGGCATGAGTCTTTATAGGGGAAAAAAAAACATTTTACACCTGCAGAGCTGATGAGTCTGATGTCATTTGAGACCCAGCAGTTGTGCTGTGCATGGGACACCCGGTGACCACGTGATCGCTGAGTCCAAAACAGGAACAAACATAGCCGCTTCCTCTGTTGACTACCTAGCACTTATTGTGCACTATTTAAGAAGAAAAGGAGATGGCAGAATAGGTAATTAACCACTTCTGTCTTCTTCTCAGGGTTCCCAACTGTCACAGACAGCCAAACCTAACAGCTAGATTGCTGGAGCTTTTATGGTATTCCAGATTAAAACCCAGCATCAAGCATCATTCATTTATGGTGCCTTCTTCTTATCAGCTGGAATATACAGACCTGACAACCACCTATTGTCTGCTGTATGCTACATGCAGTATTCATATGAACTGGCAATTTATCCTTCAGAAGACTCAGAGAGAGTCAGCAGTCTGTGCAGAATTTAAGTATGTCATCCTACTATGTTGTGATACATATATGTTTTATTCCCTCTTGTCTTGTAGGCAAAGCAAGGTAGATTATATTTCCTATTGATCAAAGAGTAGGGTGGATAGGTAAGTTATATAATGTGGTGCCAGT
Source organism: Bufotes viridis (assembly GCA_033119425.1). Taxonomy (NCBI): domain Eukaryota; kingdom Metazoa; phylum Chordata; class Amphibia; order Anura; family Bufonidae; genus Bufotes; species Bufotes viridis. The sequence goes on along the minus strand of CM065589.1, from coordinate 443,283,115 downwards.
CACAGTATTCTTTTTACCTGTTAAAATAGTAGATCTGTACTTTAGGCCTCATGCACACGACCGTTGTTTTGGTCCGCGTCCGAGCCGCATATTTTGCGGCTCGGGAGCAGACCCATTCACTTCAATGGGGCTGCAAAAGATTCGGACAGCACTCTGTGTTCTGTCCGCATCCGTTGCTCCGTTCCGTGGCCCACTCAAAAAATATAGAGCATGTCCTATTCTTGTCCGTTTTGCGGACAAGAATAGGCCTTTCTACAATGAGCCGCGTTCCGTTCCAACGCGGAGCAGCTTCTGTGTTTTGCGGATCCACAGTTTGCGGACCGCAAAACACATACGGTCGTGTGCATGAGGCCTTAGTGAACTCACATGCTGTGCATTTGCTTCAGATTATCGGTGTGAATTCCACACTGAAAATGCACAGCAATTTATAAAACAGTACATGGAATGGCATTTTAAAACCTCATCCACCCATCGTGTAGCAGAAAAAAATCTTTACAGGGAATGCTATGGATTTTTGAATCTACAGCATATCAATTCTATTCAATAACTTTTTGCATATGCATAGGGCAAACTGTATGCATGCCAAAATCCAGGTCAAAATTAAAGACATGCAGATATGCTTGTGGATTCACCATAGATTTGCAATAAATAATTTGTCTGAAACATGTGAACTCGCCTGAAAGTATCAGAAGAAAACTGTTCACAGTTTGCCCAGGCATATGATGGTGTTCTGATTGTGACATCTCAAAGGTTCTAACCTTAGGAAAATAGACCAAACAGCTGGACAGACAAAACAATGGCCCAGATTTATACAATATGCCTGGGCCAAAAATCTGTCTACAAAAGTGGCGAAAATTGGCAAATATTGGAACATCTAGGGTTTCTACACATTTTTCTGGCACGCTTGAAGGGCAGGGAAAGTAAGTAGAGCTTTACATCAAAGGTGCACCATTTTGCACCAAAATGTTGTTGCAATTCTGGAGTATAAGGCTGGCTTCACACGAGCGAGTGTCACGCTCCAGACGTGCAGCATGAGTATCAGCCAGCTTCCGTCCTGAACTTCCAGCACTGACAGGGTCGCATAGCATTATGTTGATTTATGATGCTATGTAACCCTTAGGCCCCTTTCACATGGGCGAGTTTTCCGCGCGGGTGCAATGCGTCAGTGCACCCGCACTGAATCCGGACCCATTCTTTTCTATGGGGCTGTGCACATGAGCTGTGATTTTCACACATCACTTCTGTGTTGCGTGAAAATCGCAGCATGCTCTATATTGTGCGTTTTTCACACAACGCAGGCCCCATAGAAGTGAATGGGGCTGTGGGAAAATCGCAAGCATCCGCAAGCAAGTGCGGATGCAGTGCGATTTTCCCGCATGGTTGCTTAGCAACGGGACCCGATCTTTATTATTTTCCCTTATAACATGATGTGACGTCATCACAGGTCCTTTAGATCTTAGCTGATGCTGGGAACGAGAGAACAGATCGCAACTACGTGATCAAGTGGCTAAGGTAAGTTAACTTTTATTATTTTTAACCCCTTCCACTTCATTTTACTATGCATTTTTTATTAAGAATGCTATTATTTCCCCTCATAACCATGTTATAAGGGAAAATAATCAATTCTCCAGAAGACCCGAAACCGGACTTCAGTGATGAAGTCCGGCTTCGGGTCTGGGTACCAAACATGGCGATTTTTCTCACGCGCGTGCAAAAAGCATTACAATCGTTTGCACCCGTGCAGGAAAATCGCGCATATTCCATAACGCACCGCCTCTTATCCGGGCTGCCAAACATGACGCCCGTGTGAAAGAGGCCTTAGGCCTCTTCACACGGGCGTCACGTTTGACGCCCGGATAAGAGGCGGGTGCGTTGTGGGAAAACGCGCGAGTGCAAAACGTTTTAATGCGTTTTGCATGCGAGTGTGAAAAATTGGCATGTTTGGTACCCAGACCCGAAGCCGGACTTCATCACTGAAGTCCGGTTTCGGTTTGAGTATCCTGTATATTTTATTATTTTCCCTTATAACATACAGTTGTGTTCAAAATTATTCAACCCCCACTGAAATTCAGTGTTTTGGCCAGTTTGACATTGATTTTGATCATTTCAGTCATCTTGTTTACAATTAAATCAAAGAGGCACTTGTAAGTCAGACAAATATAACATAACATTTATAATGAAATAACCACAATTGTCTTTTCTGTGCTCACATCATTATCAGTTTTATTCAACCCCCAAGTGACAGTCAATCTTAGTACTTAGTACAACATCCTTTTCCAGTTATAACAGCTTTTAAACGTGAAGCATAGCTTGACACAAGTTTCTTGCAGCGATCTACGGGTATCTTCGCCCATTGTTCATGGGCAAAAGCCTTCAGTTCAGTCACATTCTTAGGCTTGCGCACTGCAACTGCTTTCTTTAAGTCCCACCAGAGGTTCTCAATCGGATTTAAGTCTGGTGACTGCGATGGCCACTTCAAAATGTTCCAGCCTTTAATCTGCAACCATGCTCTAGTGAACTTGGAGGTATGCTTGGGATCATTGTCCTGTTGAAAGGTCCAACGTCCCCCAAGCCTCAGGTTTGTGACGGACTGCATCACATTTTAATCCAATATCTCCTGGTACTGAAGAGAATTCATGGTACCTTGCACACGCTCGAGCTTCCCTGTACCTGTAGAAGCAAAACAGCCCCAAAGCATGATTGACCCACCGCCATGCTTCACAGTAGGCAAGGTGTTCTTTTCTTCATAGTCCTTGTTCTTCCTTTCATAATATAGCATTGATCCATGGGCCCAAACAGTTCTAATCAGTCCACAGAACACTATCCCAAAGCTTTTGTGGTTTGTCCACATGACTTTTGGCATACTGCAGTCGACTCTTCTTATTCTTTGGAAACAGCAAGGGGGTGCGCCTGGGAGTTCTGGCATGGAGGCCTTCATTTCGCAGTGTGCGCCTTATTGTCTGAGCTGAAACTTCAGTACCCGCATCTGACAAATCTTTTTTCAGTTCCTCAGCAGTCACACGGGGACTTTTCTCCACTTTGCGCTTCAGGTAGCGCACAGCAGTTGAAGTCAGCATCTTCTTTCTGCCACGACCAGGTAGCGTTTCAACAGTGCCCTTTGCCTTGAATTTGCGAATGATGCTTCCTATGTTGTCTCTTGGTATGTTTAACATCTTTGCAATCTTCTTATAGCCATTGCCCTTCCTGTGAAGAGAAATCACCTCTTCTCTTGTCTTCCTGGACCATTCCCTTGACTTCACCATGTTTGTAAACACACCAGTAAATGTCTAGAAGGAGCTGAGTATCACAGTCATTTTAAATCTGCCTAATTGGGGCTTATTCTGTTTGATTGCTGCTCCTTGACATCCAATAGGTGTTTTTATTACCTGATCGAAAACACTTGAATGAACCTCTGTTCTTAAGAGTGGTAGTCTTTAAGGGGTTGAATAATTGTGTCAATGAAGAAATCACAAAAAAAACATTTAATACTGTATTACAAAAACGATTGATGTTTTTTAGTTGCATTTGGTTCTTTAAAAAGTCCTTGTAAGATTTTATTCTGAACACAATTACAAATGTGCACTAAATTCCCTAAAACCCTTTACAGCATTGGGGGTTGAATAATTTTGAACACAACTGTAGTTATAAAGGAAGCAGGTGATTGGACCATGTGACCCAGTGACATCACTGGAGGTCCTTCACCCCCCGCCCAGCTGAAGACAGAACAGGAGACCGGCAGCTACGCAATCAAATGATGTAGGTGAGTTTGTTTTTTTATTATTTTTAACCCTCTATTGCCCTTTTTACTTTGCATTCTCTATTGAGAATGCTATTATTTTCCTTTATAACTATGTTATAATGGAAATTAATAAAGATCGGGTCCCCATGCCGATCGTCTCCTAGCAACCATGTGGGAAAATCACACCGCATCCGCACTTGCTTGCAGATGCTTGCGATTTTCCCGCAGCCCCATTCACTTCTATGGGGCCTGCGTTGCGTGAAAAACATAGAATATAGAACATGCTGTGATTTTCACGCAACACAAAAGTGATGCTGGAAAATCACCGCTCATGTACACAGCCCCATAGAAATGAATAGGTCCGGATTCAGTGCGGGTGCAATGTGTTCACCTCACGCATTGCACCCGCGTGGAAATCACGCCTGTGTGAAAGGGGCCTTAGAGGTCTGGAATGTATTGGATAACACTGACACAATGCTGTCACTATCAGGTATGTTCATTATCAGGTGTATTTACTGGCAGGCTACTCAGCTCAGTTTCTAGTAACTAGTTCTACATAACAGATTCCTGCAAGAATAACCAGTTTTTTTAAGTTTCTTTCTACGCTTCATAGGCTTATTACCATACAATTACATTCTTGCAAGCACTGATCAATTGACCAGAGATGAGCGAACCTGTTGAGATTCAGTTTGGTTCCGATTCGTTGAATTATTGAAAAAGTTTGAACCCAAAAGTTTGGATTTGGGCAGAACCAAATTGGCTTCGATTGCCCTGGAAATTGTTATATTCTGTAATACCCCTAGTCTCCTAGGACACAGAATTTTTAGGAAAACATGTTATCTATTTTCATAAATTTTTTATGATTTATTTAGATTTTTATTCCCCTTCCCCCAAGCTCTTAAATGCAATGATAACAATAGTAAATCAAGTCACTGTGACACTGACATACATAGCTATGGGTTAACACATGTTTGACGGTATTAAGAAACAGCATGTTTAAAAACACACCACGCTGTGGCATGTGTACATTTTTTCATGATTTTTTGCTTTTTATTCCCCTCCCCCTAAGCTCTTGAATGCAATGACATCAATAGTTAATCACGCCTGAGTGACACTGACATACATAGCTACATGTTTGTAACACATGTTTAAAAACACACCATGCTATGGAATGTATAACACATTCTTTTTCATATTCCAAAGCTTCCCAAATGTGTACCTTATCAGGGCAGATGATGTTTAAACACACATGGTATAATTGGAATTTTTTTATTTAGATTGTTGTAGTCCTAAAATTATGCCTTAACAATATTAAAATACCTGACCATACGACACGTACAAGTGTTAATTGTAAGAAGAAAAAGTGGCTTGTTGTGATCGCGCCTATAAAAATTCTCCCTTTTAATTGGGAGAAGCACCAGTACAATGTGGATGTGAAAAAGGTCAGGTTTAGAGGCATTTGGGCTCAATAGTAGTGGCAGCAGAAGCAGCATAGCATGGAATATACAAGACAGTAGATCCACTGTATGGGTAGTAGTAGTAGTAGTAGTAGTAGTAGTGGCAGATTCGTTGTGTTAGTAGTGGTGGCAGTAGAGGATTATCAGCGAGGAGTAGAAGCTGAGGGTGTGGCGGCAGTAGCAGCCATAGGGTACATGTTGGCAGCATCAGACGTACAGAAGTTGATGGTAGGCAAGCAGCAGAAGTGTCAAGAAGGTGGCAGTGGCATGATAGAAGCAGATGCAGCAGCCATATGGAACATGTTGGTAGGTAGGTAGGCAGCAGCAGTGGCATGATGGAGGTAGAAGCAGTCTTACAGAGCATGATGGTAGATAGGCAGCAGCAAAGGCATGTTGGTGGCAGTGGCATGTTGGAGTCAATAGCAGCAGCAACAGTTGTAAAATGGGGCATTGTCAGCAATGCCATATCTATTCTTTGTCCTCAGCTTGGTCCATTTGGGTGCTGACTATCTTGCCCAGTTAGTCGGAAGGGGTCAGAGTGGGATGTTTGCCGCTAGAGATGAGCGAATTTTGAAAAAATTCAATTCGCCAGTTCGCCGAATTTTTCCGAAAAAATTTATTTCGATCCGAATATATACATATATATATATATATTACATTAAAAAACTTCTATTTCCTGGCTGCTGAGAGCCTTTGGTGGTGTAGAAAACTGTGCCTTGCAGTAACACGCATAGGAAGTCTGCTTTGATAGTGAAATAATACTGTGAGTCCATATGACATGCAGATGACAGGCGTCGCTCTTAGAATCACTGCATACTTCACTTATTTGGGCGGTCACGGGGCCAAAACTGACCAAATAACTTAAGTATCAACTCAGCCTTACAGGTAGATGTTAGGCTCAAGAAGAAACGCACTCCTTTTACACCCTCGTCAGCTGATTCCACATAGATGTCTTCAGAACCTGTTCCATTAAAGGCTTATACAAGTAGAGCCCCCTTGACAGAGTGGAGAGGGTGTCAGCAGTAAGTTTGTGTTGACTTCACCGATTATTTTGCCCTTACTCTAAACCATCAGAACAATAGCCCACAAAAAATGGATCCTGTCTATGAAGCATGCGCCTTGACTCAGTCAGCATTTGCTCAATAATCCATCAGTATTGCTAATACAAAAAAAAAAAACAGAATTGGATCTAAACTAGAGATGACATGTGAATGAAATATTTGCATGTATTCTATGTTTTGTACCCACTCCTGTCTTTGGCTACCAAATCATAAGCCAATTCTGATGGGACCATACAGGCCTTACAGCTGCTACACAGACAGGATCCGTTGTGCGTCTCATTTTTTTTTTCTTCTGACAGATCAGAAGAAATGTCAAATAAATGATGATGTCAGCCAGGCCGAAAGGCAAAATAGTGGCCCAGTCATAAAGTGGGGAAGGTGGGAACAGCATGAGAATTCCACAGAGTGGCCAAATGACAGGGTCTCGAGGTGGAAGCAGTATGAGGATGCCACCATGTGGCACAATGACCGAGTCTGGAGGTGGCAGCAGCATGACTAGGCCACAAAGTGGCACAATGGTGGCAGCAGCATGAGGAGGGTACAGTGGCACAATGACAGAGTCTGGAGGTGGCAGTAAAATCAGGAGACCACAGACTGGCACAATGACAGAGTGTGGAGGTGGCATCATCATCAGGATACCACAGAGTGGCAAGGTGACATAGTGTGGAGGTGGCAGCAGCATGAGGAGACCACAGAGTGGCACAATGATAGAGTCTGGAGGTGGCAGCAGAATCCGGAGGTCACAGAGTGCGGAGGTGGCAGCAGCATGAGTAGGCCAGAGAGTGGCGCAATGACCGAGTCTGGAGGTGGCAGCAGCATGAAGAGACCACAAAGCGGCACAATGACAGAGTCTGTAGGGGATAACAGCATGAGTAGGCCACAGAGTGGCACAAGGACAGAGTGTGGAGGTGGCAGCAGAATAAGTAGGCCATAGAGTGGCACAATGACTGAGTGTGGAGGTGGCAGCAGCACAAGTAGGCCAGAGAGTGGCACAATTACTGTGTCTGGAGGCAGCAGCAGCATCAGGAGACTACAGAGTGGCAAGGTGACAAACTGTGAAGATGGCAGCAGCAGGAGAGCACAGAGTGGAAAGGCGACATAGTGGGAATATGGCAGCAGCATGGGGAGACCAGAGAGTGGCAAAGTGACATAATGTGGAGATGACAGCAGCATCAGGAGGATACCACAGAGTGGCAAGGTGACATAGTGTGGATATGGCAGCAGCAGCAGCCAGAGACCACAGAGTGGCAAGGTGACATAGTGAGGATATGGCAGGAGCAGGAGGAGACCACAGAGTTGCTAGGTGACATAATGTGGAGATGGCAATAGCAGCAGCAGCAGCATCAGGAGGATACCACAGAGTGACAAGGTGACATAGTTTAGAGATGGCAGCAGCAGCTGCATCAGGAGACCACAAAGTGACCCGGTAACAGAGCGGGGCGGTGGGTGGCAATAGCAGTAACCGCTGACAAAGGTGGGTGAAATAAGGAGCACTTGGCATCAGATGTGTGGCATCAGGTGAGTTGCAGCATCTAAGTAGTAGCTGAGGCAGGTAGTCTGAAGAGACCGGTCTCTTGTATCAAAGTGTTGGTGTGGCACCATGGATGATCTAGTCTGACGTATCAGGAGTTGTTGGTTGGAAATCCTGGCTGATCCACGCCTGATTCATCTTGACAAAGATCAGTCACTCCACATTTTGGGTGGACAGGTGAGGTTTTCTTGGGGTAACTATGGCCCCAGCTGCACTAAACATCTGCTCTGATGCCATACTACTGGACAGCTTTTCCAGGGCAAATTCTGCTATTTGCGGACCCAAATCCAGTTTGGCTACCCAGTAGTCCTGTGGATCTTCAATGTGGGGTGGCAGGGTGCAGTCCAAGTATGCCACCTTCAGGTCCTGCTCCAGGTCTACCTGCTTCTGCTTCTGATGAGTAGTTTCTTCACTATGCTGGTGAAGAAAGCTACTCATCAGCGACTGTAGAATCAGGCTGCTGCTGATGGAGTTGATACTGCTCCTGCCACCCCACCCCTCCCCAGCAGCCATGGCAGTATAACATCTGCGCAGAGGGCCTCCCCAGTCAGACCTGCAAGAGGATGGACAATGGCACAGATAGGCAGTGGCCAACTGACTACATAGTATGTCTCTGTAGTAGTTCAGGTTGTACTCCCTCTCGGTGGGTGAAAAAAAGGCCCCCATTCTGGACCGATAGCGAGGTTCCAACAAGGTCTCGTCTTCCTCATTGTCCTGTAGCTCCTCTGGCTGCTCCTGCTCCTCCTGTCCTGTCAGCTGAGTCGAAAAACCATCCTTTTGGCTACAAATTGCCTGTGCTCCAATGTCCCCCTCCCCCTCCTCCTCCTCTTCCAGTTCAGCCCTCACAGGGCTCATGTGGCCGCGAGAATGAGGCACCACGTCTCCTGCTTCAGCTTCAAGGAGTTCCCTGGCGTAGCACTTCTTTAAACAATGTGCTGACGACAAGACCCGAGTGGTTTGCACGCTGTGCCATCAGAGCCTGAAGCGTGGCATTAAAGTTCTGAACCTTAGCGCAACCTGCATGACCAGGCATCTACATGCAAAGCATGAACTGCAGTGGAGTAAACACCTTAAAATCAAGGAACTCACTCAGGCTCCCCCTGCTCCCACTTCTGCTGCTGCCTCGGCATCTTCCTCCGCCTCAGGAGGAATGTTAGGCCCTGCCGCCCACCAAACATAGGATGTGCCACCAACACCCCCACCTGCGTCACCAAGCATCTCCACCATGTCACACGGCAGCGTTCAGCTCTCCATCTCACAAATCTTGGAGAGAAAGCATAAATTCCCACCTAGCCACCCTCGAGCCCTGGGCCTGAATGCCAGCATTTCTAAACTACTGGCCTTTGAAATGCTGTCATTCAGGCTGGTGGACACAGACAGCTTCAAACAGCTGATGTTGTTCCCAGCCGCCACTACTTCTCCAAGACAGCCGTGCCTTCCATGCACAACCAAGTATCCGATATAATCAAGTGTGCACTGCGCAACACCATCTGTGGCAAGGTCCACCTAACCACAGATGCGTGGACCAGTAAGCACGGCCAGGGACGCTTTATCTCCCTAACTGCACACTGGGTAAATGTAGTGGCGGCTGGGCCCCAGGCAGAGAGCTCTTTGGCGCACGTCCTTCCGCTGCCAAGGATTGCAGGGCATCATTCTTTGCCTCCTGTAGCCTCCTCTTCCTACTCGGCTTCCTCCTCCTCTGCTTCCACCTGCTCAATTAGTCAGCCACACACCTTCACCACTAACTTCAGCACAGCCCGGGGCAACCGTCAGCAGGCCGTTCTGAAACGTATATGTTTGGGGGACAGGCCCCACACCGCGCCGGAGTTGTGGTGGGGTATTGAACAACAGACCGACCAGTGGTTTCTGCCGGTGGGCCTCAAGCCCGGCCTGGTGGTGTGCGATAATGGGAGAAATCTTGTCGCAGCTCTGGGACTAGCCGGTTTGACGCACATTCCTTGCCTGGCGCATGTGCTGAATTTGGTGGTGCAGAAGTTAATTTACAACTACCCCGACATGTCAGAGCTGCTGCATAAATTGCGAGCCGTCTGTGCGCGGTTCCGGTGTTCACATCCTGCTGCTGCTCGTCTGTCTGCGCAACAGCTTAACATCGGCCTTCCCGCTCACCGCCTCATATGCGACGTGCCCACCAGGTGGAACTCCACCTTGTACATGCTGGAGAGACTGTGCGAGCAGCAGCAGGTCATAGTGGAGTTTCAGCTGCAGCACGCACGGGTCAGTCGCACTGCGGAACAGCACCACTTCACCACCAATGACTGGGCCTCCATGCGAGACCTGTGTGCCCTGTTGCGCTGTTTCGAGTACTCCACCAACATGGCCAGTGGCGATGACGCCGTTATCAGCGTTACAATACCACTTATATGTCTCCTTGAGAAAACACTTAGGGCGATGATGGAAGAGGAGGTGGCCCAGGAGGAGGAGGAGGATGAGGGGTCATTTTTAGCACTTTCAGGCCAGTCTGTTAGAAGTGCCTCAGAGGGAGGTTTTTTGCAACAGCAGAGGCCAGGTACAAATGTGGCCAGCCAGGGCCCACTACTGGAGGACGAGGAGGATGAGGAGGAGGTGGAGGAGGATGAGGATGAAGCAGGTTCACAGCGGGGTGGCACCCAACACAGCTCAGGCCCATCACTGGTGTGTGGCTGGGGGGATACGGAGGACAATGATGATACGTCTCCCACAGAGGACAGCTTGTCCTTACCTCTGGGCAGCCTGGCAGACATGAGCGACTACATACTGCAGTGCCTGCGCAACGACAGCAGAGTTGCCCACATTTTAACGTGTGCGGACTACTGGGTTACCACCCTGCTTGATCCCCGGTACAAAGACAATGTGCCCACCTTACTTCCTGCACTGGATCGTGATAGGAAGATGCGCGAGTGCAAGCGCATGCTGGTAGACGCGCTCCTGAGAGAATTCCCAAATGTCACAGGGGAACAAGTGGAAGCCCAAGGCGAAGGCAGAGGATGAGCAAGAGGTCGCCAAGCAGCTGTGTCACAGCCAGCTCCTCTGAGGGCAGGGTTAGCATGGCAGAAATTTGGAAAAGTTTTGTCACCACGCCACAGCTAACTGCACCACCACCTGATACGGAACGTGTCAGCAGGAGGCAGCATTTCACTAACATGGTTGAACAGTACGTGTGCGCTGCACACCCCTCCACGTACTTACTGATGGTTCGGCCCCATTCAACTTCTTGGTCTCCAAATTGTCCACATGGCCAGAGCTAGCCTTTTACGCCTTGGAGGTGCTGGCCAGCCCTGGTCGTGTATTCAGCACGGCAGGGGGCGTCATTACAGACAAACGCAGCCGCCTGTCCACAGCCAACGTGAACAAGCTGATGTTCATAAAAATGAACCAGGCATGAATCCCACAGGACCTGTCCATCCCTTGTGCAGAATAGACATTTATAACTGCCTCCCCCTCAACCATATATTCTTGTACTCTGGGGCACTTCTTTATTGAATCCTCTTTTTAAATTTTACCATTATATTGCGGTGCAACCAAAAGTTGAATGAACCTCTACTCTGTCTAGGTGCCAGTGGCCTAATTATCTGAAAGTGGCCTGTTCCAGTGGTGGGTGACATGAAGCCTGATTCTCTGCTATGCGACCTCTGTCCTCTGTCTGGGTGCCGTGGGCTAAATATCTGGAAGTGGCCTTCTCTATTGCTGGGTAACATAAAGCCTGATTCTCTGCTATGCGACCTCTCTTCTCTGTCTGGGTGCCAGGGGCCTAATTATCTAAAAGTGGCCTTCTCCATTGGTGGGTGACATGATGCCTGATTCTCTGCTATGCGAATTGTCTCCTCCGTCTGGGTGCCAGGGGCCTAATTATCTAAAAGTGGCTTTTTTCATTGGTGGGTGACATGATGCCTGATTCTCTGCTATGCGACCTCTTTCCTCTGTCTGGGTGCTGGGGCCTAAATAAATGAAAGTGGCCTTCTCCATTGGTGGGTGACTTGAAGCCTGATTCTCTGCTATGGGACCTCTCTCCAATTGATATTGCTTCATTTTTATTTTTTTTATTTTAATTCCTTTGCCTATCCACATTTGTTTGCAGGGCATTTACCTACATTTTGCAGCCCTCTAGCCCTTTCCTGGACTATTTTACAGCCTTTTTAGTGCCCAAAAGTTTGGGTCCCCATTGACTTCAATGGGGTTTGGGTTCGGGGTGATGTTCGGGTCGAGTTCGGATCCCGAACCCAAACATTTTCGAGAAGTTCGGCCGAACTTCTCTAACCCGAACATCCAGGTGTTCGCTTAACTCTAGTTATAAGTGGTGTACCCCAAGGTTCAGTGCTGGGTCCCCTATTATTTACTTTATTTATACATGATATCAAGGATGGGAATACTAGCACCATTTCTATTTTTGCAAATGACACCAAGCTGTGTAGTACTTTGCAGGCTATGGAAGATGTCCAAAAACTACAAGCTGACTCTAGACATTCTGAGTGTTTGGGCATCAACTTGGCAAATGAAGTTCAATGTGGATAAATGCATCTGGGTAGTAATAATCTACATGCATCATATGTCTAGGGCAGTGGTGGGCAAACTTATTAGTCAACTGAGCCAAATATCAACAGATCAGTGATTTCATTTTTTCTGAGAGCCACATTTTTTAAACATAAACTATATAGGAAGGTACATTGTTATTAACTTAAAGGGTTTCTGTCATCACGTTTTGACATTATAAGCTGTCTGACATTAGCTATGTGCTAATGTCAGAGCAGCTTGATAATGTCTTTTTTATAAAAATCCGATTTATATTCAGGCTAAAAAACGTACTTTTATAATATGTAAATTAGCCTCTAGGAGCAGGGGGGGCGTTGCCCTGCTCCTAGAAGCTCCGTGCGGCAACCTGCTGGCACGCCCCTTCTTACTTTGAGTGACAGTGCCAGGCAGTGATCCTCTGGCACTGTCTCCTTGTGAAATCCCGCGCCTGCACGGCCGCTCTGTATTCGGCACAGGCGCGGTGAGCAGAGGACAGCAGGGGGGCTAAAGAGCCACATGTGGCTCTAGAGCCGCAGTTTGCTGACCACTGGTCTAGGGGATGTAACACTGGGGGAGTCACTTATAGAGAAGGATTTGGATGTCCTTGTAGATGGTAGATTAAATAACAGCATACAATATCAATCAGCTGCTTCTAAGGCTAGCAGGATATTGTCATGTATTAAATGAGGCATGGACTCGTGGGACAGGGATGTAATATTACAAAGCTTTGGTCCTGTCTCATCTGGAATATGCAGTTCAGTTCTGGGCACCACTCCATAGAAAGGATGCTCTAGAGCTGTAGAAAGTACAAAGGAAATCAACTAAACTCATAAGGGGCATGGAGGGACTTAGTTATGAGGAAAGATTAAAATAATTAAATGTATTTAGTCTTGAGAGGATACGTCTTAGTGTGGACATGATTAACAAAATCACAGAAAATAATGCACTATAATAATGTAATGTGCCCCAGCTATCTAATAGGCGACCTTGATTAAGGTGGTACATATAGGTGTGTGTGTCCCTCCTCTCCCCGGTTGCTGATACACATGGAAGTAACAGGGGGCAACACACCATATGTGCTGGGACAGCGCTCCTGAGTAAAAATGCGCAACAGCACGGATAGGTTAGCGTTAGGACCTGCCTGAACTGAGACGCCCTTGTCGCTTGGTAGGTGGGCTTAGATGTGTTTTGATCAAAATGTATTGAGTGTTTCAGATTTTATCAATACAGTGAGGGCTTAGTCCATATGTTATGCTTGCATCTATTATTATAGTGCATTATTTTCTGTGATTTTGTAAATGTAGCCATGTACATCCGCGCATTTAATATCATACTGTGCAGGATGTCTTATATATATTTTTTTTCTGTGATTTGTTGGACATGATTAACCTATACAAATATATAAATGGGCTGTACAAAAAATATGGTAAAAAGCTGTTCCAAGTAAAATCCCCTCAAAAGACAAGGGGGCATTGCATCCGTCTGGACAAGAAGTTCAATCTCCAGAGGCCTCATGGATTCTTTACTGTAAGAACTGTGAATCTGTGGAATTGTTCACCTCAAGACATGGTCATAGCAGGAACAAGGGGCAGTTCTAAAAAGGGCTTAGATGAAGTAAATGACATTAATGCCTATGAATGTGTAAAAATCTAGTTCTCGCTCTCCTTTTTCTAAAATTTGCATCCTCACTAGTGATGAGCAGCAGGGGCGATATTCAAATTTGCGATATTTCACGAATATTAGGTAGAATTCATATTCTTGAATTCGCGGTTATTTTCTTGATTGCGAAAATCGGCAATGTAATATGCGCGTAATGCACGTGCAATACAGACGTGGGTCACTATAGCTGCATTTTTCAAGCTGCTCAAAGTTTCCTGAGAAAATGGTTGGCACGGCACATTACAATAGCTTTATATGCAGATAGAGTGCTCTGATATATTTGCGATTTCGCAAATCCGCAATTAATGATGCGCTTCTTTTTGTACAATACGTGCAACTTCACATTTTAGCAGGTCTGACTACATATTAGTAATTGGTGCACTAAGTATAGTTGTGAACTTATGACATCACAGCACTATGTATGTATGTATCTAGCATACATACATACATACATACAGCACTATGTATGTAGCATGTATGTAGGGACACTACCTAACACCCTGCACAGCTACACTACAGTATATCAAAATCTAACCTACACTGACTATCTCCCACTAACTATCTGTATTATATATATGAGCTAACTAACTATCTATGTAATGTTACACAGGAAAAGCAGAGAACACAGCAATGACACTGCTGTTTCTCTCAGAACTGTAAAAAATGGCTGTGGGGAGGTTCTTATATACTAAAGGGGTAGGCAAATTTCCTATTGGTTGCTAGGGATGTTGCTAAGCTCAGGCAAAGACATTGCAGCCTTCTCATTGGCCCACAAGCAAAAAGGGAGGTTACTGATGAAAAAAAATAATTTAAATGTTTGAAAATATGAATATATATCACTATATTCTAAATATTCGAAAATTCTCAAAGTTGCGATATTCGCGAATAAAATTCGCAATTAGAATATTCACACCCAACACTAATCCTTACCTATCCCTTGGTTGAACTTGATGGACTTATGTCTTTTTTTCAACTTTATTAAAGGGGTTGTCTCAACTCGCCATTACTAAGGCTAGATGAGGCACACTCCCAACCACCTCCTGGCCAAGAAACAGCAGAGTGCTCCAGAGCTCTGCTCTTTCACTATGTCTCATTGCCGTGCATGAGAGCTATGGAAACAGCATCCCTAACTCTGAAACATCATAGTTTTCTGTGCTACACTGTTTCCGAAGCACTCATGCATGCCAATGAGAGCTACATGCCAATGAGAGCTACTGAAACAGAGCTCCTAAAATTGAGGAAAATTCCAAGTGCGGATGCGTGCGATTTTCCCGCAAGGTTGCTAAAAGACTATCGGGATGGGGACCCGATCTTTATTATTTTCCCTTATATCATGGTTATAAGGGAAAATAATAGCATTCTTAATACAGAATGCTCAGTAAAATGGTGATGGAGGGGTTAAAATTAAAAAAAAAATAATTAAACTTACCTAATCCACTTGTTCGCACAGTCCGGTGTTCTGCCAGAGAGGAAAAGGACTTTTGAGGATGTCACTGAGCTTATCACATGGTCCAAACACATGGTGCATCACCATGGTGATGCACCATGTGATTTGAACATGTGATGCAGTGACATCCTCAAAGGACCTTTTCCTCTCTGGCAGAACAACGGACTGCGCGAACAAGTGGATTAGGTAAGTTTTATTAACATTTTTTTTTATTTTTTTAACCCCTCAATCACCATTTTACTGAGCATTTTGTATTAAGAATGCTATTATTTTCCCTTATAACTATGTTATAAGGGAAAATAATAAAGATCAGGTCCCCATCCCGATCGTCTCTTAGCAACCTTGCGGAAAAAATCGCACGCATCCGCACTTGATTCACTTCTATGGGGTCCGCGTTGCGTGAAAAACACACAATATAGACCCTGCTGTGATTTTCACGGAATGCAGAAGTGATGCGTGAAAATCACCGCTCATGTGCACAGCCCCATAGAAGTGAATTGGTCCAGATTCAGTGCGGGTGCAATGTCACGTTCACGTCACGCATTGCACCCACGTGGAAAACTCGCCCGTGTGAAAGGGGCCCTAGAACTGATGAGCGTGAGACAGAGAAACCTTACAATTAGAGATGAGCGAACACCTGGATGTTCGGGTTCAAGAAGTTCGGCCGAACTTCCCAAAAATGTTCGGGTTCGGGATCCGAACTCAACCCGAACTTTATCCCGAACCCGAACCCCATTGAAGTCAATGGGGACCCAAACTTTTAGGCACTAAAAAGGCTGTGAAATAGTCGAGGAAAGGGCTAGAGGGCCGCAAAAGGGAGCAAAATGTAGGTAAATGCCCTGCAAACAAATGTGAATAGGGAAATGAATTGAATTAAAATAAAATAAATAAAAATTAACCAATATCAATTGGAGAGAGGTCCCATAGCAGAGAATCAGGCGTCATATCACCCACCACTGGAGAAGGCCACTTTCAGTTATTTCAGGCCCAGCACCCAGACAGAGGAGAGAGGTCCCACAGCAAGGAATAAGGTGTCATATCACCCACCACTGGAGAAGGCCACTTTCAGTAATTTTGGGCCCAGCACCCAGACAGAGGAGAGAGGTCCCACAGCAAGGAATAAGGTGTCATATCACCCACCACTGGAGAAGGCCACTTTCAGTTATTTCGGGCCCAGCACCCAGACAGAGGAGAGAGGTCCCACAGCAAGGAATAAGGCGTCATATCACCCACCACTGGAGAAGGCCACTTTCAGTTATTTCGGGCCCAGCACCCAGACAGAGGAGAGAGGTCCCACAGCAAGGAATACGGCGTCATATCACCCACACTGGAGAAGGCCACTTTAAGTTATTTCAGGCCCAGCACCCAGAAAGAGGAGAGATGTCCCACAGCAAGGAATAAGGTGTCATATCACCAACCACTGGAGAAGGCAACTTTCAGTTATTTCGGGCCGAGTACCCAGACAGAAGAGAGAGGTCCCACAGCAAGGAATACGGCGTCATATCACCCACCACTGGAGAAGGCCACTTTAAGTTATTTCAGGCCCAGCACCCAGACAGAGGAGAGAGGTCCCACAGCAAGGAATAAGGTGTCATATCACCAACCACTGGAGAAGGCAACTTTCAGTTATTTTGGCCCCAACACCCAGACAGAGGAGAGAGGTCCCACAGCAAGGAATAAGGCGTCATATCACCCACCACTGGAGAAGGCCACTTTCAGTTATTTAGGCCCCCCTGAGCCCAGATTGAGGAGAGGTTCATTAAACTTTGGGTTGCACCGCAAGATCATGGTAAAGTTAAAAAAATGAGGATTCAATAAAGGAGTGCCTCGGAGTACAAAAATACATGGTCGAGGGGGAGGCAGTTATAAATGTCTATTCTGCACAAGGGAGGGACAGGTCCTGTGGGATCCATGCCTGGTTCATTTTTATGCGCTTGTACTCGCGCATCTTCCTATCACGCTCCAGTGCAGGAAGTAAGGTGGGCACATTGTCTTTGTACCGGGGATCCAGCAGGGTGGTAAACCAGTAGTCCGCAAACGTTAAAATGTGGGCAACTCTGCTGTCGTTGCGCAGGCACTGCAGCATGTAGTCGGCATGTGTGCCAGGCTCCCCAGAGGTAAGGACAAGCTGTCCTCTGTGGGAGGCGTATCCTCATCGTCCTCCGTATCCCCCCAGCCACGCACCGGTGATGGGCGTGAGCTGTGTCGAGTGCCACCCCGCTGTGAACCTGCTTCATCCTCATCCTCCTCCACCTCATCCTCCTCGTCGCCCAGTAGTGTGCCCTGGCTGGCCACATTTGTACCTGGCCTCTGCTGTTGCAAAAAACCTCCCTCTGAGCCACTTCTAACAGACTGGCCTGAAAGTGCTAAAAATGACCCCTCATCCTCCTCCTCCTCCTCTCCATCATTGCCCTAAGCGTTTTCTCAAGGAGACATAGAAGTGGTATTGTAACGCTGATAACGGTGTTATCGCCACTGGCCATGTTGGTGGAGTACTCGAAACAGCGCATCAGGGCACACAGGTCTCACATGGAGGCCCAATCATTGGTGGTGAAGTGGTGCTGTTCTGCAGTGCGACTGACGCGTGCGTGCTGCAAGCTGAAACTCCACTATGGCCTGCTGCTGCTCGCAGAGTCTCTCCAGAATGTGCAAGGTGGAGCTCATATGAGGCGGTGAGAGGGAAGGCCGAAATTCCGCTGTAGCGCAGACAGGCGAGCAGCAGCAGGATGTGAACACCGGAAGTGCGCACAGACCGCCCGCACGGTGTAGTTGTGAATAAACTTCTGCATCACCAAATTCAGCACATGCGCCGGCAAGGGATGTGCATCAAACCGGCTAGTCCCAGAGCTGCGATGAGATTTTGGCCATTATCGCACACCACCAGGCTGGGCTTGAGGCCCACCGGCAGAAACCACTGGTCAGTCTGTTGTTCAATACCCTGCCACAACTCCTGCGAGGTGTTGGGCCTGTCCCCCAAACATATGAGTTTCAAAATGGCCTGCTGACGTTTATCCCGGGCTGTGCTGAAGTTGGTGGTGAAGGTGTGTGGCTGACTGGATGAGCTGGTGGAAGCAGAGGAGGAGCAAGCCGAGTAGGAAGAGAAGGCTACAGGAGGCAAAGAATGATGCCCTGCGATCCTTGGCGGCGGAAGGACGTGCGCCAAAGAACTCTCCACCTGGGGCCCAGCCGCCACTACATTTACCCAGTGTGCAGTTAGGGAGATATAGCGTCCCTGGCCGCGCTTACTGGTCCACGTATCTGTGGTTAGGTGGACCTTGCCACAGATGGCGTTGCGCAGTGCACACTTGATTTTATCGGATACTTGGTTGTGCAGGGAAGGCACGGCTGTCTTGGAGAAATAGTGGCGGCTGGGAACAACATACTGTGGGACAGCCATGGACATCAGCTGTTTGAAGCTGTCTGTGTCCACCAGCCTGAATGACAGCATTTCAAAGGCCAGTAGTTTAGAAATGCTGGCATTCAGGCCCAGGGCTCGAGGGTGGCTAGGTGGGAATTTACGCTTTCTCTCCAAGGTTTGTGAGATGGAGAGCTGAACGCTGCCGTGTGACATAGTGGAGATGCTTGGTGGTGACGCAGGGGGTGGTGTCGGTGGCACATTCTCTGTTTGGTGGGCGGCAGGTGCCAACGTTCCTCCCGAGGCGGAGGAAGAGGCCGAGGCAGCAGCAGAAGAGAGAGCAGGGGAGCCAGAGTGAGTTCCTTGCTTTTAAGGTGTTTACTCCACTGCAGTTCATGCTTTGCATGTAGATGCTGGTCATGGAGGTTGTGCTAAGGTTCAGAACGTTAATGCCTCGCTTCAGGCTCTGATGGCACAGCGTGCAAACCACTCGGGTCTTGTCGTCAGCACATTGTTTGAAGAAGTACCATGCCAGGGAACTCCTTGAAGCTGCCTTTGGGGTGCTCGGTTCCTGGTGGCGGTGGCCAGTAGCAGGCGAACTTTCTTGGCGGCGGCTGTTCTGCTTTTGCCCCCCGCTCCCTCTTTTGCGGCGCTGTTGGCACAGTTTCACCACTGCCTCTTCCTCTGAACTATGAAAGTCAGTGGCTCGACCTTCATTCCATGTGGGGTCTAGGACCTCATCGTCCCCTGCATCGTCTTCCACACAGTCTTCCTCCCCGGCCTCCTGTTCGGTCTGCACACTGCAGAAAGACACAGCAGTTGGCACCTTTGTTTCGTCATCATCAGAGACATGTTGACTCCGATGAGGTGGTATTTCCATGTCCTCATCATCAAGAAACATCAGTGGTTGTGCATCAGTGCATTCTATGTCTTCCACCACTGGGGAAGGGCTAGGTGGATCCCTTGGGAAACCCTGCCAAAAGAGTCTTCAAACAGCATAAGGGACTGCTGCATAACTTGAGGCTCAGACAGTTTCCTTGATATGCATGGGGGTGATGTGACAGACTGATGGGCTTGGTTTTCAGGTGCCACCTGTGCTCTCTCTGCAGAAGACTGGGTCGGAGATAATGTTGTGAACGTGCTGGATCCACTGTCAGCCACCCAATTGACTAGCGCCTGGGCCCCACCAAATATCGCTGTAAATTCTGGTGGGTACTGGAACCTGAGATATTTGGTTCACTAGGATGTCCTCTCCCAGCACCAGAGGGTCCACTAACACCACCATGACCGCGTCCGCGTCCCTTACTAGATGTTTTCCTCATTGTTACCGTTCACCAAGCACCACAATAAGAAAAAAAATATTTGGCCCAATGTATTGATTTCAAATTCAGGCCTTTTTTTACAGGCACCTAACACTATCTGCCTATTTATTTATGTAGCGTATTGCACTAATCCAGGCACAGCAGTAACCACTGATTTAGGGGAATATCTCTTTTAGGGCTAGTATTTAGGCCCTGGATGAAAGGTATCCTTTTATGGACAGATTTACACTTGTAGATGCACAGTAGCGTGAGAAAAAATATGTAGGATTATGCCTTCAGTAATTGTATTTTAACACTTTGTGTAATATACCCTTTAACGGACAGAAATACAATGGGATGCACGGTAGCGTGTGAAGTTAATGAGGATGACCCTCTCAGCACTTGTATATACACCTTGAGTGTAATATACCCTTTTATGGACAGATTAACACTTGGCCCGCAACTGCTGGAACACCAGATTCAATGTATTGCTATTTTGGCAATTGAATTTCGCCCCAGAACAAAATATACCCTTTTAAGGACAGATTAACACTTGGCCTGCAACAGCTGGGACACCAGATTCAGGGTATTGCTATTTTGGCAATTCAATTTCACCCCAGAACAAAATATTCCCTTTTAAGGACAGATTAACACTTGGCCTGCAACAGCTGGGACACCAGATTCAGGGTATTGCTATTTTGGCAATTGAATTTCACCCCACAACAAAATATACCCTTTTACGGACAGATTAACACTTGGCCTGCAACAGGTGGGACACCAGATTCAGGGTATTGCTATTTTGGCAATTCAATGTCACCCCAGAACAAAATATACCCTTTTAAGGACAGATTAACACTTGGCCTGCAACAGCTGGGGCACCATATTCAGGTTATTGCTATTTTGGCAATTGAATTTGACCCCAGAACAAAATATATGTTTTGGCGGACACTATTATACTTTGCCAGCCACAGCTGAAACCACTGATTTATGGTATTGCTATTTTGGCAATTGAATTTCACCCCAGAACAAAATATACCCTTTTACGGACAGAATAACACTTGGCCTGCAACAGCTGGGACACCATATTCAGGGTATTGCTATTTTGGCAATTGAATTTGACCCTAGAACAAAATATATGTTTTGGCAGACACTATTATACTTTGCCAGCCACAGCTGAAACCACTGATTTATGGTATTGCTATTTTGGCAATTGAATTTCACCCCAGAACAAAATATACCCTTTTACGGACAGATTATCTCTTGGCCTGCAACAGCTGGGACACCAGATTCAGGGTATTGCTATTTTGGCAATTGAATTTGACCTCAGAACAAAATATATGTTTTGGCGGACAGTATTATTCTTTTCCAGCCACAGCTGAAACCACTGATTTATGGTATTGCTATTTTGGCAATTGGATTTCACCCCAGAACAAAATATATGTTTTGGCGGACACTATTATACTTTGCCAGCCAGTGCTGGGACACCAGATTTAGGGGATTGCTATTTTGGCAATTGAATTTCACCAGAGAAAATAATCTATCCTTTGCCAGACAGCAGACAGTATTATACTTGGCTATCCAAAGCTGGAACACCAGATTTAGGCGATTGGTATTTTGGCAATTGTATTTAACCTCTTAATAAAATATAGAAATTCATATAGTTTCTGTGGGTGACAATAAGCACAGCCAAGCACCTGATGTAGGATATAGCAAAAAAAAAAAACTAGTATTGATGGATTGATGGACTTGGTGGCAGCTTGTTCTGGTGCACCACAAGTGACAAAATGTCCGCCGATCACCCCAGAAAAAAAGTGACAGAAAAACGCTCTGTGCAGCCTAAAAACCAGTGAGCAATTAACTAGCAGAAGTTGAATCATTCACAGCTATACAGGGTGGGCCATTTAAATGGATACACCTTAATAAAATGGGAATGGTTGGTGATATTAACTTCCTGTTTGTGGCACATTAGTATATGTGAGGGGGGAAACTTTTCAAGATGGGTGGTGACCATGGCGGCAATTTTGAAGTCGGCCATTTTGAATCCAACTTTTGTTTTTTCAACAGGAAGAGGGTCATGTGACACATAAATCTATTATTGTGAATTTCACAAGAAAAACAATGGTGTGTTTGGTTTTAACTTAACTTTATTCTTTCATGAGTAATTTACAAGTTTCTCTTTGTTTACAGCCATTGACATGTCGCCGAGGTTAACACGTGAGGAGCGGATAGAATTTGTGTTGATGTCTGGTGAACGCAGTAACTGGGTCATTGCAGCAGATTTAAATGCAAGACACCCTGCGAGACCACCCATCTCCCATGCTACAGTTAGCAAACTGCTTGCTAAGTTTCGTGAAACTGGTTCAGTGTTGGATTTGCCAAAATGTGGATGCATGAAATCTGTCACTAATGAAGAAACATCAGTGGCTGTCTTAGCTTCATTCAGCAAGAGCCCACAGCATAGCACTCGCTGCATGTCACTGGAGAGTGGCATTAGTCGAACATCCTTTCGGCGGATATTAGCTACTCACAAATGGCACCCTTACAAACTCCAGCTACTGCAGCATCTCAAGATGACCCATATCGGCGCACTGAATTTGCAGAATGTTCAAAACAAAAATTGGAACTGGACCTTCAGTTTATGCAGAAGATTTTGTTCAGTGATGAGGCAAACTTTTATGTGAATGGTGAAGTTAACAAACAAAACCACCGCTATTGGTCTGACGCTAACCCACATTGGATAGATCCCTCCAAGACTGTTGGAACAAAAAAATTGATGGTATGGTGTGGTATATGGGGTACAAAGATAGCGGAGCCATTCTTTATCAATGGAAACCTCAAGGCCACTAGATATGCGAAATTGCTACATGATGATGTGTTTCCCTCTTTATGCACTGAAGCTGGCACGTTTCCTGAGTTTTTCCAGCAAGATGGTGCACCACCACATTATGGGTGTCAGGTCCGAGCATTCCTAGATGAACAGTTTTCTAGAAAGTGGATTGGTCATCGTGGGCCAGTTGAATGGCCCCCAAGGTCTCCCGATCTGACCCCCTTAGACTTTTATCTTTGGGGTCATCTGAAGGCAATTGTCTATGCTGTGAAGATATGAGATGTGCAGCACCTGAAACTACGGATACTGGAAGCCTGTGCTAGCATTTCTCCTGCGGTGTTGCTATCAGTGTGTGAAGAGTGGGAGAAGAGGGTTGCATTGACAATCCAACACAATGGGCAGCACATTGAAGACATTTTATAAGTGGTCAGAAACTTGTAAATAACTCATAAAAGAATAAAGTTATGTTAAAACCAAGCACACCATTGTTTTTCTTGTGAAATTCCCAATAAGCTTGATGTGTCACATGACCCTCTTCCAATTGAAAAAACAAAAGTTGGATTCAAAATGGCCGACTTCAAAATTTTATTAAGGTGTACCGATATAAATGGCCCACCCTGTAGATCGATCCCTTCATTAGGTGCTAATGCTGACTTTTCCCTGCCCAATCTCGCCCTCACAGAAGCTGCGTCCTCTCCCTACACTAATCAGAGCAGTGTGACGTGCGGCTAGAGGCTGGGTCACATGCTGCACTTGGCCAATCACAGCCATGCCATTAGTAGGCATGGCTGTGATGGGCTCTTAGGGCAAGAAGTAAAACGCTAGCTGATTGGCTGCTGTGAAGCCCTTCAGAAAGCGGGAAGAAATCGCCAAACAACGGACCCGAACTTTTTTGAAAATGTTTGGGTTCGGGTCCGTGTCCCGAACACCCCAAAATTCGGTACGAACCAGAACTATACTCGAACTGTTCGCTCAACACTACTTACAATGGATCAATGCCTTATCTGCATCATGCAGCAAATTTCGATCTGGATGTCTCCCCACCAATAACTGTGAAAGGTGATTAGCAACAATGATAGGAACATTGTGGCTGCTCTGTGGGAAATAACACTTACTGACTTCCATGATAAATTTACTGGTGTGATACTTTTTGAAAAAGTATTGTGGCTTGCAGGAAGTGCTGACTATGTCAAGGAGAGTGTTTATGCATTTCACATGTTCTTACCGTATGTGTCTAAGAATGCCCTTCTTTACTTCCAGTGCCAGAATGGTCTGCCTTTGCACCCCTTCATCTGCGACTTTCAAACTTGCTGGAATTCAACCTTTTAACCTTTAAATCATGCATGAGATCACCACAGCAGGTTGCATGTGTGATGTGGAGCTTAGGTGGCGGAAGCTCATTAGGGAAACCTGTTGCATACCCAGGCCCTTTGAAGAGGCCACCAAATTTGTCAGTAGCGACAACAGCGCCATCAACAATGCCCTCCCCCTGATGTTTATATTAGAGCATACACTCACATTGATGCAACAAGAGATGGTAGAAGAAGAACAGCCTCCACATCTTGCTTGCTGCCTTGTTGTTGTTGAGGACCCATATGGACAAAGGTCCATGGTTGGGGAAGGAAACGATGCTGAAGATGAGTAGCACATGACTGGAGGAGGAGAAGTTAGTGGTGCAGGGAGACATGGAGTTTGCACAGCTACAGCTAGGAGATGAGGCTCATGATATGATGATGACACTGATCATGAACAACCAGGGCAATGCAGGGTGAAGCTGCATACTTATGTGCTGTCAAGCATATTGTTAGCATCAAGCAAATTGATTGCTGTATAGCAATGCTTTTAGAGCCTTGCTATCAAAGCAAAATGGGGGGAATGTTTTCCTGCTACTGAAAGAGGAGCACAATTTATGTATTATCAGGATACCCTCTGTTTTCAGCTTTCCGCTGCTTTTGCCGAGCAGACCCCTGCTGCTCGAATGTCTGATCAGGAGGCCCCTTTCTGCAGAAGCCTTTGCACCAGCAACAGCCAGTTCAGTTTGTTGAACATGATGGAACAGTTTCTTCAAGTATCATGTACGAGCAAACAGATATGCACCGCTTAAACAACCAGGTTCACTCATACATAGACTCTGCCCTTTCTCTGCTCCTGCTACTGCCACCACATAGCCAAACATCCACTGCCTTCCTGTACTACCATATGTGTATAAACAAAGGCAGGCATCCGGGACAATGTTTGCAGTGCAGTGTGCAACGGTGCAGTGTGTTATTAAACAGGCTTTTTATTAACATAGCTTTTCAAAGCTATATCGTCAGTATTACTTTTATATAATTTAAGATTTTTGCCTTTGCGTTAAAGAGGTTAAAAGGAGGGAGAGAGAGAAAAAAAATTCTAACAAAAAAGATAGAAAGACCAGAATGAAAAATTCTCCTAGGAATGTAATACACCTATTTTCAGACCAATTGGAGTAGTTTTAATTCAGTTCAAAATGTATTCATAGCCGAATTAAATTTCCCAATGGACTTGTTGGAATTGGACCTAATCTCTACCTGCCATAAAAAAAATACAATAAAAAGCTTTTTTCATTATAAAAGCCTGATCCTTAAAATTTGGATCAAGGGGGGCGTGGTAAGCCGGGGACACAGGAGGACGTTTCTTGCTTGAGCTTCTCCAACAAACTACAATCTGCGACCATCCAGCTAAACCCATTGAGCCCACTTCTCCTAAAAGCCCCTAGTTTGATCTCCTGGACTGGGGACTCGGGGGAGCCGGCTCCCCCTGCTCTGGGACCAGCCGTTTGTGAGAGAAGGCTGGGGCCTGGTCGCGGCCTAGTGGCCTGGACAGAGCCATGGTCTATATTTCATCAAAGGCCCACGCGGGTGAAGACACACAGCCATCCCCTCATCTCCTGCCTGGAGTGATGACCCGAAGTCTGAACCCGCCTCACGGGTGGATCGCCAAAGCTTGAAGCAGCAGATCTCCTGTCAGCCTTCTGGGACTAACCTGTGCGGCGGGGAGGACCGGACCGCCGCGACTACAGCCGACGCTCCACCGCTGACGCCACCGCACACCCGGTGATCGGGTAAGAGAGAGTGTTGCTGGAAGGTCAGTGGGCCCCTGTGTTTCCATCTTGTACAGGCGGGGAGGGAGATTTACACTGACCCCATTGTACGTGAGGCCCTCTGGACCCCCCTTATTCAAGCGGCCATATTGGAGATTCGACATCATATATCGTCCTTATCTTCTCTGGGACAGTGACCAATATATATTCGCTCCTTATAGGGAAGATTGGCTTCCCTGAAATTTTCAGGCATAGCCTGAATGTTTGGGACCTCCTGAGTCCAAGAGAGGTCTATCCTTCAATAATTACTTAATGGACCGGTGGTCCAATTTTTTTTTGGGCCGGCTTCGCGGCTGCCCCATGAATTCAACAAAACTTTTCTTCTCCTCTACTCCATTGTCTGTGAGGTGAGGGAAAGCATTTCATGGACTGCCGCCCTTGCTACTGGGCTGCTTAATGGGACAACCCCCCTGAGGCACATGAACTCGATTCGCATGGCACTGCTGGCCATGTAGATCCCGCTCCACCTGCCGGATCAACCCTTAATCAGCGGCGCAATAAGGCTCCACTACTAGCATACATTCATGCTGGGGTCCCAGAGAATGACCCACAATAAGGGCAAATCCAAGATTACGAGCACACCCACGCCATCTCAGACGCTTCCTGAATTATTTAGACAAGTGTCGCAATCCATTATGAGTGACCCTGCTGCATCGCCTACAGGCTCATCTTCATCTAATGGTTGAACGGCAATGGCCACTCAAGCTACATCAGCCCCAGATCAAGCAGAACTTTACAAAAATATTGCTTCCTTGTTTCGTTTGGAACTTTTACAAGCGGTGGCTGAGTTCACCCGCCAAATACAAGATATTGGCAATAGGGTCTCGGACCTTGAAACCCGAACTGATGAGATCTCTGATGCCCTACATGCGGATAGGGACGATATCAACTCCCATACCGAACAACTAGCTGCATTGGAACTTAAGATTTAAGACCTAGAAAATAGGTCAAGAAGAGGCAATTTAAGAGTCTGAGGTCTCCCGGAATCATTTACTGATCTGCCATCTACACTGCTCTCCCTCTTTCAATCTCTATTACCCCAAACCACAGTTGATCAATTTTGCATGGAAAGAGTTAATCAATCCTTGGGCAAACCCAGATCATCTGACCTACCAAGAGATGTGGTCCTGAAATTCCACTATTCCGAAACTAGAAACCAAATCCTGGCCGAACATCTCCAATTTGCCGGGACTTCCTTCATCGGTCCACTTAATGAACATCTCCAAGTTGCCGGGACTTCCTTCATCGGTCCACTTAAATGCTGACCTATTGCCCTCTACACTACACAAACGTAGAGAAATGAGACCAGTAACGCAGGCCCTCCTAAAAGCTCAAATCCGATGCCGATGGTGGTTCCCATTCACTCTGTCTTTCCAGTTGAACTCCCGCACCCACACTGTGCACTTAGCTGAGGAGGGCTGTGAGATACTACGACGAGTCGGAATCCAGCTGGATCACCAAACTTCAGCAACGGTGCCACCTAGGCCTCAACGTCCAGCCAGGGTGTGGACCAAGGTTCCCACTCATACTTTGGCCTCTCAACACTCCCCTACTACCTGATGGGGATCTACTCTGATCTACTCATTGACGGAGTCTTGGTGTTCCACGGCGGGTGATGTTCCTTTATCACTATTCATTGCCTTCCTTATGGGACCCCAGGAATTTACAATATTGTTTGTTAACCCTTTTGTCTCTGCAGGGATCCAGCAGAATGGACTGTCATGTTGCCACTGTTTTTGAGGCCCCCTGGTGGAGTGCGAGTGGCTTGTTTATGCCATCGTGTTCCTCCATCTGGTCCACTTTTTGGTGCCATTTTACGAAGGCACATTTGTTTTATTTGTTCACTATTGTTTTGGTGTTACATGTTTATTATTCTCTTTAGAAATGTATCATATGGGAAATCAACGTTTTTCACTATATTTTACCACCATCTTGATTCTGTATGATATTGTGATCTAGGATTATATACTTGATTTCTGTTATCTTTTTACTGTACTGTTTTTCACACTATTGATACATTCATGCAATGCTATGTTTGAATTTTTCCCAAGTGATATGTATGCTATGTTTGTTAATCTTGTATTACTTTTGTTAATGCAAAAAAAAAAAAAAAATCTCTTTTGAAACTAAAATTAGTATCAAGAGTGCTAATCCTGCTAATTTGTAGTTGGATTTACAATTCTGCTTTTTTCGCTTGATCTTGACAATAACTATTATAATGCAAGATAAAATTATCAGCTGTAGGTTTGCATCAAACCATATTAAACAGCTCATCATTCTTACATTCAGTCAGAACATCTAAAAACTCTACTTGCTGATCCCCCCTGCAAAAAGAAGTTAATTAGAAGATGTAATTTGGATCCCAAGTAATGTACACTTTATGTACTGACTTTGTTTTTAACTAATTAGTGGTGATGATAAATAACCTGCATTTGGGTGGTTGTGGAAAAGAGTTTTTTTGAAAAATGCTATTTTCAAAACAGTTTTTTTTTACCTAAAGTCATAGTATAGTATAAATATTTTTTAGATCCTCTTTTAATTTTGGATTCACTTCTGGCTTTGGTTTAAAACTGCATGAAAACTATCACAAAAGCTGCACAATGTTCTAAAAAAACGCTTTTTGTGAAACTACCCTACAACAGAATAACACATGCAGTTTATGTGGCAGTTTTGATGTAGTTTTTTAAACTAAGTACAGGAATGTACAGTATGTAATATATAAAGCTGAGTGTGTGTGTATGTCCGCTAAAGGAATCTGCACCGTCGCATTTACAATCACAAAATTTGGCACACAGGTACATCAGGTGTCCGGGAAGGTTTTAGACCAGGTCTTAGCTCTCTAGTATGTACCGTTCCTGAGACAGGCCCAAAAAATGCATTAGCCAATGCATTAGCCAATAAAAGCCTGGCCACATGATCCTTATCAGCCAATAATCAGCCATGACCCTTATCAGCCAGTGCTGCTGTCTGAGAGTGAACTGTTCAAAAGGACATACCTGTCCTGCACAAAAATTGTGATTGTGCAGATTTTCCATTTTAATAAAAAAATTTTGTAACACAGTAATGATTTAACGGTAGAGATGAGTGAACCACTTGAGATTCGGTTCTGTTCAGATTCGCCAAATTTTTGAAAAAGTTTGGTTCAGACCCAAATCAATTGCCGAACAGAAGTTGTTCCAATTGCCCTGAAAACTGATATATAACACTCTCTAGCCTCCTAGGATTTCTATTAATTTATTTTTTATGATTTTTTTCCCCTTCCTCTCTTCAAGCTCTGGAACTCAATGACAGCAATAGTAAATCATGTCCGAGTGACTCTGACATAGATAGCTATGGGTAAAAAAGGCAGCAGAATGATGTAGGCAGCCCCACACTTATGGAAGATAATGGTTGGCAGGTTTGCAGCAGTGGCATGATGGTGGCAGTGGCATGATGGAGGAAGCAGCAGCAGCCTTACAGAACACGAGGTTAGGCAGGTTGCAGCTGTGGCATAATGGTGGCGCTGGCATAATGGAGGCAGGCAGGCAGCAACAGTGGCAGGATGGGGCACCTCCAGAAAGTCCAGACCTATTTATCGGCTTCAGCAGTAGAGGTGGGAAAATGCTCCCGAATCCAGAATTCGTAATTTTCTCCCTCTCAGATAATATTGTCCGCTACCCTTTATTTTGGTGCAGTGATCACAGTGAAGCTGTTTTTAATAATTTCAACAATAACCCATCAATAAAAAGATTTGATTAGAAAGGTGTGGAGACAGAAATAAATGGAAACGGATTTAGGCCTAAATTAGTTATCACTCACAGATGATTCTGTGTGCTATCCTGGGTATTTGTGTAGTAAATACGTTTATGCTGATCTTTGAATATATTCAACAACCCCTCAAAAAAATTGACACCTACAGGATCGGAGAAAGAAATTACCATGTATTGGAGAAATAAATTAAGTGAAACAGATTTAGGCCAGATAATTGAGTGCACTACCCTATTTGTTGGTGTATTGATCACCATGCTGGTTTAAATCAATTGAACCCACAATTTTTTTTTTATTCCAACCATCTGGATATAGAATAAACGGAAATGGACACATGAAGCCTAGAGCTCAGTTTTACGTTAAGAGCTAAGACCTATATGATGGTTTAGAAAAATTCAATAAAAAAAATTGGAACTATATTTTCAGATAATAATTTTTTTTAGCTCTATTTCATTCTCAATCACTTATTTATATGGTTTTTCAAACCAAAAAAGGATTTCCTGTGAAAATGGGGGGAAAATGAAAGTAATGTCCTTGCAGGTAGATGCTTTTGAGTAAAAATGAAATCCATTAACTGAGATAAATAGTTCTCAATAGGATCTTTATAATATAAAAAAAAAGTATGCAGAGACATGTGGCACTCACCATTAATATATTGTCCTCTGTTCATAAATCCATAAAAATGCAGCAGGAATGAGAGGACTATGAAAAGAGGCGAAGGCTGTTTGCGTTATTACACACTTCTTCATAGAGGCCTCTTCTTCACTTTTCTCTTCTTCACATTTCCTGCTGTATTATTATGGATCTATGAATAAAGGACAATATTTTAATCGTGAGTGCCCCATCTGTCCTCTTATTTTTTTTTCAAGGCTGGCTTGTAGAGCACCACCAAATTACCGTGGTGCTTCCATCTAAGAGCAGAACAGAACAATTGATGTATAGTGCATAGTAGTTTCAACCAAATTTTCTTGGATTGTGGCTCTTTATAATAAAATGCATTCTTTGTACAACATTGTTATTGTGATCAAAGTGAAGCTATACTGCTCTACATATCATGTTCTTATTGAGTTTTCCATGGCATGGACACAATGCAACTAATTAATGTCTGTGGTAACTAGATTTAGTTTGACTGAACAAACATAAAGAAAAATAATATGGAACTATTGTAAATGCATGTAGCTTCACAGGACAGATGCTCTTACCATTAAATGTTTGAAGAGGCTGCAACATTCAGCAATCAACATCCAATATAATTGGATCCATTGAGGGATGAATTCTTCTACAACTTACAACGTCAGCAAATAATAAAGAGGATAATAGGCCGCTGAATGACAGTGCCATTCACTGTGTGTTTCTCCTCCAAGGAAAAAGGGGGATTAAGTCCATTTCAGGGATATAGAGATAATAGGGAAAAATTATGATTGTTCCTGTGGGGTTCTCACTAGCTTAGATAGACAGACAGACAGATAGATAGACAGAGTACTGTTTAAATGTCAGAGGCTACCCTTTCATTTATTCATTTTCTTTTCAAATTGACGAGGAGGTGCAGTGGTCCCATGCTCCTTAATGGGTAGCTTATTATGCATATCCATATGTACAAAACAGAGCTGTCATATGACTTGTATGTATGTGGCTTTAAAGTGAACCTGTCAGGCTAGTTCTTCTGCCCTGATGAAGGGAGAGATATTATGCAATGTGATATACAGGTGAATAATTGGGAACAGAATTTTTGAGTAAAAAGCAGAGTAAATCTTGACAGAACTCGAAGGGACAGTGAAAATAATGATTGTCCACATGTGATGATTGACAGCACTCTCTGTGTCAGTTTATATAGAGAAAGCTGTTAATCATTGTGGCTTGGAAATACTGGATTCTCATGATCAACGATGTTATTGGCACATTGGAAATCCTTTTGTTAAGGATATAGCTCTAACCTGTTGGTTATAAGGTTAGAAGGATAGAAGCGTGAAGCTTTCATAAAAGTATATTTGTCATGAGTCAATGTACAATATTGTATTACACCTGCGCTCCCGTGGGTTTCACACTATCCCTCACAGAGGTCGCTGCTAGGTATTCCCTAAACAGTCTGCCGCAAAGGCTG
Organism: Bufotes viridis; assembly: GCA_033119425.1. Taxonomy (NCBI): domain Eukaryota; kingdom Metazoa; phylum Chordata; class Amphibia; order Anura; family Bufonidae; genus Bufotes; species Bufotes viridis. The sequence goes on along the minus strand of CM065589.1, from coordinate 443,251,263 downwards.
ATGGATGTATCAATAAGTAATAAATATCAATTACTGGACCAATAAACAGTGTGTCAGGTTGGATGTGCTGTATTATTGGCCAGGTGGATACCTGCGCTGAGCAAGTATCCACCTGGCCAATAATACAGCACATCCAACCTGACACACTGTTTATTGGTCCAGTAATTCATATTTATTACATATATTTGTCATGAGGTTTTGGCTGAAAATTTGCACCCTAAAATCTGCAGCAAAGAACAGGACAATGCAAGTGAATTATCCTGATTCAAAAACAGAGTAAAAATTCTGCTTTAGGGCTCTTTCACACAAGCGATTTTTCTGTCCGGATGCGATGAGTGAAGCAAAAGCCATTAATTTCATGCATCATTTCGCTCATTTTGCATCACTGGTTCCATAGAAGTGAATGGGACTTGCACGAAATATGTAAGGCATCCAGAAGCAATGTAGGAGATGTAGGTTGTTATTCTTAAGTTTTTTTGAAGCATGTAAAAAATGGATCCAATCCTGACGGAAAAAAAAAAAAGAATCACATTGAACACAATCGCAGAAAAAAATGATTGAACTTGCATGCAAAACCATCAGATCCTGAGCAGATCCTAACTAGTGTTAGGCGCAAATATTCGAATCGCGAAATATAATCACAAATATCGTCAATTTGAGAATTTGCGAAGATTTAGAATATAGTGCTATATATTCATATTCGCGAATATTCTAGATTTTATTTCATCTGAACCTATAATCCCTCCTTGCTTCTTGCTTGTGGGCCAATGAGAAGGCTGCAATATCGTTGTCTGAGTTTAGCAACATCCCTAGCAACCAATTGGAAAGTTGCCTACCCCTTACTATATAGGAACCTCCCCAGCAGCCATTTCATGCAGTTTTTTTGCAGTTCTGAGAGAGACGGCAGTGTTATTGCTGTGCTCTGTGCTTTGCTGTGTCATTATGTTGGCTTGAAAAGGCCAACATATTGTTCTTCGATTTTTTGTTTACATTTCAGCTTATTATTATTCTTAGCGCCCCCTCTCTTTCTATACGCTACTCCTCCTACGGTTTTGGGGGTACATACACCAAACTTTCCTCACTTATTCGACCTATAGTGAAGTAAGTTGTTTGTGCTTTAATAAGCGATCCCACCCTCCAGGCCCCTGCCGCAGACCACCGAAGACCCCTTTTTTTCTATTGACTTTGACAAGGGAAATTTTCAAATCGCTCCCACTCGCACAGTTTTGAAGCTACCCTCCCCAAACTCAGGCCACATATTGTTGGTGTCAACCCGAATCAAAATAAAAATTTTGGGGGGACACCCCTGTCTAATGTGTCAGCAGTTTAGCATGGTCCAAAATGCTGACAGATTCCCTTTACATTCATGAGTGTGCAGCACTACTGTCTATGCTGGTGGAGTCCGGAAGTAAGAGGACTGTAATAATGTACAACATAGCAAACTAACAGTTTCAGCATTGATAATTGGATGTATGCTTTAACAGATATTAAGGGAGGGAGATAGATTTGTTATTCTAGTGTTGAATTAAAAGCCTAAATTAATCAAGTCATTTTTGAGGTTAATGAGGACTCTAACATAGCTTACGTTGTTATGTTTCAGATTAAATATGACTTTTTGTATGAGAAACAGTATGTATGCTGCCTGGAGAAATGGACCAGCCTCGTCCACCAGAAAGTCTACACAACCTTTATTCTAGTGATCCTGTTCCTCCTTCCACTAACATTGATGCTTCTGCTCTACAGTAAAATTGGTTATGAACTCTGGATTAAAAAACGAGTTGGAGATGCTTCAGTTCTCCAAACTATACATGGCAATGAAATGTCTAAAATATCCAGGTCAGTTATTAAGGTTGCTTTTTGTGACTAATATTGGAATAACTCTGCTATATTTTACGCCTGTTGGTTCCTCAGCCATAGCCATAATTATGACTAAGGGTCAAACAGCCCGAACTTCATAAGCAGTGGTACGTTCCTGTGTCCATGATGGATATATTACTCTGACTTAAGGTTATAAAGGCTATGTTTTTGGATAATGAATTTTCCTTCACTTTCTAACTTATTGTCCGACACCTCCACACACAAATAGGGCTGTTGTAAGATGGATTGCACTTTTCTCTATAGAGTTATCAAATGGTACAAATAGAACAGTTCACCAAATGTGTTTATGCATAATAATATTGTATTAGTGGGACTGAAGATTCAAATTCAACATAATACGTGCTTAAGAACATACACTGGGTACACTTAAAATCATATTAAATTCCTAATAACAGTATGCTCCCCATCTCAGGCTCCCTACATTCAGCTCCCCTTGGTGGCATCTCTAGATATTATTGTGCACAATAGTTTGGTTCTAATAATGACGTTTTGCGTCATATCACTGGCAAATAACATAAGTAAGAACCATGAATTTCGGTGATATCTTTGAGTCACAGAAATAAACGTGGCCAAAATGGGTGGGACTGCTCCAAACCCCAAACACTGTGGCGTGTTTCTAACTGGGGGGGCAGTTCCTCCGCATGTGGTTCGCAGCGAACGGCTATCCCCAGCAAAAATTGCATACAATGGAGGATACCGGCGCGAACCACAAGCACCACACAAACATCCTACACAAAATAAAACATGTGCGGATGAAAATATATAAACACATAACTCACAGAAAAAAGATGCACCACATGGATAAGCACCTGACAACACTGGCTAATCCCTCACTCTGGTGTTAAAAGCTGAGAGATTCGCCAATATTTCCAATCAGGAACATATCGGAGCCCCTTTAGGCACCACTTCACGGTTTCTCAGCATGACATGGGGTCCTACCACTAGACTACCTATGGTGTGTGAACAAGGTCTGAACAGGTATTAAGCAGCCTACAGCCCCTCCCACTCACCTGCATTGCAGGACCAACAATGCAATGGGGAACAAATGAGGCCGCAAGCTACACCTACAACAGACCATGTGACACCGGCTTCCAGGTGCAACAGAATGTTTACCAGCCATATGCAATGGCACATTCAATACATATAAAACAAGAATCACAGAAATAAACGTGGCCAAAATGGGTGGGACTGCTCCAAACCCCAAACACTGTGGCGTGTTTCTAACTGGGGGGGCAGTTCCTCCGCATGTGGTTCGCAGCGAACGGCTATCCCCAGCAAAAATTGCATACAATGGAGGATACCGGCGCGAACCACAAGCACCACACAAACATCCTACGCAAAATAAAACATGTGCGGATGAAAATATATAAACACATAACTCACAGAAAAAAGATGCACCACATGGATAAGCACATATCTTTGAGTCACCTAATAAGCCCTTTTTTCCCACTTCTGCACGCCAAAAAAGGCTTTAGAACATATAACTGCACCGCTGAATGGCAAATAATACTTTTTTTTGCCACTAATACACTCCAAAAAAGGCTTTAGAACATATAACTGCACCGCTGAACGGCAAATAATCCTTTTTTTGCCACTAATACATGCAAAAAAGGGCTGGAATTTTCCCACTTTACCATACAATGGCTAATACGCTTTTTTTCCCCTACTCATGCACGCCAAAAATAGAACATATAACTGGCCCGCTGAGTGGCAAATAATACTTTTTTTTGCCACTAATACACGGCAAAAAGGGCTGTAATTTTCTCACTTCACCACACAACGACTAATAATCCCTTTTTTTCCCCTACTAATACATGCCAAAAAATGCTTTAGAACATATAACTGCACCGCTGAACGGCAAAAAAGACTTTTTTTTGCCACTAATACACGACAAAAAAAGGCTTTAGAACATATAGTTGCATCGCCGAACGGCAAATAATACTTTTTTTGGCACTAATACACGCAAAAAAGGGCTGCAATTTTCCCACTTTACCATACAATGGCTAATAAGCCGTTTTTTCCCACTAATACACGCCAAAAATAGAACATATAACTGGCCCGCTGAGTGGCAAATAATACTTTTTTTTGCCACTAATACACTCCAAAAAAGGCTTTAGAACATATAACTGCACCGCTGAACGTCAAATAATCCTTTTTTTGCCACTAATACATGCAAAAAAGGGCTGGAATTTTCCCACTTTACCATACAATGGCTAATACGCTTTTTTTCCCCTACTAATGCACGCCAAAAATAGAACATATAACTGGCCCGCTGAGTGGCAAATAATACTTTTTTTTTGCCACTAATACACAACAAAAAAGGCTTTAGAACATATAGCTGCATCGCCGAACGGCAAATAATACATTTTTTTGGCACTAAAACACGCAAAAATGGGCTGCAATTTTCACACTTTACCATACAATGGCTAATAAGCTGTTTTTCCCACTAATACACGCCAAAAATAGAACATATAACTGGCCCGCTGAGTGGCAAATAATGCCTTTTTTTGCCACTAATACAAGCCAAAAAAGGCTTTAGAACATATAACTGCACCGATGAACGGCAAATAATACTTTTTTTTTGCCACTATAACACGACAAAAAAGACTTTAGAACATATATCTGCACCGCTAAATGGAAAATAACTTTTTTTTCCCCACTAATACACACCAAAAAAAGACTTTAGAACATATAACTGCACCACTGAACGACAAATAACATTTTTCCCCCCACTAATACACGCCAAAATGGGTTGTAATTTTCTCACTTCACCACACAACAGCAAATAATTCTTTTTTGCACTGCTGAACGGCCAAAAAAGCTTTGGAACATATAACTGCACCGCTGAACGGCAAATAATCCTTTTTTTGCCACTAATACACGTTACACTGGAGATATCCCACATATAATGTCAATGCTGTCACCAGCGGCTAATAAAAAATTACAGGGAATGTCACAGATATTTGGGATGAGGAAACTATATATTGGAGTGGTACCACAGGTAATGTCACTTTTTGCAGCGTCAATGGAAAAAGTACACTGTATGTCACAGATACATTTTTTAAACGCACACGGTACACTGGAGATGGTCCCCTGGTAAGGTCTCTGTCAGAAGCGGACACAGTCTATGGAAAAAGTACACTGGATGTCACTAATATTTTAGGGATGCACACTCTTTACACAGGAGATGAGGCGCGGATAATTTAACTGTCCGCAGCGGCCTATCAGACACAATTAAGTGCCGGATGCGCTAAAAATATATATTGCTGCTGTCACACACAATAGTCCTTAAAATGACTTTTGGGTCTCTGAAAAGTTTTTCTAATAAAAATCTTTCAATAACACTCCCTACACTGTCTGTCCCTTCCTATGCTCAACTCTCCCTGACTAATACTGAGCCGAACACGTGTCATCGGGTGTTATATAGCACCCGATGGCGTGTTCCGGCCAGCTAATCGCTGTAATGCCAGTAGCCAACAGGGCTATGACATTAAAGTGCGTGCCAGTACCTCCCTGTATGTCTATTGGCTGCGTAGCAGCCAAGAAACGTGCGGGCAGGAGAGTCGAGCACCTGCCGAGTACCGCAATGTGCTGAGCATCGAGATGCTCGAGCCGAACTGGTGTTCGGCCAAGCATGCTCGATCAACACTAAAAAGGATAAATTAGTTTGGATCAAAATTCAACCCAAATTATAGTAAAATTTGAATTTTTTCAGATTCATTTGGTAGAACTGAGAGAGCGAAATTTTCTCCTTATGGAAAGTGCTGAGTAGTTGTGATGAGTCTTATGGACCAGGTAATGCTCATCTTGGAAAACAATATTCAATATAGATTCTAAAAGAAAAAGTCAATGCTTGACCTTTTAAACAGTCAATGCTTGCCCCTCTTTGCAGATCAGAGAGATCCTAATTAACTAGGTGAGAGGCCTTGGTCAGGATTCAGAGAGTACTATTTCTTTTATAACACTTAAAGTCAGTGGACCCAAGAGTAGTGCGGGTACTGACTGTTGCTCAGTCAATGAAAAATAAACTAAACTATAGGGAGCAACGATTCTATTAAAAAATAATGTTTATTGTATGATATTAATACCAAAAACGCCCCACAAGACTAACTCCATATGTGCTATTTCTTTTAGAAGGTATGAGGAGTCTTATAGACCAGACAACATTCTTCTTGGGTTTCTGGAAAAAAATAGATATTCAAATAAGCTTTCCTGTTACAACTAAGGGTGCCGTCACATGTGGCCACAGGTGTGGATTTCTACAAACCCTTGGTGCAGATTTTGTTGAGGATATTTACACATGGGTTAGGTTGTGGATTTCTGTGGGTATTACATCCCCCATTAAAATGAATGGAGACACAGAGCTTCAGAAAATCCATAACAAATCATTATTTACGCTGTGGAACATTAATTTTGTAGTAGAAGACAGAGAAGGGATTGACAATTTTCAGCCCTATATGATTCATAATTTATTTGCCAATTTAGATGAATCGGAGAAAAAAAATAGAATACATTCTTTCATTCTTAGTCTGGTCATTAAGGCTTTTTTCAGGCCTGGTCATTAAAGGGTTCCATTAGATTCAAAGAAGTGCCGCAGCTGCATTTTTGCTATATAGTCTAGCATAGTATGTCAAGAATGCTCTTCTAATTGTTGTGTTAGAAATGATTATCTGAGTATAAAGAGAGAATGATCTATAATAGATATTACATGATCAATGACCTTGATTAATTGCAATTACTTTCATCTAGGAAGAAGAAGCGAGCTATCATAATGATGATAACAGTGGTTGTCCTTTTTTCAGTCTGCTGGGCACCATTTCATGTTGTGCACATGATGATAGAATACAGTAAGTAAATATGTTGTGATTGGAATTTCAATCTGCCAAGTGTTAAAGGGGTTGTCCCATTAAAGCACTTCCCCCCTTTCCACAATATTTGATCACCAAGCTCCAGCAGTCCCATAAAGATTTGAATGGAGTGGCGGACGCACGTGTATGTCTGCTGCTCCAGTCAAACAGGGAAACATGGGCCCCAAGTCTCATGATTGGTGGGCCCCTAGTGGTCGGCTTATGTAGAAAGCATACAAAAAACGACAGTCCGCTCAACCCCTCAGCTACAGGACACTACGGGTGCACGGACACCTGGAACCAGGAAACACCTAATGGGAAAAAGGGGAAGTCCTGCAAATGGGGTCTCTGTTAAAACATCATTATTTAATTGCTTATTAATTGCTTTTAATATTTTTAAATATCAAGATGAGTATTTTACACATGAAATTATTGATTTTCTCTTTGTTTTATCTATCATATTTGGTTTTACATAACAATCACAATAATTTTTCATACAAAATATAACTGGTTATTGATTATTTTATGTATTATTTAATGAATGCACAAATATTAAAGGGGTTGCCCCATTACAAAAACTTATCCCTTATCCATAGTATATGGGATAAGTGTCTGTTGGAAAAAGGTGAAGTCCATCATAATTTAATAAAGTCCATTAAAAGAAATCACATACTGTACCATGAGTACAGTACCGCAGGATCAGTCTATGTGATTTAAACTTAATAGTTCTTAATCATGACATACTGTAGATAAAATAGAACATTGATAAAATAAAGAAGAAATAAAAAAGTCCATGTGTAAAATACTCATCTTGAGATTTAAAAATACTTATAATTCTAATGTAATGTAAATCTAATTCCACAGAGACTCTAAGTTAATGTATTTTCAAGAGCTTGTGTTTTTAAATACATAAAAATATAATATACTAGCAGAAGGACCCGGCTTCGCACAGGTATATTTCATCTATTTCATTTAATGTTTGTGTGTGTCCTTAAAAGATATTGACAGTATCCCCCATAACATTGAACTCCACAGCCCCCCACTCCTTAACACTGAACCCCCCACAGTGTCCCGCCGTCTTAAAATGGGACCTCCACAGCAGCCGCCCCTTTAATATTGGTCCCTGCCTCCTTAACAGTGTCATCCACAGCGCCCTACCACTTTAAAGCTGACCTATTGTACACCAGTGAAGAAAAATAGCTGGGTTGTTATGGAAACCTGGAATAAAACTGTGTGTATGTGGAGACTAAGGACCTGCTAGCTTCTGTCGGCTGATAAGGGACATGTGACCGTGTGTATGGCAGTTTGGATATAAAGTGAAAGACTTTAAGGCTTCTATTGGCTAATGCAGGTAATTTTTTGGGAATATCTCAGGAATGGTACGTCCTAGAGAGCTGAGACCCAGTCTAAAACCTTCCCGGACACCTGATGTACCTGTGTGCCAAATTTGGTGAAGATCGGTCCAGTCGTTTGGTCGCGCATAAAGAACAGACAGACAGACTTCCAGAAAAACTCCTTTTTATATTATAAGAGACATTTGTTATGACAATAGCGTGGTATAAAATCTCTGCTTGTCTTTGGTTGTCTTATTCTTTGCTCTACTGTAAAACTCTGCATTCAGTTCCACAGCATGAAAGCGCTACATTATACATTTCGCAGACACCTTTCATTCCTTGTATGACTTTTTCAATTGTAAACTGAAACATATCCCTTTTTTTCAAAAGGCTCGCCTCTGTTGCTTTATTGACAAGGCCAGACATATTGCCAGGCCTTGACTGTCTTGCGCATGTGCGACACAAGCCAAGACACTTCAGGTAACATGTATAGTTGCTTCTCCAGTGGCAGCAGCAGAGTCTGTTTTCTTTAACCACTACTCAGAGCAGAGACACAGGTCTGCGATTCACAGGGCTGGATGTTTTGTCTGTCCCTGACAAGCATTAGGGGTGGAGGGGGAGCCTCTTGTGCTGTTGTGACAGCCCTCCGCTGCTCAAGAACCTTGATGAAGAAATTGATTTGTATGAATCAATTTGCTTATCTCTAATTGCGACACACCTCTGAATCATTAAAACCAGGTTTACATTCAGTCCCATTGCTACAGGTGTATAAAATCCAGCATCTAGCCATGTAGTCTGCATTTACAAAAAATTTGAGAAAGAATGTCTAGTTGTTGAGAGTTTGCTGAATTAGAGCCAATATAAAATGTATTCCCTAGATATTCTACGATCCTAGATATTCTACTAGATCAACTTTCAGGATTGTTCAGGAACCAATCTGGCAGTGTTTAGTTTATTGCTGAGAGACAAACTGGTTCTGTGCTCTCCTCTTAGCTGGGATTAAGGTGCATTTAGACGGGCCGAGGAGCACCAGATTGTTAGGAAGGAAGTGTTCCTTCCCAACAATTAGCTGCTTATTAAGTGAAGGTGAAGTGCTGCATTTACATGCACCTCCACAATATGAGGATGAGGGATCGCTATTGTGATCACTCATTCTCATACAGCTGCATTGTTTCTGGGCAGCAGATCACTGTTTAGACATCACAATCTGCGGGCCAGAAATTATAATTTAGGTGTCGAACGACAGTTTCACTAGAAGAGCAAGGGTTTCCTCGTTCATCGGGTGGTCAGCTGCACCTTTAGACGGGCAGATTGACGGGAACGAGCTTTTGCAGGAACGTTAGTTCCCGATAATCTGCCAGATTATTGCCCTGTCCAAATCTACCTTTAGTTGAGAGTTTGCTGCTGATCCAGCCAGAGACAAGACCTGCTTTGGTGTGCACTGCCAAGTAAGCCAAAGGATAACTCTTATCAAGGAAAACACAATTTCGGAGAGCAGAAATCTGCTAGAAAGGAACTTTACTAAATATTATTCTCTGACAGAAGAATGCGATGAATATTTATTGAATGTTGAAAAACATTTTAAAGGCAGTGCATGGATTGCATCAGTAAGGTGAGGACATGTTTATGTAGATAGACTTTACTGCTTCAGGTCTGAGTTTATTTCTTCAGGAACCTGCCTCACTTCTGAGATGAATGAGCTATCCAACCTAGGTAACCCTGCAACTGGGAACTGTAGAAAATATATTGAAAGATATTGAATGCCTGTGTTTTTTTTGAAAGATCATTACTCAGGGAGTACTACTACCATTATTGTCACCTCCTATATACAGATTTTGGGAAAAGCCTACTCTGTACAATATCTGAGAACTGTATCAGCTGCTTATGTTTATACTGTAACTCCCATCATCTATTCACCAAAGAGGGACTCTAATCAAACAGTCTTGGTCATTGCCTCCACCATCTGTTAGCCCTCTGCCTGCTCTCTTGCCTTGTACCCAGCTGCTTATTTATCTGACATCCAGGACACCCTAACCATCACCGGACAGGAACCCCCAAAAGCCCAGGGTGTGTCTGGAAGGGAAGAAGGGTTGCAACAGTTATTAACCCCTTCAAGCGACAGCCTGTTTGGACCAAATGCAGGAGCCCCATTTTTTAAATCTGACATGTGTCACTTTATGTGGTAATAATTTTGGAAAGCTTTTACTTATCCAAGCCATTCTGAGATTGGTTGCTCGTGACACATCGTACTGTATGTTAGTGGTGAATTTAAGTTGATATGTTTTACCTTTATGTATAAACAAAGCCAAAATTTGCAGAAAATGTAAACAAATTCACTATTTTCAAAATTTCTGAATTTCTCTGCTTTTAAGACGGATAGTGATACTTCATAAAATAGATATTACTTTAAATTCACCATATGTCTACTTTATGTTGGCATCATTTTGTATATGTCATTTTATTTTTTTAGGATTTTAGAAGGCTTAGAATTTTAGAAGCAAATTTTTAAATCTTTAAGAAAATTTACAAAAAACACTTTTTTAAGAACCAGTTCAGTTATGTAGTCACTTTGTGGGGCTTACATAGTAGAAACCACCCATAAATTTCCCCTATTTTAGAAAGTATACCCCTCAAATTATTCAAAACTTATTTTAAAAACTCTGTAAACCCTTTTTAGGTGTTCCACAGGAATATAATCAAAATTGAGGGGGAATTTAAAAACTTTACTTTTTTTTGCAGATTTTCCAATTTAACCAGAATTTTTTTCTGTAACACAGCAAGGGTTAACAGCAAAAACAACAACAATTCATTACCCTAATTCTGCAGTTTACAGAAACACCCCTTATGTGGTCATAAATCTCTTCATGGCCTGGGAACACGGTAGGGCTCAGAATGGAAGGAGCGCCATGTGGTTTTTGGAGGGCAGATTTTGCTGGAATGCTTTTGGGACACCATGTCGCATTTGCAGAGACCCAGAGGAACCTGAACAGTGAAAACCGCCCAAAAGTGACCCGATTTTGGAAACTATACCCCTCAAGGAATTTATCTAGGGGTGCAGTGATTGTTTTGGCCCCACAGGTGTTTCACAGAATTTATCAATACTGAGCAATAAAGTAAACAAATTACACGTTTTGCAATGAAATGTAGTTTTAGCCCCATATTTTGTTGTTTCACAGGGAATTCAAAGACACAATGCACCCAGTGGTTTGTTACAAATTTTCTCCTGAATATGGCAATACCCCATATGTGGTCATAAACTGCTGTTTGAGCACACAAAAAGGCTTGGAAGGGAAGGAGGGTTATTAGGATTTTGGAGTGCATATTTTGCTGGAATGCTTTGGGGACACCATGTCACATTTGCAGAGACCCAGAGGTACCTGAACAGTGAAAACCCCCAAAAAGTGACCCTATTTTGAAAATTCCCCCCTCAAGGAATTTATCTAGGGTTACAGTAATTGTTTTAGCCCCACAGGTGTTTCACAGAAATTATCAACACTGAGCAATACATTTTAATAATTACATTTTTTGCAATTAAGTTTAGCTTTAGCCCCACATTTTACTGTTTCACTCGGAATTCAAAGACAAAATGCACCCCTTAGTTTCTCCTGAATAAGGCAATACCCTATATGTGGTTATAAACTGCTGTATGGGCACACAACAAGGCTTGGAAGGGAAGGAGAGCTATTAGGATTTTGGAGGGCAGATTTTGCTGGACAAATGCAGAGGCTTTGAGATGAACCCAAAAAATGGAACCAGCTTGAAGTGATCCCATTTTGGAGACTACACCCTTATGGTATTTATCTAGGGATATAGTGAGAAGTTTTGGTTTCTGAGGTAAAACCCTTCATCATATTCATCTAGGGGTTTTGTGAGCATTTATAGTGAGGTGACTGAGGGAAAGCTGGAAATCCCGCGCTGGGGGGAGGGGAAATTGTAGGTCCCACTACCAACCTACCCACAATTCCATAAACTATAGGCCCAAAAAAGGTTATCGAAACCTCAGAAAAAAATGCTGAGGCAAACCATCTCTCCTATATTCATTCCTGTCACCCAGCTATGCAAGCAAGGTTAAAGAGACCCTCCGTCTAGTACTTTTCCAGTTGCAGAGAATTGCTGAGAATGCTGAGAATTGTGTGAATATCTGTGGGTTTACTTTTGGGATTGCGATAATATTATAATTTGTTAGCTATGGTGCCGGTCAGTTAAATAAAAAAAATAATGGCCAGTATGTGTGGCATGAGGCGAAGATATAGAGTAAAAAAAAAAAAATTAAAATCCAAGGAAGTATGATAAATTTTAGCATTTGGGTACCGCAGAGGTAATAATGGGTTAATGATTGTAAAATCCTTATAGTTTATTAGTAAAATAACAAGGACATAAATAACAAACAATTCAGTGAGAGATCAGAGTTTTTCTGAGTAAAGTGCATGAGTGTCATATATATCAAGTCAAATCTGTTACCAGCTCCAACAGCTAGATAATTGCAATAATATAAAATAATTGTCAATGTCCCAGATACATTAAAACAAATCAAAACTCCACGTAGGTTTGATTATGCAGCGTCCACCCTGTATTTATAGAGTCTCCGTACCTTAAATAATGAAATTCCTCTGTTACTGGTAAGAGCGGCGTCCCACTCCCCAGTGTATACTCGCGGCGTCCCGCTGAGTCAAATGCGCATATAAGTACAGTTCGCGATCGCTTCCTTACCACCTTCGCGGTGTCCACTAGATGGACCTCACCAGGTTTGTAGTGATGTGCCCTCAACACAGTACTTCTCTTATGATGTGAATTGTAGTCCGGTCTCAAAGGCTGCCTCCCCGTACCTCACCTGGTGGTTCAGTTTCTGGGTCAGATAGCTGAAATCCAGAAAAAGTGCTCCTTCAGTAAGGCATAGCTTGCTGGAGATTGTTTGGTTAAAGTATTAATCTTTAGCGAGTATACACTGGGGAGAGGGACGCCGCTCTTACCAGTAACAGAGGAATTTCATTATTTAAGATACGGAGACTCTATAAATACAGGGTGGACGCTGCATAATCAAAGCTACGTGGAGTTTTAATTTGTTTTAATGTATCTGGGACATTGACAATTATTTAATGTTATTGCAATTATCTAGCTGTTGGAGCTGGTAACAGATTTGACTTGATATATATGACACTCATGCACTTTACTCAGAAAAACTCTGATCTCTGACTGAATTGTTTGTTATTTATGTCCATGTTATTTTACTAATAAACTATAAGGTTTTTACAATCATTAACCCATTATTACCTCTGCGGTACCCAAATGCTAGAGTGCACTATCTACTATTATAATTTTTTTTCAGTTTTGTAGAATTGGTGAATCTACAGTTAGGAGCACCTACTCTCTGGCGTTATACCACTCTAGTGCGACATACTACCTTTAACTTAATGATACATTTTAAAACAGTCCTTAATGCACAGACATGGGTTTGTGGGGCATGTTTCACATTGGTGGATTGTGTCCTTCCTAATTCCACGTTTTGTGCACACACAACTAGAGATGAGCGAACACCTGGATGTTCGGGTTTGAGAAGTTCGGCCGAACTTCCCGAAAATGTTCGGGTTCGGGATTCGAACTCGACCTGAACTTTATCCCGAACCCGAACCCCATTGAAGTCAATGGGGACCCGAACTTTTAGGCACTAAAAAGGCTGTAAAATAGTCCAGGAAAGGGCTAGAGGGCTGCCAAAGGCAGCAAAATGTAGGTAAATCCCCTGCAAACAAATGTGGATAGGGAAATGAATTAAAATAAAATAAAATAAATAAAAAGTTAACCAATATCAATTGGAGAGAGGTCCCACAGCAAGGAATCATGCGTCATATCACCCACCACTGGAGAAGGCCACTCTCCTTTATTTTGGACCAGCACCCAGACAGAGGATACAGGTCCCACAGCAAGGAATCATACGTCATATCAACCACCACCGGAGAAGGCCACTCTCATTTATTTGGGACCAGCACCCAGACAGAGGAGAGAGGTCCCACAGCAAGGAATCAAGCCTCATATCAACCACCACCGGAGAAGGCCACTCTCATTTATTTCGGCCCAGCACCCAGACAGAGGAGAGAGGTCCCACAGCAAGGAATCATGCGTCATATCAACCACCACCGGAGAAGGCCACTCTCATTTATTTCGGCCCAGCACCCAGACAGAGGAGAGAGGTCCCACAGCAAGGAATCATGCGTCATATCAACCACCAACGGAGAAGGCCACTCTCATTTATTTTGGACCAGCACCCAGACAGAGGATACAGGTCCCACAGCAAGGAATCATGCGTCATATCAACCACCACCGGAGAAGGCCACTCTCATTTATTTCAGCCCAGCACCCAGACAGAGGAGAGAGGTCCCACAGCAAGGAATCATGCCTCATATCAACCACCACCGGAGAAGGCCACTTTAAGTTATTTCGGCCCCACTACCCAGACAGAGGAGAGGTTCTTTCAACTTTGGGTTGCACCGCAAGATCATGGTAAAGTTAAAAAAATGAGGATTCAATAAAGAAGTGCCCCGGACTACTAGAATACATGGTTGATGGGGAGGCAGTTATAAATGTCTATTCTGCACATGGGAGGCACAGGTCCTGTGGGATCCATGCCTGGTTCATTTTTATGAACGTCAGCTTGTCCACGTTGGCTGTGGACAGGCGGCTGCGTTTGTCAGTAATGACGCCCCCTGCCGTGCTGAATTCACGTTTAGACAAAACGCTGGCCGCCGGGCTGGCCAGCACCTCCAAGGCATACAATGCTAACTCTGGCCACGTGGACAATTTGGAGACCCAGAAGTTGAATGGGGCCGAACCATCAGTCAGTTCGTGGAGGGGTGTGCAGACGTACTGTTCAACCATGTTAGTGAAATGCTGCCTCCTGCTAACACGTTCCGTATCAGGTGGTTGTGCAGTTAGCTGTGGCGTGGAGACAAAACTTTTCCACATTTCTGCCATGCTAACCCTGCCCTCAGAAGAGCTGGCCGTGACACTGCTGCGTTGGTGACCTCTTGCTCCTCCTCTGCCTTCGCCTTGGGCTTCCACCTGTTCCCCTGTGACATTTGGGAATGCTCTCAGGAGCACCTCTACCAGCCTGCACTTGTACTCGCGCATCTTCCTATCACGCTCCAGTGCAGGAAGTAAGGTGGGCACATTGTCTTTGTACCGGGTATCCAGCAGGGTGGCAACCCAGTAGTCCGCACACGTTAAAATGTGCGCAACTCTGCTGTCGTTGTGCAGGCACTGCAGCATGTAGTCGCTCATGTGTGCCAGGCTCCCCAGCGGTAAGGACAAGCTGTCCTCTGTGGGAGGCGTATCGTCATCGTCCCCCCCAGCCACGCACCAGTGATGGGCCTGAGCTGTGTCGGGTGCCACCCCGCTGTGAACCTGCTTCATCCTCATCCTCCTCCACCTCCTCCACATCCTCCTCCTCCTCCAGTAGTGGGCCCTGGCTGGCCACATTTGTACCTGGCCTCTGCTGTTGCAAAAAACCTCCCTCTGAGCCACTTCTAACAGACTGGCCTGAAAGTGCTAAAAATGACCCCTCATCCTCCTCCTCCTCCTCCTCCTCCTGGGTCACCTCCTCTTCCATCATCGCCCTAAGCGCTTTCTCAAGGAGTAGAGTTGAGCGAACACCTGGATGTTCGGGTTCGACGAGTTCGGCCGAACTTTCGAAAAATGTTCGGGTTCGGGATCCGAACTCGACCCGAACTTCATCCCGAACCCGAACCCCATAGAAGTCAATGGGGACCCGAACTTTTGGGCACTAAAAAGGCTGTAAAACACACCCGGAAAGGGCTAGAGGGCTGCAAAAGGCAGCAAAATGTAGTTAAATCCCCTGCAAACAAATGTAGATAGGGAAATGATGAGTTAACATAAAATAAATAAAAATTAAACAATATTAATTGGAGTGAGGTCCCATAGCACAGAATCAGGCTTCAAGTCACCCACCAATGGAGAAGGTCACTTACTATTATTTTGACCACAGCACCCAGACAAAGGAGAGAGGTCCCACAGCAGAGAACCAGGCATCATATCACCCACCACAGGAGTAGGCCACCATTTAGTTACTTTGACCCCTACACCCAGACGGAGGAGAGAGGTTACACAGCAGAGAATCAGGCATTTAGATCACCCACCACAGGAGTAGGCCACCATTGAATCAGACCCCGGCAACCATGTCAGATGGCACAAGCATAAGCTTTATATCAATCAGCACAGGAGAAGGCGACTTTGACAGACTTTGACCCCTACACCCGGACGGAGGAGAGAGGTTTCAAAGCAGAGAATCAGGCATTTAGATCACCCACCACAGGAGTAGGCCCCAACTTAATGGGACCCCGGCAACCATGTCAGATGGCACAACCATCAGCTTCATATCAATCAGCACAGGAGAAGGCGACTTTGAAAGACTTTGACCCCTACACCCAGACGGAGGAGAGAGGTTTCACAGCAGAGAATCAGGCATTTAGATCACCCACCACAGGAGTAGGCCCCCATTGAATCAGACCCTGGCAACCATGTCAGATGGCACAACCATCAGCTTTATATCAATCAGCACAGGAGAAGGCGACTTTGAAAGACTTTGACCCCTACACCCAGATGGAGGAGAGAGGTTTCACAGCAGAGAATCAGGCATCATATCAACCACCACAGGAGAAGCCACCATTTAGTTACTTTGACCCCTGCACCCAGGAAGAGGAGAGAGGCACCACAGCACATATTCTGGCATCATATCAGCCACCACAGGAGAAGCCACCATTGAGTTACTTTGACCCCTGCACCCAGGAAGAGGAGAGAGGCCCCACAGCACATATTCTGGCATCATATCAGCCACCACAGGAGAAGCCACCATTGAGTTACTTTGACCCTGCACCCAGGAAGAGGAGAGAGGCCCCACAGCACATATTCTGGCATCATATCAGCCACCACAGGAGAAGCCACCATTTAGTTACTTTGACCCCTTCACCCAAACAGAGGAGAGAGGTTCCACATCAGAGAATCAGGCATCATATCAACCACCACAGGAGTAGGCCACAATTTAGTTTATTTGACCCCTGCACCCAGGAAGAGGAGAGAGGCCCCACAGCACATATTCTGGCATCATATCACACACCACAGGAGAAGGCCTCTTTCAGTGATTTAGGCCTTTGGACCCAGACAGAGGAGAGAGGTCAGAGATTAGCTTCATATCCCCCAGCACAGCAGAAGACCGCTTTATTTGACTTAGGCCTCAGCACCCAGACAGAAGACAGAGGTAGCATGGCAGAGGTTATGGCTTCATGTCACCCGTTAGTTTAACCGGCCACTTTCATCTGGTTAGGCCCCGGCGCCCAGACAGAGAAGAGTTTCATTCAACTGTGGGTTTCATAAAATTTGTATCAAATAAAGAAGTGGCCCGTAGCACAACAAGACATGTTTTAGGCAGTTAATAAGGACTACTCTGCACAAGGGAGGGACAGGTCCTGTGGGATCCATGCCTGGTTCATCTTTATGAAGGTCAGCTTGTCCACGTTGGCTGTGGACAGGCGGCTGCGCTTGTCAGTACGACGCCCCTGCCGTGCTGAATACGCGTTCAGATAAAACGCTGGCCGCCGGGCAGGAAAGCACCTCCAAGGCATAACATGCTAACTCTGGCCACGTGGACAATTTCGAAACCCAGTAGTTGAATGGGGCCGAACCATCCGTCAGGATGTGGAGGGTGTGCAGACATACTGTTCAACCATGTTAGTGAAATGCTGCCTCCTGCTAACACGCTCCGTATCAGGTGTCGGTGCAGATAGCTGTGGCGTGGAGACAAAACTTTTCCACATTTCTGCCATGCTAACCCTGCCCTCAGATGAGCTGGCCGTGACACAGCTGCGTTGGCGACCTCTTGCCACTCCTCTGCCTTCACCTTCCACCTGTTCCCCTGTGACATGTGGGAATGCTCTCAAGAGCGCCTATCAGCGTAGCGCTTGTACTCGCGCATCTTACGGTCGCGCTCCAGTTCAGGAATTAAAGTGGGCACATTGTCTTTATACCGGGATCCAGCAGGGTGGCCACCCAGTAGTCTGCACACGTTAAAAACGTGGGCAACTCTGCTGTCGCTGCGCAGGCATTGGAGCATATATTCGCTCATGTGGGCCAGGCTACCCATGGGTAAGGACAAGCTGTCCTCTGTGGGAGGCGTATCGTCATCGTCCACCGTATCCCCCAGCCACGCACCAGTGATGGGCCTGGGCTGCCACCCCGCTGTGAACTTGCGTCATCCTCGTCCCCTCCACCTCCTCCTCCTCATCCTCCTCGTCCTCCAGTACAGTGCCTTGGCTGGCGACTTGTGAACCTGTCCTCTGCTGCTTAAACAAACCTCCCTCTGAGCCACTTCGAACAGACTGGCCCGAAAGTGTTAGAAACGAGCCCTCATCCTCCTCCTCCTCCTCCACCTGGGCCACCTCCTCTAACATCATTGCCCTAAGTGTTTTCTCAAGGAGACATAGAAGTGGTATTGTAACGCTGATAACAGTGTCATCGCCACTGGCCATGTTGGTGGAGTACTCGAAACAGCGCAGCAGGGCACACAGGTCTCGCATGGAGGCCCAATCATTGGTGGTGAAGTGGTGCTGTTCGGCAGTACGACTGACGCGAGCGTGCTGCAGCTGAAACTCCACTATGGCCTGCTGCTGCTCGCACAGTCTCTCCAGCATGTGCAAGGTGGAGTTCCACCGGGTGGGCACGCCGCATATGAGGCGGTGAGCGGGAAGGCCGAAGTTCCGCTGTAGCGCAGACAGGCGAGCAGCGGCAGGATGTGAACGGCGGAAGCGCGCACAGACGGCCCGCACTTTATGCAGCAGCTCTGACATGTTGGGGTAGTGGTGAATGAACCTCTGCACCACCAAGTTCAGCACATGCGCCAGGCAAGGGATGTGCGCCAAACCGGCTAGTCCCAGAGCTGCCACGAGATTTCGCCCATTATCGCATACCACCAGGCCTGGCTTGAGGCCCACCGGCAGAAACCACTCGCCGGTCTGTTGTTCAATACCCCGCCACAACTCCTTTGCGCTGTGGGGCCTGTCCCCCAAACATATGAGTTTCAGAATGGCCTGCTGACGCTTACCCCGGGCTGTGCTGAAGTTGGTGGTGAAGGTGTGTGGCTGACCGGATGAGCTGGTGGAAGCAGTGGAGGAGGAAGCCGAGTAGGAGGAGGAGGCTACAGGAGGCAGAGAATGATGCCCTGCGATCCTAGGGGGCGGAAGGACGTGCGCCAAGGAACTGTCCGCCGGGGCCCAGCCGCCACTACATTCATCCAGTGTGCAGTTAGTGAGATATAGCGTCCCTGGCCGTGCTTACTGGTCCACGTATCTGTGGTTAGGTGGACCTTGCCACAAATGGCGTTGCGCAGTGCACACTTGATTTTATCGGACACTTGCATGTGCAGGGAAGGCACGGCTGTCTTGGAGAAGTAGTGGCGGCTGGGAACCACATACTGCGGGACAGCCATGGCCATCAGCTGTTTGAAGCTGTCTGTGTCCACCAGCCGGAATGACAGCATTTCAAAGGCCAGCAGTTTAGAAATGCTGGCGTTCAGGCCAAGGGCTCGAGGGTGACTCGGGGAATTTGCGCTTCCTCTCTAAGGTTTGAGATATTGAGAGCTGAACGCTGCTGTGTGATATAGTGGAGACGCTAGTTGACGGTGGCGGTGGTGGTGGTGTCGGTGGCACATCCTCTGTTTGCTGCTCGGCAGGTGGCAACATTCCTCTCGAGGCGGAAGCCGAGGCAGCAGCGGTAGAGGGAGCAGGGGGAGCCTCAGCGAGTGCCTGGTTTTTAAGGTGTGTACCCCACTGCAGTTCATGCTTTGCATGTAGATGCCTGGTCATGCAGGTTGTGCTGAGGTTCAGAACGCTAATGCCTCGCCTCAGGCTCTGATGGCAGAGCGTGCAAGTCACTCGGGTCTTGTCGGTAGGACATTGTTTAAAGAAGTGCCATGCCAGGGAACTCTTTGAAGCTGCCTTTGTGGGGCTGGGTCCCTGTTGGCGATGTCCAGTAGCAGGCGAACTCTGGGGCGGCGGCTCGTCTGCTTTGGCCCCCTGCTCCCTCTTTGGCTTCGCTGTTGTCTCGGTCTCACCACTACCTCTTCCTCTGAACTGTGAAAGTCATCGCCACGACCTTCAGTCCATGTGGGGTCTAAGACCTCATCGTCCTCTGCATCGTCTTCCACCCAGTCTCCCTCCCTGACCTCCTCCTGTTCAGTCTGCACACTGCAAAAAGACGCGGCAGTGGGCACCTGTGTTTCGTCATCATCAGAGAGTCGGTGACTCTGCTGTGGTGGTATTCCCATGTCCTCTTCATCTGGAGACATAAGTGGTTGTGCGTCAGTGCATGGTATGTCTTCCTCCACTGGGGAAGGGCTAGGTGGACGCCCTGGGAAACCCTGGAAGCAGAGTCTTCAAACAGAAGAAGAGACTGCTGCATAACTTGTGGCTCAGACCGTTTCCCTGATATGCTTGGGGGTGATGTGACAGACTGATGGGCTTGGTTTTCAGGTGCCACCTGTGCGCTTTCCGCAGAAGACTGGGTGGAAGACCATGTGGTGAACGTGCTGGAAGCACTGTCGGCCACCCAATCGATTAATGCCTGTACCTGCTCAGGCCTTACCATCCTAAGAGCGGCATTGGGCCCCACGAGATATTGCGGTACATTCTGCCGGCTAGTTGAGGGAGTTCGTTCCCTACTGTGTGCGCCTGGAGCCGAACGGCCACGTCCTCTACCAGCAACAGAGGCTCCACGGACACCACCACGACCGCGCCCTCGTCCCTTAATAGTATTTTTCTTCATTGTTGCGATTCAACTCGCACCACAATGAAATATATTATTTTTTATAAGCAAAATCCCCTCACTGGAATACTTTCAGTCTTTTGACTGTATGGATTACAGATGGAATGACTGTTATATGTGAGTACCGCTTTCTTTGACAGATTCTAGTATGGGTACATATATGTTTTCCCAACCCCAGCACATTAGTTTGCTAATTCCAGATGTATGAAACGCAGGCCTAACTGTATCTAGTATATTGAACGCCAGATAAACTAACTTGGCCTTTTTAAATAAAAAATTCCCTCACTGGAATACTTTCAGTCTTTTGACTGTATGGATTACAGATGGAATGACTGTTATATGTGAGTACCGCTTTCTTTGACAGATTCTAGTATGGGTACATATATGTTTTCCCAACCCCAGCACATTAGTTTGCTAATTCCAGATGTATGAAACGCAGGCCTAACTGTATCTAGTATATTGAACGCCAGATAAACTAACTTGGCCTTTTTTAAATAAAAAAATTCCCTCACTGGAATACTTTCAGTCTTTTGACTGTATGGATTACAGATGGAATGACTGTTATATGTGAGTACCGCTTTCTTTGACAGATTCTAGTATGGGTACATATATGTTTTCCCAACCCCAGCACATTAGTTTGCTAATTCCAGATGTATGAAACGCAGGCCTAACTGTATCTAGTATATTGAACGCCAGATAAACTAACTTGGCCTTTTTTAAATAAAAAATTCCCTCACTGGAATACTTTCAGTCTTTTGACTGTATGGATTACAGATGGAATGACTGTTATATGTGAGTACCGCTTTCTTTGACAGATTCTAGTATGGGTACATATATGTTTTCCCAACCCCAGCACATTAGTTTGCTAATTCCAGATGTATGAAACGCAGGCCTAACTGTATCTAGTATATTGAACGCCAGATAAACTAACTTGGCCTTTTTAAATAAAAAATTCCCTCACTGGAATACTTTCAGTCTTTTGACTGTATGGATTACAGATGGAATGACTGTTATATGTGAGTACCGCTTTCTTTGACAGATTCTAGTATGGGTACATATATGTTTTCCCAACCCCAGCACATTAGTTTGCTAATTCCAGATGTATGAAACGCAGGCCTAACTGTATCTAGTATATTGAACGCCAGATAAACTAACTTGGCCTTTTTTAAATAAAAAATTCCCTCACTGGAATACTTTCAGTCTTTTGACTGTATGGATTACAGATGGAATGACTGTTATATGTGAGTACCGCTTTCTTTGACAGATTCTAGTATGGGTACATATATGTTTTCCCAACCCCAGCACATTAGTTTGCTAATTCCAGATGTATGAAACGCAGGCCTAACTGTATCTAGTATATTGAACGCCAGATAAACTAACTTGGCCTTTTTTAAATAAAAAATTCCCTCACTGGAATACTTTCAGTCTTTTGACTGTATGGATTACAGATGGAATGACTGTTATATGTGAGTACCGCTTTCTTTGACAGATTCTAGTATGGGTACATATATGTTTTCCCAACCCCAGCACATTAGTTTGCTAATTCCAGATGTATGAAACGCAGGCCTAACTGTATCTAGTATATTGAACGCCAGATAAACTAACTTGGCCTTTTTAAATAAAAAATTCCCTCACTGGAATACTTTCAGTCTTTTGACTGTATGGATTACAGATGGAATGACTGTTATATGTGAGTACCGCTTTCTTTGACAGATTCTAGTATGGGTACATATATGTTTTCCCAACCCCAGCACATTAGTTTGCTAATTCCAGATGTATGAAACGCAGGCCTAACTGTATCTAGTATATTGAACGCCAGATAAACTAACTTGGCCTTTTTAAATAAAAAAATTCCCTCACTGGAATACTTTCAGTCTTTTGACTGTATGGATTACAGATGGAATGACTGTTATATGTGAGTACCGCTTTCTTTGACAGATTCTAGTATGGGTACATATATGTTTTCCCAACCCCAGCACATTAGTTTGCTAATTCCAGATGTATGAAACGCAGGCCTAACTGTATCTAGTATATTGAACGCCAGATAAACTAACTTGGCCTTTTTTAAATAAAAAATTCCCTCACTGGAATACTTTCAGTCTTTTGACTGTATGGATTACAGATGGAATGACTGTTATATGTGAGTACCGCTTTCTTTGACAGATTCTAGTATGGGTACATATATGTTTTCCCAACCCCAGCACATTAGTTTGCTAATTCCAGATGTATGAAACGCAGGCCTAACTGTATCTAGTATATTGAACGCCAGATAAACTAACTTGGCCTTTTTAAATAAAAAATTCCCTCACTGGAATACTTTCAGTCTTTTGACTGTATGGATTACAGATGGAATGACTGTTATATGTGAGTACCGCTTTCTTTGACAGATTCTAGTATGGGTACATATATGTTTTCCCAACCCCAGCACATTAGTTTGCTAATTCCAGATGTATGAAACGCAGGCCTAACTGTATCTAGTATATTGAACGCCAGATAAACTAACTTGGCCTTTTTAAATAAAAAAATTCCCTCACTGGAATACTTTCAGTCTTTTGACTGTATGGATTACAGATGGAATGACTGTTATATGTGAGTACCGCTTTCTTTGACAGATTCTAGTATGGGTACATATATGTTTTCCCAACCCCAGCACATTAGTTTGCTAATTCCAGATGTATGAAACGCAGGCCTAACTGTATCTAGTATATTGAACGCCAGATAAACTAACTTGGCCTTTTTAAATAAAAAAATTCCCTCACTGGAATACTTTCAGTCTTTTGACTGTATGGATTACAGATGGAATGACTGTTATATGTGAGTACCGCTTTCTTTGACAGATTCTAGTATGGGTACATATATGTTTTCCCAACCCCAGCACATTAGTTTGCTAATTCCAGATGTATGAAACGCAGGCCTAACTGTATCTAGTATATTGAACGCCAGATAAACTAACTTGGCCTTTTTTAAATAAAAAAATTCCTCACTGGAATACTTTATGGCTTTTCACTGTATGGGATTACAGGTGGACTGGTATTAGTAGGGGTGACACAAGCACACCCAAGTCCCTGATGTAGGATTTCTATGGCACAGACCACTATTACAAGTGATTAATGGACGTTGGGAGAGATTGTGCTGCAGCACTAGTCCCAAGATGGCCGCCGCCTATCAGCCCAGTAACATGTGCCACAAAATGGTCTGCACAACCTTTAAAAAAAATAGCCTTGGACTGTGCTGCTAAATCGCTATTGGTCTGAATCCCAGGTGTAGATGTCTGACTTGTTTGGAGCTTTGGAATGCACACTGTGGCAGCTTCTGCTGCAGCACTACAAGTCGCAAAATGGCGGCCGGCGGTCAGCCCAGGTACATGTGGATGGAAAAATCACTCTGGCCACTCTAAAAATAGCCAATCCCTATCAAAAAGCAGCTCAGCTGCAGTTGTTCAGATGAATCACAGGTGGAGGAGAGAAATTTGCTTCCAGTTATTCAATTATCCCTGCCTATTCTCGCCCTAGCATCAGCTGCGTCTATCCCTGTTCTATTCACATCGGGAGTGAGCACGTCCCGACGTGCGCACAAGCTTATAAAGAGGCTGAGTCACATGCTGCACTTGGCCAATCACAGCCTTGCCAATAGTAGGCATGGGTGCGATGGCATCTTAGGGCAAGTAGTATGATGCATGTTGATTGGCTGCTTTGCAGCCTTTCAAAATGCGCCAAAATACATGCCGAACGACGAACCCGAACCCGAACTTTTACGAAAAAGTTCGGGTTCGGGTCCGTGTCACGAACACCCCAAAATTCGGTACGGACCCGAACTATGCTCGAACTGTTCGCTCAACACTATCAAGGAGACAAAGAAGTACTATTGTAACGCTGATAACGGTGTCATCACCACTGGCCATGTTGGTGGAGTACTCGAAACAGCGCAACAGGGCACACAGGTCTCGCATGGAGGCCCAATCATTGGTGGTGAAGTGGTGCTGTTCCGCAGTGCGACTGACACGTGCGTGCTGCAGCTGAAACTCCACTATGACCTGCTGCTGCTCGCACAGTCTCTCCAGCATGTGCAAGGTGGAGTTCCACCTGGTGGGCATGTCGCATATGAGGCGGTGAGCGGGAAGGCCGAAATTACGCTGTAGCGCAGACAGGCGAGCAGCGGCAGGATGTGAACGCCGGAAGCGCGCACAGACGGCCCTCACTTTATGCAGCAGCTCTGACATGTTGGGGTAGTTGTGAATGAACTTCTTCACCACCAAATTCAGCACATGCGCCAGGCAAGGGATGTGCGTCAAACCGGCTAGTCCCAGAGATTTCGCCCATTATAGCACACCACCAGGCCGGGCTTGAGGCCCACCGGCAGCAACCACTGGTCGGTCTGTTGTTCAATACCCCGCCACAACTCCTGCGTGGTGTGGGGCCTGTCCCCCAAACATATGAGTTTCAGAATGGCCTGCTGACGTTTACCCCGGGCTGTGCTGAACTTGGTGGTGAAGGTGTGTGGCTGACTGGATGAGCTGGTGGAAGCAGAGGAGGAGGAAGCCGAGTAGGAGGAGGAGGCTACAGGAGGCAAAGAATGATGCCCTGTGATCCTTGGCGGCGGAAGGACGTGCGTCAAGGAACTCTCCGCCTGGGGCCCAGCTGCCACTACATTTACCCAGTGTGCAGTTAGGGAGATATAGCGTCCCTGGCCGTGCTTACTGGTCCACGTATCTGTGGTATCTGTGGTTAGGTGGACCTTGCCACAGATGGCGTTGCGCAGTGCACACTTGATTTTATTGGATACTTGGTTGTGCAGGGAAGGCACGGCTGTCTTGGAGAAGTAGTCAAACACAACAATAGCTGATCTCAGGGAGACCAGCTACAAAAACACTGCGGAGCCTCACTTAAGAGTCTCAACACAGCAATCCGAAGTGCAAAGTTCCCTGGGAAACAGGAATATGCAAAATAAATGTGGAGCCCCAGTTATGGGTCTACAACACAATGAAAGCCAGATATCCCTCAAAGGAAGGAAAACTAAGCAAAGGGGTGTCTCCATTACAGAGATCACCAAATCCACCATATTAAGTGGCCCCTATGTCAAGATCCTGCTTTTTACAAGCTTTAAGGATGTGACAGAGAAAACCTAAGCTAGGTATCCATCCACAGACAGCTGTTTCGGGGTGTTGCCCTCATCAGTGTGGAGTAGGATTCTGGCTAACCGGGAGCAATGCCTCGGAGACTACTCAAACACAACAATGTGTTGAGACTCTTAAGTGAGGCTCTGCGGTGTTTTTGTAGCTGTTCTCCCTGAGATCAGCTATTGTTGTGTTTGAGTAGTCTCCGAGGCATTGCTCCCGGTTAGCCAGAATCCTACTCCACACTGATGAGGGGCAACACCTCGAAACAGCTGTCTGTGGATGGATACCTAGCTTAGGTTTTCTCTGTCACATCCTTAAAGCTTGAAAAAAAGCGGGGTCTTGACATAGGGGCCACTTAATATGGTGGATTTGGTGATCTCTGTAATGGAGACACCCCTTTGCTTGGTTTTCCTTCCTTTGAGGGATATCTGGCTTTCATTGTGTTGTAGACCCATAACTGGGGCTCCACATTTATTTTGCATATTGGAGAAGTAGTGGCGGCTGGGGACAACATACTGTGGGACAGCCATGGACATCAGCTGTTTGAAGCTGTCTGTGTCCTCCAGCCTGAATGACAGCATTTCAAAGGCCAGTAGTTTAGAAATGCTGGCATTCAGGCCCAGGGCTCGAGGGTGGCTAGGTGGGAATTTACGCTTTCTCTCCAAGGTTTGTGAGATGGAGAGCTGAACGCTGCCGTGTGACATGGTGGAGATGCTTGGTGACGCAGGTGGTGGTGTCGGTGGCACATCCTCTGTTTGGAGCCTGAGTGAGTTCCTTGCTTTTAAGGTGTTTGCTCCACTGCAGTTCATGCTTTGCATGTAGATGCCTGGTCATGCAGGTTATGCTAAGGTTCATAACGTTAATGCCTCGCTTCAGGATCTGATGGCACAGCGCGCAAGCCACTCGGGTCTTGTCGTCAGCACATTGTTTAAAGAAGTGCCATGCCAGGGAACTCCTTGAAGCTGCCTTTGGGGTGCTCGGTCCCTGGTGGCGGTGGCCAGTATCAGGCGAACTCTCTTGGCGGCGGCCGTTCTGCTTTTGCCCCCTGCTCCCTCTTTTGCTACGCTGTTGGCTCGGTCTCACCACTGGCTCTGAACTATGAAAGTCAGTGGCATGACCTTCATTCCATGTGGGGTCTAGGACCTCATCGTCCCTTGCATCGTCTTCCACACTGTCTTCCTCCCTGACCTCCTGTTCGGTCTGCACACTGCAGAAAGACGCAGCAGTTGGCACCTGTGTTTCGTCATCATCAGAGACGTGCGGACTCCGATGAGGTGGTATTCCCATGTCCTCATCATCAGGAAACATCAGTGGTTGTGCATCAGTGAATTCTATGTCTTCCACCACTGGGGAAGGTCTAGGTGGATTTCCTTGGGAAACCCTGCCAGCAGAGTCTTCAAACAGCATAACAGACTGCTGCATAACTTGAGGCTCTGACAGTTCCCCTGATATGCATGTGGGTGATGTGACAGACTGATGGGCTTGGTTTTCAGGTGCCACCTGTGTGCTTTCTGCAGAAGACTGGGCGGGAGATAATGTTGTGAACATGCTGGATCCACTGTCGGCCACCCAATTGACTAGCGCCTGTACCTGCTCAGGCCTTATTATCCTTAGAACGGCATTGGGCCCCACCAAATATCGCTGTAAATTCTGGCGGTTACTGGAACCTGAGGTAGTTGGTTCACTAGGACGTGTGGCTGTGACAGAATGGCCACGTCCTCTCCCAGCACCAGAGGGTACACTAACACCACTTTACTAGATGATTTGGCCCAATGTATTGATTTCAAATTTAGGCCGTTTTTTACAGGCACCTAACACTATCTGCCTATTAGTTTATGTAGCGTATTACACTAATCCAGGCACAGCAGTAACCACTGATTTAGGGGAATATCTCTTTTAGGGCTAGTATTTAGGCCCTGGATGAAAGGTATCATTTTATGGACAGATTTACAATTGGCCTGCAACTGCTGGGACAACAGATTCAGGGTATTGCTATTTTTCCAGATTAATTTCACCCCAGAACAAAATATATGTTTTAGCAGACACTATGAAATCTGGCCTGCAACTGCTGGGACACCAGATTCAGGGTATTGCTATTTTGCAAAATTAATTTCACCCCAGAACAAAATATGTGTTTTGGCAGACACTATGAAATTTGTCTGCAACTGCTTGGACACCAGATTCAGGGTATTGCTATATTGGCAGGTTAATTTCACCCCAGAACAAAATATATGTGTAAGCGGATACTATGAAATCTGGCCTGCAACTGCTTGGACACCAGATTCAGGGTATTGCTATATTGGCAGGTTAATTTAACCCTAGAACAAAATATATGTGTAAGCGGATACTAGGAAATCTGGCCTGCAACTGCATGGACACCAGATTCAGGGTATTGCTATATTGGCAGGTTAAATTCACCCCAGAACAAAATATATGTGTAAGCGGATACTATGAAATCTGGCCTGCAACTGCTTGGACACCAGATTCAGGGTATTGCTATATTGGCAGGTTAATTTCACCCCAGAACAAAATATATGTGTAAGCGGACACTATGAAATCTGGCCTGCAACTGCTTGGACAACAGATCCAGGGTATTGCTATATTGGCAGGTTAATTTTACCCCAGAACAAAATATATGTGTAAGCAGATACTAGGAAATCTGGCCTGCAACTGCTTGGACACCAGATTCAGGGTATTGCTATATTGGCAGGTTAATTTCACCCCAGAACAAAATATATGTGTAAGCGGACACTATGAAATCTGGCCTGCAACTGCTTGGACACCAGATTCAGGGTATTGCTATATTGGCAGGTTAATTTCACCCCAGAACAAAATATATGTGTAAGCGGATACTAGGAAATCTGGCCTGCAACTGCATGGACACCAGATTCAGGGTATTGCTATATTGGCAGGTTAATTTCACCCCAGAACAAAATATATGTGTAAGCGGATACTAGGAAATCTGGCCTGCAACTGCTTGGACACCAGATTCAGGGTATTGCTATATTGGCAGGTTAATTTCACCCCAGAACAAAATATATGTGTAAGCGGATACTAGGAAATCTGACCTGCAACTGCATGGACACCAGATTCAGGGTATTGCTATATTGGCAGGTTAAATTCACCCCAGAACAAAATGTATGTGTCAGCGGATACTAGGAAATCTGGCCTGCAACTGCTTGGACAACAGATCCAGGGTATTGCTATATTGGCAGGTTAATTTCACCCCAGAACAAAATATATGTGTAAGCGGATACTAGGAAATCTGGCCTGCAACTGCTTGGACACCAGATTCAGGGTATTGCTATATTGGCAGGTTAATTTCACCCCAGAACAAAATATATGTGTAAGCGGACACTATGAAATCTGGCCTGCAACTGCTTGGACAACAGATCCAGGGTATTGCTATATTGGCAGGTTAATTTCACCCCAGAACAAAATATATGTGTAAGCGGATACTAGGAAATCTGGCCTGCAACTGCTTGGACACCAGATTCAGGGTATTGCTATATTGGCAGGTTAATTTCACCCCAGAACAAAATATTTGTGTAAGCGGACACTATGAAATCTGGCCTGCAACTGCTTGGACACCAGATTCAGGGTATTGCTATATTGGCAGGTTAATTTCACCCCAGAACAAAATATATGTGTAAGCGGATACTAGGAAATCTGGCCTGCAACTGCTTGGACACCAGATTCAGGGTATTGCTATATTGGCAGGTTAATTTCACCCCAGAACAAAATATATGTGTAAGCGGATACTATGAAATCTAGCCTGCTACTGCTTGGACACCAGATTCAGGGTATTGCTATATTGGCAGGTTAATTTCACCCCAGAACAAAATATGTGTTTTGGCAAATACTATAAAATATGGCCTGCAACTGCCTGGACACCAGATTCAGGGTATTGCTATATTGGCAGGTTAATTTCACCCCAGAACAAAATATATGTGTAAGCGGAAACTATGAAATCTGGCCTGCAACTGCTTGGACACCAGATTCAGGGTATTGCTATATTGGCAGGTTAATTTCACCCCAGAAAATAATCTATCCTTTGCCAGACAGCAGACAGTATTATACTTGTCTAGCCAAAGCTGGAACACCAGATTTAGGGGATTGGTATTTGGGCAATTGTATTTAACCCCTTAATAAAATATAGAAATTGCTATCCTGAGTTTCTAGGGGTGACAATTAGCACAGCCAAGCCCCTGATGTAGGATATAGCAAAAAAAAAACTAGTATTGATAGATTGATGGTGGCAGCTTCTTCTGGTGCACCACAAGTCACAAAATGGCCGCCGATCAACCCAGAAAATAAGTGACAGAAAAACGCTCTGTGCAGCCTAAAAACCAGTGAGCAAGTAACTAGCGGAAGTTCAATGATTCTCAGCTGTTGATCGATCACTTCATTAAGTGTTTTGGCTAAGTTAATCCCTTCCTAATCTCACCCTACACTAGTCAGAGCAGTGTGACGTGCGGCGCTACGTGACTCCAGCTTAAATAGAGGCTGGGTCACATGCTGCACTTGGCCAATCACAGACATGCCATTAGTAGGCATGGCTGTGATGGGCTCTTAGGGCAAGAAGTAAAAGCTAGCTGATTGGCTGCTGTGCAGCCCTTCAGAAAGCGGGAAGTAATCGACGAACATCGAACCCGAACCCGAACTTTTTTGAAAATGTCCGGGTTCGGGTCCGGGTCCCGGACACCCCAAAATTCGGTACGAACCCGAACGATGCTCGAACTGTTCGCTCAACACTACACACAACATCTTTTTTGGGGCCTCCCTTTTTTTTTTGTGGGGGGGAAAATCTGTGGGGAAATGCTGGCTAGGATTTATCCAGCAGGCATCACTGACAGACATGGGCGTAGCTATAGGGGGTGCAGAGGTAGCAGTCGCTACCGGGCCCAGGAGCCTGAGGGGCCTAAAGACCCTTGTGCCGCATAAGAAGACACACAAAGCACTGAGGGAAGGGGGGCCCAAGCTGAACTCTTGCACCAGGGCCCATGAGCCGTTAGCTACGCCCCTGCTGACAGATGCACTGTGACCTGCTTACTGGTCAGTAAACAACAAGGATTTGATAACTTATTCTGAATCCTGAAATTGCAGGAAGTTATCTGTATTGCCAGCATATTTGAAGAGCAAAAAGGCATTGTACAGAGCAACTTGGGTCAGATGGACGGCTAACTTCTTGTACCATACTTTTGTTTTGTGCATGGCGTTGTATGGCTTGATGACCTGATCTAAAATGGTCTATGCCGCCCATGCATTTAATATACTCCTCTATTATACTCCTTGAGTGGTGGACCCACGTACAGTGACAAGGGTACTGCTGCAATCATGGATTGTGGTTAAAATCAGGACGTCTTTCTTATCCCTGTATTACACAAGCTTTCTTACCCCTATATTACACAAGCAGCAGATTTTCGCTGCAGAAAGACCTGCTTTCTCCCATACTAAATGATAGTCCCAGGAAAGTTTTAGGGAGGCCCCTCTGATTTTTACGAATTGTGCCACAGGCTGCAGTGGCTCTAGACAAAAGGGCTTTCAGCAAAGAAGTTATCTATACAACGTAAGTGATACCCTTTGTCTAGCAGAGGATGTGTAAGATCCCATACGATCTTGCCACTAACGCCTACGGATGGGGGGCATTCTGGAAGGTCAAGTTTAGTGTCCTTCCCCTCATAGATTCGGAAACGTTAGGTATCCCTGGTGGCACTCTCACAGATCCTATAGACTTTAATACCATACCGGACCCTTTTATTTGGGAGATATTACCTAAATTTGATCCTCCCCTTAAAATGAACAAGGGATTAATCTACAACAATATGTGGCTCAGGCATATAAAATTGGGAAAAGGTACTAGAATAATGATTAATTAGTGGCCTTATTTTATAGAGTCGATCAAAATTTGGGTCTTTGGGTGGTGGACAGAGAATATTTTTAGAGATGAACGAATCAAAGTTGACGAAGTCGAATTCAATCCGAATTTCAGGAAAAATTCGGTTCGCACCGAACTTCCTCAAGCTATGTGGTAACGAATCGCATTTTTCCTAAAATGGCTGCTGCACGTGTGAGGACATGGAGAAAGGAACTCTGGGAAGGCGGGATCACCCATGATGCCATCCATGCAGCCAATCAGCAGCCAGCCCTGTGATGTCACAGTTCTATAAATCTTAGATTGTGCTATTTTCCAGTGTATTTAGTGTAGGGAGAGACATGTCTGCAGGCGCTAGGGACAGAGATAGGAAAGACTTGATTGTGGTGAAAAAACAATTTTTAAATGCAAGGAAAGGATAGGGACTCGGGAGGAATTGTTCCACAGCATTTATGTAGAACAGGGTTCAGTAGGGGAGGTTACAAACTGGGTAATAGGAACAATCCTATTACACCTTGGTGCACTGACTGGAGATCTAAATTGCCATTATGCAGCTCTGTCATTCGTCGTTCTTGTTATTAGGGTGCAAGTGCTGTTTGATACAGCCATTAACAGGGTTTATTATAAGGAAATATTTCTACAGTATATTTTATTTGCCCTTGTGCAGTGCAGTTATATGTTGTAAAGCCCATTTTGCCGTGTATCAGTGGCAAAAGAAAAATATATTTGCCCTTGCGCAGTGCAGTGATATATTCTAAAGCCCAGTTTGCCGTGTATCAATGGCGAAATAAAAATATATTCGCCGTACTGAGCTGCACTTATCTGTTTCCACCTCCAAACTATGTCACCTTGCCACTCTCCTCATGCTGCTGCCACCTTCACGCTATGTCACGTTACCACTCTGTGGTCTCCTGTTGCTGCCGCGACCTCCACACTGTCATTGTGCCATTATGTGGCCTCCTCCTGATGCTGCTGCTGCCACCTCCACACTCTGTCATTGTGCCACTCTGTGGCCTCCTGATGCTGCTGATGCCACCTCCACTCTGTCATTGTGCTACTCTGTGGCCTCCACATGCTGCTTCCACCTCAACACTATGTCATAGGGCCACTCTGTGGACTTCTCATGCTGTTCTCACCCTCCCCACTACATGACTGGGCCACTATTTTGCCTTTCGGCCTGGCTGACATCATCATTTATTTGACCCTTCTTCTGATCTGTCAAAAGGAAGGAAAAATTAGACACACGACGGATCCTGTCTGTGTAGCAGCTGTAAGGCCTGTATGGTCCCATCCTGTTTTTTTTGGTATTAGCAAAACTGATGGATTATTGACCAAATGCTGACCGAGTGAAGGCGGATGCTCAACAGATAGGATCCGTTTTTTGGGGGTTATTGTTCTATCAGATCAGAGGAAGGGCAAAATAATCAGTGACGTCAACACAAACGTACTGCTGACACCCTCTTCACTCTGTCGGGAGGCTCTACTTGTATAAGCGTTTAATAGAAAAGGTCTGTAGACAGCTATGTGGAATCAGCTGACGACGGTGTAAAATGAGTGTGCTTCTTCTTGACGCTAACATTGACCTGTAAGGCTGAGTTTACACTTGAGTTATTTGGTCAGTTCTGGCCCCGTGACTGCCCAAATAAGTGACTTGTGCAGTGATTCTGAGTGATGCCTGTCATCTGCATGTCATATGGACAGTATTATTTCACTACCAGAGCAGACTCGATATGCATGTTACTGCAAGGCACTGTGTGTACGGTAGAGGGGGGTGTTATATAATATATCTAAGGACCAATAGCTTTGAATACTTGGCTTTTTTATGATGACAAAACTAAGAAAGATGCCCCAAAATTTGCGTTGTTCTGCGGCATTTGTGGGGGTCCAATGTTGGCCTTTTGCATAGAAAGAGCTGGGATTCTGGCCAATGAACTAAACAGCATAAATGTCCGTCTGCTCTACCATTACATTTATTAGGAATCTAAAAAAAAAGTAAAAAACATTGATGGCCTTGAATCCTGTGGTGTCAAATTTAAGATCTGGGGTGGAACTAAAATCAGGCTGTTGGAGGTTGTAATTGTTTGCTGCTACCCATGTCCGCTCAGGCAGAGCAGGACCTACAACCAAACAGTGCAGACTGGATGGGGGGGGGGGGGTGAAATCAGCATTGCTTGACTCGGACGAAGATGAAAGCGGAAACTGTGCTTCACCTTCACTGGCCGTATCAGAGCATAGTATTGCATATGCCTTCTCAGCTGTAAAATGCCTTCTGGCCATAATAGAGTCAGACTTTGATGTCAGACTGTGGTGTCAGACTTTGACATCAGACTGTGACATCAGGCACAGGCTGTGCAGCTGCAATCTCCTCTGATCTCCACAATAAGCATCACAGAGGTTGGTCACTGGATGTGTGGAGGGCTAGTGGGGAAGGGCAGAACAGAGGTATTTTTTTTTTTATTTTTTTTTACTTTTTGTTTTCAATTTTTTTTTTTTACTATTTACAGCTTTTATGCCCAGAGCAACTTCACAGGCTCCTCAGCTGCAATCTCTCTCTGGCAGCTGTGCAATCCTCTTTTCTCCTGTCTGACAAGCTCAGTGTCACGATGGTGGGTGGGTGGATGTGTGGAGGAATACTGGGGTGGTGGATGGGCAGAACAGAGAGTTTTTATTTTTTAACTTTTATCTTCACACAGAGCCTCTTTACAGGCTCTGCAGCTTTGATTGCCTGTCTGATGAGGTCTGTGTCATGGAGGTGGGTGGTTAGATTTGCAGCTGACTTGGGTGGGTAGAACGGAGGGTTTTTAGATAACTTTATAGCTTCTTCACATTCTTTCCAATTGCGATCTTCTTCTCTGACAAGCTCCCTGACAGAACGGAGCTTGTCAGAGCTGGAGATGCTGGCAACTACAGCATTCAGCGCTATGATTGGCCAGTCTGCACTGACTGGCCAATCACAGTGATCACCGGCATGGGAGCGCTGTGGTTGGTCCTGTGCCAGAGAGCTATGCCAGGCAGCTGTCAGAGACAGTTGTGATCCTATCCCTGTCACCATGGCTGACAATACGGTGACAGGTTAAAGCTTGGACGTGACTGTACATCCAAATGCAGTAAATTACTTGCAATTTGGACGCACAGTTATGTCCAAATGCGTGAAAGGGTTATTTAACACTTATTTTACTTTATGTTGGCAATTGGCATCCTTTTTTAAATGTAATTTTATCATTTTAAAAGTTGGAAGGCTTAGGCTTCTTCCACACAAGCAATATGGATTGCATCAGAATCTGTGAAGGAAAAAAATATGGTTTTGCACACAAGTTGCATCAGTTTTGTCCACCATTGCATTCAGTATTTCCGTTTTTTTCATACAGATTGCATCCAGATGCCTTCTGTTTTTCACACAAGTCCATCCACCTCTATAGGCCTCTTTCACACGGACGTCATGTTTGACGCCCGGATAAGAGGCGGGTGCGTTGCGGGAATATGCGCGTTCTTCCCACGCGGGTGCAAACGTTTGTAACGCGTTTTGCACGCGCGTGAGAAAAAACGCCATGTTTGGTACCCAACCCGAAGCCGGACTTCATCACTGAAGTCCGGTTTCGGGTCTTCTGGAGAATTTATTATTTTCCCTTATAACATGGTTATAAGGGGAAATAATAGCATTCTTAATAAAGAATGCATTGTAAAATGAAGTGGAAGGGGTTAAAAATAATAAAAGTTAACTTACCTTAGCCACTTGATCGCATAGTCGCGATCTCTCCTCTCTTTCCCTGCATCAGCTAAGATCTACAGGACCTGTGATGACGTCACATCACATGGTCCAATCACATGGTCCATCACCATGGTAAGATGGACCATGTGATTGAACCATGTGATGTGACGTCATCACAGGTCCTGTAGATCTTAGCTGATGCAGGGAAAGAGAGGAGAGATCGCGACTACGCGATCAAGTGGCAAAGGTAAGTTAACTTTTATTATTTTTAACCCCTTCCACTTCATTTTACACTGCATTCTTTATTAAGAATGCTATTATTTCCCCTTATAACTATGTTATAAGGGAAAATAATAGAGATCGGGTCCCGTTGCTAAGCAACCATGCGGGAAAATCGCAACGCATCTGCACTTGCTTGCGGATGCTTGCGATTTTCCCGCAGCCCCATTCACTTCTATGGGGCCTGCGTTGCGTGAAAAATGCACAATATAGAGCATGCTGCGATTTTCATGCAACACAGAAAAATGCAGTGCAGCATGTTATAGAGCAGAACGACCTGAGCAAATGGCTATATAGTTTTGTGGGGGAAGATTCAGAAAAACCTAATTGTATAAGTATAATTTCTGATCTCACGATGGCCTGTTTGGCTATTGAGGAAAAAGAAGAGTGTTAAACGCTGATGGTTTCCTGAATAAGGAACCTGGATTAACTTGGCAGGGCGCCAAAAAGGATTTTGGGTGGAAATGGAAGGAGTGAGAAACAGAGAGGGTATAAGTGAAGAGGCTGCCATTGGTTGCACCTTAGTCTAGTGGAGAGATAAGGTGATATAAAAGATAACCCGATTTTGATGTGTGAAAGTCAAAAACAGTGAAGAGAGTAAAAAGAACCACTCTAATGGCGCAAATCCCTAATATAAAATGTATTTGGAACTTACATCAACATTGGTAAAAATGGGTCAATGGTAAGCTATTAAAATGTATAAAAGCATCATAGTTATACAATCAAAATGTTAAAAGCAAACTCACTTCACCCAGGAGGGTAATGCGGGATAAGCACAATACACCCACATTAACACCTCCTGCGCCTGGGTCGCCTGTAGAAGTCTTGGAAAGGACGGCAAACGCTCAATGGAGTTTTCTGGAACCTTTCTTTATTCCAATAGCCAGGGTAGGGGGAAAAGGAGCTTGACGCGTTTCGGGGTCAAGAAAAAGGACCCCTTCATCAGGAACAAAGGAGCTCAACGCATTTGCTCCTGATGAAGGAGGGAGTTGTAGTTTTACAACAGCTGAAGGGCCGAGTTTGCCCATCCCTCGTTTAGCATTATGGCTGTAGATTTGTGTCCCATAGGGCCCCAACATTGGCTCGATTATCTGGGCAGTTTCAAGTATGGTCACAGAATATGTAATTGCTGTAGTGTCATCCAAGTGTCAAGACAGTTTTAAACATTGGTTACAAATGAAAGATATAATGTACAACAATACATAAACTGTACCACTACTTCTGTAGTATATGTATTTAAATACATATACATCATGCAGATTGCTGTATGTGGGATGTAACACTACTAAATTGAACCACTACAGGACCGCCTAACGCACGGATGCGTCCGGCGGGCGGTCCTGTAGTTCTGATCTGATGCATCGGCGCGTCATCTCGCGAGACGCGAGACTTCCTGTGAACGCACGCGCGCGGTTCACAGTGCCGCGCGTCTCAGGAGTTCTACTGCAGCCTGCCAGCGATGATCAATCGCTGGCAGGCTGTAGATGCTAAATAAGTAGCATAAAACAAGTATATCAGACGCTGTTTTGTTAACAGCGTCTGATATACCTGCTACCTGGTCCTCTGGTGGTCCCATTTGCTGGGATCGACCACCAAAGGACCAGGTAGCTATGTAAAGTTGCACCAAACACTACACTACCCCCCCCCGCCCCCCCTCACTTATTAACCCCTTGTACACCCCTTGTAAGGCTCCATTCAGACGTCCATATGTGTTTTGCGGATCCATGGATTCACGGATCTGCGGATTTGATCCGCGGATCCGCAGATCCTCAAAACACAGACAACGGCAATGTGCTTTCCGCATTTTGCAGATCCGCACATTGCCAGAACTATATAGAAAATGCTTTTTCTTGTCCGCAATTGCGGACAAGAATAGGACATGTTCTATATTTTTGCGGAACGGAAGTGCAGACCCGGAAGCGTGGATCCGTAATTCCGGATCCGAGCGGGACAAAGTCTGTCCCCATAGAAATGAATGGGTCCGCAATTTCGTTCCGCAAACAGAATTGCGGACGTGTGAATGGGGCATAAGGGTCCCTTATCACCACCAGTTAGTTAGCTACTTGTTAGGTAGCTAGCGCCCAGCCCACCGCTCCGCAGTCACAGATTTTGGCAGAGATTTTTTCATCCACGATGATCGATACGAATGAAAAAATCTGTGCCGTTTATTTTTATTTTTTTTCAGCGCAGAAAAAAAAAAATTCGCATTACCCGTATGCTCAATATAAGGAGAATCGCAGAAACTCCTAATGCTGGCCATACGTGTAATGATTGCGGAGACCCTCAAATGCCAGGGCAGTACAAACACCTCACATGTGACCCCATTTTAGAAAGAAGACACCCCAAGGTATTCCGTAAGGGGTATGGTGAGTTCATGAAAAATTTTATTTTTTGTCACAAGTTAGTGGAATATGAGACTTTGTAAAAAAAAAATATATATCAATTTCCGCTAACTTGTGCCAAAATTTTTTTTTTTCTGTGAACTCTCCATGCCCCTCACGGAATACCTTGGGGTGTCTTCTTTCCACAATGGGGTCAATTGTGGGGTATTTATACTGCCCTGGCATTTTAGGGGTCCTAAAGCGTGAGAATCCAAATGCGTAAAAATGCCCTGTGAAATCCTAAAGGTACTCATGGGAATTTGGGCCCCTTTGCGCATCTTGGCTGCAAAAAAGTGTCACACATGTGGTATCGCCGTACTCAGGAGAAGTAGGGCAATGTGTTTTGGGGTGCATTTTTATATATACCCATAAAAATTTTATTCAAAGTTGTCAATTTACAGAGATATTTCTCTCACCCAGCATGGATATATGTAATACACCCCAAAACACATTGCCCTACTTCTCCTGAGTACGACGATACCACATGTGTGCCACTTTTTTGGAGCCTGGGTGCGCAAAGGGGCCCAAATTCCAACGAGTACCTTTAGGTTTTTCATGTCTGCTCACAATTTAGCCCCGCCCAAAATGCCAGAACAGTAAACACACCCCACAAATGACCCCATTTTGGAAAGAAGACACCCCAAGGTATTCGCTGAGGGGCATAGTGAGTCCATGACAAATTAAACTTTTTGTCAAAAGTTAGCGGAAAGGGAGACTTTGTGAGAAAAAACAATAAAAATCAATTTCCGCTACCTTGTGCCAAAAAAAAAAATCTTCTATGAACTCGCCATGCCCCTCACGGAATACCTTGGGGTGTCTTCTTTCAAAATGAGGTCATATGTGGGGTATTTATACTGCCCTGGCATTTTAGGGGCCCTAAAGCGTGAGAAGAAAATGCGTAAAAATGCCCTCCTAAAGGTACTCATTGGAATTTGGGCCCCTTTAGCATCTTGGCTGCAAAAAAGTGTCACTCATGTGGTATCGCCGTACTCAGGAGAAGTAGGGCAATGTGTTTTGGGGTGTATTTTCACATATACCCATGCTGGGTGAGAGAAATATCTCTGTAAATGACAACTTTTAAAAAAAAATTATACAAAGTTGTCAATTTACAGAGATATTTCTCTCACCCATCATGGGTATATGTAAAAATACACGCCAAAACACATTGCCCTACTTCTCCTGAGTACGGCGATACCACATGTGTGCCACTTTTTTGCAGCCAAGATGCGCAAAGGGGCCCTAAAACCAATGAGTACCTTTAGGATTTCACAGGGCATTTTTACGCATTTGGATTCTCACGCTTTAGGGCCCCTAAAATGCCAGGGCAGTATAAATACCCCACATGTAACCCCCATTTTGGAAAGAAGACACCCCAAGGTATTCCGTGAGGGGCATGTCGAGTTCACAGAATTTTATTTTTTTGGCACAAATTAGCGGAAATTGAAATTCCACTAACTTGTGACAAAAAATAAAATTTTACATGAGCTCACATACCCCTCATGGAATACCTTGGGGTGTCTTCTTTCTAAAATGGGGTCACATGTGGGGTATTTAGAAGAAGTCTGGAATCCAAATGCGTAAAAATGCCCTGTGAAATCCTAAAGGTACTCATTGGAATTAGGGCCCCTTTGCGCACCCAGGCTGCAAAAAAGTGTCACTCATGTGGTATCGGTGTTTCAGAAAAAATTGACCTCTTGGACGGCGCTGCTACAGATTCGGTTGTAGATAATAAATGGATCTTTATTTCAGTCGACGCGTTTCAGGGGCGAACAGCCCCCTTCATCAGGACAGTTAGGGTCTATAATACATTGTGGTGTGTTTGTATGTTCTATTTATTTGGTCTGTTTTGGCGCGCTGTGTCCGAAACTTTTGGGGGCGTGGATAGGGAGGAGGGAACATGGGCGGGGTTATGCGGAATCTCTGTGTTACGATTCGCGCGCACCCATGGTTTACTGGATGCCGGCTGGTGTTGTATGGGCCGGTCTTGCTGACGCGATGTTTATGGGCGGAGTGTTGATGATGTGCTTCTGTGGGCGGGGTCATTTATGGAGCGCATGGTGCGCTCCGAGGATCTGGGTATGTCTAAGCCACATATCATGTTAGGGCTCTGGTAACCGATGTTTATGGGCGGTGCGCTGGTGTAAACTTTGTTGGGCAGGATCGGTGCTCTATGCACTTCTGGATCGACTTTGTGCAATGCTCTGGTATATGTGGGCGCTATAGACTATCTTTCATTTAATCTGCACTGCTTCTTACAATCCGGGGACAGGTTGCTTCTACACTGCTTTTTTGGGTTGTTTTGAGGCAGTGGTTGGCACGGATGACATTTTTGAGGGATATTACGGTATGTGTGGGCGCTTATAGTTTGTCTATCTCACTGCTTCTTAAGTATGAGTAGTATTTTGTGCGCTATTTTGGTGTATGTAGGCGCTACACATTATCAGGCATTCATTCTGCACTTGAGAAGGGCGCAGTCGGATACCTTTGTACGGTGTTTGGGTATATGTGGGAACTACATCCTATTTTGCACTCATTGTGTAGTTGCGGGGAGCACAATGGTATATGTGGGCACTCTGTCCTATCTAGCATTCGTTGTGCCGTTGTAGGGAGCGCAATGGTATATGTGGGCGCTGTGTCCTATCTGGCATTCATTATGCCATTGTGTGGAGCGCAATGGCATACTCATGTCTGTGAGGAGTTGAAAGAAGGGGTATGGTAGAGTGGGTGTGAAGGGAAGGGGTCAGTAAAAGTCTTTTCAATTAAAAATGTACTGTTAAAATTTGTAGTAGTAAATACACATAAGTGTGGGGATATAAAGAGGGGGGGGGGCGTATGTCGCCCACCACCCATATGTGCTGACGGGCTGGATCGTTTTCTATCGGCAAGAGCTTGTGTATATATATATATATATATATATATATATACATATATATGTAAATATAGTGGAACGCTAAAAATGAAAATTACAAAGTTAAAATTAAACGATTGAGGTACGTTTTTGTGGGGTAGGAAATATGTTATAGGATGGTTTCACTGATCTCGTTCAGTCCGAAAGGGACCAGGGTGTCCAGTTGGAATATCAAGAAGACTTCTTTTCTTTGTAGTATGCTAAATCTATTGTATGGATTTTCCGGTATATAATCAATTGGGGTAATTTTTATTCCATGTTTGTTTTTTTCCCCTGTAGTCGTGCAGTGTCTGGAAATACTGTGTTTGATGTTCTGTTTTTGTATGTTGTATCTATGCTGATTGACTCTGCAGTGAAATGGTTGTGTGGGGAAACAGGAAAAAAAAAAAAATGGAATAAAAATTACCCCAATTGATTATATACCGGAAAATCCATACAATAGATTTAGCATACTACAAAGAAGAGAAGTCTTCTAGATATTCCAACTGGACACCCTAGTCCCTTTCGGACTGAACGAGATCAGTGAAACCATCCTATAACATATTTCCTACCCCACAAAAACGTACCTCAATCGTTTAATTTTAACTTTGTATTTTTCATTTTTAGCGTTCAACTATATTTACATATATATATAGATATATATATATATATATATATATAGATATATATATATATACATACAAGCTCTTGCTGATAGAAAACGATCCAGCCCGTAAGCACATACGGGTGGTGGACGACATACGCCCCCCCCCTCTTTTTATCCCCACACTTATGTGTATTTACTACTACAATTTTATCAGTACATTTTTAATTGCAAAGATTTTTACTGACCCCTTCCCTTCACACCCACTCTACCATACCCCTTCTTTCAACTCCTCACAGACATGAGTATGCCACTGCGCTCCACACAATGGCATAATGAATGCCAGATAGGACATAGCGCCCACATATACCATTGCACTCCCTACAACGGCACAACGAATGCTAGATAGGACAGAGCACCCACATATACCATTGCGCTCCCCGCAACTACACAATGAGTGCAAAATAGGATGTAGCGCCCACATATACCCAAACACCGTACAAAGGTATCCGACTGCGCCCTTCTCAAGTGCAGAATGAATGCCTGATAATGTGTAGCGCCTACATACACCAAAATAGCGCACAAAATACTACTCATACTTAAGAAGCAGTGAGATAGACAAACTATAAGCGCCCACACATACCGTAATATCCCTCAAAAATGTCATCCGTGCCAACCACTGCCTCAAAACAACCCAAAAAAGCAGTGTAGAAGCAATGAGATACGTGAGATAGCGCCCACACAGACAACAATATGACATAAAAATGCCACCCAACCTGCCCCCGGATTGTAAGAAGCAGTGCAGATTAAATAAAAGATAGCCTACAGAGCCCACATATACCAGAGCATTGCACAAAGTCGATCCAGAAGTGCATAGAGCACCGATCCTGCCCAACAAAGTTTACACCAGCGCACCGCCCATAAACATCGGTTACCAGAGCCCTAACATGCTACGTGGCTTAGACATACCCAGATCCTCGGCGCGCACCATGCGACAATGACCCCTCCCACAAAAGCACATCATCAACACTCTACCCATAAACATCGCGTCAGCAAGACCGGCCCATACAACATCAGCCGGCATCCAGTAAACCATGGGTGCGCGCGAATCGTAACACAGAGATTCCGCATAACCCCGCCCATGTTCCCTCCTCCCTATCCACGCCCCCAAAAGATTCGGACACAGCGTGTCAAAACAGACCAAATAAATAGAACATACAAACACACCACAATGTATTATAGACCCTAACTGTCCTGATGAAGGGGGCTGTTCGCCCCTGAAATGCGTCGACTGAAATAAAGATCCATTTATTATCTACAACCGAGTCCGTACTTCATCTGTAGCAGCGCCGTCCAAGAGGTCAATTTTTTCTGAAACACCGATTATCCACTACATAGCCAAGACCGTGGTTACGGCAATAGGCAAGGATCTTGGCAGCAGCTGCAGACACCCCCTTAAGCTGGAAACACCAGCAAAAGCTCCATACAGGTGTTGTGACCCATCACAACCAAAAACGGTAAGCACAATCAGTGTATGGTTTTTGCTGTCTAACCTGTTAAACGATTTTATACACGAGGCGCTGCCTCCTGTCTCCTCTCTTTTTTTACCTATACTCATGTGGTATCGCCGTACTCAGGAGAAGTAGGGCAATGTGTTTTGGGGTGTATTTTTATATATACCCATACTTTGTGTGAGAAATATCTCTGTAAACGACAACTTTTTAAATTTTTTTATACAAAGTTGACAATTTACAGAGATATTTCTCTCACCCAACATGGGTATGTGTAAAAATACACCCCAAAACACATTGACCTAATTCTCCTGAGTACGGCGATACCACATGAGTAACACTTTTTTGCAGCCTGGGTGAGCAAAGGGGCCCAAATTCCAACGA
Source organism: Bufotes viridis (assembly GCA_033119425.1). Lineage (NCBI taxonomy): Eukaryota > Metazoa > Chordata > Amphibia > Anura > Bufonidae > Bufotes > Bufotes viridis. The sequence goes on along the minus strand of CM065589.1, from coordinate 443,207,636 downwards.
GTACCTTTAGGTTTTACATGGCTGCTCACAATTTAGCCCCACCCAAAATGCCAGAACAGTAAACACACCCCACAAATGACCCCATTTCAGAAAGTAGACACCCCAAGGTATTCACTGAGGGGCATAGTGAGTCCGTCTGAGATTTTTTTTTTTTTGCCAGAAGTTAGCAGAAATGGAAACTTTATTTATTTATTTTTTTCCTCAGAAAGTGTCATTTTCCACTAACTTGTGAAAAAAAATGAAATTATACATGAACTCACCATGCCCCTCCGTGAATACTTTGAGGTGTCTTCTTTCTAAAATGGTGTCCTTTGGGGGGTATTTATACTATCCTGACATTCTAGCACCTGAAGAAACATGACAGGTCCTCAGAAAGTCAGAGCTGCTTCAAAATGCGGAAATTTACTTTTTTGCACCATAGTTTGTAAACGCTATAACTTTTACCCAAACCAATAAATATACACTTATTGGATTTTTTTTAAAATCAAAGTTATGTAGAACAATAAATTTAGAGAAAAATTTATATAGAAATGTAGTTTTTAAAAAAAAAATTTACAATAGAAAGTGAAAAATGTCATTTTTTTGCAAAAATGTCGTTACATTTTTATTAATAGCAAAAAAAGTAAAAATGTCAGCAACAATGAAATACCACCAAATGAAATCTCTATTAGTGAGAAGAAAAGGAGGTAAAATTCATTTGGGTGGTAAGTTGCATGACGGAGCAATAAACGGTGAAAGTAGTGTAGTGCAGAATTGTAAAAAGTGGCCTGGTCATTAAGGGTGTTTAAGCTAGGGGGGCTGAGGTGGTTAAAAAATGCATTAACAAACATATTTCAGACATTACCCACACTGCAACTAGAAATATGTCAGATGTTTCTTTCCACTTTGCAGTACAACATAAGGGTGATATTTACTACACTACCAGCACAGGATAGAGCGTGTAGTGCCTCCTTCGAGAAATGGGGATTTTCTCTCTAGTCACCTATTCTCTCAAGGGCCTTAACTGTAAATATGACCTTATGCTACATTATTAATTACCATATTTTTCACCCTATAAGACACTTTTTTTCCCTACTGTGGGGGGAAAATGTCAGTGCGTCTTATGGGGCGAATACTAATGAGCGCTTCCATTATGGAAGCACTCATTAGTACAAGAAGACCGGGATGCCATTTATGCAGCACTCCCCGGGCTCTGTACTCACCGCTTCGTGGTCTTCCTTGGCCACTTGCTGTGTTGTGACTACGCACAGTGTGATGACGTTGGCACTCTGTGACCTCCTGCTGACCTTAGCACAGCGCACGGCAGGAAGACCAGGAAGAGCTGGATGATAGGAGCTGCAGCTGTGTCCGACGCAGGAGAGGTACGTTGATTTATTTTTTTCCTCTGATCTAAGCACGGGGGCTGATCTGAGGTCTGCTTGGGGAGGTCATTCACATAGGGCTCTGATCTGAGGTCTGATTGGGGGACTTATTAACATTGGCGGTCTATTTTGAAGTCTTATTGAGGTTTTATTAACATTGGGGGTCTGGTCTGAGGTCTGATTAACGTTTGGGTTGTGATTGGGGCTCTCAGCTGAGGTCTGATTAATATTTGGGGTCTGAGCTGAGTTCTATTGAAAAATATATTTTTTTCTTATTTTCCTCCTTAAAACCTAGGTGCAACTTACGGGCAAATGCATCTTATAGGGAGAACAATATGGAATATAAAAAGGAGGATTGATATAGTTTCTAAAAAAGCTCTCTGCTCTATTCATATATATTCGTTTTATAGCTTTGTATATCACAATTTATGTGGTTTTAAAAATTCTTTGTATAGTTTGTAAACTCATAAAGGTATGTTGAAGGAGACCATGGGGTGTGTAAATAAGAAAGTGTGGTCACATTCCCATTTGTAACTATGACTAAGGGCTAGTGTACAGCCCAAAATGCCTTAGTTGTATATCTGTGTTATATTGCTGGATTTATTGGAACTAATAAGGACATCATTATTTTAATGGAAGCTGAAATGATCCCTATTTCTAAACAGCATGCTGAGTCTTCAGTGATTTTGTGCCTCTATATTTGTACACAGGTGAGCTGAACTTTGTCTTCTGTATCATCCATTCCCAAGTGTTTTAAGAGCTGTCAGTCACTGATAGTTGTAATAGTGGGGGGTCTTAAAGAGGATTTCCCATCTTAAAATGTGTGGCATAGGATAGGAGAGGGTCCTATCTTCAGAAAGTGTCCCCGGAAGTGAAGGGAGACCATCCGCACAAGCGCGTCCACTGTGTTCACTGCTATGAGAGTTCCAAAAATAGCCAAATGCTGGCTTGGCTATTTCTGGTAGTCCCGTAACAGTTAATGGAGAAATGGCATTCACTGCTAGGGGATTTACAAAGGTGGCCGGGTGCACTTTCCTGCATTTTGGAGGCCACATTCTGGAGATAGGAGCTGGTCCCAGTAGTGGGACCCACACATATCTGACATTTGTGGCTTATCCTAGTGATATGCCACAAATCCTGAGATGGGAAAACCCTTTTAAGTTCAGAAAGAGCAGAAGTTGCCATATATAATGTAAAAAAATGAATATCGGACATAATAAAGTCCCTGACAGTACCTTTTTAACAAAGCTAGAACCAGCCCTGTACCTCACATGGGTCCAGAGATCTCTCCATTCATTGCTCTGCTACATTTATATCAAGCTGATAGTTCAAGGGGAGTGTCTTTTCTGCTGCAGCTCAGGGGGCGTGTCTCAGCTCTCCCTATCACAGCTCAGGAGGCAGTTGAAAGATGAGCTGTGCGGGATTCTGTCACCAGTTTTCAGCAGTGAACGGCGATGGCTGCAGCCAGGCACCCTGCATCCCTGGACCTCCCCTTGGGCACCTTATTTTTATGACTGACAGGTTAGTAAAACCTGTTTTTTGGCAAAACTAAGCTACAGATCACATTTATAAGCCCACATTAGGAATCACGAAGAGACCCTGAGCATGAGCATATGTTTAGTTCATAGGGGTGAAAACTGGTGACAGAATCCCTTTAATGAGCCGGTCAAAAAAAAGAGAAATTAAGTGGCACTATACAGATACATTTAATTAAATAACTCAGTAGCTATACAAAAATATTTATTACAAGCAATTACAAAAGTATTCAGGTCCAGGTGCTGGTTTGAAAACTATCGAATATTTTTTGCGGGACAACCCACAAGTTTTGAAACTATATATCAATCTTCTCAACGTCTCCTGCTCTATAGCATGCTGGCTGCAGATTATGTGGCATTTTTCACTGTGGCTGCCTGCAGCCTGCTTTATACTTTGCTGCAGATAAGAACTCCACTCTTATATTCACCATTCCTGTGTAGTTCTATTCACTATTATCTTACATTTATGGAAGAGCAGTAAATCCCAACAGGGTTATTCCTACTTCATGCAGAACACTATTTTACCTTGTAATTCCTAAGACATGTTTTGGCAATAATGGGATTAAAATTTTTGTGTGATACAAACCCTTTTACTACATAGTCGCCTCTCTGGTATCTGCAGCCTCATCATGTCATATGGGAATACAACTGGACAGATTTATTTGTAGCCATAATATCAGTTATGACTGCAACATTGTTTAAGCTCCATTTACATCAGTTAGCAAAATCAATACAGACATAAAAAGAATCAGCTGCATGGTTGGAAATACCAATGTAAAACAGGTATATTAACCCTCCCACTTCCTTAGACCATCAGAGAAGTTTTAACTGCAGTAGTATGAGATTTTCCCCCCCCTATTTTCTAAATCTGGATGCGTCTTATAGTCATACACTGTGAATGAGACATACTGGAGTGCCTCTTTTCAGCTTGTCTTGTCTTGCAGTAAAGCTTTCTATCTTAAAGGAGTTAGGCCCCTTTCACATGAGCAAGTTTTCCACGCGGGTGCAATGCGTGACGTGAACGCATAGCACCTGCACTGAATCCTGACCCATTCATTTAATCAGTTCTGCGTGAACGTGAAAAGAACAGCACATTTTATATTCTATGTTTTTCACCCAGCCCTGGCCCCATAGAAATTAATGGGGGCTTCAGTAAAAATGCATTGCATCTGCAAGCAAGTGCAGGTGCAATGTGTTTTTCACTGATGGTTGCTAGGAGATGTTGTTTGTAAACCTTCAGATTTTTATAACGCGCGTGAAAAACGCATCAAAATGCATTGCAATCACGCAGAAAAAACTGAACAACTGAACGCAATCACAGACTAAAAACTTACTGAACTTGTTTGCACAATGGTGCGAGTTTCCCTGAACGCAACCTGAATGCATCTGGAGCCAATCCGCCATGCTTGGGTGAAAGAGGCCTTATGCTGGTAATCTGATGTTATCTCAAAAGATAGGGATTAACTATTGCAAACAGCATGGAGGTCCTACTACAGAAGTCCCTTCTGATCATGAGAACGGGAGGACTGTACCCTGCAGGGTCCCGCTACATGAAGTTTAAGGTCGAGCGAACTGAAGCATTCAAAGTGGAATTCTGTCTGAAGTTTAAGAAAACTTCGATTTTGCAATGAAATCTGAATTTCCTCGCTCCTCTTGGGAACCAATCAAATTTTCCTAAAATTGTGGCTGCACATGTTACAAAGTAAGAAACCCGGGACCTTGAGATCACCCATAATGCCATGCAGCCATCCAATCTGCAAATAGCCATCCCCTGTGATGATATCCGACGAGGTCTCCACCATTTTCTTGGGAGCTAAACATAGGGAGAGACATGACTCATGTTCTAGGGACAGTATTGCTGAAAATTATTAATAGAGGGAGAGTGCAGGGAGAGCACAGGGAGACCTATTCTGCATCAGTTTTATTTATTCCTACATTTACTCATTCCTACATGTAAATGTAATTCAATACCAATAAGATGAAAGCCTTTATTAATCCAGTGCCTCTTAGTGGGGGGGTCGGTCTTAATGATGACCATCCTCATCTTTTACTGGCTTTACTTTCTCCAAATCATCCTTCAAAGTCTCCATGTCCTAGAAAAGTCAGCAAGATGCAGAGAGAGGAGGAGCTGGATATTCCTGATTACATATTCTCATCCATATTAGATGATGTGGAAAAGGAGGAAAAGCAGATGGCAGAAGAAGGGCTTCCACTTGTATGGCCGGAGACGCTGGGGTTGGAGAAGCGGTTATGCCAGTGCTAATTAATATTCTGTGTTTACTGTCAAATAACCTGCAGGAGATTAAAGGCAAGAACAGCAATAATATGTACATTGTGCCCCCACCTAACCTGTCAAACCCCATATCAGCAACAGCATCTGTGAATTAAAGGTGCCACATGGCCATTAACAATGAAGAAGGATTATATGGTGCAGTCTTCATTATTAAATGACAGGCAGCTGTGGGCTAATTGGCTGTATGGTTCTTCACCGCAGCATGGCCGCAACCCACCCACAGCCTGGCCGCTCCATGTGGTCGTACCCTAAGGTGGAGTGAAATGGGTATACCTGATTTATAGTGATTTGTGATTAATTAATTCTGAACTAATCAAATTTCTTAGCTAACTTGTCTTTCATTTACCACAATTTTCCTTTAAATGTCCTTCACTAAAAATTATACTTTTTTTTTCAGTTTTGTCATAATTGATTTAATCTTCAAACTATGGTTATGGTCAAATGTTATCCTTTTCTCTAAAGGCGTATTAATTGAGTTTTCTACAATATTACATAATGTTCTTACTACTTAACTAGTTTTTAAAATGTAAAAGTAAATGTAACATTTTATTAATTCCACTATGTGTCTCTTTTTTAATATTTTAGGCAATTTTGAAAATGAGCATGATGAGGTCACATTGAAGATAATATTTGCTGTAGTACAAACAATTGGATTTTTTAATTCAATCTGCAATCCTATTGTATATGCTTTTATGAATGAAAACTTTAAGAAAAATTTCCTGTCAGCTATATGCTTTTGTATCATAAAAGATCCTTCTTCTCCTTCAAAAAGACCTGGAAATTCAGGTATCACCTTAACACAACAAAAAGTAAGAGAAAATACAAGTGAAGAAACTAGAAGGGAAGCTTTCAGTGATGGAAATATTGAAGTCAAATTTTTTGATCAGCCTTTTTCCAAAAAGGCAACAAAAAGACATCTTCATTTGTTCACATCAGAACTTACTGTTCATTCTTGACTACAAGAAGTCAAATAGCGATTTTATTATGCCTATGAATAAAATTTATTTGGGTAAAATAGAGAATGGATTAAAAATGTTTACATCAAGCTTCAAAGGGTCTGATGAGCAGCGATGAACGAATCAATGTATGCTAATCGATTTGTCTCATTAACAAGAGTTCTCCACCTGTGTCAATGTTAAAGAAGCTCCCCCTACCACTTGACTGCTAGGACCAGACATCACGCAAGCCTTGGCAGTCTTAAACGTCTGCCATTGCTCCGAGTAGTGGTGAAAGCACAGATGCTCTAGCAGAGCCTTTACTTGGAGCATCAGTGAAGGAGGGAGATTGTCAGGGACAATAAGGTGTCAGGTTCTTCAGCAGTGGGGACAGCCCCTCACAGGAGAAAACTCTTGTAAAAAAGATGAATCGATTGGTATGACTTGTTTTGCTTATGATTACTGGTCAGCCATAATGTTGTATATAGTAGATGATTTATTGTAAAAGTATCCGTATATTTAATTTGTATATTCATCAAATAATTAATTACCATTACTATAATTATCATCTTAGGAAGGATTTAAAGGCTATGTACAGCTTCGGAGGCAATTTTTTTATTGTTGCATTGTACTCATTTTGAGCAAAAATTAATACATTTTTCAATTGGTCTTTATTAAAAGTTTTGAACCAATTTCTCAGTGTTGCCTTGAATTTCTCTAGTAGCAGGATCTGAATTGTTAAAAACTCATTGTAGCTCAATTCCTATTTTACTGATAAGGTGGCTTAAATAAGTACTTATGAACTTTTAGTAATTTGATTAGATGACCAGCACAAAGTGAAAGTAGGATTCACACAGATAGAAAAACAGTTAACCCTTTGTGACAGAACAACTTATTATTTTTAATCTAGACCAACTGCAAAAATTATTTTTAGCCCAAAACGAATAAAATGCAGTCATAAAAAACCTGTGGAAGGACAATTGTTGGACCACTACTTACCGCTCCACTGTGTTGCCTTTTCCGCACAATGCATATTTTAGACATTTATGGTGCTAGTTGTTCATATGGTATGCCATAAATGCTTATAATGAAAAAACCCTTAAGATTTTATTAACTTAAATTTACATTTAGAATGACTAATGTAGTGTAGTCAACATACCTGTATTTTTCGCCCTATAAGACACACGGGCCCATAAGGAGCACCTAGGTTTTAGAGGAGGACAAGAAGAATAAAAAATTTAATTAGACCTCAGGTCAGACCAGAAATCAGACTCCCAATGTTAATCTGAACTCAGATCAGACCCCTAATGTTAATCAGACCTCAGCTGATAGCCCAAATCAGACCCTAATGTTAATAAGACCCCCAATCAGACCTCAGCTCAGACCCCAATGTGAATGACCCCCAATAAGACCTCCGATAAGAGCCCCAGGCCGCTCATCAGCCCCCATATGCCTATCATCAGCCCCCATATGCCTCTCATTAGCCCTCATTGCCTTTCATCAGCGCCTATTGTCTTTCGTCAGCCCCCAGCAGCCTCTCATCAGCCCCAGGAGCCTTTTATCAGCCCCCATTGCCTCAGATCAGCCCCCATGCCTCATGCTTGATAAAATAAAAAAATGACCTCTCCAGCTCAGGATGCTGGCACTACTCACCGCCAGCACGATCTTCTTCCTCCTGCTGTCAGCTGTGCTGTGAACCGCCACACGCATCGTGAGGTCACAGAGCGCCCTCACGGTGTGCGCAGCCACTGCACAGCTGACAGCCGAGGACTAGGAAGTGGTGAGTACAAAGCCTTTACTGCTTCCCGATCTTCCGGTACTAATGAGTGCTTTCATAATAGAAGCGCTCATTAGTATTCACCCCATAAGACGCTGGGGCATCCCCCCCCCCACACACACACACACACTTTTTGGGGAAAAATACATTTTATGGGGCGTAAAATACAGTATTTTACACAGACGTTTTAATTACAAAAGGTAATATAAAGAAAGGCTACGACAAACATTCGTTGTCGAAGCAGTTATATATTTTTTGCTAATACATTGTCCATAATGTCTCTATTCCCTTTAAATATCATTTTATGTTTTCACTTTTTATTAATATAATTATTTTTATTAATAAATGATTAAGGACTATTGCATATATGCTAAAAGATCCCTTTGGACTTGAATTAGGGTCTACTTACTCAAAAGACATAACTTGGACAGAACACCCTATGCTATTGACCTTAAGCAATCATAGATCGAGTTTTTGTTCCATACAGTGTTATATTAGACCAGGCATCAGCAGCCTTCGGCTCCCAGCTGTTGTGAAACTACAATTCCCAGCATGCTCCATTCATTTCTATGTAAGTTCTTAGAAGAGCAGAGCAACTCTGCATGCTGGGAGTTGTAGTTTCACAACAGCTGGGAGCCAAAGGTTGCCTACCCCTGTATTAGACCATGAGGAACATCTGGGCTAAAAAACGCAAGTATCTCAAAAAACCGCAAAGAAAACGCACTGGTACCGCACAATATGCAATTGAAGTGTGGGGATCCGGATTCCACATTTTTGATACAGTACAACTAGACCAAGTATAAAATATGGAGGCTAAGCGGGCGACACCTAACCACTGAGGAAGGGATAAGGCGATATCCTGAAACGCATCTGGTTGGAAGGTTGACGCACTCACACCAAAAGTCTTCCAATTGCCGCAGGTTCTCGCAAGATCCCGGACACATTGGCTTGAGGAGTGCGACGCGAGACGCCGGTCGAATCCTGTGCCGCTCGCCCCTCGCCAAGCAATCAGAGGCTGCCTATACAAGCAAAAGTAGGGAGGTAAGAGATTACTCCTACAGCTACCCGAGTCCCTACAAATAATATATAACCCGGCGTTTAGCTACAATATGAAATTGGGACATTGAAACTTATATAAGGAATCTCGGTACCGACATAAAAACAAGTGGAGAGATTATTATCAGTTTGATCAAACCCATTAGTCCCATCAAGGACTATATAAGAGAGATATAAAGTTATTTTGCCAACAAATAAAGTGCAATATGAAATATTCAACGGCATCTATATAGGACTTTACACTATATGGACTTTTTTGGCCTAACACTAGGACTTAAAGCTGCACCAGAATCATCTGTACAGTTCACATTTACATCCGGAGTGTCTGTTTAAACAGTGCTGCTATTTTTATTTTTATTTCTTCTTCAGACCGTCTAAGATTGTTATGTTATGATATTTTTAAAAAAAGTTTTTATCCACTAAAACCTTTTATACATGTGAACCAATGCTGAATGTATGAGTGCTCGCCCATTTAGCTTTTAATATTATCAATTCAAGGCAGAATATAAATGACATATTGACAGCAATTTCCCCCAAGTACAAAACCCACCTCCCCATAGGGCTGTCCTGTCTGAAGGAGAGTTAAAAAAAATATTTTTTAAATGTACCTCAACTACGCCATCCATTAAGCCATTAATTCCTGTATAAGAGTTTTTGATATGCTAATTATACAATAAATTCCTTCTCCACTTTATCACAAAAGGTTTTACATAATGACATTAGACAGCATTAGAAAGGCATTTCCTGCTTAACATAATAATAAGTATAAAATAATAGGTTTAAGTAATAGAGTTTATCCATCATTCTTAAAGGGGTTGTCTAACTTCAGCAAATGACATTTCTCATGTAGAGAAAGTTAATATAGGGCTCCTACTGATTTATTGTCATTGTCCATATTGCTTCCTTTGCTGGCTTGATTCATTTTTTCATCACATCACTCTACTCATTTCCAGGGGTTATGACGGCCCTGCAATCCATTTTCTGAAGTAAGACAATCCCTTTTAAGAGGGCAGATCATGGAAACTTAACCACTCAGATGACATGGTTCAATGTGACTATGGCATCTGAGTAATGAAGATGCAGGAGCCGCAAGCTGCCACGTCAGTAACAGCGTTCCCTGGCTGAGATCTGGGAACCTGTAGTATGCCAGTAATGGCTCAGAGCCTCAAGAATGCTCCGATACCCAACACTGGTATATACCAAAACAGGCCTGCAGGTGGCAGCACTGTGATTGTATATAATGAATAGTGTTTTCTGTGATGACTAAATGCACATAAAAGAAAACAATTGTATGTTTTTAAAGTACTTCCTGAAAATGGAAATTTAAGGCTCCATTCACACGTCCGCATTTTAGTCCGCATATATTCCGCAATTCTGCGGAATAGATGCAGACCCATTCATTGTGAATAGGACTGGACGTGATGCGGAGAGCACACTATGTGCTCTCCGCTTCTGTATTTGCCGAACTTCCGGGCTTCGGCCCCGAAACATCCGGACGCGGCTCCGCAAAAGATAGAACATGTCCTATTCTAGTCCGCAGCCTGCGGACAAGAATAGGCATCTCTATGGGGAGTGCCGGCATGGTGTGTTGTGGATCCGCAACACACCACGGACGTGTGGGTCCTTATTCTAAAATTAGAAACCAAATTTTTTACTGAAATTTGTCATTTTGTCAGTTTATGTAATACATGTCTTATTTATAGATGAGCAAATCGAAGTTGACAAGGTGGAATTCGATCCGAATGTCAGGAAAAATTTGATTCGCACCAAATCCGAATTTCCTCACGCTTCGTGGTAACGAATCACATTATACTAAAATGGCTGCTCCATGATATGGAGCAAAGAGCTCTGGGAACAAGGGATCACCCACAATGCCATACATAAGAAGCTAGCAAGCCATGTGATGTCACAGCCCTATAAATAGCCTCAGCCATCTTGGATTCAACCATTTTCCAGTGTACTTGGTGCAGGAAGAGACATCAGCAGGCGCTAGGGACAGTGGTAGACTGGTAATTTGCTGTTTAAAAGTTTAGTGAAAGGATAAGGAGGAATTATTCCACAGTACTGAAGCAGAACAGGGCTCAGTAGGGAAGTTTACAGCCTGGGTTATAGGAACAATCCTATTACACCTTGCTGCACTGACTGGGGATCCAAATTGCCATTATACAGCTCTGCAATTCCAGCAAACTGTTCTTGTTATTGGGGTGCAAGTGCTGTTTGATACAGCCATTAACAGGGTTTATTACAAGGAAATATTTGCCCTTGTGTGGTGCAGTTATATGTTCTAAAGCCCTTTTTGGCAAGTATTAGTGGCAAAAAAATAGATATTATTTGCCATTCAGCGGTCCAGTTATATGTTTGCCTTTCAGCGGTCCAGTTGTAGAGTGTATAAGTGGAAAAAAGTAAGGGCATATTTGCCGTTCAGCGGTGCAGTTATCTGTTGTAAAGCCCTTTTTGGCGTGTATTGGTGACAAGAAAAATATATTATTTGCCGTTCAGCGGTGCAGTTATATGTTCTAAAGCCCTTTTTGGCGTGTATTAGTGGCAAAAAATATATATTATTTGCCATTCAGCGCTGCAGTTATATGTTCTAAAGCCTTTTGTGGCGTGTATAAGTGGAAAAAAAGTAAGGGTCTATTTGCTATTCAGCGGTGCAGTTATATGTTCTAAAGCCTTTCGTGGAGTGTATAAGTAGAAAAAAGTAAGGGCCTATTTGCCGTAGAACAGTTCAGTTATGTGTTCTACACCCTGTTCCAAATTATTATGCAAATTATATTTTTCTCATTTACCTAAATAATTGATGTAGATAACATTCAGCATAATTCTCATGTTATCAACTATTAAGAGTTCAATTCAAACTTTATCGAACAAACCTCCTAATGATAAGAGTTTTTTAAACATAAAAAACTTACAATGCACTGTTCCAAATTATTACGCACAGTAAGTTATAAAACACTTTATAGGTTGTAAAGAACTGAAACTTGTCATTTGTTGTGTTTGCAACATATTTGCTGAAATCAAAAGCTATTTCAATCAAACTTTTAACAACATTTTAACTTTTTAAACATTTTAACAGGTTAAGTTACATTTTAACATAGGACCCCATATTTAATAGCAGCTTCACAAGTCTTGCATCCATTGAACTTCTGAGTATTTGGACTGTTTCTGCTTGAATTGGTTTGCAAGGTGTCAGAATTAGAGACGTCGCGAACATAAAATTTTCCTTTGCGAACGGCGAATTTACGCAAGCTCAGGCCACAGGTCAAGTCTGCACACCCAGTAGTCAATGGGTTCATCGCTCCTCAGAGTGTTGATATCTGCAGTTAAGGCGAGGTAGTCTGCTACCTGTCGGTCGAGTCATTCTCTGAGGTTGGACCCCGAAGGGCTGTGGCGATGCGTAGGACTTAAAAAGCTCCGCATGTCCTCCATCAACAACACGTCTGTAAAGCGTCCTGTCCTTGCAGGCGTGGTCGTGGTAGGAGGAGGATTTCTTTCGCCTCTTCCCCTGTTAGATTCCCGTTGTGCTGTGACATCACCCTTATACGCTGTGTAAAGCATACTTTTTAACTTGTTTTGGAACTGCTGCATCCTTTCCAACTTCCGGTAATTTTTGTAACATTTCAGCCACTTTCTGCTTATACCGGGGGTCTAGTAGCGTGGCTACCCAGTACATGTCATTCTCCTTCAGCCTTTTTAAACGAGGGTCCCTCAACAGGCATGAAAGCATAAAAGACCCCATTTGCACAAGGTTGGATGCCGAGCTACTCATCTCCCGTTCCTCGCCCTCACTGATCTCATTGAAGGTCTGTTCTTCCCTCCAGCCACGTACAACACCATGGGTCCCAGATAGGTGACAACGAGCACCCTGGGATGCCTGCTGTGGTTGGTCTTCCTCCTCCTCAAAGCCACATTCCTCCTCTGACTCTGGTGGTGATGGTGACCACAACTCTTTCTCTTCCTCTTTGCAATGACAGCATTCTGGTGGTGGCAACAGCATGCATTGATTGCCGTGCTGTCTGGCTGACCCCGGGTGCCGATACATGCTGTCTGACTGTGCCACTAGCTCATTGCGATGACCTCCCCCTGCTTCCAACTCATCTCCTCCTCCTCTCTGTCTCCCCATCTGAACTTTCCCCCTGTTCTTCTCTTCGAGCGGGCACCCACATGACATCCAAGTACACATCGTCATCATCAACCGCTTCAATTGTATCTGACAACTCAGCAAAGGAAGGAGCAGCGGGTACAATATCATCATCATTACACCGTACGTCCATGTGTCTAAAGCTGCCTGACTGAGAGATATCCCTGTTATCTACATCCTCTGGCAATGGTTGCGCATCACTCATTTTTTCCAACATATGTATAAATAACTTCTCTGACAGATAAAGTGAATCAGCTGCTAGTGTTGGTGGTGGCGGCAGGCGAGTGGTAATGTCACGACTGTGACTGATCCAGACAGGTCTGGGAGGAGAAGGTCGCAGCGACTTGCTACCCGCGATAGCTTGTGAGTTTGCTCCGTGGTTCAGGGTATGTCCTCCGGGTTTGCCTTGAGAACCTTTTTGTCCTGACTGGGAGCTTGTAGGCATCCTTCTCAGGTGAGTCCTGTCTGCCACTCCCAGCTACTATATTAGTTTCAGTTTCACTTGCAGTCATTGCCAGATATAGTCCTTACTTCCAGTGCTATTCTGACCTTTGAAGGAGATCGTTTGACGGTATTGCTGTGGAGCTCTTGTCTGGCGTGGACTGTCGTTATTGGGATCATCATCTCTGTTCGTGACTGGATAAGTCTATCTCTGCTGGAGATTGTTTGTTTGTTGCTGTCTTCCCCTGTTGTTCTCCTAGACATGAGTGATGGTGACTAGTGCTCCCATCTGCCTTTCCCCAGTCTAGTCTTCTTAGGGTGACTGAGGGTTTAGGCATACTGCTCACCGTACGGGTTCACACCCCGTCTAGGGTATCAGGGCAGACAGGTGCAAGCTTAGGGTTAGTCATGGGTGGCCGTTCTATTTCCCATCCATAGATAAGGGTCCCCCTTCCCCTCCGTCTGGTGCGACACGACTGCTGCTGGGATAGTGGTCGTGACAGGTAACTTGAGAGGTGCCCGAAGCTGAGCTGGAGGAGGATGGTGGGTCAAGGTTCCGAGCGGAAGCTGTAGAAGATTGGGTGTCCTGTGCAAGCCAGTCAACTATGCCCTCAGAATTTTTCGAGTTCAGGGTATGTGGCCTCTGAACACTGGGCATTATTCTAGGGTCAAAGGAAATCACAGCACCACGACCACGACAGCCCCTGCGGGATGGCCTGCTTTTGCCTGTCATTTTTTTTTAGATTAGTGGTACTATGCGTGCAAGGTACTGTGCCACCCTATATGAGTGATGGGCAGTTGGCACAGTACAGTTAGTGGGCCTGACACTCACTGGCAGGCAAATACAATTATATTACATATGAAAAATTAAATGACTTTTTTATCTGCAAGGTTCTGTGCCACCCTATATGAGTGGTGGGCAGTGGGCACAGTACAGTCTGTGGGCCTGACACACACTGGCAGGCAACTGTGTTTATATTACAGAGAAAAAAATTAAATGACTTTTTTATCTGCAAGGTACTGTGCCACCCTATATGAGTGGTGGGCAGTGGGCACAGTACAGTCAGTGGGCCTGACACTCACTGGCGGGCACCTGCAATTATATTACAGAGAAAAAATGAAATTACTTCTTTATCTGCAAGGTACTGTCCCACCCGATATGAGTGGTGGGCACTGGCAGTGGGCACAGTACAGTCAGTGGGCCTGCCACTTACTGGCAGGCAACTGCAATTATATTACAGAGGAAAATTTAAATGACCTTTTTTATCTGCAAGGTACTGTGCCACCCTATATGAGTGGTGTGCACACAGTATAGTCTGAGGGCCTGTGGCCTCTCACACATGGGCAGGCAACTGCAATATATATAGAAAAAAAAAAAAAGCAGACTGATGTACCAGCCCTAAAAAGGGCTTTTTGGGGTGCTGTCAGGATGCTGTCCTTATAGCAGATGAGTCTTTGAGGACTGGAGTGGACACAGAACACTGGCCTAGCTAACGCTTTCCCTATTTATTCAGCAGCAGCACTCTCCCTGCTCTAACACTGCAGCTTCAGAATGAATCTAAGATGGCTGCCGTCCTTGCTTTTTTTATAGGAGGTAGAAAAGTCTGGGAGGGAGGGTATGCTGATTGGCTGGAATGTGTCTGCTGACTGTGAAGTACAGGGTCAAAGTTTGTTCAATGATGACGCATAGGGGGCGGACCGAACATTGCATATGTTCGCCCGCTGCGGCGAATGCGAAAAAGCGATGTTCACCGGGAACTGTTCGCCGGCGAATAGTTCGGGAGATCTCTAGTCAGAATAGCCTCCCAGTGCTGCTGTTTTGCTGTTAACTGCCTCCCACCCTCATAGATCTTTTGCTTGAGGATGCCCCAAAGGTTTTCAAAACGAATGAGGTCAGAGGAGTATCCCCATAGCAGCCATTGATGCAGAGGTATTCTTTGCAGCATGAGATTGTGCATTGTCATGCACGAAGATGATTACGGAAAGCATAGTTCTTCCTTTTGTACCAGGGAATAAAGTGGTCAGTCAGAAACTCCCCATACTTTGCACAGGTCATCTTTACACCTTCCGGGACCCTAAAGGGGCCGACCAGCTCTCTTCCCATGATTCCGGCCTAAAAATGACTCCACCACCGCCTTGCTGACATCACAGCCTTGTTGCAACAGGGTGGCCGTCCACCAACCATCCACTACTCCATCCATTTGGTCCATCCTGGGTTGCATGGCACTCACTCATCAGTAAACAGTACTGTTTGTATATTAGTCTTCATGTATTTTTCTGCCCAATGCAGACGTTTCTGCTTGTGAGCATTGGTTAGTGGTGGCCGAATAAAAGGTTTATGCACAGTTGCAAGACTCTGGAGGACTCTACACCTTGATGTACGTGGGGCTCCAAAGGCACCAGCAGCTTCAAATATCTGTTTGCTGCTATGTAATGGTATTTTAGCAGCTGCTCTCTTGATCCGATGCATGGATCTGTCAGAAATCTTCCTCAATGTGCCTTTATCTGCACAAACCCGTCTGTGCTCTCAATCAGCCACAAATCTCTTAATAGTGTGATGATCACTCTTAAGTTTTCGTGAAATATCTAATGTTTTCATACCTCGTCCAAAGCATTGAACTATTTCACTCTTTTCGGCAGCAGAGAGATCCTATTTTTTCCCTGTATTGCTTGAGAATGGTGCTCTGCTTAACCCCTTAAGGACATGGACATATTTCACCTTAAGGACTAGGCCATTTTTTGCAAATCTGGCCAGTGTCACTTTATGTGCGAATAACTTTAAAACGCTTTTACTTATCCAGGCCATTATGAGATAGTTTTTTCGTCACATATTGTACTTCATGACACTGGTAAAATGGAATAAAAAAAATTCATTTTTATTCATAAAAGAATACCAAATTTGCCAAAAATAATACATAGTAATACCTACAAAAATAGTTATTACTTTACATTCCCCATATGTCTACTTCATTTTTGGATCATTTTCGGAATACCATTTTATTCTTTGGGGACGGTACAAGGCTTAGAAGTTTATGAAGTAAATCTTGATATTTTACGTACATTTTCCAAAACCCACTTTTTCAGTTCTTCAGTTCAGGTCTGAAGTCACTTTGTGAGTCTTACATAATACAATCAGAACTTCCAGCAGTGAATATTTCCCTTAAAATATAACTTTTAATATAACTAATAAAACGGGGTCAAGCAACACCCCAATAGGTACCTCAAAAGTCAACACTCTCAAGAGGAGAATAACATGTAGTCACAGTTGATACTAACAGACTGACACATCATAGGTAAGGTGATCACCAGTGAAAAATACTTAGGATAGTGTAGATGAACTAACATGATACTGTCCCTAAGATTGACCCTAGGTTAGCCCTATGCCCGGGGACAACTCCTGATGGTGGATATTCCCCGTCCTCGAACCTGGACTAACGAGCCCTGGTTAATCCCTGACCTACCGATCCGTCAGACACATAGGAGAATCACCCACAGAAGTGGGAGATGCTAGGCAAGGTGAGGATTACCTAATGTATCACAATGGTTCGTTATACAGTGGTTTAAACAGACACCTCATCTGAGGAGATAACATATATACAATTCGAGGCCCTATGTTGAGCCCTAATACGCTCACAGGCCTCTCAATGTGAGCCAGATGTGGTTCACAAAGCCTGAAGCTAAAAAAAACTCAACACGTTTCCCCCTACTAGTATAGCGGGTTCATCAGGAGGTTGCTACACAGGTAACATCTAGAAGCAAGGAGGGCCGTATAGTCAACGGCTTTTATACAAATAATACAACCAAATAGATACACGGTCGTGATTACATAGATCTCCACACGTCACCATGTAACGACTAGTGAGAGATAAAGAAAGATGACAGGAGGAGCCAAATTCAAAGGTCAGCCATAGTATATCCCGGTAACACCTAAATGGGAGAGATAGAAGCAAATCAGGGATAATCGTCCAGGTATTCTCAGATACAGGGTACATTGAAGAGGTAAATCTTACTGTCATGTCCGGGTTGACAATAATCCGATAGTGATCCCTGCGATTTGTTAGGCAGAATATAGCGCTGCTAAATAGGAACAGTGGTGAAAGGTCAACCGGAGCTGTGATACGTATAAATAAAAAGCCAAAAGATGTCACAGCCTACTCACGCTTGCCCACGGTCCCTAGCAGTCACGCTCCTCCTGTGTTGGTGTTAAACAAGCCCCAGTTTAAATAACCCGCATTCATGTATCAAACGCCCCATGTGACAGGAAACTTCATCGTCACTTCCTGTCTTTGGAACGCAGATAATCATCACTTCCTGTCCTTGGAACGCATATGACATTTCCTGTATTTGGTCCAAGATTCATCATCACTTCCTGTCTTTGGAACACAGATAATCATCACTTCCTGTCCTTGGAACGCATATGTCATTTCCTGTATTCGGTCCACATGAAAAGGATATATATCCTGCGCAATGGTAGATTTGCGCCTAATCAACAGGTAGTGAAACTAATACCAACAGTAAAGCGCAAGAAAGTGTGTAATTGATAAAGCGTACTATACTGTGTCGGGATTATTGAACTGATCAATAATTATAAAAGCTGGGGAAGTAACCTATCTCTCATGGTATTATAGTTTTGTGATGGCATAGGGAGAGTGTGGTAGTCCCTAGTGCTGAGATAAGTTCGGGACTAGTAAATAAGGTGCCATGGATAGAAAACACCAAAAATAAAAATAAAAACTACATAGGGTACTTCACGTACCCAGCCGATTCCTATATTTAAAGGGCCAAATGAGGTAATGAGAGAAACCAGAGAGACATCCTGTCAGTTATAAAAAACAAGTGTATGTCATCCTTTCATTTAGTCCCTGTGGAGCCTGGGACTTAAATCTGTGAATCCACTGGCATTCCTTTTGTAGAATTTTCTTGTCCCAGTTACCTCCTCTGGGGAGGGGGCAATTGTTTCCAGAATGGAAAATTTTAAAGATCTTGGGTCTCCTCCATGTATTTCATTGACATGCGATGCTCCTGGAGTATCTTTTTTCTTGAGCACATCGTTGACGTGCTCAAGAAACCTCCTCTGTGCCTCCCTGGTGGTTTTGCCTATGTAGTCTAGGGGGCATGGGCACTGACAAACATAGATGACTCCCTTACTTTTACAATGGTGGAAATCCCTAATTTCGAAGACTTGTCTTGTAACAGAGCAGGTGATAGTCTTGGTAGGTAGTACAAATCCACAGGCCTTACAACCTCCACATTTAAACATGCCCCTGGGCTTGTGGCAAAGTTTCCTCCAAATCAGTGTCCATCTGTAGGATGGGCCAATAGCGTCTTAAAAGCCTTAGGACCTCCATGTTAGCTGAATCGAATGTCTAGATTATCCTTGTTGGTTGAATTTTATCAGTCTCCTTTACTCTTGGTGTCAATAACTGGTCCCTGTCTTTATGGAGGGCATTCTTAAAGGCATCTCTCAAAGTCTGTTGAGGATATCCCCTGTCAGTAAATCTACGTTGGAGTTCCTTGGCCTCAGTAATAAAGCCTTCCCTCGTGGAGCAGTTTCTCCGAACCCGAAGATACTGCCCCCTCGGGATCCCACGTTTCAAGGGGGCAGGATGATGACTATCCCAGTGTAAGAGTGAGTTTGTTGCAGTGCTCTTTCTGTGGATGCCGGCAGTGAGTCTGTCATTGTCCTTGGTGACTTTGACTGCCTCAAGACCCTTCTCATGAGGAACTGAGCAATATAAAGACTCAACATCCACACTCGCTATATGACAATCTGGGTCTAGGTTGATGGTATTAATCTTGTTGAGGAAGTCCATCGGGTCCCTGGTATATGCCGGGAGGGACACGACGAACTCCCTCAACACCCAGGCGATGTACACACCACAGTTTTGTGTAAGGGACCCCACCCCCGAGACAATTGGACGGCCTCTTAATGGGGTGGTCCCTTTGTGCACTTTAGGGAGGCCATAAAAGGTAGCTATGCAAAGGTTTTTAGGAAGGAGAAAATCATATTCTGTTGGAGAGATAACTTTGTCTGATAGTCCTAAATCCAAGACAGTCTTTAATTCCTCCGTAAATTGAACAGTAGGGTTGGCAGTGAGGACCGGATAGCCCTCCTTGTCTTTTAGTAAGTCCAAACACATACGTTGGTAAATCGCGTGGTCAAGTACCACAAGATTACCACCCTTATCTGAGGGTTTTATAACCAACGTTCTGTCTTGCGCCAATGTCCGTAGGGCCGCCATCTCAGGCTGGGTTAAGTTATATCTTTGTGGTTTTAGTTTCTCAACTTCTTGTAATTCTGAGGACGCCATTTGTAAAAAGATGTCTGTAGCGGACTGGACCCTGTACCAGAGTCTGCCCCAGTTTCCTGGAGGGGACTGCTTGCTCGCCTCCTGCCCTGCGACTATGGCCCCATGTATGCTTGTCCTGTTTGAGCGGTGATACCCCAGATAGCTCTGCTATGGAGCCCATTCGTATAATGAAAGACTATGGGAAAGACTTTAGCTCCATGGCAATGGAACTGGATGTGTGTGGTCTGAGCGCCATTCAATAATGTGCGCTCAGACCTAAGCCATCTGGGGATATGTTAAATGTCTGTGTGTACTGTAAAGGGTGGGGCATTGTATATTGAATAGTGATGTCTGTCCTATTGTCCCCACGTGTGTATTGGCGATTTCTCTTTGTCCTGAGAGATAATTAAATGACTCCTCGGTTGTCTCCAGGACAGAAGACATTGTGTATTCTCCTGCCTGTGATGATTACAGTAACCCGTGTAAGGTAATTGTATCACATCAGAGGGGAGGGATATGCTGGGGGTGTCTGTATTGTCCCATTGTGTGTGATTGGCTGCTGTATCCCCTGTGTCTCAGTCTTCCTTCTGGTCCCCTAGGGGAGTGTCCACCAGGTGGGAGACCTGCATAAATACCTGGCAGGTAGCCCTCAATAAAGTTAGAGTTCCTGTTTAACCCTCAAAGTGAAGTGTCGTCTCATTATTGGGGGAGGATTTATTGCATGCTGTTCCAGTTGACTGCTAGGAGTGCAAACCTATTCGTATGGTTCCTATTCAACTGTCTACAGCATTCAGAGGCTTGAGAGGATTCGTATGCTTCTCAGGTTCGGTGATTGAGGTGTCTGCTAGAGTGCTTGGAGTCCACAGGAAACGCTAGGAGCATCCTTTAACGGAGGTACCCAGCCGGGGTGCCAGGCGATCCGTTACATTGGTGGCAAGTGGTGGGATGGCGTCCTAGTGCGAGGTAAAGCAGCTCGTTCGTGGAATTACAAATTGAGGGCAACGCTAGCACTCATACCCAACTTCAGGAGAACAAGCATGGCACCCAGCTACACGCAGGAGGAATTTGACAGAGTGCTGAGATCACGGCTGATTTTCTTCAGACCCAACCCCTCGGAGAAATCTGTGCAGTTCGTGAGGAGGTTAACAGCAGAGTACCTGCAGTTCATGGCAGATGGTATCGTCCGCCCTCCCCAGCGGCTGAGTGCGTTCCGGAGAGCTGAAGGTGCCGTCCTTCCCCACCAGCGGCAGTGTGAGTTACAGAGGGCCGAAGGTGTCGTCCTTCCCCCCCAGCGGCCGTGTGAGTTACAGAGGGCCGAAGGTGTCGTCCTTCCCCCCCAGCGGCCGTGTGAGTTACAGAGGGCTGAAGGTGTCGTCCTTCCCCCCCAGCGGCAGTGTGAGTTACAGAGGGCCGAAGGTGTCGTCCTTCCTCCCCAGCGGCAGTGTGAAGTCCAGGGGGCCGAAGGTGTCGTCCTTCCTCACCAGCGGCCGTGTGAGTTACAGAGGGCCGAAGGTGTCGTCCTTCCCCCCCAGCGGCCGTGTGAGTTACAGAGGGCCGAAGGTGTCGTCCTTCCCCCCCAGCGGCCGTGTGAGTTACAGAGGGCCGAAGGTGTCGTCCTTCCCCCCCAGCGGCAGTGTGAGTTACAGAGGGCCGAAGGTGTCGTTCTTCCCCCCCAGCGGCAGTGTGAGTTACAGAGGGCCGAAGGTGTCGTCCTTCCTCCCCAGCGGCAGTTTGTACCCCCGGGAGCTGAAGGTGCTGTCCCTTCTCCCCAGCCGTAGTGTGTACCCCCGGGAGCTGAAGGTGTCGTCCTTCCTCCCCAGCGGCAGTGTGTACCCCAGGGAGCTGAAGGTGCTGTCCTTCCTCCCCAGCGGCAGTGTGTACCCCCGGGAGCTGAAGGTGCCGTCCTTTCTCCCCAGCGGCAGTGTGTACCCCCGGGAGCTGAAGGTGCCGTCCTTTCTCCCCAGCGGCAGTGTGTACCCCCGGGAGCTGAAGGTGCCGTCCCTTCTGCCCAGCAGCAGTCTACTGTTCAGGGAGAGGAGCTGGTTACCCCCTCTCCCCAGCAGAAGCATAACCCACCAAGGGGAGACACTAAGCCCCTCACCAGCGCAGATGGGACCGCAGTCTCTGCACCCAAGCTACAGGGAGTAAGGAGGGTCAGCCCTGCTCCCCAGCGGCAGAATATTTTACCAGGAGGGGAGAGTCTTGTCCCTCCTCCCCAGCAGCAGCCTAGCCCACCAAGGGGAGACAGTAAACCCCACAACAGTGCAGATGGGACCATAATCTCTGCACCTGCACCACTGGAGATATGGACAGTCTGTCCTGGTCCCCAACAACAGGACAAGGTATTGGAAGAGAAGGCGGTTTGTTTTCCCATAATACAAGAGAGGACGTCGCAGGGAGAGGAGCCTGTTACCCCTTCTCCCCAGCAACAGCTTTATCCAACCAGGAGAGAGGACACCCTGGTTACGTTTTTCCCAGACTATGGATTTCCCACTGGATACATGTGGCAGGAGAACACCAGGACAGCTACACCGGGTAAGAAAGGCCGACCGACTATCAGAGCCCCAGACTGATTGGAGGTCTGGAGTCTGGATAGTCTCTTTGGTAAAGGGGATAAATGTAGCGGACTGGACCCTGTACCAGAGTCTGCCCCAGTTTCCTGGAGGGGACTGCTTGCTCGCCTCCTGCCCTGCGACTATGGCCCCATGTATGCTTGTCCTGTTTGAGCGGTGATACCCCAGATAGCTCTGCTATGGAGCCCATTCGTATAATGAAAGACTATGGGAAAGACTTTAGCTCCATGGCAATGGAACTGGATGTGTGTGGTCTGAGCGCCATTCAATAATGTGCGCTCAGACCTAAGCCATCTGGGGATATGTTAAATGTCTGTGTGTACTGTAAAGGGTGGGACATTGAATATTGAATAGTGATGTCTGTCCTATTGTCCCCACGTGTGTATTGGCGATTTCTCTTTGTCCTGAGAGATAATTGAATGACTCCTCGGTTGTCTCCAGGACAGAAGACATTGTGTATTCTCCTGCCTGTGATGATTACAGTAACCCGTGTAAGGTAATTGTATCACAGGCAGAGGGGAGGGATATGCTGGGGGTGTCTGTATTGTCCCATTGTGTGTGATTGGCTGCTGTATCCCCTGTGTCTCAGTCTTCCTTCTGGTCCCCTAGGGAGTGTCCACCAGGTGGGAGACCTGCATAAATACCCGGCAGGTAGCCCTCAATAAAGTTAGAGTTCCTGTTTAACCCTCAAAGTGAAGTGTCGTCTCATTATTGGGGGAGGATTTATTGCATGCTGTTCCAGTTGACTGCTAGGAGTGCAAACCTATTCGTATGGTTCCTATTCAACTGTCTACAGCATTCAGAGGCTTGAGAGGATTCGTATGCTTCTCAGGTTCGGTGATTGAGGTGTCTGCTAGAGTGCTTGGAGTCCTCAGGAAACTCTAGGAGCATCCTTTAACGGAGGTACCCAGTCGGGGTGCCCGTCGATCCGTTACATTGTCAATACAATCATAATTCAGTGGTGGTGGCATCCTAGTGCTCCTAGGTCTGAGGTCTGTGTGAGGTCCCTGTCCAGGGACACGTCGTCCCTCTTCGACCAATTCAACTAAGGTCTGTAGTAGTGATGAGCGGCAGGGGCAGCATTCGAATTTGCGATATTTTGCGAATATTTGGGCGAATATTCGCCAT
Source organism: Bufotes viridis (assembly GCA_033119425.1). Lineage (NCBI taxonomy): Eukaryota > Metazoa > Chordata > Amphibia > Anura > Bufonidae > Bufotes > Bufotes viridis. The sequence goes on along the minus strand of CM065589.1, from coordinate 443,184,106 downwards.
ATATTCGAAAATTCGCAAATTCGTAATCTCCAGACATTATATTCTTGTTTGCGAAAATTCGCATAAAAATGCGCATAAATTAGCATAAAAATTTGCATGAACTGGCATTTAACTACTACAGGACCGCCGTACGCAGGATTGCGTCCTGCGGGCGGTCCTGCTCTTCTGTTCGGACGCACCGGGGCGCCATCTCGCGAGACGCGAGACTTCCTGTGAACGCGCGCGCGTGCGCGCGCGCGTTCACAGCGTCGCGCGTCTCGAGAGTTGGACTACAGCCTGCCAGCGATGATCAATCGCTGGCAGGCTGTAGATGCGATATAAATCGCATCAAACAGCTATATCAGACGCTGTTTTATGAACAGCGTCTGATATAGCTGCTACCTGGTCCTCTGGTGGTCCCATTTTCTGGGATCGACCACCAGAGGACCAGGTAAAACAGTAAAAGTTGCACCAAACACTACACTAACCCCCCCCACCCCCCCCTCACCTATTAACCCCTTGATCACCCCATCTAGACCCCCTGATCACCCCCCTGTCATTGATCACACCCCTTGTAAGGCTCCATTCTGACGTCCATATGTGTTTTGCGGATCCATGGATTCACGGATCCGTGGATTCACGGATCCGCAGATCCAATCCGCGATCCGATCCGCGGATCCTCAAAACACGGACACCGGCAATGTGCTTTCCGCATTTTGCAGATCCGCACATTGCCAGAACTATATAGAAAATGCTTTTTCTTGTCCGCAATTGCGGACAAGAATAGGACATGTTCTATATTTTTGCAGAACGGAAGTGCAGACCCGGAAGCGCGGATCCGTAATTCCGGATCCGAGGGGGACAAAGTCTGTCCCCATAGAAATGAATGGGTCCGCAATTCCGTTCCGCAAACAGAATTGCGGACGTGTGAATGGGGCATAAGGGTCCCTTATCAACGCCAGTTAGCTAGCTACTTGTTAGGTAGCTAGCGCCCAGCCCACCACAGTCACTGATTTTGGCAGAGATTTTTTCATCCACATTGCGAATGAAAAAATCTGTGCCGTTCATTTTTTTTTTTTTTTTCAGCGCACAGGCTGAACGGAAAAAAAAAATCTCATTACCCGTATGCTCAATATACGGAGAATCGCAGAAACTCCTAATGCTGGCCATACGTGTAATGATTGCGGAGACCCTCAGATGCCAGGACAGTATAAATACCCCACATGTGACCCCATTTTAGAAAGAAGACACCCCAAGGTATTCCGTGAGGGGTATGGTGAGTTCATGGAAAATTTAATTTTTGTCACAAGTTAGTGGAATATGAGACTTTAAAAAAAAAAAAAAAAAATTTCCGCTAACTTGTGCCAAATTTTTTTTCTGTGAACTCACCATACCCCTCACAGAATACCTTGGGGTGTCTTCTTTCCACAATGGGGTCACATGTGGGGTACTTATACTGCCCTGGCATTTTAGGGGTGCTAAAGCGTGAGAATCCAAATGCGTAAAAATGGCCTGTGAAATCCTAAAGGTACTCATTGGTTTTAGGGCCCTTTGCGCATCTTGGCTGCAAAAGTGCCACACATGCGGTATCGCCGTACTCAGGAGAAGTAGGGCAATGTGTTTTGGGGTGTATTTTACATATACCCATACTGTGTGTGAGAAATATCGCTGTAAACGACAACTTTTCACATTTTTTATTCAAAGTTGTCAATATACAGAGATATTTCTCTCACTCAGCATGGGTATATGTAAAATACACCCAAACACATCGTCCTACTTCTCCTGAGTACGGCGATGCCACATGTGTGACACTTTGCAGCCAAGATGCGCAAAGGCACAAATTCCAACGAGTACCTTTTAGGAGGGCATTTTTACGCATTTTTCTTCTCACGCTTTAGGGCCCTAAAATGCCAGGGCAGTATAAATACCCACATGTGACCCCATTTTGGAAAGAAGACACCCCAAGGTATTCGCTGAGGGGCATAATGAGTTCATGAAAAATTAAACTTTTGTCAAAAGTTAGCGGAAAGGAGACTTTGTGAGAAAAACTATAAAAATCAATTTCCACTAACTTGTGCCAAAAAAAAATATTCTATGAACTCGCCATGCCCCTCATGGAATACCTTGGGTGTCTTCTTTCAAAATGGGGTCACATGTGGGTATTTCTACTGCCCTGGCATTTTAGGGGCCCTAAAGCGTGAGAAGAAAAATGCGTAACAATGCCCTCCTAAAAGGTACTCATTGGAATTTGGGCCCCTTTGCGCATCTTGGCTGCAAAAAAGTGTCACACATGTGGTATTGCCGTACTCAGGAGAAGTAGGGCGATGTGTTTTGGGGTGTATTTTTACATATACCCATGCTGGGTGAGAGAAATATCTCTGTATATTGACAACTTTGAATAAAAAAATGTGAAAAGTTGTCGTTTACAACGATATTTCTCACACGCAGCATGGGTATATGTAAAAATACACACCAAAACACATTGCCCTACTTCTCCTGAGTACGGCGATACCACATGAGTGACACTTTTTTGCAGCCAAGATGCGCAAAGGGGCCCTAAAACCAATGAGTACCTTTAGGATTTCACAGGCCATTTTTATGCATTTGGATTCTCACACTTTAGGGGCCCCTAAAATGCCAGGTGAGTATAAATACCCCACATGTGACCCCATTTTGGAAAGAAGACACCCCAAGGTATTCCGTGAGGGGCATGGTGAGTCCACAGAATTTTTATTTTTTGTCACAAGTCAGCGGAAATTGTTTTTTTTTTTTTTGTTTTTACAAAGTCTCATATTCCACTAACTTGTGACAAAAATAAAATTTTACATGAACTCACCATACCCCTCACAGAATACCTTGAGGTGTCTTCTTTCCAAAATGGGGTCACATGTGGGGTATTTATACTGTCCTGGCATTTTAGGGGCCCCTAAAGGGTGAGAAGAAGTCTGGAATCCAAATGCGTAAAAATGCCCTGTGAAATCCTAAAGGTACTCATTGGTTTTAGGGCCCTTTGCGCCCAGGCTGCAAAAAGTGGCACACATGTGGTATCGCCGTACTCAGGAGAAGTAGGGCAATAAGTTTTGGGGTGTATTTTTATATATACCCATACTTTGTGTGAAAAATATCTCTGTAAACGACAACTTTTAAAATTTTTTATACAAAGTTGACAATTTACAGAGATATTTCTCTCACCCAACATGGGTATATGTAAAAATACACCCCAAAACACATTGCCCTACTTCTCCTGAGTACGGCGATACCACATAAGTGCCGCTTTTTGCAGCCTGGGTGCATAAGGGCCCAAATTCTAACGAGTACCTTTAGGTTTTACATGGCGGCTCACAATTTAGCCCCGCCCAAAATGCCAGAACAGTAAACACACCCCACAAATGACTCCATTTCGGAAAGTAGACACCCCAAGGTATTCACTGAGGGGCATAGTGAGTCCGTCTGAGATTTTTTTTTTTTTGCCAGAAGTTATCAGAAATTGAAACTTTTTTTTTTTTTTCTCAGAAAGTGTCATTTTCCGCTAACTTGTGAAAAAAAATGAAATGATACATGAACTCACCAAGCCCCTCCGCGAATACTTTGGGGTGTCTTCTTTCTAAAATGGTGTGATTTGGGGGTATTTATACTATCCTGGCATTCTAGCACCTGAAGAAACATGACAGGTGCTCAGAAAGTCAGAGCTGCTTCAAAATGAGGAAATTCACTTTTTTTCACCATAGTTTGTAAACGCTATAACTTTTACCCAAACCAATAAATACACACTTATTGGATTTTTTTTTTATCAAAGACATGTAGAACAATAAATTTAGAGAAAAATTTATATAGAAATGTAGTTTTTTTTGAAAAATTTTACAACAGAAAGTGAAAAATGTCATTTTTTTGCAAAAATTTCGGTAATTTTTGATTAATAGCGAAAAAAGTAAAAATGTCAGCAGCAATGAAATACCACCAAATGAAAGCTCTATTAGTGAGAAGAAAAGGAGGTAAAATTCATTTGGGTGGTAAGTTGTATGACGGAGCAATAAACGGTGAAAGTAGTGTAGTGCAGAATTGTAAAAAGTGGCCTGGTCATTAAGGGTGTTTAAGCTAGGGGGGCTGAAGTGGCTAAAAGATACCTTTTAAATACCAGCTTATGTGAATTTTTATGCAAATTTATGCAAATTATTATGCTAATTTATGCGATTTTTTTATGAGAATTTTCGCAAACAATAAAATAATGACATTATTTTCTTGCTTGCGAAAATTTTAATATAAAAAATTCGCATAAAACGAATATTCGCAATTGCGAATATATTTTGCGATATTCGAAATATTCGCGAATTCTCGAAGTGCTGGTATTCGAGATTAAAATTCACAATTCGAAAATTCGTGATCAACACTAGTCTGTAGGTCTGTGTAATCTGACTTATTAAGTCCTAATTTTTCACATGTCTGTCTGTTCGTATGTTTAAAGAATTTGTGCCATTTGAGTTTACGGCTAAACAGATTCAAATCCTTTACCCATGTAAAAAGGCAAAAATTAGTGGTAGGTACAAAGGTTAGGCCCTTTTTCAAAACGCGGACCTCAACCTCATTCAACTCCCTTGAGGACAAATTGATGATGTGTAGACTGCGGTCTATACTTTCTCTGGTCTGCCCGGTCTGCCCCTGTCCCGACAAGGATAATCTCGACATTCGATTCAGCTAACATGGAGGTCCTAAGGGTTTTAAGACGCCATTGGCCCATCCTACAGATGGACCCTGATTTGGAGGACACTTTGCCCAATTACCCTACTGTTACATATAGACGGGGAAAAAGCCTTGGGGATAGACTGGTCCACAGCCATTACACCCCCCCCCCCCGGGCAACAAGACCTGGCTCGATCGTAAGCCCAGGGGCATGTTTAAATGTGGAGGTTGTAAGGCCTGTGGATTTGTACTCCCTACCAAGACTATCACCTGCTCTGTTACAAGACAAGTCTTTGAAATTAGGGATTTCCACCATTGTAAAAGTAAGGGAGTCATCTACGTTTTTCAGTGCCCATGCCCCCCTGTGTCATAGGCAAAACCACCAGGGAGGCACGGAGGAGGTTTCTTGAGCACATCGGACATTGGAGCAAGACAAAACGTTGGTTATAAAACCCTCAGATAAGGGTGGTAACCTTGTGGTACTTGACCACGCGATTTACCAACGTATGTGTTAGGACTTACTAAAAGACAAGGAGGGCTATCGGGTCCTCACTGCCAACCCTACTGTTCAATTTACGGAGGAATTAAAGACTGTCTTGGATTTAGGACTATCAGACAAAGTTATCTCTCCAACAGAATATGATTTTCTCCTTCATAAAAACCTTTGCCTAGCTACCTTTTATGGCCTCCCTAAAGTGCACAAAGGGACCACCCCATTAAGAGGCCGTCCAATTGTCTCGGGGGTGGGGTCCCTTACACAAAACTGTGGTGTGTACGTCGCCTGGGTGTTGAGGGAGTTCGTTGTGTCCCTCCCGGCATATACCAGGGACCCGATGGACTTCCTCAACAAGATTAATATCATCAACCTAGACCCAGATTGCCATCTAGCGAGTGTGGATGTTGAGTCTTTATATTGCTCAGTTCCTCATGAGAAGGGTCTTGAGGCAGTCGAATACTTCTTAAGGACCAGGGGTATACACTACAATGCTCACAACCGCTTCATCCTGTCCCTGTTGGAGTTCACTCTGACCCACAACTATTTTCTATTCAACACCCGCGTCTACCACCAGCTGAGGGGGACGGCGATGGGGAGGCCCTGCGCCCCGACCTATGCCAATCTCCTCCTCGGCTGGTGGGAGGACCAGTGTGTTTTTCCAGACCACACTACTTGGTGGACCGATAAAATTATCTTTTGGACACGTTACATCGACGATGTATTTGTGGTCTGGAAAGGTGGGCCAGAGGAATTCCGACAGTTTGTCAGTGATCTCAACGTTAACCATATAGGTTTGAAGTTTACTTTTGAGTTTGATCTCACTACCATAAACTTTCTGGATGTAAAGGTCACCAAGGACAATGACAGACTCACTGCCGGCATCCACAGAAAGAGCACTGCAACAAACTCACTCTTACACTGGGATAGTCATCATCTGCCCCCTTGAAACGTGGGATCCCGAGGGGGCAGTATCTTCGGGTTCGGAGAAACTGCTCCACAAGGGAAGGCTTTATTACTGAGGCCAAGGAACTCCAACATAGATTTACTGACAGGGGATATCCTCAACAGACTTTGAGAGATGCCTTTAAGAATGTCCTCCATAAAGACAGGGACCAGTTATTGACACCAAGAGTAAAGGAGACTGATAAAATTCAACCAACAAGGATAATCTAGACATTCGATTCAGCTAACATGGAGGTCCTAAGGCTTTTAAGACGCTATTGGCCCATCCTACAGATGGACACTGATTTGGAGGAAACTTTGCCCCGTTACCCTACTGTTACATTAAGATGGGGAAAAAGCCTTGGGATAGACTGGTCCACAGCCATTACACCATCCCCCCCCCGGGCAACAAGACCTGGCTCGATCGTAAGCCCAGGGGCATGTTTAAATGTGGAGGTTGTAAGGCCTGTGGATTTGTACTACCTACCAAGACTATCACCTGCTCTGTTACAAGACAAGTCTTCGAAATTAGGGATTTCCACCATTGTAAAAGTAAGGGAGTCATCTATGTTTGTCAGTGCCCATGACCCCTAGACTACATAGGCAAAACCACCAGGGAGGCACAGAGGAGGTTTCTTGAGCACGTCAACGATGTGCTCAAGAAAAAAGATACTCCAGGAGCATCGCATGTCAATGAAATACATGGAGGAGACCCAAGATCTTTAAAATTTTCCATTCTGGAAACAATTGCCCCCTCCCCCAGAGGAGGTAACTGGGACCAGAAAATTCTACAAAAGGAATGCCAGTGGATTCACAGATTTAAGTCCCAGGCTCCACAGGGACTAAATGAAAGGATGACATACACTTGTTTTATATAACTGACAGGATGTCTCTCTGGTTTTTCTTATTACCTCATTTGGCCCTTTAAGTATAGGAACCGGCCGGGTACGTGAAGTACCCTATGTAGTTTTTATTTTTATTTTTGGTGTTTTCTATCCATGGCACCTTATTTACTAGTCCCGAACTTATCTCACCACTAGGGACTACCACACTCTCCCTATGCCGTCACAAAACTATAATACCATGAGAGATAGGTTACTTCCCCAGCTTTTATAATTATTGATCAGTTCAATAATCCCGACACAGTATAGTACGCTTTATCAATTACACACTTTCTTGCGCTTTACTGTTGGTATTAGTTTCACTACCTCTTGATTAGGCGCAAATCTACCATTGTGCAGGATATATATCCTTTTCATGTGGACCGAATACAGGAAATGACATATGCGTTCCAAGGACAGGAAGTGATGATTATCTGTGTTCCAAAGACAGGAAGTGATGATGAATCTTGGACCAAATACAGGAAATGACATATGCGTTCCAAGGACATGAAGTGACGATTATCTGCGTTCCAAAGACAGGAAGTGACGATGAAGTTTCCTGTCACATGGGACGTTTGATACATGAACGCGGGTTATTTAAACTGGGGCTTGTTTATCACCAACACAGGAGGAGCGTGACTGCTAGGGACCGTGGGCAAGCGTGAGTAGGCTGTGACATCTTGTGGCTTTTTATTTATACGTATCACAGCTCCGGTTGACCTTTCACCACTGTTCCTATTTAGCAGCGCTATATTCTGCCTAAGCAATCACAGGGATCACTATCGGATCATTGTCAACCCGGACATGACAGTAAGATTTACCTCTTCAGTGTACCCTGTATCTGAGAATACCTTTAGCATTATCCCTGATTTGCTTCTATCTCTCCCTTTTGGGTGTTACCGGGATATACTATGGCTGACCTTTGAATTTGGCTCCTCCTGTCATCTTTCTTTATCTCTCACTAGTCGTTACATAGTGACGTGTGGAGATCTATATAATCACGACCGTGTATCTATTTGGTTGTATTATTTGTATAAAAGCCGTTGACTATACGGCCCTCCTTGCTTCTAGATGTTACCCGTGTAGTAACCTCCTGATGAACTCGCTATACTAGTAGGGGGAAACGCGTTGAGGTTTTTTTAGCTTCAGGCTTTGTGAACCACATCTGGCTCACATTGAGAGGCCTACTAACACGGAGGTTCTCTGCGAGGCCTGTGAGCGTATTAGGGCTCAGCATAGGGCCTCAAATTGTATATATGTTATCTCCTCAGATGAGGTGTCTGTTTAAACCACTGTATAACGAACCATTGTGATACATTAGGTAATCCTCACCTTGCCTAGCATCTCCCACTTCTGTGGGTGATTCTCCTATGTGTCTGACGGATCGGTAGGTCAGGGACTAACCAGGGCCCGTTAGTCCAGGTTCGAGGACGGGGAATCTCCACCATCAGGAGTTATCCCCGGGCATAGGGCTAACCTAGGGTCAATCTTAGGGACAGTATCATGTTAGTTCATCTACACTATCCTAAGTATCTTTCACTGGTGACCACCTTACCTATGATGTGTCAGTCTGTTAGTATCAACTGTGACTACATGTTATTCTCCTCTTGAGAGTGTTGACTTTTGAGGTACCTATTGGGGTGTTGCTTGTCCCCGTTTTATTAGCAATATTAAAAGTTAAATTTTATGGGAAATATTCACTGCTGGAAGTTCTGTTTGTATACACATTTCCCCACTACCTTGTCTATAGTTTTTTTTGCTGGAACTGTCTTACATAATAAAATCACCCAAAAATGACCCCATTCTAGAAACTGCACCGTCAAGGTATTCAAGACTGATTTTACAAACTTTGTTAACCCTTTAGGTGTTCCACAAGAGTTAATGGCAAATAGAAATAAAATAAAAGAATTTTGATTTTTTGACAAATTTTCCATTTTGATCCATTTTTTCCAGTAACAAAGAAAGGGTTAACAGCCAAACAAAACTCAATATTTTTTGCCCTTATTCTGTAGTTTCCACAAACACCCCATATGTGGACGTAAACTACTGTATGGCCAAACAACAGGGCATAGAAGGAAGGGAACGCCATATGGTTTTTGGAAGGCAGATTTTGCTGGACTGGTTTTTAGACACCATGTCCCATTTGAAGCCCCCCTGATACACGCCTACAGTAGAAACTCAAAAAAGTGACCCCATTTTGGAAACTACGGGATAAGGTGGCAGTTTTCTTGGTACTATTTTAGAGTATATATGAGTTTTTGTTGCTCTATATTACACTTTTTTTGAGGCAAGGTAACAAAAAATAGAAATTCTAAAATTTCATCTCCATTTGCCAATAACTCCTGTGGAACACCTAAAGGGTTAAAGACATTTGTAAAATCAGTTTTGAATACCTTGGGGTGTAGTTTCTTAGATGGAGTCACTTTTTTGGAGTTTTTACTCTAGGGGTGCATCGGGGGCTTCAAATAAGACATGGTGTCAAAAAAACAGTCAACAAACTCTGCCTTCCAAAAACCATATGGTGTTCCATTCTTTCTGCGCCCTGCCGTGTGGCCATACAGCAGTTTACGACCACATATTGGGTGTTTCTGCAAACTAAAGAATCAGGGCAATAAATATTGAGTTTTGTTTGGCTGTTATCTCTTGCTTTGTTACTGGAAAAATGGATTAAAATGGAAAATTTGCAAAAAAAGCTGTTTTTGGACAGTTTTTATTTTTTGTTATTTGCAGCGTTGATCTGTAGAGTAGGTAGTTAAGGACGCGACAATGACAAATATGACTACTTTTGGGGGGGTTTTGTTTCATTTTTACATAATAAAGCATTTTTGAAAAAAATGATTTTTTAGTGTCTCCACATTCTGAAAGCTATATTTTTTTTATTTTTTTTGGATGACTGTCTTATGTAGAGGCTCATTTTTTGCGGGATGAGATGTCAGTTTGATTGGCACTATCTTGGGGTGCATATGACATTTTGGTCGCTTGCTATTACACATTTTGTGATGTAAGGTGACAAAAATGGCTTTTGACGCCGTATTTATATAATTTTTTTTTGCTGTGTTCATCCGAGGGGTTGGGTCATGTGTTATATTTATAGAGCAAGTTGTTACGTACGCGACAATACTTAATATGTATACTTTTTATGTCTCCATAGTCTGAGAGCCATATTTTTTTATTTTTTTGGGTGATTGTGCTATGTAGGGGCTTATTTTTTACGAGATGAGATGCTGGTTTGATTGGTACTATTTTTGGAGGCATACACCTTTTTGATCACTTGGTATTACAGTTTCTGTGATGTAAAGTGACAAAAAATAGCTTTTTTACACCATTTTTTTTTTATGGCATTCACCTGAGGGGTTAGGTCATATGATATTTTTAAAGAGAAAGTGTTTTCGGATGCGGTGATACCTAATATGTGTAGTTTATTTTATTTTTTTAATTTTTATTCATTGATAAATGTTTTTTTTTATTTTTAAGTTTTTCACTTTTTTTTTTACATTTTTTTGACCCAGACCCACTTAGTTCTTGAAGATCCAGTGGGTCTGATGTCTGTATAATACAGTACAGTACACTATATAGGACCCCATGGATCACAGGACCCCCCTCGGCATTGTAACAAGGTACCTACTGAATGATTTTAGCAAGTACCTTGTTGTAGTGCACATGACGTATCGGTGTCCTTAAGTACCAGGACACCATGACGTACCGGTATGTCATGTGTCCTTAAGAGGTTAATAGTTTTTCCTTAAATTGGGCTCACCTGGCAATCTAATTAGCACAGGTGTCCGAGATTGTTTTCAGTGATCAAAAGAGCCCTGTGACACAATTCCATCCTTGAGTACCAGTGGCACGCACCCGATTTTAGGCATTCATGGCTCCAGCACCTCAGCTGAAGGAAGCTGTCTGTCCTTCCCATCATCTGCTGATCCTGATGCTCCTGCTCCTCCTGCTACTCCTCGTCAGTCATTACGTCAGCAATTAATCACAAAGCGATTGCCAAGAGACAACAGTATGCGTGTTGTAACTATGATCAGGGAAAATACATGTCCTTTACGGCCCACTGGATGAATGTGGTTCCTGCATAGCTGCTGCCACCTCACACCAACAACTTGGCTAGGTGACACCTATTCTGCTTCCACGTTCTAATGCCATTGGTCCTGCGACAATGTCCGCCTCTGCGTCCTCATCCTCTGCCATCTCCTCAGGCTCCACTGCAGGGACAATTCACAGTGCCCCTCCAGCATACCACATGTGTGGGGCACGGTAGTGTCACGCTGTTCTGCACCTCATTTGCCTGGGCAAATTGAGTTACACAGGGGAGGAACTGCTATGTTTCCTTCATCAAAAAAATCAAATCCTGGTTTTCTCCGCGACAACTCAAAATCGAAACCATGGTGACCGAGAATGGGAAGAACATGGTGTCCTCGCTGGGTCAAGGAGGGCTGAGCCTTGTGCCCTGCATGGCACACGTGTTCAATCTGGTTGTCAAGCGGTTCCTGAAGTCTTCCACCCATCTGCAAGACATCCTAAAAATGGCCAGGCAACTTTGCATGCCCTTTAGCCGCTTGTACACCACAAAGCACACACTACTTGAGCTGCAGCGGCAGAACGGCATCCTATAAAATAGACTGATATGCGACGTTTCCACCCATTGGAAATCCACCCTCCATATGTTCGACCAACTATACGAACAGAGAAGGGCCATAAACGATTTCTTGATGATCTAAGCGGACAGGAGTACTCCCCTGTGTAACTTCAATGTCAGCCAATGGCAGCTCATGTGTGACACCAGCCGTTTGCTCAGACCCTTTGAGGATGCCACGTTATTTGTCAGTCGCCAGGACTACGGGATGAACAACGTCATTCCACTGCTTCATGTCCCGCAACAGATGCTGGTAAATCTGTCTGGTCAGGGGACTGGGGACGTGGCGCCCTCTTCTGACGCCCACATAAGCCCTGTGGGGGCTGAACTGGAGGAGCCGGAGGAGGAGGACATTGGAGCATAAGCAATGTGTAGAAAAATGGGTGGTTTTTATACACAGGTGACAGGAGAGGAGGAGCAGAAGCAGCCAGAGATGCTACAGGGCGATGAGAAAGACGAGGCATAGGAGCCAGACACACTGTGGCAGTATGCAGTGGAGATGGAGGGAGGGAGTCCCTCCGAGTCTCTTGCACAAATGGGCCAATGCATGTACACTTGCTTGCGTAGTGACAGCTGATTTGTCACTATTCGGCAGAGGGATGACTTCTGGCTCTCCACCTTGTTGGACTCTCACTACCGGTCCAAAATGGGGGCCTTCTTTTGCACCCGCTGAGAAGGAGGACAAACTGAACTACTATAGAGACATCCTATGTAGCCAGTTGGTCGCTGCCTATCTGCGCCATTGTCCATCCTCTTGCAGGTTTGACCGGGGGTGGGGGGGTAGGAGCAGTTCCAGCTCAATCAGCAGCAAATTGAGTCTAGAGTTGCTGATGAGCAGCTTTCTTCACCCGCCTAGTGAAGAAACTACTCACCAGCAGCAGCAGCAGCTATATCTGGAGCAGGACCTGATGGTGGCATACTTGGACAGCACCCTGCCACCCCACATTGAACACTCGCTGGACTACTGGGCAGCCAAACTGGATTTGTGACAGCAAACAGTCCTGCCCGGCCAGTAGTGTGGCATCAGAGCGGGGGTTTAGTGCGGTGGAGTGCGGCCATAGTTACCCCAAGAAAAACTTGCCTGTCCACCCAAAATGTGGAGAGACTGACCTTTGTCAAGATGAATCAGGTGTGGATCAGCCAGGATTTCCACCCACCAATGCCTGATGCATCAGACTAGATCATCCATGGTGCCACACCAACACTCTGACAAAAGAGACCGGTTTATTCTGGCTACCTGCCTCAGCTACTATTCTGATTCTGCCACCCGCCAGATGCCACACATCTAATGCCAAGGGCTCATTCTTTCACCCACCATCTTCAGCTGATAATGGTATTGCCACCCACCTCTCCACTCTGTCAACAGGTCACTCTGTGGTCTCCTGATGCTGCTGCCACCTCACCACTCAGGCCTCCTACTGATGCTGCTGCTCACCTCCAAACTCTCTTATTGTGCCACTCTGTGACCTCCTCCTGATGCTGCTGCTGCCGCCACCTCCACATTCTATCATTGTGCCACTCATTGGCCTCCTGATGATGCTGCTGCCACCTCTACACTCGGTCATAGTGCCTCTCTGTGGCCTCCTGATGCTGCTGTCACCTAGACTCTGTCATTGTGCCACCCTGTGGCCTCCTCCTGATGCTGCTGCTGCCGCCACCTCCAATAACTGTCATTGTGCCACTCTGTGGCCTCCTGATGCTTCTGCCGCCACCTCCACACTGTCATTGTGCCACCCTGTGGCCTCCTCCTGATGCTGCTGCACCCAGCTCCACACTCTTTCATTGTGCCACTCTGTGGCCTCCTGATGATGCTGCTGCCACCTCCACACTCTGTCATTGTGCCTCTCTGTGGTCTCCTGATGTGGCTGCTGCCACCTCCACTCTGTCATTGTGCCACCCTGTGGCCTCTTCCTCCTGATGCTTCTGCCGCCACCTCCACACTGTCATTGTGCCACCCTGTGGCCTCCTCCTGATGCTGCTGCACCCAGCTCCACACTCTTTCATTCTGCCACTTTGTGGCCTCCTGATGCTGCTGCCACCTCCACACTCTGTCATTGTGCCTCTCTGTGGTCTCCTGATGTGGCTGCTGCCACCTCCACTCTGTCATTGTGCCACCCTGTGGCCTCTTCCTGATGTTGCTGCTGCCGCCACCTCCACACTGCCATTGTGCCACTCTGTGGCATCCTAAAGCTTCTGCCACCTCCACAGTGTCATTGTGCCAGTCTATGGCCTCCTCCTGATTCTGCTGCCACCGCATCCACCCTCTGTCATTGTGCCACTGTGTGGCCTCCTGATGCTTCTGCTGCCACCTCCACACTGTTATTCTGCAACTCTGTGGCCAACTTCTGATGCTGCCACCTCCACACTGTGTCAATGTGCCACTTTGTGGCCTCTTGATGATGCTGCTGCTATCTCAACACTCTGTCATTGTGCCACTGTTTGGCCTTCTCCGGATGCTGCTGCCACCTCCACACTCTGTCATTGTGCCATTCTGTGGCATCCTATGCCGCTGCTTCCACCTCCATACTGTCACTGTGTCATCCTGTGGCCTCCTCCTGATGATGCTGCTGCCACCTAAACACTCTCTCATTGTGCAACTCAGTGGTTTTCTGCCTCCACACTGTCATTGTGCTACTCTGTGGTCTCCTGATACTGCTGCCACCTCCACACTCTGTCATTGTGCCACTATGTGGCCTCCTCCTCATGCTGCTGCTGGCGCCACCTCCACACTCTGTCGATGTTGCACTCTGTGGCCTCCTGATGCTGCTTCCACCTCCACACTGTCATTGTGCCACCCTGTGGCCACCTCCTGATGATGCTACTGCTGCCACCTCCACACTCTATCGTCGTGCCACTCTGTGGTCTCCTAATGCTCCTGCTGCTACCTCCACACTGTCATTTTGCCACTCTGTGGCCTCCTCCTGATGCTGCTGGTGCCGCCACCTCCACACTATGTCATTGTGATGCTCTGTGGCCTCCTGATGCTGCTGCCACAACCACTAAGTCATTGTGCCACCCTGTGACCTCCTCATGATGCTGCTTCCACCTCACCACTGTGTCAGAGGGCCACTCTGTGTAGCCACTTCATGACTGGGCCACTATTTTGCTTTTCGGCCTGGTTGACATCATCATTTATTTGACAGATCAGATGGAAGGAAAAATGAGATGCACAACGGATCCTGCCTATTTAGCAGCTGTAAGGCCCGGATGACATGGTCCCTATTTTGCATCACAATTGGCTTATGATTTGGTAGCCAAAAGCAGGAGTGGGTACAAAACACAGAAGACATGCAAATATTCCATTCACTTGTCATCTCTGTTTTGGATCTACTTCTGTTTTCTTTGGCTTTAGCAATATTCATGGATTACTAACCAAATGCTGACCTAGTGAAGGCGGATGCTTCACAGAACCGTTTTTTGGGGGTTATCAGAGCAAGGGCAAAATAATCAGTGACGTCAACACAAACTTACTGCTGACACCCACTCCACTCTGCCGGGGGGGGGGTGGGAGGGGGCTCTACTTGTATAAGTGTTTAATAGAACAGGTTCTGTAGAAATCTATGTGGAATCAGTGGATTGGTGTAAAAGGAGTGGGCTCTTTCACGCTGTAGTAGGATCTTGGGCCTTTGCATGGTTCTTTATACCTGGCACTAACATTGACCTATAAGGCTATGTTCACACTTGAGTATTTTGGTCAGTTTTGGCCCCGTAACTACCCAAATGAGTTAAGTGTGCAGTGATTCTAAGAGCAACGCCTGTTATCTATGTGTCATACTGACTCATAGTATTGTTTCACTACCACAGCAGACTCCCTATGCGTGTTACTGCAAGGGACACTGTTCTACCCCACTATGCAGGCTCTCTGCAGCCAGGAAATAGCCATTTTTTAACGCGATTCACCATAAATAAATTTGTATCTAACCAAATTTTTTCAGAAAATTCGGCAAACCGCCCAAATTGAATTTTTAAGAAATTCGCTCATCTCTAGTCTTATTATTATGAAAATATTATTGGACAATTCTAGTGATGAGCGAGCATGCTTGGCCTAATATCTGTTCAGCTCGAGCATTGCTATGCTCGGCACATGGGGATACTCGCACGCGCAATGCTTAAGTCTCTGCCTCGCACCTTTCGCGGGTTTTATGCAGACAATAAAGGTGCAGGTAAGTAGAGCCCTCACTGTAATGCCAGTAGCCATGTTGGCTGCTGGCATTACAGTGATTGGCTGGCCAGAATGCGTCATCGGGTGCTATATAGCACCCGATGATGCATGTTCGGCTCAGACGTAGACAGGGAGAGCAGAGCGTAAGAAGGGAAAGACAGTGTAGGGAGTGATTTTCACAGTGTTTATTCAGAGAAAGCTTTTCCAAGACCCAAAAGTCCTTTTAAGGACTACTGTGTGTGTGTGTGTGTGTGTTAGAGCAGCAATCTTTTTACCTCCTGCAGTCTCAGGGACAGTGCTTTGGAAGGGACAGATAGTGCAGGTAGAGACATTTGCTGTTTTTACTACCAAAAGCTTTTCAACAACCCAAAAGTTCTTTTAAGGACAACTGTGTGTGTTTGACAGCAGCAAGATATTTTTATTTTTTACCTATTAGTGACATATACTGTACATTATCTGAAGACTGTATCTTTAATAATCTGGGCCACATATAGTGTCCATAATATATGGTGTTCTGTAACCAATACTGTAGAACATCTGAAAACAGTTTCTGTATTAAAAATTCCAATAATCTGGGCCGCATCTAGTGTCCATAATCTGTGGTGTTCTGTAGCCAATAGTGTAGAACATCTGCAAACAGTGTCTGTATTACAATTCCAAATAATCTGGGCCTAATATAGTGTCCATAATCTGTGGTGTTCTGTAACCAATACTGTAGAATATCTGCAAACAGTTTCTGTATTACAAATTCCAATAATCTGGAAAACATCTAGTGTCCATAATCTGTGGTGTTCTTTCACCATTACTGTAGTACATCTGCAAACAGTTTCTGTATTACACATTTCAATAATCTGTGCAATATCTAGTGTCCATAATCTGTGGTGTTCTGTAACCAATACTGTAGACCATCTGCAAACAGTTTCTGTATTACAATTCCAATAATCTGGGCCTAATATAGTGTCCATAATCTGTAGTTTTCTGAAGTCAATAGTGTAGAACATCTGCAAACAGTGTCTGTATTACAATTCCAATAATCTGGGCCTAATATAGTGTCCATAATCTGTGGTGTTCTGTAACCAATACTGTAGATAAATCTGCAAACAGTATCTGTATTACAAATTCCAATAATATGGGCCACATCTAGTGTCCATAATCTGTGGTGTTCTTTCACCATTACTGTAAAACATCTTCAAACTGTTTCTATATTACAAATTCTTATAATGTGGGCCACACCCAGTATCCATAATCCGTGGTGTTCTGTAACCAATACATTAGAACATCTGCAAACAGTTTCTGTATTACAAATTCCAATAATCTGGGCCACATCTAGTGTCCATAATTGGCTTATGATTTGGTAGCCAAAAGCAGGAGTGGGTACAAAACACAGAAGACATGCAAATATTCCATTCACTTGTCATCTCTGTTTTGGATCTACTTCTGTTTTCTTTGGCTTTAGCAATATTCATGGATTACTAACCAAATGCTGACCTAGTGAAGGCGGATGCTTCACAGAACCGTTTTTTGGGGGTTATCAGAGCAAGGGCAAAATAATCAGTGACGTCAACACTAACTTACTGCTGACACCCACTCCACTCTGCCGGGGGGGAGGGGGGGGGGGCTCTACTTGTATAAGTGTTTAATAGAACAGGTTCTGTAGAAATCTATGTGGAATCAGTGGATTGGTGTAAAAGGAGTGCGCTCTTTCATGCTGTAGTAGGATCTTGGGCCTTTGCATGGTTCTTTATACCTGGCACTAACATTGACCTATAAGGCTATGTTCACACTTGAGTATTTTGGTCAGTTTTGGCCCCGTAACTACCCAAATGAGTTAAGTGTGCAGTGATTCTAAGAGCAACGCCTGTTATCTATGTGTCATACTGACTCATAGTATTGTTTCACTACCACAGCAGACTCCCTATGCGTGTTACTGCAAGGGACACTGTTCTACCCCCACTATGCAGGCTCTCTGCAGCCAGGAAATAGCCATTTTTTAACGCGATTCACCATAAATAAATTTGTATCTAACCAAATTTTTTCAGAAAATTCGGCAAACCGCCCAAATTGAATTTTTAAGAAATTCGCTCATCTCTAGTCTTATTATTATGAAAATATTATTGGACAATTCTAGTGATGAGCGAGCATGCTTGGCCTAATATCTGTTCGGCTCGAGCATTGCTATGCTCGGCACATGGGGATACTCGCACGCGCAATGCTTAAGTCTCTGCCTCGCACCTTTCGCGGGTTTTATGCAGACAATAAAGGTGCAGGTAAGTAGAGCCCTCACTGTAATGCCAGTAGCCATGTTGGCTTCTGGCATTTCAGTGATTGGCTGGCCAGAACGCGTCATCGGGTGCTATATAGCACCCGATGATGCATGTTCGGCTCAGACGTAGACAGGGAGAGCAGAGCGTAAGAAGGGAAAGACAGTGTAGGGAGTGATTTTCACAGTGTTTATTCAGAGAAAGCTTTTGCAAGACCCAAAAGTCCTTTTAAGGACTACTGTGTGTGTGTGTGTGTGTGTTAGAGCAGCAATCTTTTTACCTCCTGCAGTCTCAGGGACAGTGCTTTGGAAGGGACAGATTTGAGACATTTGCTGTTTTTACTACCAAAAGCTTTTCAACAACCCAAAAGTCCTTTTAAGGACAACTGTGTGTGTTTGACAGCAGCAAGATATTTTTATTTTTTACCTATTAGTGACATATACTGTACATCATCTGAATACTGTATCTTTAATAATCTGGGCCACATATAGTGTCCATAATATGTGGTGTTCTGTAACCAATACTGTAGAACATCTGGAAACAGTTTCTGTATTAAAAATTCCAATAATCTGGGCCGCATCTAGTGTCCATAATCTGTGGTGTTCTGTAGCCAATAGTGTAGAACATCTGCAAACAGTGTCTGTATTACAATTCCAAATAATCTGGGCCTAATATAGTGTCCATAATCTGTGGTGTTCTGTAACCAATACTGTAGAATATCTGCAAACAGTTTCTGTATTACAAATTCCAATAATCTGGAAAACATCTAGTGTCCATAATCTGTGGTGTTCTTTCACCATTACTGTAGTACATCTGCAAACAGTTTCTGTATTACACATTTCAATAATCTGTGCAATATCTAGTGTCCATAATCTGTGGTGTTCTGTAACCAATACTGTAGACCATCTGCAAACAGTTTCTGTATTACAATTCCAATAATCTGGGCCTAATATAGTGTCCATAATCTGTAGTTTTCTGAAGTCAATAGTGTAGAACATCTGCAAACAGTGTCTGTATTACAATTCCAATAATCTGGGCCTAATATAGTGTCCATAATCTGTGGTGTTCTGTAACCAATACTGTAGATAAATCTGCAAACAGTATCTGTATTACAAATTCCAATAATATGGGCCACATCTAGTGTCCATAATCTGTGGTGTTCTGTAACTAATAATGTAAAACATCTGCAAACAGTTTCTGTATTACAAATTCCATTAATCTGGGCCACATCTAGTGTCCATAAACTGTGGTGTTCTTTAACCATTACTGTAGAACATCTGCAAAAAGTTTCTGTATTACAAACTCCAATAATGTGGGCCACATCTAGTGTCCATAATCTGTGGTGTTCTGTAACCAATACTGTAGAACATCTGCAAACAGTTTCTGTATTACAAATTCCAATAATGTGGGCCACATCTAGTGTCCATAATCTGTGGTGTTCTATAACCAATACTATAGGACACATGCAAACAGTTTCTGTATTACAAAATCCAATAATCTTGGCCACATCTAGTATCCATAATCTGTGGTGTTCTATAACCAATACTGTAGAAAATCTGTAAACAGTTTCTATATTACAAATTCCAATAATCTTGGCCATATCCAGTGTCCATAATCTGTGGTGTTCTGTAACCTATATTGTAAAACATCTGTAAACAGTTTCTGTATTACAAATTCCAATAATCTGGGCAACATCCAGTGTCCATAATCTGTGGTGTTCTGTAACCAATACTGTAAAACATCTGCAAACAGTTTCTGTATTACAAATTCCAATAATCTGGGCCACATCTAGTGTCCATAATCTGTGGTGTTCTTTAACCAATACTGTAAATCATCTTCAAACAGTTTCTATATTACAAATTCCAATAATCTGGGCCACATCCTGTGTCCATAATCCGTGGTGTTCTGTAACCAACACTTTAGAACATCTGCAAACAGTTTCTGTATTACAAAATCCAATAATCTGGGTCACATCTAGTGTCCATAATCTGTGGTGTTCTGTAACCAGTACTGTAGGACATCTGCAAACAGTTTCTGTATTACAAAATCCAATAATCTGGGCCACATCTAATATCTATAATCTGTGGTGTTCTATAACCAATACTGTCGAACATCTGCAAACAGTTTCTATATTACAAATTCCAATAATCTGGGCCGCACCCAGTGTCCATAATCTGTGGTGTTCTGTAACCAATACTGTAGGACACCTGCAAACAGTTTCTGCATTACAAAATCCAATAATCTGGGCCACATCTAGTGTCCATAATCTGTGGTGTTCTATAACCAATACTGTCGAACATCTGCAAAAAGTTTCTATATTACAAATTCCAATAATCTGGGCCACATCTAGTGTCCTTAATCTGTGTTGTTCTATAACCAGCACTGTAGAACATCTGCAAAAAGTTTCTGAATTACAAATTCCAATAATGTGGGCCACATCTAGTGTCCATAATCTGTGGTGTTCTATAACCAGTACTGTAGAACATCTGCAAACAGTTTCTGTATTACAAATTCCAATAATCTGGGCTATATCTAGTCGCCTTAATCTGTGTTGTTCTTTAACCAACACTGTAGAACATCTGCAAAAAGTTTCTGAATTACAAATTCCAATAATGTGGGCCACACCTAGTGTCCATAATCTGTGGTGTTCTTTAACCAATACTTTAGAACATCTGCAAACAGTTTCTGTATCACAAATTCCAATAATCTGGGCCACATCTAGTCGCCTTAATCTGTGTTGTTCTTTAACCAATACTTTAAAACATCTTCAAACAGTGTCTGTATCACAAATTCCAATAATCTGGGCCACATCTAGTGTCCATAATCTGTGGGTTTATTTAACCATTAAAGTGGAACATCTGCAAACAGTTTCTGTATTACAAATTCCAATAATGTGGGCCACATCTAGTGTCCATAATCTGCGGTGTTCTGTAACCAATACTGTAGGACACATGCAAACAGTTTCTGTATTACAAAATCCAATAATCTGGGCCACATCTAGTGTCCATAATCTGTGGTGTTCTATAACCAATACTGTAGAAAATCTGCAAACAGTTTCTGTATTACAAATTCCAATAATCTGGGCCACATCCAGTGTCCATAATCTGTGGTCTTCTGTAACCAATACTGTAAAACATCTGCAAACAGTTTCTGTATTGCAAATTCCAATAATCTGGGCCACATCTAGTGTCCATAATCTGTGGTGTTCTTTAACCAATACTGTAAAACATTTTCAAACAGTTTCTATATTACAAATTACAATAATCTGGGCCACATCCTGTGTCCATAACCCGTGGTGTTCTGTATCCAATACTTTAGAACATCTGCAAACAGTTTCTGTATTACAAATTCTAATAATCTGGGTCACATCCAGTGTCCATAATCTGTGGTGTCCTGTAACCAATATTGTAAAACATCTGTAAACAGTTTCTCTATTACAAATTCCAATAATCTGGGCCACATCCAGTGTCCATAATCTGTGGTCTTCTGTAACCAATACTGTAAAACATTTGCAAACAGTTTCTGTATTGCAAATTCCAATAATCTGGGCCACATCTAGTGTCCATAATCTGTGGTGTTCTTTAACCAATACTGTAAAACATCTTCAAACAGTTTCTATATTACAAATTACACTAATCTGGGCCACATCTTGTGTCCATAATCCGTGGCGTTCTGTAACCAATACTTTAGAACATCTGCAAACAGTTTCTGTATTACAAATTTCAATAACCTGGGTCACATCTAGTCTCCATATTCTGTGGTGTTCTGTAACCAGTACTGTAGGACATCTGCAAACAGTTTCTGTATTAAAAAATACAATAATCTGGGCCACATCTAGTATCCATAATCTGTGGTGTTCTATAACCAATACTGTCGAACATCTGCAAACAGTTTCTATATTACAAATTCCAATAATCTGGGCCGCACCCAGTGTCCATAATCTGTGGTGTTCTGTAACCAATACTGTAAAATATCTGCAAACAGTTTCTGTATTACAAATTCCAATAATCTGGGCCACATCTAGTGTCCATAATCTGTGGTGTTCTATAGCCATTGCTGTAGAAGATCTGCAAAAAGTTTCTGTATTACAAATTCCAATAATGTGGGCCAGACCCAGTGTCCATAATCCGTGGTGTTCTGTAACCAATACTTTAGAACATCTGCAAACATTTTCTGTATTACAAATTCCAATAATCTGGGCCACACCCAGTGTCCATAATCCGTGGTGTTCTTTAACCATTAAAGTGCAACATCTGCAAACAGTTTCTGTATTACAAATTCCAATAATCTGGGCTATATCTAGTCGCCTTAATCTGTGTTGTTCTTTAACCAATACTGTAAAACATTTTCAAACAGTTTCTATATTACAAATTCCAATAATCTGGGCCACACCCAGTGTCCATAATCCGTGGGGTTCTTTAACCAATACTTTAGAACATCTGCAAACAGTTTCTGTATTACAAATTCCAATAATCTGGGCCACATCTAGTGTCCATAATCTGTGGGTTTCTTTAACCATTAAAGTGGAACATCTGCAAACAGTTTCTGTATTACAAATTCCAATAATCTGGGCCACATCTAGTGTCCATAATCTGTGGTGTTCTTTAACCATTAAAGTGGAACATCTGCAAACAGTTTCTATATTACAAAATCCAATAATCTTGGCCACATCTAGTATCCATAATCTGTGGTGTTCTATAACCAATACTGTAGAAAATCTGCAAACAGTTTCTATATTACAAATTCCAATAATCTGGGCCACATCCAGTGTCCATAATCTGTGGTCTTCTGTAACCAATACTGTAAAACATCTGCAAACAGTTTCTGTATTACAAATTCCATTAATCTGGGCCACATCTAGTGTCCATAATCTGTGGTGTTCTTTAACCAATACTGTAAAACACCTTCAAACAGTTTCTATATTACAAATTACAATAATCTGGGCCACATCCTGTGTCCATAACCCGTGGTGTTCTGTAACCAATACTTTAGAACATCTGCAAACAGTTTCTGTATTACAAATTCCAATAATCTGGGTCACATCCAGTGTCCATAATCTGTGGTGTCCTGTAACCAATATTGTAAAACATCTGTAAACAGTTTCTGTATTACAAATTCCAATAATCTGGGCCACATCCAGTGTCCATAATCTGTGGTCTTCTGTAACCAATACTGTAAAACATTTGCAAACAGTTTCTGTATTGCAAATTCCAATAATCTGGGCCACATCTAGTGTCCATAATCTGTGGTGTTCTTTAACCAATACTGTAAAACATCTTCAAACAGTTTCTATATTACAAATTACACTAATCTGGGCCACATCTTGTGTCCATAATCCGTGGCGTTCTGTAACCAATACTTTAGAACATCTGCAAACAGTTTCTGTATTACAAATTTCAATAATCTGGGTCACATCTAGTCTCCATATTCTGTGGTGTTCTGTAACCAGTACTGTAGGACATCTGCAAACAGTTTCTGTATTAAAAATACAATAATCTGGGCCACATCTAGTATCCATAATCTGTGGTGTTCTATAACCAATACTGTCGAACATCTGCAAACAGTTTCTATATTACAAATTCCAATAATCTGGGCCGCACCCAGTGTCCATAATCTGTGGTGTTCTGTAACCAATACTGTAAAATATCTGCAAACAGTTTCTGTATTACAAATTCCAATAATCTGGGCCACATCTAGTGTCCATAATCTGTGGTGTTCTATAGCCATTGCTGTAGAAGATCTGCAAAAAGTTTCTGTATTACAAATTCCAATAATCTGGGCCGCACCCAGTGTCCATAATCTGTGGTGTTCTGTAACCAATACTGTAGAACATCTGCAAACAGTTTCTGTATTACAAATTCCAATAATCTGGGCCACATCTAGTGTCCATAATCTGTGGTGTTCTTTAACCATTACTGTAGAACATCTGCAAACAGTTTCTGTATTACAAATTCCAATAATCTGGGCCACATCCAGTGTCCATAATCTGTGGTGTTCTTTAACCAATACTGTAAAACATCTGCAAACAGTTTCTGTATTACAAATTCCAATAATCTGGGCCACATCTAGTGTCCATAATCTGTGGTGTTCTTTAACCAATACTGTAGAACATCTGCAAACAGTTTCTGTATTACAAATTCCAATAATCTGGGCCACATCCAGTGTCCATAATCCGTGGTGTTCTTTAACCAATACTGTAGAACATCTGCAAACAGTTTCTGTATTACAAATTCCAATAATCTGGGCCACATCTAGTGTCCATAATCTGTGGTGTTCTTTAACCAATACTGTAGAACATCTGCAAACAGTTTCTGTATTACAAATTCCAATAATCTGGGCCACATCTAGTGTCCATAATCTGTGGTGTTCTGTAACCAATACTGTAGAACATCTGCAAACAGTTTCTGTATTACAAATTCCAATAATCTGGGCCACATCTAGTGTCCATAATCTGTGGTGTTCTGTAACCAATACTGTAGAACATCTGCAAACAGTTTCTGTATTACAAATTCCAATAATCTGGGCCACATCCAGTGTCCATAATCTGTGGTCTTCTGTAACCAATACTGTAAAACATCTGCAAACAGTTTCTGTATTGCAAATTCCAATAATCTGGGCCACATCTAGTGTCCATAATCTGTGGTGTTCTTTAACCAATACTGTAAAACATCTTCAAACAGTTTCTATATTACAAATTACAATAATCTGGGCCACATCCTGTGTCCATAACCCGTGGTGTTCTGTAACCAATACTTTAGAACATCTGCAAACAGTTTCTGTATTACAAATTCCAATAATCTGGGTCACATCCAGTGTCCATAATCTGTGGTGTTCTGTAACCAATACTGTAAAACATCTGCAAACAGTTTCTGTATTACAAATTCCAATAATCTGGGCCACATCTAGTGTCCATAATCTGTGGTGTTCTGTAACCAATACTGTAGAACATCTGCAAACAGTTTCTGTATTACAAATTCCAATAATCTGGGCCACATCTAGTGTCCATAATCTGTGGTGTTCTGTAACCAATACTGTAAAACATCTGCAAACAGTTTCTGTATTACAAATTCCAATAATCTGGGCCACATCTAGTGTCCATAATCTGTGGTGTTCTGTAACCAATACTGTAGAACATCTGCAAACAGTTTCTGTATTACAAATTCCAATAATCTGGGCCACATCTAGTGTCCATAATCTGTGGTGTTCTGTAACCAATACTGTAGAACATCTGCAAACAGTTTCTGTATTACAAATTCCAATAATCTGGGCCACATCTAGTGTCCATAATCTGTGGTGTTCTTTAACCAATACTGTAGAACATCTGCAAACAGTTTCTGTATTACAAATTCCAATAATCTGGGCCACATCTAGTGTCCATAATCTGTGGTGTTCTGTAACCAATACTGTAGAACATCTGCAAACAGTTTCTGTATTACAAATTCCAATAATCTGGGCCACATCTAGTGTCCATAATCTGTGGTGTTCTGTAACCAATACTGTAGAACATCTGCAAACAGTTTCTGTATTACAAATTCCAATAATCTGGTCCACATCTAGTATCCATAATCTGTGGTGTTCTATAACCAATACTGTCGAACATCTGCAAACAGTTTCTATATTACAAATTCCAATAATCTGGGCCGCACCCAGTGTCCATAATCTGTGGTGTTCTGTAACCAATACTGTAAAACATCTGCAAACAGTTTCTGTATTACAAATTCCAATAATCTGGGCCACATCTAGTGTACATAATCTGTGGTGTTCTATAGCCATTACTGTAGAACATCTGCAAACAGTTTCTGTATTACAAATTCCAATAATCTGGGCCACATCTAGTGTACATAATCTGTGGTGTTCTGTAACCAATACTTTAGAACATCTGCAAACATTTTCTGTATTACAAATTCCAATAATCTGGGCCACACCCAGTGTCCATAATCCGTGGTGTTCTTTAACCATTAAAGTGCAACATCTGCAAACAGTTTCTGTATTACAAATTCCAATAATGTGGGCCACATCTGGTTTCCATAATCTGTGGTGTTCTGTAACCAATATTGTAGAAAATCTGCAAACAGTTTCTGTATTACAAAATCCAATAATCTTGGCCACATCTAGTATCCATAATCTGTGGTGCTCTATAACCAATACTGTAGAAAATCTGCAAACAGTTTCTATATTACAAATTGCAATAATCTGGGCCACATCCAGTGTCCATAATATGTGGTGTTCTGTAACCAATACTGTAAAACATCTGCAAACAGTTTCTGTATTACAATTCCAATAATCTGGGCCTAATATAGTGTCCATAATCTGTAGTTTTCTGTAGCCAATAGTGTAGAAAATCTGCAAACAGTATCTGTATTACAAATTCCAATAATCTGGGCCTAATATAGTGTCCATAATCTGTGGTGTTCTGTAACCAATACTGTAGATAAATCTGCAAACAGTATCTGTATTACAAATTCCAATAATCTGGGCCTCATCCAGTGTCCATAATCTGTGGTGCTCTGTAACCAATACTGTAAAACATCTGCAAAAAGTTTCTGTATTACAAATTCCAATAATCTGGGCCACATCTAGTGTCCATAATCTGTGGTGTTCTTTAACCAATACTGTAAAACATCTTTAAACAGTTTCTATATTACAAATTCCAATAATCTGGGCCACATCATGTGTCCATAATCCATGGTGTTCTGTAACCAATATTTTAGAACATCTGCAAACAGTTTCTGTATTACAAATTCCAATAATCTGGGTCACATCTAGTGTCCATAATCTGTGGTGTTCTGTAACCTGTACTGTAGGACATCTGCAAACAGTTTCTGTATTACAAAATCCAATAATCTGGGCCACATCTAGTATCCATAATCTGTGCTGTTCTATAACCAATACTGTCGAACATCTGCAAACAGTTTCTATATTACAAATTCCAATAATCTGGGCCGCACCCAGTGTCCATAATCTGTGGTGTTCTGTAACCAATACTGTAAAACATCTGCAAACAATTTCTGTATTTCAAATTCCAATAATCTGGGCCACATCTAGTGTCCATAATCTGTGGTGTTCTTTAACCAATACTGTAAAACATCTGCAAAAAGTTTCTGTATTACAAATTCCAATAATGTGGGCCAGACCCAGTTTCCATAATCCGTGGTGTTCTGTAACCAATACTTTAGAACATCTGCAAACATTTTCTGTATTACAAATTCCAATAATCTGGGCCACATCTAGTGTCCATAATCTGTGGTGTTCTTTAACCATTACAGTGGAACATCTGCAAACAGTTTCTGTTTTACAAATTCAAATAATGTGGGCCACATCTAGTGTCCATAATCTGTTGTGTTCTATAACCAATACTGTAGAAAATCTGCAAAAAGTTTCTGTATTACAAATTCCAATAATCTGGGCCAAATCTAGTATCCATAATCTGTGGTGTTCTATAACCAATACTGTAGAAAATCTGCAATCAGTTTCTATATTACAAATTGCAATAATCTGGGCCACATCCAGTGTCCATAACCTGTGGTGTTCTGTAACCAATACTGTAAAACATCTGCAAACAGTTTCTGTATTAAAAATTCCAATAATATGGGCCACATCTAGTGTCCATAATCTATGGTGTTCTTTAACCATTACTGTAGAAAATCTGCAAAAAGTTTCTGTATTACAAATTCCAATAATGTGGGCCACATCTAGTGTCCATAATCTGTGGTGTTCTGTAACCAATACTGTAGAACATGTGCAAACAGTTTCTGTATTACAAATTCCAATAATCTGGGCCACATCTAGTGTCCTTTATCTGTGTTGTTCTTTAACCAATACTGTAAAACATCTTCAAACAGTTTCTATATTACAAATTCCAATAATATGGGCCAAATCCAGTGTCCATAATCCGTGGTGTTCTGTAACCAATACTTTAGAACATCTGCAAACATTTTCTGTATTACAAATTCCAATAATTTGGGCCACATCCAGTGTCCATAATCTGAGGAGTTCTGTAACCAATACTGTAGGACACCTGCAAACAGTTTTTGTATTACAAATTCCAATAATGTGAGCCACATCTAGTGTCCATAATCTGTGGTGTTCTGTAACGAATACTGTAGGACACCTGCAAATAGATTCTGTATTACAAAATCCAATAATCTTGGCCACATCTAGTATCCATAATCTGTGGTGTTCTATAACCAATACTGTCGAACATCTGCAAACAGTTTCTATATTACAAATTCCAATAATCTGGGCCGCACCAAGTGTCCATAATTATTATTATTATTATTATTTATTTTTAGAGCGCCATTCATTCCATAGCGCTGTACATATCGTAAGCGGTGCACATACATAATACAGACAATTGCCTTAAGTATGAACGAGACAAGTTACAGACTGGTACAGAAGGATAGAGGGCCCTGCCCGTGAGGGCTTACAATCTACATGGTATGGGGGATGGAGACAGTAGGCGAGGGTGAAGCTGGTCATGGCGGTATAGAGGCAGCAGTGTCACTGGTCGTAGGCTTGTCTGAAGAGGTGGGTTTTCAGGTTGCTTTTGAAGGATTCCACTGTAGGTGAGAGTCTGATATGTTGGGGTAGCGAGTTCCAGAGTATGGGGGATGCATGGGAGAAATCCTGGAGGCGAGTGTGGGAAGAGGTGATAAGAGGAGAGGAGAGAAGGAGGTCCTGTGAGGATCGAAGATTGCGTGTGGGGATGTATTGGGAAAGTAGCTCAGAGATGTAGGGAGGGGACCGATTGTGGACGGCCTTGTATGTGTGGGTTAGTATTTTAAACTGAATTCGCTGGGCAATGGGGAGCCAGTGCAGGGACTGGCAGAGGGGAGATGCAGAGGAGTAACGGGGGGAGAGATGGATTAGTCGGGCAGCAGAGTTGAGGATAGATTGTAGGGGTGCGAGAGAGCTAGATGGAAGGCCAGTAGTTGCAGTAGTCTAGGCGGGAGATGATGAGGGAATGTACAAGCATTTTTGTCGATTCAAAGTTGAGGAAAGGGCGGATGCGGGACATGTTTTTGAGTTGGAAACGGCAGGTGGTGGAAAGGGCTTGGATGTGTGGTCGGAAGGAGAGGGCAGAATCCAAGGTCACTCCAAAGCAGCGGACTTGGTTGACCGGGGAGAGTGTGCAGTCATTGATTGTGATAGATAGGTCTGTTGGGAGGAGTGAGCAAGATGGGGGAAAGATGATGAATTCTGTTTTATCCATATTAAGTTTTAGAAAGCGAGAGGAGAAGAAGGAGGATATGCGAGATAGGCATTGTGGGATTCTGGATAGTACGGTGGTGATGTCTGGACCAGAGAGGTAGATTTGTGTGTCGTCAGCATAAAAGTGATACTGGAAACCATGGGACTCTATAAGCTGTCCCAGGCCGAAGGTGTAGATAGAGAAGAGCAGGGGTCCTAGGACGGAGCCTTGCGGGACACCAACCGAGAGGGAGTGAGGCGAGGAGGTTGCGTGAGAGTGGGAGACGCTAAATGTCCGGTCTGTGAGGTATGATGTGATCCAAGAGAGGGCTAGGTCAGTGATGCCAAGAGATGAGAGAGTTTGTAACAGAAGGGAGTGGTCGACAGTGTCAAAGGCAGAGGACAAGTCAAGGAGAAGGAGGACAGAGTAATGTTTTTGGTTTTGGCAAGTAGTAGGTCATTGGTGACTTTGGTGAGGGCAGTCTCGGTTGAGTGATGGGGTCGGAAGCCAGATTGTAGCCGGTCAAAGAGGGAGCAGGAGGAGAGGTGAGAGGACAGTTCAGAATGGACATGTTGCTCAAGTAGCTTTGAGGCATATGGAAGTAGTGATATGGGGCGATAACTGGACAAAGAAGATGGGTCAAGTGATGGCTTTTGAGGATGGGTGTAATTGTAGCATGTTTAAAAGCAGAGGGGAAGAGACCAGAGGTTAGTGATAGGTTGAAGAGATGAGTTAGGGCTGGGATAAACACTGTGGTGAGGTTAGGGATGAGGTGGGATGGGATTGGGTCAAGAGCACAGGTGGTGAGATGGGATTTGGAGAGTAGAGTGGAGAGTTTTTCTTCTGTAATGGCGGAGAAGCTGGTTTTGGGAGAAGAGGACGGAGCAGCTGTGTGGAGGGTCTGTGGAGACTGTGTGTTGAAGCTTTCTCTGATGTTGACTATCTTTTGTTTGAAGAATGTGGCGAAATCCTCAGCTGAGATGAGAGGAGAGGGTGGGGGCGCTGGTGGACGGAGAAGAGAATTAAAGGTGTTAAAAAGTTGTTTTGGGTTGTGGGATAGGGAAGATATGAGAGATGAGAAGTAGGCCTGTTTTGCATCAGCAAGTGAGGATTTGAAAATGAGGAGGGATTGCTTGTATGCGGTGAATTCATCTTTAGAATGGGATTTCTTCCATCGCCGCTCTGCAGCCCTGGACGCTTGTCTGAGATTTTTGGTCAGGTCGGTATGCCAGGGTTGTCTGTTGATTTTTCTGGTTTTGTTGTGTGTAAGTGGGGCAATAGTGTTCTGTGGTGTTCTGTAACCAATACTGTAAAACATCTGCAAACAGTTTCTGTATTACAAATTCCAATAATCTGGGCCACATCTAGTGTCCATAATCTGTGGTGTTCTTTAACCATTAAAGTGTAACATCTGCAAACAGTTTCTGTATTACAAATTCCAATAATGTGGGCCGCACCCAGTGTCCATAATCTGTGGTGTTCTGTAACCAATACTGTTGGACACCTGCAAACAGTTTCTGTATTACAAAATCCAATAATCTTGGCCAAATCTAGTATCCATAATCTGTGGTGTTCTATAACCAATACTGTAGAAAATCTGCAAACAGTTTCTATATTACAAATTGCAATAATCTGGGCCACATCCAGTGTCCATAATCTGTGGTGTTCTTTAACCAATACTGTAAAACATCTGCAAACAGTTTCTGTATTAAAAATTCCAATAATATGGGCCACATCTAGTGTCCATAATCTATGGTGTTCTTTAACCATTACTGTAGAACATCTGCAAACAGTTTCTGTATTACAAATTCCAATAATGTGGGCCACATCTAGTGTCCATAATCTGTGGTGTTCTGTAACCAATACTGGAAAACAACTGCAAACAGTTTCTGTATTACAAATTCCAATAATATGGGCCACATCTATTGTCCTTTATCTGTGTTGTTGTTTAACCAATACTGTAAAACATCTTCAAACTGTTTCTATATTACAAATTCCAATAATATGGGCCACATCCAGTGTCCATAATCCGTGGTGTTCTGTAACCAATACTTTAGAACATCTGCAAACATTTTCTGTATTACAAATTCCAATAATTTGGGCCACATCCAGTGTCCATAATCCGTGGTGTTCTGTAACCAATACTTTAGAACATCTGCAAACAGTTTCTGTATTACAGATTCCAATAATGTGGGCCACATCTAGTGTCCATAATCTGTGGTGTTCTGTAACCAATACTGTAGGACACCTGCAAAAAGTTTCTGTATTACAAAATCCAATTATCTTGGCCACATCTAGTATCCATAATCTGTGGTGTTCTATAACCAATACTGTAGAAAATCTGCAAACAGTTTCTATATTACAAATTCCAATAATCTGGGCCACATCCAGTGTCCATATTCTGTGGTGTTCTGTAACCAATAATGTTAAACATCTGCAAACAGTTTCTGTATTACAAATTCCAATAATCTGGGCCACATCTAGTGTCCATAATCTGTGGTGTTCTTTAACCATTAAAGTGGAACATCTGCAAAAAGTTTCTGTATTACAAATTCCAATAATGTGGGCCACATCTAGTGTCCATAAACTGTGGTGTTCTCTAACCAATACTGTAGAACATCTGCAAACAGTTTCTGTATTACAAATTCCAATAATCTGGGCTATATCTAGTCGCCTTAATCTGTGTTGTTCTTTAACCAATACTGTAAAACATTTTCAAACAGTTTCTATATTACAAATTCCAATAATTTGGGCCACATCCAGTGTGCATAATCTGTGGTGTTCTGTAACCAATACTGTAGGACACCTGCAAACAGTTTCTGTATTACAAATTCCAATAATGTGGGCCACATCTAGTGTCCATAATCCGTGGTGTTCTGTAACCAATACTTTAGAACATCTGCAAACAGTTTCTGTATTACAAAATCCAATTATCTTGGCCACATCTAGTATCCATAATCTGTGGTGTTCTATAACCAATACTGTCGAACATCTGCAAACAGTTTCTATATTACAAATTCCAATAATATGGGCCACATCCAGAGTCCATAATCTGTGGTGTTCTGTAACCAATAATGTAAAACATCTGCAAACAGTTTCTGTATTACAAATTCCAATAATCTGGGCCACATCCAGTGTGCATAATCTGTGGTGTTCTGTAACCAATATTGTAGGACACCTGCAAACAGTTTCTGTATTACAAATTCCAATAATGTGGACCCCTTCTTGTGTCCATAATCTGTGGTGTTCTGTAACCAATACTGTAGGACACCTGCAGAAACCGTTTCTGCATTACAAAAATCCAATAATCTTGTACATCTAGTTATCCATAATATGTGGTGTTCTATAACCAATACTGTAAAACATCTTCAAACAGTTTCTATATTACAAATTCCAATAATCTGGGCATATCAGTGTCCA
The DNA here is from genome assembly GCA_033119425.1 of Bufotes viridis. Taxonomy (NCBI): domain Eukaryota; kingdom Metazoa; phylum Chordata; class Amphibia; order Anura; family Bufonidae; genus Bufotes; species Bufotes viridis. The sequence continues at coordinate 443,151,458 of CM065589.1, read as the reverse complement.
TAATCCGTATTTCTTGCTTATTGCTCAGACATCTGCAAACATCTAGTATCCATAATCTGTGTGTTCTATAACAATACTGTCGAACATCTGCAAACAGTTTCTATATTACAAATTCCAATAATATGGGCCACATCCAGAGTCCATAATCTGTGGTGTTCTGTAACCAATAATGTAAAACATCTGCAAACAGTTTCTGTATTACAAATTCCAATAATCTGGGCCACATCCAGTGTGCATAATCTGTGGTGTTCTGTAACCAATATTGTAGGACACCTGCAAACAGTTTCTGTATTACAAATTCCAATAATGTGGACCACATCTAGTGTCCATAATCTGTGGTGTTCTGTAACCAATAATGTAGGACACCTGCAAACAGTTTCTGTATTACAAAATCCAATAATCTTGGCCACATCTAGTATCCATAATATGTGGTGTTCTATAACCAATACTGTAGAAAATCTGCAAACAGTTTCTATATTACAAATTCCAATAATCTGGGCCATATCCAGTGTCCATAATCCGTGGTGTTCTGTAACCAATACTGTAAAACATCTGCAAACAATTTGTGTATTACAAATTCCAAAAATCTGGGCCACATCCAGTGTACATAATCTGTGGTGTTCTTTAACCATTACTGTAGAACATCCGCAAACAGTTTCTGTATTACAAATTCCAATAATCTGGACCACTTCTAGTGTCCATAATCTGTGGTGTTCTATAAACAGTACTGTAGAACATCTGCAAACAGTTTCTGTATTACAAATTCCAATAATCTGGGCCACATCTAGTGTCCTTAATCTGTGTTGTTCTATAACCAATACTGTAAAACATCTTCAAACAGTTTCTATATTACAAATTCCAATAATATGGGCCATATCCAGTGTCCATAATCCGTGGTGTTCTGTAACCAATACTTTAGAACATCTGCAAACAGTTTCTGTATTACAAATTCCAATAATCTGGGCCACATTTAGTGTCCATAATCTGTGGTGTTCTGCAACCAATACTGTAGGACATCTGCAAACAGTTTCTGTATTACAAATTCCAATAATCTGGGCCACATCTAGTGTCCATAATCTGTGGTGTTCTATAACCATTGCTGTAGAACATCTGCAAAAAGTTTCTGTAATACAAATTCCAATAATGTGGGCCACATCTAGTGTCCATAATCTGTGGTGTTCTGTAACCAATACTGTAGAACATCTGCAAACAGTTTCTGTATTACAAATTCCAATAATCTGGGACACATCTAGTGTCCATAATCTGTGGTGTTCTGTAACCAATACTGTAGAACATCTGCAAACTGTTTCAGTATTACAAATTCCAATAATCTGGGCCTAATATAGGGTCCATATTCTGTGGGTTTCTGTGACATATACTGTCCTGCATCCGGAAACTGTGTCTTTAGCGGACAGTAAAACAATCTCTGCCACATCTAGTGACAAAACCATTAATATGGAGATGGCGAGCACTAAGGGACGGGGTAGTGGATGTGATGCTGATGGTGCATGCAAAGGCCGTGGCCCTGGTCACAATGAAACTGTGCCTGCTGCCAGTGCACCAGAAAAAAAAAAACATCCACCGTACCCAGCTTCATGTCCAACTTAGCTGGGCAGCGCTTTACAACACTGTCCAAGTCGGACCAGTGCGAACAGTTGGTCAGTTGTATTGCTGAAGATAATGCTTCCAGTCGGTTAAGCACCACCCTCTCGTCCAGTCTCTGTAGCCAAGAGTCTGGTCAATCGAATCCTCACTCTGATCATCCTTCCTCCCACCATGGAGAGGCTTGTCAAACTAGTGATCCCACACTTGGATATTCCGAGGAGCTCTTTCCAGCGCCACTATTAGATTTGGCCCTCGCGCCCAGCACGCTTGAAGAGGTACCTGAGATATTGTGCCCTGATTCCCAACCTCTTGAGCCTTCACAGTCTCAAGAAGATGATGTTGGTGAATGGCAATCATTCGTTCACGAGGTGGATGATGATGAGACACAGTTGTCAATCACTGAGATTGTGGTTAGGTCAAGTCAGGAGGATGAGCAGAGTGAGGATGTGGAAGAGGAGGTGGTGCATATTTTTGTCAGTCTGTAAAAGTGATGTACAACTCATAGAATGTGTCGGCAGATAAGAACCATTTGGCCCATCTAGTCTGCCCAATATACTGAATACTATGAATAGCCCCAGGCCCTATCTTATATGAAGAATGGCCTTATGCCTATCCCATGCATGCTTAAACTCCTTCACTGTATTTGCAGCTACCACTTCTGCAGGAAGGCTATTCCATGCGTCCACTACTCTCTCAGTAAAGTAATTCTTCCTGATATTACTTTTAAACTTTTGCCCCTCTAATTTAAAACTATGTCCTCTTGTAGCAGTTTTTCTTCTTTTAAATATTCTCTCCTCTTTTACCGTGATGATTCCCTTTATGTATTTAAAAGTTGCTATCATATCCCCTCTGTCTCGGACAACATGTTTCCCAGCAGCGACCTGGGAGTCCAAGATGTATCCAGACATTGTCCCCATGCTGTGTCCGATCCATCATTTAGGAGGTGTTTCTGTCACTTTCTGACCTTTTCCAATGGACCAAGCACCCTCCCCTCTTCAGAACAGGGAGTGCCTGGTTGTCTCCCATTGACTTCCATTATACTCGGAAGCTCGGCCGAGCACAAGAATATAGCAATCTGTTCAGGCCGAACGCCTAAATACTTTTGTGCCTGCTCATCACTAGACAATTCTGTATTTAAAAAGCTCTAAAGTGTGGTGAGCTTTTTTTTATTATTATCCAGTGTGACCAATTGCCTTCAGAAGTCACCTAATAAGTATATAGACTCCACCTGTGAGTAGGTTTGTTAGTGAACATTAATGGTATTAACATCATGAATACCAAGGAACACACCAGACAATTCAGTGATAAAGTTGTGGAGAAGTAAAAAGCAGGGTTAGGTTATAAAAATATCCCAAGCACTGTTCAATCCATCATCAGAAAAAGGTATGGCACAGTTGTAAACCTACCAAGACATGGCCACTCACCTAAACTGACAGTCCAGGCAAGAAGAAGACCAATTAGAAAAGCAACTAAGAGGCCCATGGTCACTCTGGAGGAGCTGCAGAGATCCACAGCTCAGATGGGAGAATCTGTCCAATGGACGACTATTAGTTGTGTACTCCACAAATTTGCCCTTTATGGAAGTCATAAGAAGTCTAGTATGAAGGTGCTGGTCATATGAGACCAACGTTGAACTTTTTGGCCTAAATGCAAAATGTTATATGTGTGACGGAAAACTTAACACTGCACATAACCCTGAACACATCATCCCCACCATGAAACATGGTGGTGGTAGCATCATGCTGAGGGGATGCTTTTGTTCAGGAAGGATAAAGAAGCTGGTCAGAGTTGATGAGAAGATGGATGGAGCTAAATACAGGGCAATCCAGGAGCAAAACCATGTAGAGGCTGCAAAAGACTAGGAAGGAGGTTCACCTTCCAGCAGGACAACGACCCTAGACACACAGCCAACGCTACAATGGAATGGTTTTGATCAAAGCATATTCATGTGTTAGAATGGCCCAAAGTCCAGACCTAGATCGTATTGAGCATCTATGGCAAGACTTCAAAACTGCTGTTCATAGATGCTCTCTTTCCAATCTGAGTGAGCTAGGGCTATTTTACCAAAGAAGAAAGGGCCTCTAGAAGTGTAAAGCTGGTAGAGACATACTGTAGAGGGAAGTGGAAAATTTATGCATATATACAGTGCTGCCCATATATATTCATACCCCTGGCAAATTTTTACTTAAAGTTACTTTTATTAAATAGGTGTCTCCCAAAAGATAATAAGATGATGTACAAGAGGCATTATTGGGGGGGGGGGGGGGGGAAACATTTCTCAGCTTTTATTTACATTTGAGCAAAAAGTGTCCAGTCCAAAATTATTCATACCCTTCACAAACTGTTCTAAAGCATCTTAATTACGCTGATTAATTGGGAACAGCTCTTTTAATCAACTCAACAGGTGAAAAACAGCAGCTCTCTGCAGCTGGTTTGTGGACAGTCATGGCTAAGACAAAGGAGCTTAGTGAGGACCTACGGCTGCGCATTGTGGCTGCCCACAAGTCAGGAAAAGGCTACAAGGCCATTTCTAAATGTTTTCAAGTTCCAGTTGCTACAGTGCAAAGTATTATTAAAAAATTCAAGATGTTCCGCACTGTGGAAAATCTCAGAGAATGTGGTCGGAAGCCAAAAGTGACACCTGTGCTGGCCATGAGGATAGTTAGAGAGGTGAAAAATAATCCAAGGATCACCACCAAGGCCATCCTGGTGAATCTGGGCTCTACAATCCAACGGACACTGCACACTGCTGTGTTCCACGGATGCAGACCAAGGAGGATGCCACTTCTCCAGATAAGGCACGCTTGGCCTTTGCAAAAGCTCATCTGGACAAAGAAGAAGACTTCTGGTCTATGTTATGGTCAGATGAAGCAAAAATTGAATTGTTTGGTCACAATGATGTTTCCTTCATTTGGCGTAAAAAAGGAGAAGCCTTCCACCCAAAGAACACGATCCCCACTGTCAAACACAAACATGGTGGTGGGAACCTAATGCTTTGGGGATTTTTTTCAGCCAATGGACCAGGGAACCTAATAACAGTAAACGGCACCGTGAAAAAAGAGCAATACATAAGGATTCTCAACGACAACATCAGGCAGTCTGCAGATAAACTTGGCCTTGGGCACCAGTGGACATTTCAGCATGACAATGACCCAAAACACACAGCAAAAGTGGTGAAGAAATGGTTAGCAGACAACAACATTAACCTTTTGGAGTGGCCCAGCCAGAGTCCAAACTTGAATCCAATTGAGAATCTGTGGAGGGAGCTAAAGATCAGGGTGATGGCAACAACACCCTCCAACCTGTAAGATTTGGAGCTCATTGCTATAGATGAATGGGCAAAAATACCTGTGGAGACATGCAAAAAGCTGGTCTGCAATTATGGGAATCATTTGATTGCTGTAATAGCCAATAAAGGCTTTTCTATTGATTATTGAGAAGGGTATGAATAATTTTTGACTGGACACTTTTTGCTAAAATGTAAATAAGAGCTGAGAAATGTTTTTTTTTCCCCACAATAATGCCTTGTACATTATTATCTTATTATCTTTTGGGAGACACCTATGTCATTTCCAGTCAAAAAATTACTTGCTGGTTGAATAAAAGTAACTTTAAGTCAACATTTGCCAGGGGTATGAACATTTATGGGAAGCACTGTATGTATAGTTCTCCAGTAAGATATATATACACATATATATTTGCCCCTGACTGGCCAGTGGGGGGTCCTAGTATATTTATGCCCCAGGTTATGTATATGTATGTATATACATATATATATATATATATATATATACCCCTGTATTTTTTCATACATATCTATATATACTTATATTTTATGATATATGCCCCCAAATCACAGTGCCCCCCCTCCAGCTGCTGTATCCTACTGCAGGCACATGCCAGGGGGGCGATGCCACCCAGATAACTGGACTAATGTGTCCAGTTGCGGGCAAATCAAAAGAGAGAGGATCAAAGAGATCCGTTGCCTTTTGATAAACAACTCCAGCAGAGCCGGAGATGTTTGGCATAACAAGGACAGGGGAACAAAGGGCTCCCCTGCCCTAGTACCTCCGGTGTTGTAATTATAGCGCCAGAGGTGTGCGGTCACTTCGAAGACAGGAGGATTAAAGTGAAGATTTAAATAGTCTTGCCGCAGAGTGCTCATCAGTTGAGCCCAGCAGCCCCACTGAGAAACAGGCCAAGCGAGACTTAACTCCTCAGAAACTAGCCAAGTAAGAATCAACCCCAGGATTACGAGCAAGTGAGGATCATCCCCTGGAGATGAGCATTAACCCCTGGATGATGGAGTAACCCTTCCCTACTCCCCTGGACCAACAAGCATTATTCCCACTGCATTAACCCTTTTGTATAACCCTTTATATCCCACGGCCACCAATATCATTATCCCACTGCATTTTTCCCAAACCCCTACCATATCCCTTTAACCCCTGCATTTCCCTGTCCCTGCATTTATACCCTGCAGTACCCTTATCACTGCATTTAACCCCGCATTGCCTTGTTTCCCACAGCCATATACCCCAGGACCGCTGTTTTGCCCTGTAACCCCTGTATGGTGTAACCCCTTTTAGGGACAATCTAGCGTCAGGTGGGAGGGTGCTGTGGTTATGTGTGTGTATGTTTAAGCTAGATTTTGGGTTGGAATTATAGTGAGGATTGTATAGTGTTAGTGTAGTTAGCTTTATTATTGTGCTGTTAGTGAATTACCATGTGCGTCTATATGTATATACAGGATGGGCCATTTATATGGATACACGTTAATAAAATGGGAATGGTTGGTGATATTAACTTGCTGTTTGTGGCACATTAATATATGTGAGGGGGAAAACTTTTCAAGATGGGTGGTGACCATGGCGACCATTTTGAAATCGGCCATTTTGAATCCAAATTTTGTTTTTTCAATAGGAAGAGGGTCATGTGACACATCAAACTTATTGGGAATTTCACAAGAAAAACACTGATAGCAACGCTGCAGGAGAAATGCTAGCACAGGCTTCCAGTATCCGTAGTTTCAGTTGCTGCACATCTTGTATCTTCACAGCATAGACAATTGCCTTCAGATGACCCCAAAGATAAAAGTCTAAGGGGGGTCAGATCGGGAGACCTTGGGGCCATTCAACTGGACCACGATGACCAATACACTTTCCAGGAAACTGTTCATCTAGGAATGCTCGGACCTGACACCCATAATGTGGTGGTGCACCATCTTGCTGGAAAAACTCAGGGAACGTGCCAGCTTCAGTGTATAAAGAGGGAAACATATCATCATGTAGCAATTTCGCATATCCAGTGGCCTTGAGGTATCCATTGATGAAGAATGGCTCCACTATCTTTGTACCCCATATACCACACCATACCATCAATTTTTTTTGTTCCAACAGCCTTGGAGGGATCTATCCAATGTGGGTTAGTGTCAGACCAATAGCAGTGGTTTTGTTTGTTAACTTCACCATTCACATAAAAGTTTGCCTCATCACTGAACAAAATCTTCTGCGTAAACTGAGGTTCCAGTTCCAATTTTTGTTTTGCCCATTCTGCAAATTCAGTGAGCCGATCTGGGTAATCCTTGTTGAGATGCTGCAGTAGCTGGAGTTTGTAAGGGTGCCATTTTTGAGTAGCTAATATCCGCCGAAGGGATGTTCGACTAATGCCACTTTCCAGTGACATGCGGCGAGTGCTATGTTGTGGGCTCTTGCTGAATGAAGCTAGGACAGCCACTGATGTTTCTTCATTAGTGACAGATTTCATGCGTCCACATTTTGGCAAATCCAACACTGAACCAGTTTCACAAAACCTAGCAAGCAGTTTGCTAACTGTAGCATGGGAGATGGGTGGTCTCATAGGGTGTCTTGCATTGAAATCTGCTGCAGTGACCCGGTTACTGCGTTCACCAGACATCAACACAATTTCTATCCGCTCCTCACGTATTAACCTCGGCGACATGTCAATGGCTGTAAACAAAGAGAAACTTGTAAATAACTCATGAAAGAATAAAGTTACGTTAAAACCAAGCACACCATTGTTTTTCTTGTGAAATTCCCAATAAGTTTGATGTGTCACATGACCCTTTTTCTATTGAAAAAACAAAAGTTGGATTCAAAATGGCCACCATCTTGAAAAGTTTCCCCCCTCACATATGCTAATGTGCCACAAACAGAAAGTTAATATCACCAACCATTCCCATTTTATTAAGGTGTGTCCATAGTAATGGCCCACCCTGTATATTTATATAACCTGTAATATAAATTTATATATAGACATAGCCGAAATAATGGACTGTAGACTTGTTATTGGTTTAATAAATATTTATTTTGAAAAATACTGTGTATAGTCTTTTGTAGCCGCTGTAATGCAGTGCACATAGTTCAAGGAAAAGTTAGAGTAACAGGGAGATTAAAGAAATAGGCGGAGGCAGCAGCAGCTGGATTATTAATATTCATTATTGATATTAACTCAAAATATTAATAATTAATTTTCACTTTAACACATACCCCAAAAGATTTGCAGCTGTAATTGCAACAAAAGGTGGTCCTACAAAGTATTGACTCAGGGGGGGGGGGGGGGGCTGAATACAGCATCATCAGTCAATCAGGGGTGGAAACAGGCTGTTGTTGATGCTGTTGTTGATGAGTATGGATGGGTCTATGCAGGGTCTGCCAGAAAAGGATTTCACACAGTATACATAGTAACAGATAAGCATCTACTCGAGTGTAACAGGTACAATGTAAGGAAAGAATAGAAATAAATAATTGAGGGACTTTGATCAGGGAAAGCTTTGAGAGAGTGAGGGGCTGGGCACACTGATTAATACAGCAGCTGCTGCACCCGATTCTAGCATTTCTGGGTTATAAAACCAGCCACCTAAACAGAAAGATAGCTTTTTAAACCTTGAGTTTCTGTATTGCTTATTTCCAATACAGCATCCCAATAGCATTCTGCTGCTGAGTAATTGTAAATTTTTTTGAAACATGTTTTTTTTCTTTAAGCACACTGCATAATAGCAAAAGCAGTTTACGACAATAACATCATTTTTATACCAGCAAAATGCAAAGTACACCACAGACAGAAATATTAATGCCTTTCCTGCATCTCTATATTGGTGGAAGGGGGGGATAATCACATTGCAAGTTTGCAATATAAAGAAAGGTGTTTTTGAACCTGTGTTTTTAAACTCAAATAAAACAGTATGAAGAAATCTTACTGGCCTTTTCTGCATTGCAATATTGATAGTACTTTTGTGGGGAGGGGAATATGGCAATTGCATTACAAGTTTGCAAAGTGTGTCTAAGAAAGGTCTTTTTTTAAATCTTTTTTTTTTTTCTTTTAATACAAATTACACAGTTGGCAGAAATCTTTTACCGGCATCAATATTGCTATATTACCAAAGTAAATTGTCAATAGCAGTGGAAAAAAAAGAAGGGGAAGAGAATTTAATTGTGTGTCTGTCTTTAAATTGCAGGAGTAGTGTCTTCATACTAAGACTTCATCTTGAATATGCCTCTATTTGGATATATATATATATACCATACTGTATTATGTGACATGATTGTCTGAAAACGTCTGTTTAGATGAAATGCCTCACATCTGCCTATATCTTGTTTATGGCGATTAAGTGAATATATATAAAAAAGTAAGTGCTGATGCACTTGTTCTACTTGGATGTATTGGCCTGCAACCCAAGATAGGCGCACCACCTTCTTCCAGAGTGCCGACTGTAGCTGGCCAGCTAAGACCTGTCCTAGGTTGCCAATATGAGTTACATATTTATATAGCTAGACTTGCCAATGAATTTAATACAGTTCCTATGTTTGTAAAGTTTGACAGAAAGAGAGTTATTTACAGTGACTTCATGTTTTTGGATGTCATATAACAGTTATATATTGTGTTCACAGAAGCAGAAAAGATAATATGCCTTTAAGATTTAGTAAATGAATGCAAGGTAAGCTCAATGACACAGCATAATTAACAACAGAAAGCATAGAGTTAAACTGTTGTTTGGGCCAAGGAGTCTTAACCAATCACAGCCAACCTCACACTGATTATGTGTGGGAAATCCCCTAGCAGAATATTTTGGAGTTAGTATAGACCAGAGAAGAGGAGCTGAGCAGACATGTCCAGTCAGACCTGTGTTTTATGGGAACAAATAGGCCAAATAGGTATTTAGAATGGTTATATAATGTTCATATTGTTAATATTGTGATCAGAACTATATACTGAGACCAGTTGTATATGTTTGTTTACAGTTCCAAACTGCGACCAAACTACGCAAATCATATCACAAACTGCGCAAATAGAACTATTGGTTAAACTTCAGATATTCCTCTCAGAGGGATTATAAAGTGCTTAAATAATTTAGAGTTAAAATACAAATACTGAAGAGAGAAATATATCTACCATTCATGTTAAATGACAAGATTAAATAGTTAAATCACTATTTTATGCATACCACCATTTTGTGATACTTTATGCAACACATGTTTTGTACATGGACTATCTGCTGCAGAGGTGGCAGTGTTATATATGAAGAAAAGTTGAAGTTAATAAAGAAGTTATTTTAAGCATTTGGTGTGCCCTTTAAAGAATAACTGTCACATTTAGACCCTAATTTCAGTTTTCATTTATGTAGTTACTAATATGATAATATTCCTGAATCAATAACTATTAGACTTACTTACCCCTTATTTAATAAGATTTAGCCCTTAGCAACCAGTCTGCATAAAACTGCAATTTCACTATTCTGTTAAGATGGCCGCCCTCAGCCCTGAGGCTAATCCATAGGACGCCTGCAGTGAAGTTAGTGAAGACCAGCTCTGTATTGGGGGGTCTTGCAGTGAAAGTCCCAGGTCTGGCTGAAGCCTGTAGTCCTTCTACAAGCTCTCCTCTTATCAGATAAGGCTGTCATTTATACACTGGGCTCTACATCGTCCTTCACTGCTAAGGGAGTGTCTGCCAAGCACAGGCATGTGGAGAAGGTCACACACACAGACCAGCACTGTTATCTCCTGTCAGGAAGAACCTGGCTTTTTATACATTCCCTTACAATGCTGACTCACTATCAGTTCCCAGTGCACGCAGTGTGCTCCGTCCTCATCTGGTAGACGGAAGGAGCATAGCAACCTGATTTTATCTCAGGTAACAATAGCCAATACTGGGGACTTTTAGGTGGCTTTTAGGTTTTTTTTATTTAAGAATCAGAAATTAAAACAGGGCCAACAAGGTAATATTAATCACCAGAATCCAATAGTAAAAAAAAAAAAAATTTGACAGTTATACTTTAAGCCTACTGTTTCCATAGCATGGTGCTAGAAGAATTAGCTCAAAAGAAACAAGACTGAAGCAGAGTAATAGTAAAATCAAATTCTTCTAATGCCACAGCCAAAAGGCACCTGATAGTGCTGCGCCTGTCACACTGACTCATTGTTTCTACAAAGTGTTATAGAACATGTAGATCGATTCGTAAGCCCTTGTGGACAGTATCTGTCTATCACTCCGTTAGTGTTTTTGTACTATTTTGTATATATTATGTAACCCTTTACATATGTACAGTGGCCTGGAATTAATGTTTTTAAAATAAAAAAATATGTATGGTCAGTTATATGAAGAAAAAAAACCATCTGCCTATACTTTGTTTATGTCAATAAAGTTAAGATTTATTAGTGATTGCTGATCCACTTCTACTTAAACTACAGAAAACACACTTGCAATGTTGCTATAACCGTTCCAGTTCCGTTGACTTTTAATTTAAGAGAATTGGGAGTTTTCACTAGGATTCATTATACAATATCTGGAATACAGATGAGATCAAAGCAAAAGACCCAGTCCTCATCCTCCCAGAGCCAGAATGTGGGTAGTGGCAGTGGTAGCGACAGTAGATAGCAAAGGGTTGGATAATACTCCAATTGATGGGTTTTGTGGACAAGAGGAGACGGTTCCCAGGCCGCAGTAATAGTGTAAAATTCGACTCCCGTAATCCACTTGATGCAATTTAAAATGATGCTTTATTAAACATTTTCGGCGTATAGCCTTCCTCAGTACAACTGGAAGAATATGGACATTAGGGTAAGTAATTACATATGATACAAGGTCAATGATGTACAAGGTACAAAGTACAAGGTCAATGATGTCTACATAAGGCACATTGAAAAGGAGGCATCATACAAAAGAGTGATATAGTACATAATGTAAAGCAATTCTGAAGTTTCTAATGATCAGTTGTCAACAGCTCCTTTGCGGCGAGGAGTCTAGTGGTGATGACGGGGTCCCAAAGTTCCAGTTTCACATCCAAGTAGAGGGATAGAGATATAATTGGGTAGTATACGATGGTGTATAGTTAAGGAGCGCAACCATAATCAGTACGATATTGATATTGGGTACATGAAACGCTTGAAACACAGATATTCTATATGCTCATGGTCCTGTCCCAACTGGTACGAGGAATGACATAGTACATAGGCATATTTAAATGGGTCTTACCTGGATGAGCCGCAAGAGGGTAAGAAGGTAGAGAGAATGGAGTGCCCAATAAAGGGCCGCTGGGCGCTGTAGTACCACAGTATTGTGTGTGGTGTCCAGATCACTGGACTGGGCCTATAGAGTTAACAGAATAATGAGTGCTCAGATAAGATATATATATTAGTACACAGGCGTTATAGGTGTTGCAGGGGCTTACCTCCCTGGGCAAAAGCAGTCTTGAGGGCGGGGTGTCCTCAGTGGGCCGCTGGGCGCACTATAGGGTGTATAGGTCCTGCCTGGCTTGGAATAAGCTGGGCAGCTGCCTGATGTTTTGGGCGCCATACTTGCGGCTAATGCCGCGCTTGTTTTAAAGTGTCCGCTGCGGTGTAGAGGCGGGAAGCTGCGATCGCTGGTCGTGCGGGAGGCAGGGACTTTCGGTATATTGCAGAGCTTGTGCAGCGGTTAGCGGCAGCCGGGGATAATCAAAGATGGGGACACTGCACAGTTAAGGGCAGGGAACATGCACACTGGTGCTCAGGGTGCTATAGTAGATAGAGATAAACAAAGATTGCGGGCTTTGCGCAGTTAGGGGCAGAGAGCATGTGCACTGGTGTTAAGGGCGCTGTAGTAGTAAGAGATAGAAGGAATGTGAGAGAATATAAGGGCATGTGCCAAAGAGAAGAGAAAGTCTGGGAGCAGAACAGAAAAGATACCGTACCGGGTGAACTAGCAAAGGATATAAGATGCGGCTTCAACCATGAGGGAGGGAACCAAGTTAATACCTGGTCTGTGAAGAAAGGGGAAGACAATAATTAGTAGAGTACTGTAATAAAGACAGTGATATGAATGTTTACATAATGACATATATGACAGTATGTGTGGTAATGTACCAAAATCTGCAATATGGAGGTTATTTTAGTGACGTTTCCAATATTATATAGAAATAACAGGGGTTGAGCAGAGAAGCTGGTACGGGGGTGGAACTATTCCATTAAATGCCATGTACTCCGTTGATCTATATCAAATACTGTACTTACATCCCGTAGGGGGATGTCGGTAAGCCTATATGCTACATTTAATGTGGATAAATAACGTGTTATAGAGACAAGGACTACGGTTCTGGACACGGACCCGAACCCGAATATTTTCGAAAGAGTTCGGGTTCGGCGATTTCTATGGCGCTCTTTGAAAGACTGCAAAGCAGCCAATCAATAAGCTTCATACTACTTGCCCCAAGAGGCCATCACAGCCATGCCTACTATTGGAATGGCTGTGATTGGCCAAGTGCAGCATGTGACCCAGCCTCTCATTAGGGTAGGGATAGGATACAGCTGCTGTGAGGACGAGATTAGGCAGGGAAGACTCAGCAAAACCACTTAATGAAGTGATCCATCTACAGCTGTGAATCATTCAACTTCTGTTAGTTCATTGCTCACTGGTTTTTAGGCTGCCCACAGCGTTTTTCTGTCACTTTTTTCTGAGGTGATCGGCGGCCATTTTGTGATCTTTTGGTGCACAGGCACATGTTTTGAGCTGCCACCAAGTTCAACATACATTTTTGGGTTCAAAAGTAGGTAGAGTTGAGCGAACACCTGGATGTTCGGGTTCGAGAAGTTCGGGCTCGGGATCCGAACTCGATCCGAACTTTATCCCGAACCCGAACCCTATTGAAGTCAATGGGGACCCGAACTTTTGGGCACTAAAAAGGCTGTAAAATAGTCCAGGAAAGGGCTAGAGGACTGCAAAAGGCAGAAAAATGTAGGTAAATGCCCTGCAAACAAATGTGGATAGGGAAAATAATTAAAATAAAATAAAATAAATAAAAATTAACCAATATCAATTGGAGAGAGGTCCCACCACTGGAGAAGGCCACTATCAGTTATTTAGGCCCCAGCACCCAGACAGAGGAGAGAGGTCCCACAGCAAGGAATCATGCGTCATATCACCCACTACTGGAGAAGGCCACTTTCAGTTATTTAGGCCCCAGCACCCAGACAGAGGAGAGAGGTCCCACAGCAAGGAATCATGTGTCATATCACCCACCACTGGAGAAGGCCACTTTTAGTTATTTAGGCCCCAGCACCCAGACAGAGGAGAGAGGTCCCACAGCAAGGAATCATGCGTCATATCACCCACCACTGGAGAAGGCCACTTTCAGTTATTTAGGCCCCAGCACCCAGACAGAGGAGAGAGGTCCCACAGCAAGGAATAAGGCGTCATATCACCCACCAATGGAGAAGGCCACTTTCAGTCATTTAGGCCCCAGCACCCAGACAGAGGAGAGAGGTCCCACAGTAAGGAATCATGCGTCATATTAACCCACTACTGGAGAAGGCCACTTTCAGTTATTTAGGCCCCAGCACCCAAACAGAGGAGAGAGGTCCCACAGCAAGGAATCATGCGTCATATCACCCACCACTGGAGAAGGCCACTTTCAGTTATTTAGGCCCCAGCACCCAGACAGAGGATAGAGGTTCCACAGCAAGGAATCATGCATCATATCACCCACCACTGGAGAAGGCCACTTTCAGTTATTTAGGGCCCAGCATCCAGACAGAGGAGAGAGGTTCCACAGCAAGGAATCATGCGTCTTATCACCCACCACTGGATAAGGCCACTTTGAGTTATTTCGGCCCCAGCACCCAGACAGAGGAGAGAGGTGCGCAGCAAGGAATCATGCGTCATATCACCCACCACTGGAGAAGGCCACTATCAGTTATTTAGGCCCCAGCACCCAGACAGAGGAGAGAGGTCCCACAGCAAGGAATCATGCGTCATATCACCCACTACTGGAGAAGGCCACTTTCAGTTATTTAGGCCCCAGCACCCAAACAGAGGAGAGAGGTTCCACAGCAAGGAATCATGCGTCATATCAACCACCACTGGAGAAGGCCACTTTCAGTTATTTAGGCCCCAGCACCCAGACAGAGGATAGAGGTTCCACAGCAAGGAATCATGCATCATATCACCCACCACTGGAGAAGGCCACTTTCAGTTATTTAGGGCCCAGCATCCAGACAGAGGAGAGAGGTTCCACAGCAAGGAATCATGCGTCTTATCACCCACCACTGGATAAGGCCACTTTGAGTTATTTCGGCCCCAGCACCCAGACAGAGGAGAGAGGTGCGCAGCAAGGAATCATGCGTCATATCACCCACCACTGGAGAAGGCCACTATCAGTTATTTAGGCCCCAGCACCCAGACAGAGGAGAGAGGTCCCACAGCAAGGAATCATGCGTCATATCACCCACTACTGGAGAAGGCCACTTTCAGTTATTTAGGCCCCAGCACCCAGACAGAGGAGAGAGGTTCCACAGCAAGGAATCATGCGTCATATCACCCACCACTGGAGAAGGCCACTTTTAGTTATTTAGGCCCCAGCACCCAGACAGAGGAGAGAGGTCCCACAGCAAGGAATCATGCGTCATATCACCCACTACTGGAGAAGGCCACTTTCAGTTATTTAGGCCCCAGCACCCAAACAGAGGAGAGAGGTGCCACAGCAAGGAATCATGCGTCATATCACCCACCACTGGAGAAGGCCACTTTCAGTTATTTAGGCCCCAGCACCCAGACAGAGGATAGAGGTTCCACAGCAAGGAATCATGCGTCATATCACCCACCACTGGAGAAGGCCACATTCAGTTATTTAGGCCCCAGCACCCAGACAGAGGAGAGAGGTCCCACAGCAAGGAATCATGCGTCATATCACCCACCACTGGAGAAGGCCACTTTCAGTTATTTAAGTCCCAGCACTCAGAGAGAGGAGAGAGGTCCCACAACAAGGAATCATGCGTCATATCACCCACCACTGGAGAAGGTCACTTTCAGTTATTTAGGCCCCAGCACCCAGAAAGAGGAGAGAGGTCCCACAGCAAGGAATCATGCGTCTTATCACCCACCACTGGATAAGGCCACTTTGAGTTATTTCGGCCCCAGCACCCAGACAGAGGAGAGAGGTGCGCAGCAAGGAATCATGCGTCATATCACCCACCACTGGAGAAGGCCACTATCAGTTATTTAGGCCCCAGCACCCAGACAGAGGAGAGAGGTCCCACAGCAAGGAATCATGCGTCATATCACCCACTACTGGAGAAGGCCACTTTCAGTTATTTAGGCCCCAGCACCCAGAAAGAGGAGAGAGGTCCCACAGCAAGGAATAAGGAGTCTTATCACCCACCACTGGAGAAGGCCACTGTCACGGCTGTATGTGAGCAACAAGAGCATACACAGTGAGTTAGCTACTGACCGGACCCAAACTAGGGAACATAAAGGGTGACCCTGTCAGACCCTAAAAGCTCTCCCTATGCTGCTAAGCCCATGTCCAGATCCAGATGGTGGATCGAGACATGCCCGCGTACCTAAGGCTGATGACCACTGTAACCCCTACAGTAGTGGAAGGGGCACGGCCACCGGTGCCCTGCTCAGTATATGGACGGAACCGGGGTCGCCTCGGATCCAGTCAGCAAAACAAACAGAAACACACAATGTCTGCACACTTAACTGAAGGAGCTGCAGCAGCAGTGAAAACAGATCCAAAGTCAGCAGACAATGTCCGAAGTACTTGCTTCAGCAGAACACAGGTCCAGAAAAGATATCACACCAGTGAAGATACTCAAGCGAGAGATACTGCTCAAATGAAGAAGTATAATCCGCACCGTGCAAAGGAAGAGAGGTGATTTAAAGGCAGAGCAATCAAACACAGGAGGGACAGCTGGGAGGAAGGAAACAGAAAGTAAAGACCTCATCACAGGGGCGGAGAAACAGAGCTGTGAGAACGTCTCAAAGCTCTAGTAGTTACATCATCACAGGGGTGGAGAAACAGAGCTGTGAGAATGTCTCAAAGCTCTGGTAGTGACAGCCACTTTCAGTTATTTAGGCCCCAGCACCCAGAAAGAGGAGAGAGGTCCCACAGCAAGGAATAAGGAGTCTTATCACCCACCACTGGAGAAGGCCACTTTCAGTTATTTAGGCCCCAGCACCCAGACAGAGGAGAGAGGTCCCACAGCAAGGAATCATGCGTTATATCACCCACCACTGGAGAAGGCCACTTTCAGTTATTTAGGCCCCAGCTCCCAGACAGAGGAGAGAGTTTCCACAGCAAGGAATCATGCGTCATATCACCCACCACTGGAGTAGGCCACTTTCAGTTATTTAGGCCCCAGCACCCAGACAGAGGAGAGAGGTCCCTCAGCAAGGAATCATGCGTTATATCACCCACCACTGGAGAAGGCCACTTTCAGTTATTTAGGCCCCAGCTCCCAGACAGAGGAGAGAGGTCCCTCAGCAAGGAATCATGCGTCATATCACCCACCACTGGAGAAGGCCACTTTCAGTTATTTAGGCCCCAGGACCCAGACAGAGGAGAGAAGTCCCACAGCAAGGAATAAGGCGTCTTTTCACCCACCACTGGAAAAGGCCACTTTCAGTTATTTAGACCCCAGCACCCAGACAGAGGAGACAGGTCCCACAGCAAGGAATAAGGCGTCATATCACCCACCACTGGAGAGGGCCACTTTCAGTTATTTCGGCCCCAGCACCTAGACAGAGGAGAGAGGTCCCACAGCAAGGAATATGGCGTCATATCACCCACCACTGGAGAAGGCCACTTTCAGTTATTTCGGCCCCAGCACCCAGACAGAGGAGAGAGGTCCCACAGCAAAGAATCATGCGTCATATCACCCACCACTGGAGAAGGCCACTTTCAGTTATGTAGGCCCAGCACCCAGACAGAGGAGAGAGGTCGCATGACAGAGGTTCAGGCTTCAGGTCACCCACCATTGTAACAGGCCACTTTCAGTTAAATAGGCCCCGGTGCCCAGATTGAGGAGAGGTTTATTCAACTTTGGGTTGCACCGCAAGATCATGGTAAAGTTAAAAAAATGAGGATTCAATAAAGAAGTGCCCAGGAGTACAAGAATACATGGTTGAGGGGGAGGCAGTTATAAATGTCTATTCTGCACAAGGGAGGGACAGGTCCTGTGGGATCCATGCCTGGTTCATTTTTATGAACGTCAGCTTGTCCACGTTGCCTGTGGACAGGCGGCTGTGTTTGTCAGTAATGACGGCCCCTGCCGTGTTGAATACACGTTCAGACAAAACGCTGGCCGCCGGGCAGGCGAGCACCTCCGAGGCATAAAATGCTAACTCTAGCCACGTGGACAGGCACTGCAGCATGTAGTCACTCATGTGTGCCAGGCTCCCCAGAGGTAAGGACAAGCTGTCCTCTGTGGGAGTCATATCGTCGTCGTCCTCTTTATCCCCCCAGCCACGCACCAGTGATGGGCCTGAGCTGTGTCGGGTGCCACCCCGCTGTGAACCTGCTTCATCCTTATCCTCCTCCACCTCCTCATCCTCCAGTAGTGGGCCCTGGCTGGCCACATTTGTACCTGCCTTTGCTGTTGCAAAAAACCTCCCTCTGAGCCACTTCTAACAGACTGGCCTGAAAGTGCAAAAAATGACCCCTCATCCTCCTCCACCTTCTCCTCCTGGGCCACCTCCTCTTCCATCATCGCCCTAAGCGTTTTCTCAAGGAGACATAGAAGTGGTATTGTAACGCTGATAATGGTGTCATGGCCACTGGCCATGTTGGTGGAGTACTCTAAACAGCGCAACAGGGCACACAGGTCTCGCATGGAGGCCCAATGATTGCTGTTCCGCAGACTGATGCGTGCGTGCTGCAGCTGTAACTCCACTATGGCCTGCGCTGCTCGCACAGTCTCTCCAGCATGTGCAAGGTGGAGTTCCACCTGGTGGGCACGTCGCATATGAGGCGGTGAGCGGGAAGGCCGAAGTTATGCTGTAGTGCAGACAGGCGAGCAGCAGCAGGATGTGAACGCCGGAAGCTCGCACAGACGGCCCGCACTTTATGCAGAAGCTCTGATATGTCGGGGTAGTTATGAATGAACTTCTGCACCACCAAATTCAGCACATGCGCCAGGCAATGGATTTGCGTCAAACCGGCTAGTCCCAGAGCTGCGACGAGATTACGCCCATTATCGCACACCACTAGGCCGGACTTGAGGCCCACCGGCAGCAACCACTGGTCGGTCTGTTGTTCAATACCCCGCCACAACTCCTACGCGGTGTGGGGCCTGTCCCCAAACATATGAGTTTCAGAACGGCCTGCTGATGTTTACCACAGGCTGTGCTGAAGTTGGTGGTGAAGGTGTGTGGCTGACTGGATGAGCAGGTGGAAGAAGAGGAGGAGGAAGCCGAGTAGGAGGAGGAGGCTACAGGAGGCAAAGAATGATGCCCTGCGATCCTTGGCGGCGGAAGGACGTGCGCCAAGGAACTCTCCGCCAGGGGCCCAGCCTCCACTACATTTACCCAGTGTGCAGTTAGGGAGATATAGCGTCCCTGGCTGTGCTTACTGGTCCACGTATCTGTGGTTAGGTGGACCTTGCCACATATGGCATGGCGCAGTGCACACTTGATTTTATCTGATACTTGGTTGTGCTGTAAAGGCACGGCTCTCTTGGAGAAGTAGTGGCGGCTGGGAACAACATACTGTGGGAAAGCCATCGCCATCAGCTGTTTGAAGTTTCTGTGTCCACCAGCCTGAATTACAGCATTTCAAAGGCCGGTAGTTTAGAAATGCTGGCATTCAGGCCCAGGGCTTGAGGGTGGGTAGGTGGGAATTTACGCTTTCTCTCCAAGGTTTGTGAGATGGAGAGCTGAACGCTGCCGTGTGACATGGTGGAGATGCTTGGTGACGCAGGTGGTGGTGTCGGTGGCACATCCTCTCTTTGGTGGGCGGCAGGTGCCAACATTCCTCCTGAGGCGGAGGAAGAGGCCGAGGCAGTAGCAGAAAAGCGAGCAGGGGGAGCCAGAGTGAGTTCCTTGTTTTTAAGGTGTTTACTCCAGATGCCTGGTCATGCAGGTTGTGCTGTTTCAGAACGTTAATGCCTCGCTTCAGGATCTGATGGCACAGCGTGCAAACCCTTCGGGTCCTGTTGTCAGCACATTGTTTAAAGAAGTGCCATGCCAGGGAACTCCTTGAAGCTGCCTTTGGGGTGCTCGGTCCCTGGTGGCGGTGGCCAGTAGCAGGCGAACTCTCTTGGCGGCGGCTGTTCTGCTTTTGCCCCTGCTCCCTCTTTTGCTACGCTGTTGGCTCGGTCTCACCACTGCCTCTTCCTCTGAACTATGAAAGTCAGTGGCACGACCTTCATTCCATGTGGGGTCTAGGACCTCATCGTCCCCTGCATCGTCTTCCACACAGTCTTCCTCCCTGACCTCCTGTTCGGTCTGCACACTGCAGAAAGACGCAGCAGTTGGCACCTGTGTTTCGCCATCATCAGAGATGTGCGGACTCCGATGAGGTGGTATTCCCATGTCCTCATTATCAGGAAACATCAGTGGTTGTGCATCAGTGCATTCTATGTCTTCCACCACTGGGGAAGGGCTAGGTGGATTCCCTTGGGAAACCCTGCCAGCAGAGTCTTCAAACAGCATAAGAGACTGCTGCATAACTTGAGACTCTGACAGTTTCCCTGATATGCATGGGGGTGATGTGACAGATTGATGGGCTCGGTTTTCAGGCGCCACCTGTGCGCTTTCTGCAGAAGACTGGGTGGGAAATAATGTTGTGAACGTGCTGGATCCACTGTCGGCCACTTAATTGACTAGCGTCTGTACCTGCTCAGGCCTTACCATCCTTAGAACGGCATTGGGCCCCACCAAATATCGCTGTAAATTCTGGCGGGTACTGGAACCTGAGGTAGTTGATTCACTAGGACATGTGGCTGTGGCAGAATGGCCATGGTCTCTCATAGCACCAGAGGGTCCATTAACACCACCACGACCGCGTCCACGTCCTTAAATAGATGTTTTCCTCATTGTTACCGTTCACCAAGCACCACAATAAGAAAAAAAAATTGTATTGATTTCAAATTCAGGCCTTTTTTTTACAGGCACCTAACACTATCTGCCTATTTATTTACCTTATTACACTAATCCAGACACAGCATTAACCACTGATTTAGAGGAATATCAATTGTTGGCCTAGTTTTTAGGCCCTGGATGAAAGGTTTCCTTTTATGGACAGATTTACACTTGGAGATGCAAAGTAGCGTGTGAAAAAATATGTAGGACTTTGCCTTCAGCAATTGTATTTTAACACTTTGTGTAATGTACCCTTTAACGGACAGAAATACAATGGGAGATGCACAGTACCGTATGAAGTGATTGTTGATGACACTCTCAGCACTTGTATATACACCTTGAGTGTAATATACCCTTTCATGGACAGATTAACACTTGGCCCGCAACTGCTGGAACACCAGATTCAAGGTATTGCTATTTTGGCAATTGAATTTCACCCCAGAACAAAATATACCCTTTTACGGACAGATTAACACTTGGCCTGCAACAGCTGGGACACCAGATTCAGGGTATTGCTATTTTGGCAATTGAATTTCACCCCAGAACAAAATATATGTTTTGGCAGACACTATTATACTTTGCCAGCCACAGCTGAAACTACTGATTTATGGTATTGCTATTTTGGCAATTGAATTTCACCCCAGAACAAAATATACCCTTTTACGGAAAGATTAACACTTGGCCTGCAACAGCTGGGACACCAGATTCAGGGTATTGCTATTTTGGCAATTGAATTTCACCCCAGAACAAAATATACCCTTTTACTGACAGATTAACACTTGGCCTGCAACAGCTGGGACACCAGACTCAGGGTATTGCTATTTTGGCAATTGAATTTTACCCCAGAACAAAATATACCCTTTTACGGACAGATTAACACTTGGCCTGCAACAGCTTGGACACCAGATTCAGGGTATTGCTATTTTGGCAATTAAATTTCACTCCAGAAAAAAATATACCCTTTTACGGACAGATTTAAACTAGGCCTGCAACAGCTGGAACACCAGATTTAGGGTATTGCTATTTTGGCAATTAAATTTCACTCCAGAAAAAAATGTACCCTCTTACAGACAGATTTAAACTAGGCCTGCAACAGCTGGAACACCAGATTCAGGGTATTGCTATTTTGGCAATTAAATTTTACCCCAGAACAAAATATACCCTTTGCCGGACACTATTAAACATGGCCAGCCACAGCTGAAACCACTGATTTATGGTATTGCTATTTTGGCAATTGAATTTCACCCCAGAACAAAATATATCCTTTGCCGGACACTATTATACTTTGCCAAACACTGCTGGGACACCAGATTTAGGGGATTGCTATTTTGGCAATGGAATTTCACCCCAGAAAAAAATATATCCTTTGCCGGACACTGTTAAACTTGGCCAGCCACAGCTGAAACCACTGATTTATGGTATTGCAATTTTGGCAATTGAATTTCACCCCAGAACAAAATATATCCTTTGCAGGACACTATGAAACTTGGCCAGCCACAGCTGAAACCACTGATTTATGGTATTGCTATTTTGGCAATTGAATTTCACCCCAGAAAAAATATACCCTGTTACGGACAGATTTAAACTAGGCATGCAACAGCTGCAACACCAGATTCAAGGTATTGCTTTTTGGCAATTGAATTTCACCCCAGAAAAAATATACCCTGTTACGGACAGATTTAAACTAGGCCTGCAACAGCTGGAACACCAGATTCAGGGTATTGCTATTTTGGCAATTGAATTTCACCCCAGAACAAAATATATCCTTTGCCGGACACTATTATACTTTGCCAAACACTGCTGGGACACCAGATTTAGGGGATTGCTATTTTGGCAATGGAATTTCACCCCAGAACAAAAAATATCCTTTGCCGGACACTATTAAACTTGGCCAGCCACTGCTGGGACACCAGATATACTGTATTTCTATTTTTGCAACTGTATTTCACCCCAGAAAATAATATATCCTTTTACGGACACTAGGGAAATTGTCCAGTCACAGCTGGAACACCAGATTCAGGGTATTGCTTTTTTGGCAATTGTATTTCACCCCAGAAAAAAATATACCCTGTTACGACAGATTTAAACTAGGCCTGCAACAGCTGGAGCACCAGATTCAGAGTATTGCTATTTTGACAATTGAATTTCACCCCAGAACAAAATATATCCTTTGCCGGACACTATTATACTCTGCCAAACACTGCTGGGACACCAGATTTAGGGGATTGCTATTTTGGCAATGGAATTTCACCCCAGAACAAAATATATCCTTTGCCGGACACTGTTAAACTTGGCCAGCCACATCTGAAACCACTGATTTATGGTATTGCAATTTTGGCAATTGAATTTCACCCCAGAACAAAATATATCCTTTGCAGGACACTATGAAACTTGGCCAGCCACAGCTGAAACCACTGATTTATGGTATTGCTATTTTGGCAATTGAATTTCACCCCAGAAAAATATACCCTGTTACGGACAGATTTAAACTAGGCATGCAACAGCTGCAACACCAGATTCAAGGTATTGCTTTTTTGGCAATTGAATTTCACCCCAGAAAAAAATATACCCTGTTACGGACAGATTTAAACTAGGCCTGCAACAGCTGGAACACCAGATTCAGGGTATTGCTATTTTGGCAATTGAATTTCACCCCAGAACAAAATATATCCTTTGCCGGACACTATTATACTTTGCCAAACACTGCTGGGACACCAGATTTAGGGGATTGCTATTTTGGCAATGGAATTTCACCCCAGAACAAAAAATATCCTTTGCCGGACACTATTAAACTTGGCCAGCCACTGCTGGGACACCAGATATACTGTATTTCTATTTTTGCAACTGTATTTCACCCCAGAAAATAATATATCCTTTACGGACACTAGGAAATTGTCCAGTCACAGCTGGAACACCAGATTCAGGGTATTGCTTTTTGGCAATTGTATTTCACCCCAGAAAAAAATATACCCTGTTACGACAGATTTAAACTAGGCCTGCAACAGCTGGAGCACCAGATTCAGAGTATTGCTATTTTGACAATTGAATTTCACCCCAGAACAAAATATATCCTTTGCCGGACACTATTATACTTTGCCAAACACTGCTGGGACACCAGATTTAGGGGATTGCTATTTTGGCAATGGAATTTCACCCCAGAACAAAATATATCCTTTGCCGGACACTGTTAAACTTGGCCAGCCACATCTGAAACCACTGATTTATGGTATTGCAATTTTGGCAATTGAATTTCACCCCAGAACAAAATATATCCTTTGCAGGACACTATGAAACTTGGCCAGCCACAGCTGAAACCACTGATTTATGGTATTGCTATTTTGGCAATTGAATTTCACCCCAGAAAAAATATACCCTGTTGCGGACAGATTTAAACTAGGCATGCAACAGCTGCAACACCAGATTCAAGGTATTGCTTTTTTGGCAATTGAATTTTACCCCAGAAAAAAATATACCCTGTTACGGACAGATTTAAACTAGGCCTGCAACAGCTGGAACACCAGATTCAGGGTATTTCTATTTTGGCAATTGAATTTCACCCCAGAACAAAATATATCCTTTGCCGGACACTATTATACTTTGCCAAACACTGCTGGGACACCAGATTTAGGGGATTGCTATTTTGGCAATGGAATTTCACCCCAGAACAAAAGATATCCTTTGCCGGACACTATTAAACTTGGCCAGCCACTGCTGGGACACCAGATTTACAGTATTTCTATTTTTGCAACTGTATTTCACCCCAGAAAATAATATATCCTTTGACGGACACTAGGGAAATTGTCCAGTCACAGCTGGAACACCAGATTCAGGGTATTGCTTTTTTGGCAATTGTATTTCACCCCAGAAAAAAATATACCCTGTTACGACAGCTGGAGCACCAGATTCAGAGTATTGCTATTTTGACAATTGAATTTCACCCCAGAACAAAATATATCCTTTGCCGGACACTATTATACTTTGCCAAACACTGCTGGGACACCAGATTTAGGGGATTGCTAGTTTGGCAATGGAATTGCACCCCAGAACAAAATATATCCTTTGCCGGACACTGTTAAACTTGGCCAGCCACAGCTGAAACCACTGATTTATGGTATTGCAATTTTGGCAATTGAATTTCACCCCAGAACAAAATATATCCTTTGCAGGACACTATGAAACTTGGCCAGCCATAGCTGAAACCACTGATTTATGGTATTGCTATTTTGGCAATTGAATTTCACCCCAGAAAAAAATATACCCTGTTACGGACAGATTTAAACTAGGCCTGCAACAGCTGCAACACCAGATTCAGGGTATTGCTATTTTGGCAATTGAATTTCACCCCAGAACAAAATATATCCTTTGCCGGACACTATTATACTTTGCCAAACACTGCTGGGACACCAGATTTAGGGGATTGCTATTTTGGCAATGGAATTTCACCCCAGAACAAAAAATATCCTTTGCCGGACACTATTAAACTTGGCCAGCCACTGCTGGGACACCAGATTTACTGTATTTCTATTTTTGCAACTGTATTTCACCCCAGAAAATAATATATCCTTTGACGGACACTAGGAAATTGTCCAGTCACAGCTGGAACACCAGATTCAGGGTATTGCTTTTTGGCAATTGTATTTCACCCCAGAAAAAATATACCCTGTTACGACGGATTTAAACTAGGCCTGCAACAGCTGGAGCACCAGATTCAGAGTATTGCTATTTTGACAATTGAATTTCACCCCAGAACAAAATATATCCTTTGCCGGACACTATTATACTTTGCCAAACACTGCTGGGACACCAGATTTAGGGGATTGCTATTTTGGCAATGGAATTTCACCCCAGAACAAAATATATCCTTTGCCGGACACTGTTAAACTTGGCCAGCCACAGCTGAAACCACTGATTTATGGTATTGCAATTTTGGCAATTGAATTTCACCCCAGAACAAAATATATCCTTTGCAGGACACTATGAAACTTGGCCAGCCACAGCTGAAACCACTGATTTATGGTATTGCTATTTTGGCAATTGAATTTCACCCAGAAAAAATATACCCTGTTACGGACAGATTTAAACTAGGCATGCAACAGCTGCAACACCAGATTCAAGGTATTGCTTTTTTGGCAATTGAATTTCACCCCAGAAAAAAATATACCCTGTTACGGACAGATTTAAACTAGGACTGCAACAGCTGGAACACCAGATTCAGGATATTGCTATTTTGGCAATTGAATTTCACCCCAGACAAAAAATATATCCTTTGCCGGACACTATTATACTTTGCCAAACACTGCTGGGACACCTGATTTAGGGGATTGCTATTTTGGCAATGGAATTTCACCCCAGAACAAAAGATATCCTTTGCCGGACACTATTAAACTTGGCCAGCCACTGCTGGGACACCAGATTTACTGTATTTCTGTTTTTGCAACTGTATTTCACCCCAGAAAATAATATTTCCTTTGACGGACACTAGCGAAATTGTCCAGTCACAGCTGGAACACCAGATTCAGGGTATTGCTTTTTTGGCAATTGTATTTCACCCCAGAAAAAAATATACCCTGTTATGGACAGATTTAAACTTGGCCTGCAACAGCTGGAAAACCAGATTCAGAGTATTGCTATTTTGACAATTGAATTTCACCCCAGAAAAAAATATACCCTCTTACGGACAGATTTAAACTAGGCCTGCAACAGCTGGAACACCAGATTCAGGGTATTGCTATTTTGGCAATTGAGTTTCACCCGAGAACAAAATATATCCTTTGCCGGACACTATGAAACTTGGCCAGCCACAGCTGAAACCACTGATTTATGGTATTGCTATTTTGGCAATTGAATTTCACCCCAGAAAAAAATATACCCTCTTACGGACAGATTTAAACTAGGCCTGCAACTGCTGGAACACCAGATTTAGGGTATTGCTATTTTGGAAATTAAATTTCACCCCAGACAAAAAATATACCCTCTTACGGACAGATTTAAACTAGGCCTGCAACAGCTGGAACACCAGATTCAGGGTATTGCTATTTTGGCAATTGAATTTCACCCCAGAACAAAATATATCCTTTGCCGGACACTATGAAACTTGGCCAGCCACAGCTGCAACCACTGATTTATGGTATTGCTATTTTGGCAATTGAATTTCACCCCAGAAAAAAATATACCCTCTTACGGACAGATTTAAACTAGGCCTGCAACTGCTGGAACACCAGATTCAGGGTATTGCTATTTTGGAAATTAAATTTCACCCCAGACAAAAAATATACCCTCTTACGGACAGATTTAAACTAGGCCTGCAACAGCTGGAACACCAGATTCAGGGTATTGCTATTTTGGCAATTGAATTTCACCCCAGAACAAAATATATCCTTTGCCGGACACTATGAAACTTGGCCAGCCACAGCTGAAACCACTGATTTATGGTATTGCTATTTTGGCAATTGAATTTCACCCCAGAACAAAATATATCCTTTGCAGGACACTATGAAACTTGGCCAGCCACAGCTGAAACCACTGATTTACAGTATTGCTATTTTGGCTATTGAATTTCACCCCAGAACTAAATATATCCT
Organism: Bufotes viridis; assembly: GCA_033119425.1. Lineage (NCBI taxonomy): Eukaryota > Metazoa > Chordata > Amphibia > Anura > Bufonidae > Bufotes > Bufotes viridis. The sequence goes on along the minus strand of CM065589.1, from coordinate 443,123,919 downwards.
TTGCCGGACACTAATATACTTTGCCAGCCACTGCTGGGACACCAGATTTAGGGGATTGCTATTTTGGCAATTGAATTTCACCACAGAAAATAATCTATCCTTTGCCAGACAGTAGACAGTATTGCACTTGTCTAGCCACAGCTGGAACACCAGATTTAGGGGATTGGTATTTTTGCAATTGAATTTAACCCCTTAATAAAATATAGAAAATGCTATCCTGAGTTTCTAGGGTTGACAATAAGCACAGCCAAGCCCCTAATGTAGGACATAGCAAAAAAAAAACTAGCATTGATGGATTGATGGACTTGGTGGCAGCTTCTGTTGGTGCACCACAAGTCACAAAATGGCCGCGGATCAACCCAGAAAAAAGTGACAGAAAAACGCTCTGTGCAGCCTAAAAACCAGTGAGCAATTAACTAGCAGAAGTTGAAAGATTCACAGCTGTAGATCGATCACTTTATTAGGTGCTTTTGACACAATGTAGAAAGAGTGAATACGAGCGGCACCGATCTGTGGATAAATGCTTAACACTGCTGCTGCTACAGCTTCTCCGCACTCCGATCAGCTGGTGAGATTCAGGTGGTGCTCAGTGCAATGAAAAATTCTCATCAATGAACAACGTTAGAAATAGAATGCACGGCACTCACCCGTCTTCGTGATAAAGGTAAGCTTTATTAATATTCCAAAGGCTTCACATATCGGGTACTAGGGGGGGGGGAGCTTCTACTCCACGGACCCACAGCAAGGTACGGCGACGGCCGTTTCGCGCCTCCCGCGCTTCTTCAAACCGTATGAATAGAAACCTCCGCTGTCGATCATTTTATGCGTCACCCAGGCTCTCGCCATGGTAACATACGACGCTTCCATGTTATACAGCTAGGTAAGAAACACCAATATTTGGTACAAACAATTAACTTACATAGCAATCAATACAAATACATGTAATCACAACTCATAAGAAAACACTCATATCGTTCTTATCATTCAAGCCTGCTGGGCCCATAGCGTTAGATAACATAATCCACCGTGCCTCCTTCTGAAGGAGGACACGATGTCGATCTCCTCCTCCCGGGGGCGGATCCACCTTTTCAATGCCAGAGAACGTAAGGCATTCAATATCACCTGCATGTTGTTGTCTGACGTGTTGTATCAGGCGAGGGCAACCCTTTCCCGTACGTATGGAATTGATGTGCTCTCTGAAGCGATCATGTAAAGGGCGAATAGTTTTTCCAATGTAATATGCACCGCATCGGCATATTTCTAGGTATACTACATATTCAGTTCTGCACGTAATGAAATGTGTGACCTTATGTGATACCCCACCGAAGCTTAAATACTTTTTTTGGCCATTGTATTTACAGTACGCACAATAACCACACCGGTAATTACCTATTGGGTTATGTGCAGTAAGCCAATTACTTTTCTCGGCGCTGCTGTAACGACTGGTCACTAACATCTGTTTAATTGTGCGACATTTCTTAAAAGTGATAAGCGGTATAAGTGATATACTGCTGTATACCTGATTCATTTTTCATAATCTCCCAGTTGTCAATGATGACCTTTTTAACAGTCTCTGCAATGGGACTAAACTTGAATGCAAAGACGAATCTACTATCTTTTTGTTTTTCTTTATTATTTTTACCCCTTTTCTTGTTTTTTAACAATTCTTTTGGATCCAAAGCAAAGGCTTTATCTCTAGATGTTTTGATATCTTCTTCTGGATATCCTCTCATTTTTAATCTATTTGCTAATTCCTCTGCTTGTATCTGAAAATTCTGATCTGTGTTGTTAAGGCGTCTGAGTCGGATGAATTGACTATATGGTATCGATTTTTTTACTGACTGGGGGTGGAAACTATCGTAATGTAAGAGTGTGTTAGTGGCCGTTGGCTTCCTATAACCTTTAGTATGCAATTGACCATCCTTAACTTCTGTTAGGACGTCCAGGAACTCCAGTGTCGTGCCCCCGAAATTTAAAGTAAATTTCATGTTGGCAGCATTGGTCTGGTTCAAGTGTGCAACAAAAGCTTCACACTGTATCTTGTCTCCGGACCACACGATAAACATATCGTCCACATAACGTAAAAATAAACGTATGTGGTGTGCGAACTGATTCTTCATTGAAAAAATATACTCATCTTCAAACATTGCCAAAAAAAGATTAGCAAAGGTGCACGACACTGGAGTCCCCATGGCCGTCCCAACTACCTGACGGTACCATTTCCCATCAAACGTAAATGTGTTATTAATTAAGATCAATTCTAAGGCTTCCTCAATAAACTCCACAAAAGTGGCGCTTTTTTGCGTATTTTTCAATACTTTAGTCACAGCCTGTATACCTAACTGGTGGGGTATGCGTGTATACAAATTTTCAACGTCCAATGAAACAAGATGGTCACCCTCTTGCCATTGGAACTCCTGAATTGCTCTAATAAAGTCGGAGGTGTCAGCTAAGTATGTGGGTGAAGATTTTAACAATGGACGCAATAACCAATCTACATATTTTGACAATGCTTCAGTGGCTGAACCTATGCCAGCCACAATCGGGCGGCCTGGTGGAGCCACTAGAGATTTGTGGATCTTAGGTGTAAAATACCATGTTGGTTTTTTGGGATATTCTGGCACTAGTTTACTTTTTATACTACGTGAGAGAAATTGTAAATCAATATATCTCTGTATCAGTTCCCCAACTTTCTCCACTATTTCTCTAGTCGGGTCCTCTTTCAACTTACAGTATGTATGTTCATCTCCTAATTGGCGATGAGCTTCATGTAGATAGTACTCCGAGGTCATCAATACCACATTTCCCCCTTTGTCGGCGGGTTTCACTACTATATCACTACGGGAACTTAGGGTCTTGAGAGCCCGATATTCACTGATGGATAGATTCTCATTAGCCCGGGGATAGATTAGTGCTTTTATATCTTTCAAAACTTTTTTATAAAAGATGTCTATGCTGCTCCCCGTCGGCATAGGGGGAATAAATGTGGACTTGACACCTCCTAAAAATAACTCAACCTCACCAGACGGTTCAGGGGTCATCAAATTACTCTCAGTCATAAACTCCAAGCATGCCACTTCTATGTCACTAAAGGGCTCGCTAGTATAGAACCCCAACTGATGTATGGTGGCTGGGACCTCCCCTTCTTTTTTCTCAGCTATATTGCTCACATTACCACCAAACATTTTTTTCAAATAGAGTTTACGGATTGCCTTATATAGGTCAATTTCAAATTGTACGGGGTCGAAACCTTCCACTAGACTGAATCCCAGCCCGTTATTTAAGGCTGAGATGCAGTCCTCGGAAAGCTCGACCTCGGTCAAGTTGACGACCACATTAGTATCAATATAATTATCATATACAGTCTCTGTATCTTCTAGTTTTTCCACGACTTTATTAGGTGCTTTTGCTTACTTTTCCCTGCCTAATCTCGCCCTCACAGAAGCTGCGTCTTCTCCCTACACTAATCAGAGCAGTGTGACGTGCGGCGCTACATGACTCCAGCTTAAATAGAGGCTAGGTCACATGCTGCACTTGGCCAATCACAGCCATGCCATTAGTAGGCATGGCTGTGATGGCATCTTAGGGCAAAAAGTAAAACGCTAGCTGATTGGCTGCTGTGCAGCCCTGCAGAAAGCGGGAAGAAATCGCCGAAGAACGGACCCAAACTTTTTTGAAAATGTTCGGGTCCGGCTCAGTGTCCCGAACACCCCAAAATTCGGTACGAACCCGAACTATGCTCGAATTGTTCGCTCAACACTAATAGTAGGCTTTTTGTTTGCAATGTCCTACATCAGGGGTTGTGCTTATTGTCACACCTTGAAACATAGGATAGAAATTGCTATAGTTTATTGAGGTGTGAAATTCAATTGTCAAAATACCAATCCCCTAAATTGGTGGTTTCAGCTGTTGCTGGCCAAGTGTAATATTGTACAACAAAGGATAGATTTTTTTTCTGGGGTGAAATTCAATTGTCAAAATATCAATCCTCTAAATCTGGTGTTCCAGCTGTGGCTGGCTAAGTTTAATATTGTCCGTCAAAGGATAGATTTTTTTCTGGGGTGAAATTCAATTGCCAAAATACCAATCCCCTAAATCTGGGGTTCCAGCTGTGGCTGGCCAAGTTTAATACTGTCTGTCAAAACATAAAAAAAATTCTGGGGTGAAATTCAATTGCCAAAATACCAATCAACTAAATCTGATGTTCCAGCTGTGGCTGGCCAAGTGTAATACTGTCCGTCAAAGGATAGATTTTTTTTCTGGGGTGAAATTCAATTGCCAAAATACCAATCCCCTAAATCTGGTGTTCCAGCTGTGGCTGGCTAAGTTTAATAGTGTCCACCAAAGGATAGATTTTTTTCTGTGGTTAAATAAAATCCCTGAAATAGAAATCCTAAACATGTGTGCTCTCCGCTGTTCATCTCCAAGTGTAATTCTGTCCGTAATAGGGTATATTACAATCAGGGTGTCAGCATCTAAATACAAAGCCTGAAAAAAAAATCCTCTATATTTGCACACGCTACTGTGCATCTCCAAGTGTATTTATGTCCATAAAAGGTTATATTACACTCAAGGTCTAAATACAAGTGCTGAAAGCGTAATCCTCTATAATTGCACAAGCTACTGTGCATCTCCAAGTGTATGTCTGTCCGTAAAAGGTTATATAACACTACGTGTCTAAATACAAGGGCTGAAAGCGTAATCCTCTATATTTGCACACGCTACTGTGCATCTCCAAGTGTATTTATGTCCATAAAAGGTTATATTACACTCAAGGTCTAAATACAGGTGCTGAAAGCGTAATCCTCTATAATTGCACAAGCTACTGTACATCTCCAAGTGTATTTCTGTCCGTAAAAGGTTATATAACACTACGTGTCTAAATACAAGGGCTGAAAGCGTAATCCTCTATATTTGCACACGCTACTGTGCATCTCCAAGTGTATTTCTGTCCGTAAAAGATTATATAATGCACTAAGTGTTTAACTACAAGGGCCGGAAGCTAAATCCTCTATATTTGCACACGCTACTTTGCATCTACAAGTGTATTTCTGTCCGTAATAGGGTATATTACACTAAGTGTCTAAATACGAGTGCTGAAAGCTTTAAGTATAAATGTCAATTTTTTTTTTTTTTTTACTATTGGATTCTGGTGATTAATATTACCTTGTTGGCCCTGTTTTAATTTCTGATTCTTAAATAAATAACCCCTAAAAGCCACCTAAATGTCCCCAGTATTGGCTATTGTTACCTGAGATAAAATCAGGTTGCTATGCTCCTTCCGTCTACCAGATGAGAGGACGGAGCACGCTGCGTGCACTGGGAACTGATAGTGAGTCAGCATTGTAAGGGAATGTATAAAAAGCCAGGTTCTTCCTGACATGAGATAACAGTGCTGGGCTGTGTGTGTGAACTTCTCCACATGCCTGTGCTTGGCAGACACTCCCTTAGCAGTGAAGGACAATGTAGAGCCCAGTGTATAAATGATAGCCTTATCTGATAAGAGGAGAGCTTGTAGAAGGACTACAGGCTTAAGCCAGACCTGGGAACTTCACTGCAAGACCTCCCTATACAGAGCTGGTCTTCACTAACTTCACTGCAGGCGTCCTATGGATTAGCCTCAGGGCTGAGGGCGGCCATCTTAACAGAATAGTGAAATTGCAGTTTTATGCAGACTGGTTGCTAAGGGCTAAATCTTATTAAATAAGGGGTAAGTAAGTCTAATAGTTATTGATTCAGGTATATTATCATATTAGTAACTACATATATGAAAACTGAAATTAGGGTCTAAATGTGACAGTTATCCTTTAAGCCTCTATATTTGCACACACTACTGTGCATCTCCAAGTGTAATTTTGTCCGTAAAAGGGTATATTACACTAATTGTCTAAATACAAAGGCTGAAAGCTAAATCCACTATTTTTGCACATGCTAATGTGCATCTCCAAGTCTATTTCTGTCTGTAAAAGGTATATTACACTCAAGGTCTAAATACAAGTGCTGAAAGCGTAATCCTCTATATTTGCACACGCCACTGTGCATCTCCAAGTGTATTTCGGTCCATAAAAGGGTATATTACACTAAGTGTCTAAATACAAGGGCCGAAAGCTAAATCCTCTATATTTGCACACGCTACTTTGCGTCTCCAAGTGTATTTCTGTCTGTAAAAGGGTATATTACACTAAGTGTCTAAATACAAGTGCTGAAAGCTTAAGCCTCTATATTTGCACACACTACTGTGCATCTCCAAGTGCAATTCTGTCCGTAAAAGGGTATATTACACTAATTGTCTAAATACAAGTGATGAAAGCTTAATCCTCTATATTTGCACACGCTACTGTGCATCTCCAAGTGTTTTACTGTCCATAAAAGGGTATATTACACGCAAGGTCTAAACACAAGTGCTGAAAGCGTAATCCTCTATATTTGCACACGCTACTGTGCATCTCCAAGTATATTTCTGTCCGTAAAAGGGTATATTACACTAAGTGTCTAAATACAAGTGCTGAAAGCTTAATCCTCTATATTTGCACACGCTACTGTGCATCTCCAAGAGTATTTCTGTCCGTAAAACGGTATATTACACTAAGTGTATAAATACAAGTGCTGAAAGCTTAATCCTTTATATTTGCACACGCTACTGTGCATCTCCAAGTGTATTTCTGTCCGTAAAACAGTATATTACACTCAGGGTCTATATACAAGTGCTGAAAGCTTAATCCTCTATATTTGCACACGCTACTGTGCATCTCCAAGTGTATTTCTGTCCGTAAAACAGTATATTACACTCAAGGTCTAAATACAAGTGCTGAAAGTGTAATCCTCTATATTTGCACACGCTTATCTGTGCATCTCCAAGAATATTTCTGTCCGTAAAACGGTATATTACACTAAGTGTCTAAAACAAGTGCTGAAAGCTTAATCCTCTATATTTGCACACGCTACTGTGCATCTCCAAGTGTATTTCTGTCCGTAAAACAGTATATTACACTCAGGGTCTAAATACAAGTGCTGAAAGCGTAATCCTTTATATTTGCACACGCTACTGTGCATCTTCAAGTGTATTTCTGTCCGTAAAACGGTATATTACACTCAAGGTCTAAATACAAGTGCTGAAAGCGTAATCCTCTATATTTGCACACGCTACTGTGCATCTCCAAGTGTATTTATGTCCGTAAAACAGTATATTACACTCAAGGTCTAAATACAAGTGCTGAAAGTGTAATCCTCTATATTTGCACACGCTATTGTGCATCTCCAAGTGTATTTCTGTCTGTAAAAGGTATATTACACTAAGTGTCTAAATACAAGTGCTGAAAGCTAAATCCTCTATATTTGCACATGCTACTGTGCATCTCCAAGTGTATTTCTGTCCGTAAAACGGTATATTACACTCAGGGTCTAAATACAAGTGCTGAAAGCTTAATCCTCTATATTTGCACACGCTACTGTGCATCTCCAAGTGTATTTCTGTCCATAAAATGGTATATTACACTCAGGGTCTAAATACAAGTGCTGAAAGCGTAATCCTCTATATTGGCACACGCTACTGTGCATCTCCAAGTTTATTTCTGTCAGTAAAAGGGTATATCACACTAAGTGTCTAAATGCAAGTAATGAAAGCTTAATCCTCTATATTTGCACACGCTTCTGTGCATCTCCAAATGTTTTACTGTCTGTAAAAGGGTATATTACACTCAGTTTCTTAATACAAGTGCTGAAAGCGTAATCCTCTATATTTGCACACACCATTGTGCATCTCCAAGTGTATTTCTGTCCGTAAAAGGGTATACTACACTACGTGTCTAAAAACAAGGGCTGAAAGCTAAATCCTCTATATTTGCACACGCTACTGTGCATCTCCAAGTATATTTCTGTCAGTAAAAGGGTATATTAGACTCAAGGTCTAAATACAAGGGCTGAAATCTAAATCCTCTATATTTGCACATGCTACTGTGCGTCTCCAAGTGTATTTCTGTCCGTAAAAGGGTATATTACACTCAAGGTCTAAATACAAGTGCTGAAAGCATAATTCTCTATATTTGCACACGCTATTGTGCATCTCCATGTGTATTTCTGCCGGTAAAAGGGTATATTACACTCAGGGTCTAAATACAAGGGCTAAAAGCTAAATCCTCTATATTTGCACACGCTACAGTGCATCTCCAAGTGTAATTCTGTCCGTAAAAGGATACCCTTCAGCCAGGGCCTAAATACTAGGCCTAAATTTGATATTCCCCTAAATCTGTGGTTTCTGCTGTGCCTGTATTAGTGTAATACGGTACATAAATAGATAGCTAGATAGTGTTAGGTGCCTGTAAAAAAAGGCCTTAATTTGAACTCTATACATTGGGCCAAAGACAACGTGCCCACCTTCATTCCCGCACTGTAGCCTGATAGGAAAATGCGTGAGTACAAGCTCACGCTGGTAGATGCGCTCCTGAGAGCATTCCCAACTGACACAGGGGAACAAGTGGAAGCACAAGGCGAAGGCAGAGGAGGAGCAAGAGGTCGCCAACGCAGCTGTGTCATGGCCAGCTCCTTTGAGGGCAGGGATAGCATGGTTGAGATGTGGAAAAGTTTTGTTACCGCGCCACAGCTAACTGCACCACCAGCTGGTATGGAACGTGTTAGCAGAAGGCAGCATTTCAACAAAATGGTGGAACAGTACATGTGAACACACCTCTACGTACTGACTGATGGTTCGGCCCCATTCAACTTCTGGGTCTCCAAATTGTCCACATGGCCAGAGCTAGCATTTTATGCCTTGGAGGTGCTGGCCTGCCCTGCGGCCAGTGTATTGTCTGAACGTGTATTTAGCACGGCAGGGGGCGTCATTACAGACAAACGCAGCCACTTGTCCGCAGCCAATTTGGACAAGCTAACGTTTATAAAAATGAACCAGGCAAGGATCCCACAGGACCTGTCCATCCTTTGTGCAGAATAGACATTTATAACTGCCTCAAGCTCAACCATACATTCTTGTACTTCAGGGCACTTCTTTATTGAATCCTCTTTTTTTAATTGTACCATTATTTTGGGGGCAACACCAAGTTGAAGGAACCTCTCCTCTGTCTGGGTGCCAGGGGCCTACATTTCAGCTAATCGCCTGCTGCTTTGGTGCGGGACATTAACCTCTTTTTGCTGTCAAATGACCTCTCCTCTGTCTGGGTGTCAGGGGCCTAAAATTCTGTTAATCGTCTGCTGCTTTGGCGGGTGACATGAAGCCTGATTTTCTGCTATGGGACCTCTCTCCTCTGTCTGGTTGCTGAGGCCTAAATAACTGAAAGTGGCCTGTTCCATTGATGGGTAACATGATGCCTGTTTTGCTGCTATGGGACCTCTCTCCTCTGTCTGGGTGCTGGGGCTTAAATAACTGAAAGTGGCCTGTTCCATTAGTGGGTAACATGATGCCTCTTTTGCTGCTATGGGACCTTTCTCCTCTGTCTGGGTGCCAGGGGCCTACATTTCAGATAATCAATCGCCTGTTGCTTTGGTTGGTGAAATTATCCTCTTTTTGCTGTCGAATGACCTCTACTTTGTCTGGGTGTCAGGGGCCTATATTTCGTTTAATTGCTTGCTGTCTTGGTGGGAGACATTAAACTCTTTTTACTGTCAAATGACTGCCCCATTGTGTGGGTGTTAGTGGCCTATATTTTGTTTACTTGCTTGCTGTCTTGGTGGGAGACATTTAACTCTTTTTACGGTCAAATTAATGCCCCATTGTGTGGGTGTCAGGGGCCTATATTTTGTTTAAACGCTTGCTGTCTTGGTGAGTGATATTAAACTCTTTTTACTGTCAAATGACCTCTACATTGTCTGGTTGTCAGGGGCCTATATTTCTTTTAAACGCTTGCTGTCTTGGTGGGAGACATTAAACTCTTTTTACTGTCAAATGACCTCTACTCTGTCTGGGTTCAGGGGCCTAAATAAATGATAATGGCTTGTTCCATTGCAGTTTGACCTGAGGCCTGTGTTGCTGTTAAGGGACCGCTCTCCTCTTTGTGGGTGCCATGGTCCTGAATTAGTGAATGAGGCCTGTGGCATTGCTGGGTGAAATCAATACTGTCTTGGCGTGATTTTAACTCTCCTCTTTGTGGGTCCCGTGGGCCTGAATGTTTGAATGACTCCTGTGGCCCTGCAGTCAGACGTGATTCCTTCTTGGCTTTGATGACAACTTCAACTCCCATGTATGGTTGCCATTGCCCTGAGTCTGTGAAAGAGGCCTGTGGCACTGCAAGCAGACATGAATCCTTCTTGGCTGTGATGTGAACTTCAACTCCCATGTATGGTTGCCATGGTCTGTGAAAGAGGCCTGTGGCACTGAAAGCAGACATGAATCCTTTTTGGCTGTGATGAGAACTTCAACTCCCATAGCATTCCCACCTGACGCCACCCCAACCTCCTATTCCACCTCCTCCTCCAAGTTGCCAATTGATATTGGTTAATTTTTATTAATTTTATTTTAAGTCATTTCCTTATCCACATTTGTTTGCAGGGGATTTACCTACATTTTGCTGCCTTTTGCAGTCCTCTAGCCCTTTTCTGGGCTAATTTACAGCCTTTTTAGTGCCCAAAAGTTCAGGTCTCCATTGACTTCAATGGGGTTCGGGGTCAAGTTCGGGTCGCGTTCTTCTCGAACCCGAACATCCAGGTGTTCTCTCAACTCTAATAAGAACACATCCTAAAGGAAATTGCTAACCTCATATTCACGATTCAGCCCCTTGGGCTCTAATGTTTGTAGACGGTGGATCCCCATCGCTTCCCTCTTCATAAGGATGCGGGATATATCTCCGCCTCTTCTGGGGTAGAGATTTGCTCTACCACCTGGAATCGTGACTGGGAGATAGTGTGTTTCTTTGATATAAAGTGTGCTGGGACAGGAAAGTGAATGCTTTGGCGGCGAATCTTAGACTTATGTTGGCAGATTCTGTCCCTGATGGTCTGTGTGGTTTCACCCATGTATGCCAGACCACAGGGACATTTGATAAGGTAAACAACATTAGATGAGTCGCACATAAAAAATCCCTGTATGGTATAACCTCTTCCAGTAAGGGGATGGTAGACTTTTTCACCTTTTGTAACATGAGAACATTGAACACAGTGGAGGCAGGGGAAGGTTCCCCTGCGTTGTGTCATGAGATGTAGTTGTTTAAGAATCCTAATGTTTGAACCTTTATCAGTTTGGACTAACATATCTCTAAGATTTTTCGGTCGTCTGTGGCAAGTCATGAATGGTGAAACAAAGCTCTATATTTGCGGATGCCCGGTGAAGTAGGTGCCAGTGTTTTCGTAGGATATGCTGGACTTTGGAAGCAAATGGATGGAAGGTATGTATAAAAGGAATTCTCTGGGTCTGTTGTGGTCTGGTATTTTGGTTGGGGTTCAGGCCTTCCCTAATGATGGAGTCCGGATGAGATCTCGCTCTGAAGCGGGATGACATTTCACAGAGTCGTTGTTGTCTGATGGTAGTATCATTGACAATTCTGGAGACCTTTTGGAATTGGGAACATGGGAGAGATTTTTTCATACTACTAGGATGGAAACTCGAATAGTGCAATATACTGTTCCTATCGGTTGGTTTTTTATATAGATCTGTATGCAAGTTACCGGATGAATCTTTCTGATGGTGTCCAGAAAGTTAATGGATGTGTCAGTGTAGTGGCCAGATGGAATTGATGGTGGATGTGAAGTTGTGAAGGGATTGCAAGTCCGCACTCCATAGACAGAAGACATCATCTATGTACTGCTTCCAGGTGAGAGCGTATAGTTGGAAGTCAGTGTTAGTATAGATGAAGTCTTCTTTGAAGACGGCCATATAGGTGTTTGTGTAAGGGTAGCGACAGTGTTACTATGTGCAAATACAGAACAGTTAATCAGGAAGGGGCCAAGGGGTCCACCATAAGATACCAAAGTCTGCTAAAAGTGTCAGGGAGGGTGAGTACTATGACACTGATTTCATGTTGAACGGGACCTGGAAGCCAGATTGGGGTTCTGTGGAGGAGGAGACATCGTGGGAAAAAGGTGGTGGCCAAAAGGAGGCAATGTATGGCCAAAACATCCCAAAAAAATTCTCTATTGTGGTCAGCTTAAGAACTGGGGATATCGCTAATACTGTGGCCACTGGCTCAAAACGTGACTGTGACAGACTTAGGCCAAGCTCATCTGCCCCTAGCTCTGTTCCAGCAACTCCCATATTGAAGCTTTTCATCAAAAGTCTGACAAGAAAAACCACAGCCATGTGTAGAATCTGCAAGATCAAAATAAGCCATGGGCGTTCAACCACAAACATAGGTACCAGGGCTCTATTGCGGCACATGAGACTGCATCACCGGATCCTGTGGGAAAATAGAACTGGCAGCATTTCGAATCGGAACAAGTCTGTTCTGGTCTTTTTTCTGGCAGCCAACGCACATCCTCAAACAGAACAGTGTCCTTGTCATCATTATCAGCTGCTTTTTAAAGGAATGTGTGGCCATGAGAAAAATATTCTCACCCAGCAATTATCTTGTGTAAGCTGAACATCCACCTGGCCAGATTGCTGGCGGTTCAGTTGCTGCAGTACCACTTAGTTGTAGTAAATGCCACTTTTGCCAAAATTTTATTTTTCTGGGGTGTGGCCTGGGTTGTGGGCTGGGACTGATAGGCAAACATGAGTACCACTGCTAAATGCAAAATTTGACATGTCGGTCCTATATACAAATTGGACTTATTGGTCTGCAAATGTGGTGCACTTCTGCACCTTTTCTGTGTTCTGGCTCTTGGTGTGCCTGTCAGCGCTTATGCCGGCTGTCAGTCACAGCAAAGGGGCAGGGAAGAGGGCAGGGTTACCATGGCTTGAAGCAAGGAGGCCGCTGCCCCCTTGACTTCAAACCTGACACGAGGAATGCGCAGGCCGGGGATAAAAGATCATTTTCTGAGCTTCTACCGCATCTGACTTATGAAAGACAGGGATCATTAGAAACACGCTGCTGGATACTGTCAGGTGCTGCTGGCGGCTTGGGTTGGTTTCTGGAGGTGGCAGGTTCCCTTTAAACACCATCTGTACCCCTCTAAATATATTTTGGAAGCTTTGTAATATGAAAATCCATAATACATGTCACAGCAATGTGTGTTTTTAAAAACATTGGGGGTCATTTACAAACAGATATACTCCACTTTTTGGCATATACCTGGTGCAGATTGCGTCGCAAAGGTTATTTGCGCCGCAATCTGCAACTTTTCCCTGCTCACGCTGGGTCAAAAAGAGGGCATGGCATGGGCAGAGAAGAGGGCGGGCCGGCAGGTCTGTCTCATTTATCATTTTCTTTGCCTGTTTTAGGCGTAGAAGATGGTCTAAATCTATGCCAGCAAGGAAGCTGGCGTAGATTTAGACAGGTGGTGGATATGCCAAAGTTTTATAGAGGCCAGTGCCTCTACATAAATTCAGTGCATCCACCGCCAGGGATATTAAGACAGGCGTCTAAAACACCTGTCTTAATAAATTACGCCCACTGTTTAACACCATGAAACATGCATTTACCCATATCTATGTTTCTCAGTGTCACTCTGGCATTATTTGCTATTGCTGTCATTGTGTTTAAGAGCTTACAGAGGGAGGAGAGACAAAGCAAACATTACTAAAAAATTAGCAAAAAGAGAACATCTTTTCCTAAATCTAACTAGGAGACGATGCTGTTATATGCCAATTTTCAGGGCAATTGAAGCAACTGTGGATCTGGTAGAATCGATTTGTGTCCGAACCAAACTTTTTGAAAAATTTGGTGAATCTGAAACAAACCGAATCACAAAAGATTTGCTCATCTCTAATGGGAACCATAGGTGGACAGCCATTATCAGGTCTCAACAGTGTTAATGGCATAATAGAATTGCTTATCTAGTACACAAGTTAGACACCCCAATAACAGTAAAGTTAGAAATGTTATTCACCTGAATTTGAGAATCAAGGCTTGATAGAATTGTTTATTAAACAAGGTGGACACCTGAATAACAGTAAAATTAGACAGCTCATTCACCCCAGTTTGAGAATTAAGACCTAATAGAATTACTTATCCACTAAAGGGGTTTTTCCATCTCAGCCAATGGGGGTGTAAGCCGTGTACCAGAGTGAGCTCCCCAGGATACAGCAGAGTCACGAGCGAGGAAAGCAACTCTGACACCAGCTTTTGCTAAAACGGAATTTTATTAACACGTGGTAATAAACACAACTACAAATGCTGAGAACATAAAATAAATTTACATACACCCAGCCCGAAGGCTGAGACCCCTGTGCTGCACAGCACGGCGCCTCTGATGGATGTCGGGGGAAATTTTGCGGTAATTTACCTACAGGCGGGCACAACTAAAACTGCGTCACCCCACCTATTATTACCCTGAAGCAAACACGGACAATTGTTTGGGTGCTTAGTACGGGCTAGCCTGCGGTGCAACACAACCTACAATCTTACCTTGCTCTTACCATGCTCTATAGTATTCCCCCTCCCATAACTAGTCCAGTAGCATGTGCCTAAGTATTACTCCTGAGCAAAACGCTGAGCTGGATTGAGTTTGTGGGGGTGTTTGTCAGCTCTCAAATGTGCAAGTCCCTTTTAATAATAGAGTCCTTGTAGTAACAGTAGCAACACTTTAGGCCTGACACAAAGCAGAGACCCTAACTAGCTAACTACAGGCCTGGTCTCAGTCTCTAGGCGCCAACACTGCAATGAGGTGTGTGCATGATCTTAACGACCCGGGTCTTCTCTTCATCCACTGAAGATTCTGAACCGAACAACCAGTCTCTCCAGCAAACATGAAGTCCTACAGGGTACGTAGCTTTGTTTCTCAGCTCTTATCAGCCTTCCTGGAAACAATCCTTCTTTCCCTGGACAGGATCTTGTTCTTGGGCAATGATCAGCTTCACTTAGCTGCAGCTCCTTAATATGACTGACTCCTCTTTCCTCTCCATGCTCTGCAAGCCACACCTCTTATGAATATGGAAATATAGATGCAGTCAGTCAGCTGTGCCTAGAAAACAGCGGCATCTTGTGGCCAAACATCAGAATGTCAGTCCAGAACATTTAATTTAATCCATACAAACAGTGTTCAAACAATGAGAGCTGTTTCCCCATCTCACAGGGGCATATCACTAGGATATGCTGCCATTGTCTGATAGATGTGAGTCCCACCTTTGGGACCAGGTCCTACACTGAGAACGGAGCCCTGAAAGTGGTAGTAGGTTTGGGGATGTTTGTCTACAAATCTTTTTTCTTTTTGTTTCAAATGCATCTCAATAAAAAATCACGAGGGTATAGCTGGGAATACTGTAATTTTAGAATGATGTATGGAAACTGTCAATGTGGCATTTATTACTGTATAAATGTATACATACTGATGTACAATGACTTGGCATTGATTGTATTGCTATACCTTCAATAAAAATTTTACTGATTAAAAAAAAAGAAAGTGGTAGTAGGTGCACAACGCATGCGCAGCCACCTGTCATGGACGTGCCGAGACATATGGACTTTCCTGCGACAGGGGGCAGGAGATCTGTGAGACTGGCAACAAGTGGTTTGAACTGACATATTTTCCTTTTGGTTTAAATGACATCTGTGTTGTTTCTGGTGCTTGCTACACCTTCTTTCCCCAGGTGTGGCTATGGTGGTCATTTAACCTTTTTTATATATTGTTTTTTCTCCCACTATGCTATGTGGTTTATAGCTTCTATTGGACTTGTGGTTAGCTTGTGTTTGGTTCTCAGCTGAGTTCCTGGTGCTACCAAAGCTTCATTGAAGATAAGTGTTTTCTTCCCCTTTTGTATTTTGTTTATATATGTGTATGTGTTGCCTTTCCCTGTAGTTTGTCATTAGGCCTGAGGGAGACTACTGTTCGTCCTTCCCTTTGGAGGAACAGATAGACTCAGTCCTGACATTAGTTCCAGGGTCCTATAAGGTGAGATAGGATTCTAGGTATCTAGTGTATGAACTTGCCTACCCTTGGGGCCAGTTCATACTGGCAGTCTGTCAGGGTTTTCTCTAGGAGGTGTCCATTTTCCTTCCCTAGTTTCCAGGCCTTATTCCGGTATGTCCTTACCCTCCTATGTTCAGTGTGGTGGTTTCCTCTCACACACGAGAGTGATGACACCCTCCACTCATTTCTATGAGGTCAACAAAAATAGCTGAGAGCTGGCTTGGCTACTTCCTTTGGGCCCATAGCAGTGAATGGGAGTGGTGGCTGCGCATACACGGTGCTCTCCCATTTACTTCTATGGGGAGAACGCTTTGTGGTGGCCAGACCCGGGGAAACCCGGGGTCCTCCAGCCATCACTTTCCCTGCTCCGTTTCCGATATAACTGCGGGTCCCAGCGATGGACCTGCACTTATCAGACAATGGGGACGTATGTTAGTGATATTCCCCCATTGGCTCAGATTGAAATACCCCTTTAAACATTGTGGACACTCCAATAACAGTAGAACTAGACAGCTTATTCACCCAAATTTTAGAATCAAGACATAATAGAATTGCTTATCTATTAAACAAGGTGGACACAAGGTGGAGGAAATTCAGATTAGTTGTGAATCTAATCTTTTCTAAACTTCTGATCAAATTGCTTAGATTCGCTCAACACTAGGGTTTTGCGAACCCGGACAGCCATGTTTGGGACCATACCGGACATTTGGGTGTCCGTGTACCGAACCCGAACCCTGATTTTGGTGCCAAAGTCCGTGTCCGGGTTCGTTGTTCGTAATTTAAATAAAGCTTGTTGAAAGCCTGCAGCACAGCCAATCAACAAGCGATTAAGCTGTAAGCATGGTTTTGATTGGCCGGCGCACCATGTGACCATGCATGCATAAATGCAGGATCACATCGTGTGCTACCATTCTGCTCTGACTAGTGTAGGGACTGGACGCTGCTGCAAGCAGGGAGAGTGTTAGGCTTTAAGTATTTTTAAAAAGTGTGCTGGTGACCTGCAGGCATTATTTATGGGTGCAATACAGCTCCTTTGCCCCAGTAAGACAGAAATCCCATACCTGGCATTTTTTTCCAGTGCAATCCTTCTGCTTTGCACCAGTAACAGGGAGATATAGTAGTTATTCTGTCTGTTAATTATATGGGTGAGACATACCTATTTTTTGGGTGAAAAAAACTTTATTTGCCACTGTCAAAGGAATATATAATAGTTATTCAGCCAGTTAATTGGGTCGGGGTGTCCTACCTTTTTTTTTGTTGTTTAAAATACACTGTACTTGCCACCGTCAAAGAGATATATAATAGTTATTCAGCCAGTTAATTGGGTCGGTGTGACCTACCTCTTTTTTTTTTTTTAAATACACTGTACTTGCCACTGTCAAATTCAATATATAAAAGTTTTTCAGCCAGTTATTAGGGTCGTGTAACCTACCTTTTTGGGGGGTTTTAAAATACACTGTACTTGCCACCGTCAAAGTGAATATATAATAGTTATACAGCCGGTTAATTGGGTCGGTGTGACCTACCTTTTTTTTTTGTTTAAAATACACTGTACTTGCCAAAGTCAAAGGGAATATATAATAGCTATTCAGCCAGTTAATTGTGTCGGAGTGGCCTACCTTTATTTTTTTAAATACACTGTACTTGCCACCGTCAAATGAATTTATAACAGTTATTCAGCCAGTAATTGGGTCGGTGTGACCCACTTATATTTTGGGTTAAAAAAACAGTTTACTTGCCACCGTCAAAGGGATATATACTGTAACACCCAAACACCTCTTTTGCATCCATGTCATGGATACACAATTACTCGTCTGTCAGGCAATTTTGTGGGTGACTGTAACAAAATGAGGAGAGCATCAATTAGAGGACGTGGCCGCGGTCGGGGTGTGGCTGGTGTTTGTGGTGGTGGAGCTCCTGCTGCAGGGAGAAGATGTTGTCGATCTGTGCCAGCTACGTGCCCAAACAGGCTCGGACTGGCCCACAGAGGTACAGGTGAATCCAGTGGTGGGCCCCTGACCAAGGTGGGCCCCTAATTTACCACTCCCTGCACAAGTGGCACATAACACAGTAGAATTACTGCACTACTTGCATATATTCAATGTACAAAACCTCAATCACCCTATGTTCATATACAAACTTGATAGATTATTGAAGGGAACCTGTAATCAACTTTATGCTGCTCATACTAACAGAAGAATAAAGTAGAGACAGGTGAGTTGATTTCAGAGGTCATTTAAAAGTTAAATGTAAGTGGTTGACGAGAACCAACATCACAATCATTGCAGACTGGGCCTGGAAAAGAGGCAACCTGAGAAGAGTCATGTTTATTCATACATTCCTGCTCTCCATGCCGACCTACTGATGATTGACAGTCTCCTACCTAGTTTTATCCCTAGAAGAGAACTGACAATCATCAGCAGATGGGAGTGGAGTGAAAGAGATTATCAATAACCATGACTCTTCTCAGGTAGATTTGACTTCAAGGCCTGGGCTGCAATGATTATGATGCTGGTTCTTGGCAACCACTAACTTTTAGTAGTGTTGAGCGAGCATGCTCGGCCGAACACCGCATGTGCTCGAGCCAGTGTATTTAAATCTATTTTAGCCTCTATTTCTATGCAGAAGATCTCTGTACAGTGAGGGAATCCCAAATCGCATAATAACATTACCCAGCATCATTTTACTGTGGGAATTAGCAGGGAAAAACCTTGAGGGAGAAAGAAGAAGGCTACTCACATTAAAATGAGAGGAAGTGGAGGGGAGGGCTTGTCCTGTTTGACTCAGAGGCTTACATGCAGCCTCTTTAGCCAATCAGGTGCCAATATTCACGATTAATATTCGCAATTCGAATATTCGAGCCCAACACTATTGGATAAGTCTCTGTCAGTGTCTGGCAAAAACTATTTTAAAGTATAACTGTCAATTTTTTTTTTTATTTTTTTTACTATTGGATTCTGGTGATTAATATTACCTTGTTGGCCCTGTTTTAATTTCCGATTCTTAAATAAATAACCCCTAAAAGCCACCTAAAAGTCCCCAGTATTGGCTATTGTTACCTGAGATAAAATCAGGTTGCTATGCTCCTTCCGTCTACCAGATGAGAGGACGGAGCACACTGCCTGCACTGGGAACTGATAGTGAGTCAGCATTGTAAGGGAATGTATAAAAAGCCAGGTTCTTCCTGACAGGAGATAACAGTGCTGGGCTGTGTGTGTGAATTTCTCCACATGCCTGTGCTTGGCAGACACTCCCTTAGCAGTGCAGGACAATGTGGCTGCTCAGTGTATAAATGACAGCCTTATCTGATAAGAGGAGAGCTTGTAGAAGGACTACAGGCTTAAGCCAGACCTGGGAACTTCACTGCAAGACCCCCCTATACAGAGCTGGTCTTCACTAACTTCACTGCAGGCGTCCTATGGATTAGCCTCAGAGCTGAGGGCGGCCATCTTAACAGAATAGTGAAATTGCAGTTTTATGCAGACTGGTTGCTAAGGGCTGAATCTTATTAAATAAGGGGTAAGTAAGTCTAATAGTTATTGATTCAGGAATATTATCATATTAGTAACTACATATATGAAAACTGAAATTAGGGTCTAAATGTGACAGTTATCCTTTAAAGTATACAGAGGCACAAGCAACTATTTTAATATAACAGGGACAGTCTAGTTGAAGAATACGAATAAATAATTATGTAGATTTTAGGGACTTTGCTGCTTAGTACAGCTGCCACTGCTGTAACACCTCATTCCAGCGGTTCTGATTTACAAAACCAACCGCCTCCAAACAAAAACTTTTTTTTTTCATTTGAACAGAGAATCAGCAGTTTTTTTTTTTTCCAAAACCTCAAGTTTCTACACAGTCTTATTAATAACACAGCAATAGAATTCTGCTGAAAATGCTGAGCAATTATACATTTTTTCAGTATATATATATATATATATATATATAAATATTATAGCAAAATAGTTTTACAGTATTAATGCAATTTTTATATTCATGTTATACATAAGTGTTCAAACATAAACATAGTTACCAGGGATCTATGTTTAAGTTTGTCCTACTTCTCTTGGTCTTCTTTGTAGCAGCCTACTTCCACAAGCAATAGAGTGTCCTTGTCATCATTAGCTGTTTCTTCTCCTGCTTAGGCTGGTCCTCCCCTTTGTCCTCTGCTCTATCGTAACACATTCATAATGGAATATGCGGCCATGAGAAGACTATTTTCGACCAGCAATTAGCTTGTTTGTAAGCTGAACTCTTACCTGGCTAAGTTACTGGCATTGCAATTGCTGCTACAACACTTATTTATGTTAAATATGGTGCACTTCCACACCTTCATCAAAATTAGCCACAGTTTGTGCCATATTTCATCACATGGACTTCTGGACAGACATCCGTAGTTGCACAGTTTAGCGCCTTCACCTAAATTTAATTCTGCTATATGATATAAATTATGGACTTCTGCCCAGCTGTCCATTTTTATTCTAAATAATTATTTAACATTTTTAATTTTCTAAATGATTGTAGCCTTTCCTGTTCCGAGACCCATGGACTTTTGAGGAGGCAGACTGGAACAGTGGCTGGAACTGTCTAAGTTTGCTCTGTCTATACTGTCCTGTCCAGCTTCCAGTGTTATCTCAGAGAGGGTTTTCACCGTGGCAAGTGGCATCGTGACACCCAAACAGATGAAGTTTCCCTCTGCCAGTGTCCAAAACATCACTTTTGTCAAAATGAATGAGGCATGGATCAATAAGCATTTTCACACACTTCAGACTGATGCGTGTGACATTCCTGCAATAGAAGCAGAAAATATGATTGTTAGAGGTGGGGTCCCGACACAGAACTTGTTCTTCTCTTCCCTGCTTGAAAACACTGCATTTCAGCCTGAACTTGAGGAAGCTCAATGTAAATAGATTATTATATCTTTCATTGTAGTTGTATTAATTTCAATACACAGAGCTCCCCCTGTAGCTTTGTAATAATAGAAAAACAGGAAATTTATCAATGTACTTTTGACAGTTTTCTGGTGTAAATACATTGAGAAATATGGTGTTTAGAATGAGAGACATATATTTGAAGCACCTGTTCGACTTTTTGTGACATAAAAGTCTGATAAAGTGGCTCGGACCAAAGGCAACTTTTTTTAATTTATTTTTTTTTTTTTTTTTGACATATACATTTGACGGATGTGCATACGGTTTAATATGTTTGTGTCCATTTAAAGATTTAAAGTGTATCAAAGGAAGTAGGAAGTATCTCGATAAAAACGTATACATTTAATGGAGGAAAAAACTAAAAAAAAACGAATCCTTTCTATATGTATCTTTCAAGCCATATGTTTCTGTACTTATCTCTGTTTACAAATGTATCCACTTGATGTACAGCAAAAGCAATATGTGAACTAAAAATCTGACTGTTTGATGTGTGGTTGAAATATAGGATTCAGGAGTAAAAGGAAAAAAGAAAGGGTACAGAATTTTCTTCCAAACGGTAAATATAGATGCAGACAGCGTCGCCTCTGTAACAGACTTATGCGTTGGTGCTTGTGCACTTTGGGTGGTCATGAATTTGTGATTACGAGTGTGATTAAATATCTGAAGTCTTATCAAAAGCCTTCATAGGGACCCTCGGGATATTATAATCAGTATATTAAACGGTCAAAAGACCAGAACAAAATCCCTTTAGGGGTCTCTAACTAGTAGTGTCTTAAAGTTAAAATATATCTTTATTATTTCTTGATTAAAACTGAAAGGTGAAAAAGAAAAAAAAAAGTATTTAGAAATATCAGTAACAGTGAGGCCAAGTTGCTTAGTAGCTACTAGTGGTTGCTAGCAGCAATTAAGGGACTTATAGCATCTGAGTTATAATGCAGTCACCCGCAGGTGGTCTGTGTAAATTATTCAGGTTAAGTAATGTAAATGATTGGTACACCACTGAAAATTGCAGGGGTATATTAAATACCACTGTGTGCTAGAGCCTGAATTAGGTGTCTGTGGGAGTATGGGTATTTTCTTTTTTCACAGTGAGAGGTGCCATATTTATGACGTTATGTGGTCTATGCGATAGTCTGCAGTTGCGGTTTCTTTCACATTGGCAAGACTATTCTTCCTATGCATTTTAGGTATAGTGAACATGTTAAATATGTACGTTCAGCATCTGGAGCACACAGACTAGTCTCACATATGCATTCTGTACATAACAGTGATACTAGACAGATGTGATTTATTTGGTTATTACACATTGCTTCTTTGACAACTGAGGGAGACAGACATTGTAAACTATTGAGAAAGGAAGCTTAAATAATTATGTACAAAGATGCCTTGGGACCTTTGGATCAAAATGACAAAAATGACATGATTGTCTTTTTGGACTGAACTCAGACAATAGTTATCTATGTATTAAAACAAGGGGACTTTTTGCATGCATTTTATATTGATTTTTTACTACTGCTTTTGACTGTTATTATGTTGCAATTGACTACATATGTATATATACTGATATGGAGTTAAAAAAAGGCATTACCTGCTTCACTGTGTGGGCCAGAGGAAGTGTGATGTAGCGTGAAATGGCCGTCACCCGTTTATCCATATCCTATATCCCAGGAGGCGGGTTAAGAGACATGCTCATCAGAGACTCAAGACTTAAATTGCTGCTGAAGGAGATGGTCCGGCTCTTGCTCCCCCCCAACAGGAGTGGAGCATGAGCCCAGAGTGTCCCTCGGTTAGACCTTTGTAAGGATGGGCGATAGCGCACAAAAAGCAGAGACCAACCGACTACAAAAGATGTCTCGATAGTAGTTGAGCATTTCATCACTCTGAGAAGGTGTAAAAAATGACCCAATTTTGGACTGGTAGTGAGGGTCTAACATTGTGAAGAGCCAGTAGTCATCCCTTTGCAGAATGGTGATAATGAGGCTTTCACTGCACAACCATCTCAGCATGCATCTAGCCATTTGTGCAAGGGACTCAGAGAGACTCCTTGCCTCTATCTCTACTGTATTCTGCTATGGTCTGTCGGGTTCATCAGCGTTGTCGCCCTCTAGCTCCTCATATGTCATTTGGGCAGATAAAGTTCTATATAGAATTCCTAGGCGTTTATGACCTCTTCCTCATCCTCCTCCTGTACCAGTTCAGCCTCCACAGGGCTTTGGTGGCCATGAGATGTAGGTGGCACATCGTCTGTCCCCTCGCCAATTACATTTATCTGCAATTCCTCCAGAATGTGAAAGAGTGGAATGACATCATTCATCTCATAGTCCTGGCGACTGACAAATAAAGTTGCCTCCTTAAAGGGCCTGAGCAAATGACAGGTGTCACGCATGAGCTGCCACTGTGTAACATCGAGGTTACACCAGGGAGTAGTCCTTTCCAATTGGTCCAATACGTGGAGTGTGGAGTTCCAACACGTGGAAACGTTGCATATAAGGTGATGTAGGGGAAAACCATTCTGCCTTTGCAGCTCAAGGAGGGCATGGTTTGAACAGTAAGAGTGGCTCAAGTGCATACACATTTTTCTTGACATTTTCAAAACATTTTGCAGTTGAGTGGAAGACTTCAGGAACCAGGTGACAACCAGATTGAAGACTTGCACCATGCAGGGTGCATGGGTAAGCCCTCCCTGATGCAACGCAGACAGAATGTTCTCAGTGACCATAGTTCCTATATCCTGTTGGCAAGGGGATAGTTTGGATTTGATTGGATTTCTTGGTTTATGATGCGGAGCAGTTCCTCCCCGTTGTGACATTGTTTGCCCAAGCTGACCAGGTCCAGAACCGCGTGACAACACTGTGATTTGCATAGGTGTTGTGCTGGAAGAACACTTTGAACTGTGCCTACAGTGGAGGCTGAGGACAAGGTGGAGATGATGAGGCTGAAGAGGAGCATTAAGAGCAATAGATGAAAGGAAAGACACCCAACATTAGCACCCTGACTTCACCTTTTGCACACATATCTTGCAGACCGCCACGCTAACGGGCTCCAGCGATAAAAAATTACCACACTGCCAAGTAGGAAATTTTACCCCCAGCACTCCATGCTGACTGACTGCCACTGCCTTTATGAACCTGTGCACCACTAGTTTCCCGACAGGTAGGATTCTGAGTAGCAAATGGTCTTCCTCAGCTGTGTTTGAATCCAGATATTCCACTGCTTCCACCCTGCTGCCTCATGGGCCTGCTACCACCCTCACTATATATTAGTCTACCTGTTGACAATGAGTCTGATGCACAGTAAGTCTAAATATAACAGAACAGATTAAGTATGAATGGCACAGTAAGAGAACTAGAAAAACGCGCCAATATATTAGACTGCCTGTTGACAATCAGTCTGATACACAGTAAGTCTATGTATAACTGAAGATTCTGCTATAGACATAGTGGGGGCACCAGGTCTCAGAGATAACATCAAGTTAGAGACCATAAAACTAACACACTGCTGTAGCATAATTAAAGAAAAGGGAAAGGAGGAGCTCTAGAGCTTGCAATGTGCCTTGTCCAATGTCCCGCCATAACTGCTTCCCATAAATGGTGGCAGCTTTACAGGCTTAGTACACACACTACATGAGGACCAAGGTGATATTTATGTGTTTTTATGGCTCGTTTGGGACATGACTCGTTTGGGACATTTTGCCCCGTAATGGACTGAGATGACACGCAGAGCACATTGTCTAACATGCACAGTGTCTAGGGTTCAGCGAACCCGAACTACAAAGTTCGTATCCGTACCGAACTTTGCGGTTTTGGGTACCAGGACCTGAACCCGGACTTTTTCGCTGAAGTCCGGGTCTGGGTTCAGTGTTTGGGTTATTTTATTATTTTCCGTTATAACATGGCTATAACGGAAAATAATAGTATTTGGCCATCGAGGGGTTAAAAAAACTCACCTCATTCACTTGTTCGCGCAGCCGGTCTTGTCTACCTTTGGTAACGTCACCGCACTCACCACGTGGTGAGCGCGGTGGCGTCAACACAGGTCCTGTTCCAGCCAGGTCCTGCAAAGAAGAAGAAAGAAGACAAGACCAGCTGCGCGAACAAGTGGATGAGGTGAGTTTTTTTCTATTTTTAACCCCTCAACGGCCAAATACTATTATTTTCCGTTATAACGGAAAATAATAAAGTGAAGTTTGGGTCCCCATTGACTTTAATGGGGTCCGGGTTCGGGGTAAAATTCAGGTCAAGTTTGGGTCTCGAACTCAACGGGGTTCGCTTGACACTAGTAGTGACTTCTCAGGAACGCCGAGGATTTGGCGCGTGGCTGAGGAGTCTATTTTTGATACTGTGTAGATTTGTGCCTTTTCTCCTCCCCCAGGTATTTTGCATAATTTGCAGTTATGGATTTTGAATATTTTTATACACTGTATTATTTTATTTAACACTTTCTTTGTCAGCAAATCAAGTTCATGTTAATATGTACATTAATTCCAGGTGATGCCATATCATGTATTGATGGATGGACATATGTACACAGTGTGCTATGTTATTGTATTAATTGGCTAGTGAGGTCACTATTAGTATATAGCTATTTAAAGGGCTTCTGTCACCCCCACTAATGTAATTTTCACTAGCTGACATTAGCTACTTGCTAATGTCAGCTGAGTTCAAACATATGTTTCCTAACTTTTTTCCTGTTTTCTATCTTCTTAAAAACTTACTTTTGTGATATGCAAATTATCTTCGCTACCAGCAAGTTGGGCGGGTACTTGCTGGTAGCCGCCGCATCTTCATGCCCTGGGAACGCCCCCTCTTCTTTTAAATAGCATTACTCTCAAAATAACCTTGCTTGAGAAAGTTGAGGAGATTTATATATATATATATAATTACATATGGTGTATATATGGTTTATTCATCCATCTACTGGTAAATGGTATGATATCAGACAATATTTAACTTGTGATAGTTCATGTGTTTTCTACGCGTTACAGTGTCCGTGTGGTCTCCTCTATGTAGGGGAGACCACATGTGACATGAAAACATGTCTCAATAATCATAGATTTTCCATCAGACAGAAAAGAAAGGATCTACCTGTCCCTAAACATTTTACAGAACAGGGTCATGGTGAGAGGGATCTTAGATTCACTATTCTAGATCAGGTTCTTATACTCCGTCGAGGTGGTGATCGAGTATTGGCTCTCGAACAGAGGGAACCTAGGTGGATTCACCGCCTTTAAACAATGAAACCTAATGGACTCATATATCCAGACCTTGGTGATTGGTCCTCTTCAGTTATTGGTAATACATGATTACAATTGGTGTCTATACATTTTTATTGATCATATTTACTAATTAAATATTTTTTTTCTATTACTTACTTAGGTTTCTTTCTCAATATCATCACAGTGGCGGGACGCATTGGCGACTTATCTCCTTTATTGTTGCAAGTTTGAGCACATCCGGATACAATAGATATTTTTTGTATGCTGCAGCAATATCTACAATTTGAGGGTTGCGCTGGTATTCTGGTATATTTATGCAAAACAGGGATGACCCGGCATTGATCTTGTGGTTTGGACATCTGACATATTATGTCAGCGGTCTGATCCACATAAGTGGCCAGCGGTTATGACCACCTGAAAGGGTAAGACCGCTTGGCCCTTTCGGATGTAGGGTCTATTTCCCTGTTTCCTAATTTATAGTAGACTTAGACCAGTGTTCACATTAAGGCTATTTTACATCGCAACCGTTTACAAATCTATCATGTGTGATAATCATTCCATTATCCTGGTGTTTTTGCTCTTATTTTATTTTTACCCTATAGTTCTGCCCTGCTCCTGGGACTTGAGGCGGCCAGCAATATGTGGGTAGTATCTCTGTGTTTGGATGCTATGCTGGTTACCTGGGTTGCGGCACTCGTGACTTGTCATGTGATGCTGGAAGCTCTGACACGCCCGCTCCTTCACTGTAGGCATTGCCCTGCATTCGTGGTAAGTTTGGCATCCCTGGTTGTTAGGGAGATCGCATGTGAACATGTGATCTGTTTGACTTCAGGTAACGCTGATTCTCATTGTGCCGCCCCTCGTCTATACGAGCCTGCACAGTAACTGTGAGAGAACGCTCACTATGCCGCCATGCATCCCTCTCCTGTGTAAGTTTTATGAATTAAGATAATTTTATTCACAAGGGTTTTTACACTTTTGTTAAGAAGGCACTTAAGCACTTTTATGGCTATATGTTTGCATATTAATCAATACGATATTGTACAATACCGCTTTGAGATATTACACACTGTTTTATTATGGATACTATTTTTGAAGATATCGATCTTGTGTATTTATTATATCTATATGATGTTTTCACTTAATTATTGTCAATTACATTGCTATGCACCATGGGTATTTAAACCCACATCTGACACCAGTTTGTATGCTTGAGAAAGACTGCATTGTGCAGTTGAAACGTTGCAAGGGGAATAAAGAGGTTCACCATTTTTTCACTTCTACGGAGTGCTGCTTCTATCTTTGGAAACATGCAGTTGATTACCCACATTGAAACTAATCTTTAGTAGAAAGCTACAGTTCCATTTTTCTAGGTCATATCTTTAAACAACTACACATTACATTTTTCTTCTGGAAATATGAAGCTTTGTAAAAGTCTGTTTTTTTCATGCGTCTAGTATCTGTGCCATTATCTTGAAAAGCCTGAAACATTAATTCAATTTTCTCTCATCCTGCAACTTCTCAGCATGGCATAACAATGTGCTTTACATTTTCTACCATTTCTGGACTAAAACCTGATAAATATTCTCACTAGGGATGAGCAAATTTCATATTTTGAAGTTCGTGTGCGGGTTCGTGTTGTGGTATTTACTGAATTGCGTTATATTTTCTGTTACCATGGACCATAACGCAATTCCATGACGGAATGCATAACGGAATGCCTTTACCCTGGGTACACACCTGAGCGCTCAACACATGAAAACCAATGCTTTCCTATGGCCCTGGGTCTCACTTGAGCGTTTTACAGCACGTTTGAACGCGCTGCAAAACGCCCGACGCATAAACAAGTACTTGAGCTTTTTTTGGGGCGTTTGTCGCGCGTTTTGTGATTGACAACACAGTAGTCAATCACAAGAACGCGCGTATGAACGCGCGTTTCCTATTTGCAAAAACGCGCTGAAATACGCGCTGAAATAGCGCGTAAAAACGCGCGTTTCAAAAACGCTCAGGTCTCAACCCAGGGTAAGAGGTATTCCGTTATGCATTCTGTCTTAATAAAAGTCTATGGCCTGCATAAAGGATCCGTCCGGTTTACGTTATACAGGAGAGGACTCCAGCATAAGGTAAACCAGACGGATCCGTTATGCATGCCATAGACTTCCATTATGACGGAATGAATAACAGGCATTCAGTTATGCATTCAGTCATGGAATTGCATTATGGTCTGTGGTAATGGAATACATAACGCAATTCAGTACGAACTTCAAAATATGAAATTTGCTCATCCCTCACGTGATGTATTTCACAATCCAGAAATATTATCTTATAGATGAGTGTAACATTGACATTTTCATTAGCTGCCACTTTTCCTAACCTAACTGCCTGGTTAATTTTGTAGCAAGATAAAAAAAATATATTGTTACAACTAGATAAGGCTACTTTTACACTAGCGTTTTAGTTGTCCGGTATTGAGATCCGTCAAAAGGGCTCAATAACGGAAAAAAACGCTTCAGTTTTGTCCCCATTCATTGTAAATGGGGACAAAACTGAACTGAATAGAACTGAATGCTCCAAAATGCATTTAGTTGCGTTTAGTTGTGTTACCATACCGGGGAGCAAACCACAACATGTTGTAGTTTGCTTTCCGTCCTGGGATGCGGAGAAAGACGGATCCAGCATGAGCCCCAATGCAAGTCAATAGGGACTAATCCGTTTTCTGTGCCACAATCTGCCACAATAAAAAACGGATCCGTCCCCCATTGACTTTCAATCGAGTTCATGATTAATCCGTCTTGGCAATGTTAAAGATAAGACAACCGGATCCTTTCATAACGGATGCAGATGGTTGTATTATCAGTAACGGAAGCATTTTTGCTGAGCCCTGCCGGATCCAGTAAAAACGCTAGTGTAAAAGTAGCCTTATACATGTTTTTCCCCTTTGGTTTATCTAGTATCATCAGGACAGTAAAAGAGTTAAAAGGGTTTTCCGAGACACACATACTAATGACGTACCTGGATAGGTCATTAGTATCTCATCGGTGGGGGTCTGACACCTGGGACCCCAGCTGATCCGCTGATTGAAAAGATATTGTTGCTCCTGTGAGCGCCGCAGCCTTCTCCGTGCTCACCACAGCATCATATATTGTACAGCAGCCGTGCTTGGTATTGAAGCCCAGATCCATTCATATCAATGAGGCTGAGCTGCTCCTGTGTCGTTTGACCAATGAAAGATGTAGTCACGTGGCCTAGGGAAAGCTGAGAAAAAGTTGTGATGCTACTTGGAGCACCAGTGCCTTCTCAACAGCTAATCGGCAGGGGTCCCGGGTGTCTGCCACCCACAAACAGATACTGATGACCAATCTAGAGGATAGGTCATAAGTAGTGTTCAGCGAACAGTTCGGGTTCGTACCGAATTTTGGGGTGTTCGGGACACGGACCCGGACATTTAAAAAAAAGTTCGGGTTCGGGTTCGTTGTTCGGCGATTTCTTCCAGCTTTCTGAAGGGCTGAACAGCAGCCAATCAGCTAGCGTTTTACTTCTTGCCCTAAGAGCCCATCACAGCCATGCCTAGTAATGGCATGGCTGTGATTGGCCAAATGTAGCATGTGACTCAGCCTCTATTTAAGCTGGAGTCACGTAGCGCCGCACGTCACACTGCACTGATTAGTGTAGGGAGAGGACGCAGCTGCTGTGAGGGCGAGATTAGGCAGGAAAAAGTCTGCAAAAGCACCTAATGAAGTGATCGATCTACAGCTGTGAATGATTGAACTTCTGCTAGTTACTTGCTCACTGGTTTTTAGGCTGCACAGAGCGTTTTTCTGTCACTTATTTTCTGGGGTGATCGGCGGCCATTTTGTGACTTGTGGTGCACCAGAACAAGCTGCCACCAAGTCCATCAATCCATCAATACTAGTTTTTTTTTTTTTTTGCTATATCCTACATCAGGGGCTTGGCTGTGCTAATTGTCACCCCTAGAAACTCAGGATAGCAATTTCTATATTTTATTAAGGGGTTAAATACAATTGCCAAAATACCAATCCCCTAAATCTGGTGTTCCAGCTTTGGCTAGGCAAGTATAATACTGTCTGCTGTTTGGCAAAGGATAGATTATTTTCTGTGGTGAAATTCAATTGTCAAAATAGCAATCCCCTAAATCTGGTGTCCCAGCACTGGCTAGCAAACAAACTATAATAGTGTCCGCCAAAACATATATATTTTGTTCTGGGGTGAAATTCAATTGCCAAAATAGCAATACCATAAATCTGGTGTCATAGCTGTGGCTGGCAAACTATAATAGTGTCCGCAAAAACATATATTTTGTTCTGGGGTGAAATTCAATTGCCAAAATAGCAAACCCCTAAATCTGGTGTCCCAGCACTGGCTGGCAAACTATAATAGTGTCCGCCAAAACATATATTTTGTTCTGGGGTGAAATTCAATTGCCAAAATAGCAATACCATAAATCAGTGGTTTCAGCTGTGGCTGGCAAACTATAATAGTGTCCGCCAAAACATATATTTTGATCTGGGGTGAAATTCAATTGCCAAAATAGCAATACCATAAATCCATGGTTTCAGCTGTTGCTGGCCAAGTTTAATAGTGTCCTGCAAAGGATATATTTTGTTCTGGAGTGAAATTCAATTGCCAAAATAGCAATACCATAAATCAGTGGTTTCAGCTGTGGCTGGCCAAGTTTCATAGTGTCCTGCAAAGGATATATTTTGTTCTGGGGTGAAATTCAATTGCCAAAATAGCAATACCATAAATCTGGTGTCACAGCTGTGGCTGGCAAACTATAATAGTGTCCGCAAAAACATATATTTTTTTCTGGGGTGAAATTCAATTGCCAAAATAGCAATACCATAAATCCGTGGTTTCAGCTGTTGCTGGCCAAGTTCCATAGTGTCCTGCAAAGGATACATTTTGTTCTGGGGTGAAATTTAATTGCCAAAATAGCAATACCATAAATCAGTGGTTTCAGCTGTGGCTGGCAACTAGAATAGTGTCCGCAAAAACATATATTTTGTTCTGGGGTGAAATTCAATTGCCAAAATAGCAATACCATAAATCAGTGGTTTCAGCTGTGGCTGGCCAAGTTTCATAGTGTCCTGCAAATTATATATTTTGTTCTGGGGTGAAATTCAATTGCCAAAATAGCAATACCATAAATCAGTGGTTTCAGCTGTGGCTGGCCAAGTTTCATAGTGTCCTGCAAAGGATATATTTTGTTCTGGGGTGAAATTCAATTGCTAAAATAGCAATACCATAAATCTGGAGTCACAGCTGTGCCTGGCAAACTATAATAGTGTCCGCAAAAACATATATTTTGTTCTGGGGTGAAATTCAATTGCCAAAATAGCAATACCATAAATCAGTGGTTTCAGCTGTGGCTGGCCAAGTTTCATAGTGTCCTGCAAATTATATATTTTGTTCTGGGGTGAAATTCAATTGCCAAAATAGCAATACCCTGAATCTGGTGTTCCAGCTGTTGCAGGCCTAATTTAAATCTGTCCATAAAAGGATACCTTTCATCAAGGGCCTAATTACTAGCCCTAAAAGAGATATTCCCCTAAATCAGTGGTTACTGCTGTGCCTGGATTAGTGTAATACGCTACATAAATAAATAGGCAGATAGTGTTAGGTGAATGTAAAAAAAGGCCTGAATTTGAAATCATTACATTGGGCCAAATATTTTTTTTCTTATTGTGGTGCTTGGTGAACGGTAACAATGAGGAAAACATCAAGTAAGGGACGCGGACGCGGTCGTGGTGTTAGTGTACCCCCTGGTGCTGGGAGAGGACGTGGCCATTCTGCCACAGACACATGTCCTAGTGAACCAACTACCTCAGGTTCCAGTACCCACCAGAATTTACAGCGATATTTGGTGGGGCCCAATGCCGTTCTAAGGACGGTAAGGCCTGAGCAGCTACAGGCGCTAGTCAATTGGGTGGCCGACAGTGGATCCAGCACGTTCACAACATTATCTCCCACCCAGTCTTCTGCAGAAAGTGCACAGGTGGCGCCTGAAAACCAAGCCCATCAGTCTGTCACATCACCCCCATGCATATCAGGGAAACTGTCTGAGCCTCAAGTTATCAAGCAGTCTCTTATGCTGTTTGAAGACTCTGCTGGCAGGGTTTCCCAAGGGAATCCACCTAGCCCTTCCACAGTGGTGGAAGACATAGAATGCACTGATGCACAACAACTGATGTTTCCTGATAATGAGGACATGGGAATACCACCCCATCGCAGTCTGCACGTCTCTGATGATGACGAAACACAAGTGCCAACTGCTGCGTCTTTCTGCAGTGTGCAGACCGAACAGGAGGTCAGGGAGTAAGACTGTGTGGAAGACGATGCAGGGGACGATGAGGTCCTAGACCCCACATGGAATGAAGGTCGTGCCACTGACTTTCATAGTTCAGAGAAAGAGGCAGTGGTGAGACCGAGCCAACAGCGTAGCAAAAGAGGGAGCAGGGGGCAAAAGCAGAATAGCCGCCTCCAAGAGAGTTCGCCTGCTACTGGCCACCGCCACCAGAGACCGAGTACCCCTAATGCAGCTTCAAGGAGTTCCCTGGCATGGCACTTCTTTAAACAATGTGCTGACGACAAGACCCGAGTGGTTTGCACGCCGTGCCATCAGAGCCTGAAGCGAGGCATTAACGTTCTGAACCTTAGCACAACCTGTATGACCAGGCGTCTACATACAAAGCATGAACTGCAGTGGAATAAACACCTTAAAAGCAAGGAACTCACTTTGGCTCCCCCTGCTCCCTCTTCTGCTGTTGCCTCGGCCTCTTCCTCCGCCTCGGGAGGAATGTTGGCACCTGCCGCCCACCAAACAAAGGATGTGCCACCGACACCACCACCTGCGTCACCAAGCATCTCCACCATGTCACACGGCAGCGTTCAGCTCTCCATCTCACAAACCTTGGAGAAAAAGCGTAAATTCCCACCTAGCCACCCTCGAGCCCTGGGCCTGAATGCCAGCATTTCTAAACTACTGGCCTTTGAAATGCTGTCATTCAGGCTGGTGGACACAGACAGCTTCAAACAGCTGATGTCCATGGCTGTCCCACAGTATGTTCTTCCCAGCCGCCACTACTTCTCCAAGACAGCCGTGCCTTCCCTGCACAACCAAGTATCCGATAAAATCAAGTGTGCACTGCGCAACGCCATCTGTGGCAAGGTCCACCTAACCACAGATACGTGGACCAGTAAGCACGGCCAGGGACGCTATATCTCCCTAACTGCACACTGGGTAAATGTAGTGGCGGCTGGGCCGCAGGCGGAGAGTTCCTTGGCGCACGTCCTTCCACCGCCAAGGATCGCAGGGCATCATTCTTTGCCTCCTGTAGCCTCCTCCTCCTACTTGGCTTCCTCCTCCTCTGCTTCCACCAGCTCATCCAGTCAGCCACACACTTTCACCACCAACTTCAGCACAGCCCGGGGTAAACGTCAGCAGGCCATTCTGAAACTCATATGTTTGGTGGACAGGCCCCACACCGCGCAGGAGTTGTGGCGGGGTATTGAACAACAGACCGACGAGTGGTTTCTGCCGGTGGGCCTGGTGGTGTGCGATAATGGGCGAAATCTCGTCGCAGCTCTGGAACTAGCCGGTTTGACGCACATCCCTTGCCTGGCGCATGTGCTGAATTTGGGGGTGCAGAAGTTCATTCACAACTACCCCGACATGTCAGAGCTGCTGCATAAAGTGCGGGCCGTCTGTGCGCGCTTCCGGCGTTCACATCCTGCCGCTGCTCGCCTGTCTGCGCTACAGCGGAACTTCGGCCTTCCTGCTCACCGCCTCATATGCGACGTGCCCACCAGTTGGAACTCCACCTTGCACATGCTGGAGAGACTGTACGAGCAGCAGCAGGCCATAGTGGAGTTTCAGCTGCAGCCCGCACGCGTCAGTCGCACTGCGGATCAGCAGCACTTCACCACCAATGATTGGGCCTCCATGCGAGACCTGTGTGCCCTGTTGCGCTGTTTCGAGTACTCCACCAACATTGCCAGTGGCGATGACACCGTTATCAGCGTTACATTACCACTTCTATGTCTCCTTGAGAAAACGCTTAGGGCTATGATGGAAGAGGAGGTGGCCTAGGAGGAGGAGGTGGAGGAGGATGAGGGGGTCATTTTTAGAACTTTCAGGCCAGTCTGTTACAAGTGGCTCAGAGGGAGGTTTTTTGCAACAGCAGAGGCCAGGTACAAACGTGGAAAGCCAGGGCCCACTACTGGAGGACGAGGAGGTTGAGGAGGAGGTGGAGGAGGAGGAGGATTAAGCAGGTTCACAGCGGGGTGGCACCCGACACAGCTCAGGCCCATCACTGCTGGCCCCCAACAAGCCCCTAAACTGCGTAGCTGGGGGGATACGGAGGACGATGACGATACGCCTCCCACAGAGGACAGCTTGTCCTTACCTCTGGGGAGCCTGGCACACATGAGCGACTACATTCTTGGAGGTAGCTGATGTTGATGCTTTTGAAAGAGTGGTTGGTAATCAGAAACGATTTACTCCTATGTTGACCAACATATGAACATATTACGAAACGGTCTGAATCCTGAGAGCTGCAGACTGAAACAACAATGGTGAATATGATGGAAGGAGACTTACTAAAAGCAGAGAGCGCTCAGGAACAAACAATAAATCTTTATTGAGGCATGGGGAAAACAATTGGAGCTATCTGTATTTGATATCAATAAAAGTGCACCGATTAAAGATGCACCGATGTAACTAGGCAGTGCATAGAGGTGCGGTTATGATATATTGCAATCCAAACCCCCTATAGATCTGCCTGCAACGCTTATTAATTAAGACAGTATATGCGGCTGAGGACGGCTGCCACTACTGCTGGTGGTTCGGTGCACTATTACCAGCAAGCCCGGCAGTACTTAAATCCCCGCCCCAACCCTGCTGCGAGTTTCGATAAAGCCGCTATTAGTTTCTAGTACTGATGTACACACTATAAGCTCAACGCGTTTCTTGCCCTATTACGGGCATATCTTCAGGAGCTGACAAGGGAGAACATGCAAGCTGCGGACATCGCGCGCCACTGATGGCGTGCACACGATACAAGCATCCGGCGCTGGTACGGCCGAATATGATGGAAGGGCCTAATTGAAGTCCAACCATTCGCCAAGGGCCCTGCTTGGACACCAACTGTTAATGGTAGCAAAATACTTCACCTAAACTTATTCCCCAGGCCACCGCTTTAATTATCATTATAATTTTTTTTTATAAAGGACCCAAAAAGTTAGAAGATGGCATATGCCGTCTAACTCTAGTAATGGATTAAGTGAAATGTGTAGACTCACCAGGCCTGGGGAACCATAAGCACGAATACATGGCTGTTCCAATTAACGAGCTAATGTTGCCTGTAATGAGGACAGAAAACGTACCCACCATACTAGCAGTTGTGACAAGGTTGTGATAAACTATGTATGCTGCGCCTGTAGTAGTGATAGGACTTGTTATGTCCGTAGACGTGACAGACTATGTATATTGTGCCTTATTATAGTACCTCCTACTGGAAGATGGACCGGTACCCAGGAACTAGGTGCGACACCAACACCCTAAGCCCGAGTTTGAAGATGAAGTAAGCATGCCTGTAATGAAGACATAATGTACACACAATGCCTGCCGCTATGACAGGAAAAGCTTAAGGTCACCATAGACTACGTATGCGCCTGTAGTCGTGCTAGGACTCATCGTGTCAGTAAACGTGACAGACTTCGTAAATCGTTTTTTTTTTTTTCGTATGAAACAGATATCAGAAAACATGCGACCATACCTACTCTAGACGCATGCTACACCAATAACTATATGCAAAAGCCCCCAACAAGCCCCTAACAGCTAGACAAAAATACTAACAACAGTCACTTGACCGTTAGCACCCAACTCTGCTTTGACCCAGAGTACTGCGAATCGCATGCCGCACTGTGGGTCCCGTGCCAATAAGTGCAATTCTACAGTGAATGCCAGCATTCGCCTGACCCTTTCTGCTGATGCCCAGGTGCCCTCCACATGATGCTGCTGCGTTGTTTTTTTATTATTTTTAATCGATCATTGATACACAAAACACAGCGTGCAAAGCTTGAACCAACTAACAACCAACGCTCGACCATTTAGCGCCCAAACTCTGCTTCATTCCAGAGCCCTACATGTTGCTGACAGCAGCGTGGGTCCCGTGCAAACCACTCCGATCCTACAATGAATACCAGCGCCCTCCTGAGACATTCTGCCGTCGCCCAGCCGTAAGGAGTCTCTATACTGTACCATGCTGCTGTATCCTAGAGCTGACCCAGAGGTAGTGAAATTAGCTGAATCGGCGTCAGCCTGGGCCCACAGGTGCCTATAAATAGCCTAGTAACCAGCCAGCCTGGGCCCACAGGTGCATATAACTAGCCTTGTAATCAACCTCCCCTCCCACAAATACAGCAAAGGTATTTGCTTAATTCATATCATTGTATTAGAAATATTCGCAAATTCTCGAAGTGCCGATATTCACAATAAAAATTCGCAATTCGAATATTCGCTGTCAAAACAATTTAGAATCATGTACTGTGTTTGTGAATAAAGCAGTAATATGTATATTAGCTTTCTGAGCAGATCTCAATGTGGTGAAGCATGCACATAGTGTATAGGATATGTAGATTCTAAGGGTACTTTCACACTGGCGTTTTGGATTCTGTTTGTGAGATCCGTTTCAGGGCTTTAACAAACGGCCTAAAATGGATCAGTTAAGCCCCAATGCATTCTGAATGGATAAGGATCCGTTCAGAATGAATCAGTTCGGCTCCATTCCACCTCTATTTCGTTTTGGAGACGGACACCAAAACGCAGCTTGCAGCATTTTGGTGTCCATCTGAAAATGCGGAGCCGAACGGATCTGTTTTGAATTACAATGTAAGTCAATGGGGACACAATATGGTGCATTTGAAAACGGATCCGTTCCCCATTGACTTTCAATGTAATTCAAAACTGATCCGTTTTGACTTTGACATTTTTCTTTAAAACTAATGCAAGCGGATCAGTTCTGAACAGATACAAATGTTTGCATTATAGGTGCGGACCTGTCTGTGCAAATAAACAGACGGATCCGCACCAACGCAAGTGTGAAAGTACCCTAAGACACAGCTATGCCCTCAGCATGCTGCTATCTAGCCCTGTCAATCAAGGGAAGGTGGGCATGTTCAGAGTGCATGGAGTGTTACAAAGCAGTGCTCAAAGGATTCAGCCCCGCTTTCTGGTGCTCGAACTTGTTTTTATTTGCATATGAATAAAATGCTATCTCTGCAGCTAGTTTGCATACAGACAAAAGAAAGGTAACATTTTAATCAGCATGATGAGCCATACCAGGCAGTATGTCTGTTTTTTTAGAGTTGATCATGCTGACAAAGCCCCTTTAAGTAGCATGGTAAAATGTGCTGCCTAAAACAGACTTCGTTGATGCATCACACCAGTTTTTAACTGATCTAAGATCCTGGAGGTCATAAGCTTACTCAATCGTACACATGTACTGTCAGCATTTTGCAAAAAATATAAAAGGAGATTTACAATTTTTAGATTTTTGAGCAATAAGCACCAAAATTGCTTGCAGTCATTGCACTGCACTGCAATTGCACTTGAGAAAAC
The DNA here is from genome assembly GCA_033119425.1 of Bufotes viridis. Taxonomy (NCBI): domain Eukaryota; kingdom Metazoa; phylum Chordata; class Amphibia; order Anura; family Bufonidae; genus Bufotes; species Bufotes viridis. The sequence continues at coordinate 443,086,181 of CM065589.1, read as the reverse complement.
TGACATGCTAAAATGACAAAATCAATAATATTACGCTATTTTTATGTGGCTATGCCGTTATTGCCAACAGAACAATTCTGAAGTAGCATAACAAAATTACTTTAAATCACATACTACTCTGTAACCATGTCTCAGGAGACAAAAGACTGGACTACTGCATTTACAGAGAAAATGGTTTCTACTGCTTTTGAATCAACACAGTTGGGATCATTTCTTATGGCTCAAAGCCATTTTGCTAGTATAGAAAAGTCACACATTACCAGATGGTATCGTACACCATTGATCTTGAATAGGATAATTGATAACATCCCTAATAAATGTTGGAGATGTGGTCAAGGGGAAGGTTCTTATTTACATATATGGGTCTCCTGCCCTGGAATAACTCCACTATGGAATAATTTTATCTCTATTATGAAAGAGAATTACGATCCTTCAATTCAAATCAATAAATATCTTATTTTATTAGGCCTTCACAATTCTAGGAGTCAAATTTTGAAGGATAAACTTTTTGTTTTTCTACTTTCCACTCTTAAAATCTTGATCCCTAAATTTTGGATAAGAAAGGAAACCCCTTCTATCAGAGATTGGTTACTGGAAATTAACATGACTTCCACTTTTGAGAAAATTAAGTGGAATTCACTCGATAAACAGAACACGTACCTCAGGATCTGGTCCAAATGGAATGATTATATTTCGACTGATAAAATAAACAAATATCTAGACTGATGGGTCTTATCCATATTGTGATTGCTAATCTTAATACGCATGTGACTTAGTTTTTTGTTTTTTTGTTTTGTTGATTTGTCTGTTGGTTATTAGTTTTCGCTTACTTCATCCCTCCCCTTTTAATATTTTATTCTTTCCTACCCATTTTGATTTGTCTTCCCATCCCTAATTTCCCTTATTTTTCCTCTTGTTTGTCTTACATAACCAGATACTATTGCTATTTTCTTTATATAAGATGATGCAACTCTGATTGTTGTGTAAGAGATAGGTGAAGGTGTGGTTGTAAGTCCTTACATCAGCAGTTTTTGTTTAAGGAGGTTCTTGTTCCGGCTTTTCCGGACTTGATGGAGTTCACTATTGAAAGGTTTAAAACCTGTGTATACAGGACCTGGTTTTTACTAGTCAAATCCCATAGACTATAGCTGTTTTTTCCTTTTACATTACCTTAAAATTTTTCCAATAGGTTACTTCACTTATCTAGTACAACAATTTACAGTAAATGTCATGATTGTCTAAATGATACAGTATATTGCTGTCTATTGTACTGTGGTATGATGATATGGTGATATTCGATGGATCACTTTGCAGACTTTACTATTGTACTCTGGTTGAAATGTTGACTTTAATGTCTGTATTTTAGTTTTCTTTTTTCAAAATTAATAAACTTGAATTTACAAGAAAAGTCACACATTTTGTCACAAATACCAGTTTGTGACAAAATGTGTGACTTTTTAGCTTTTTCTAATACCTTCACAATTTTCCCAAAAAGTGGGCAGGAGAAGGCAGGCTGAGGGAGGGACCTCCATGAATATATGAATTAAACAAAATGTGCACCCGTTTTTTGAGTGTTTTATACTGATGACCTATCCTCAGTATAGGTTATCAGTATGTCATAGGTGGGAGTCGAACTCCTGGCACCCCTACTGATCTGCTGTTTGAAGAGGTGGTGACAGTTCAGTGAATATTACATTATCCTCACAGCTCACCAAACACAGCGCGGTACATTGCATAATGGCTGCGCTTAGTACTGCAGCTCAGCCCCATTCACTTCAATGGGACTGATCTGCACACAGGCCATGTGACAGATGAACATGATGTCACTGGCCTAGGAAAAGGCTGTGTCCTCTTTAAACAGCTGATCTGCAGGGGTGCCAGGAGTCGGCCCCCACCGATCATATACTGATGACCTATCCTGAGAATAGGTCATCAGTATAAAACACTTTAATGTGCTATGCATGTGCATTGAAAGAAAAAATAGAAATGCTGTATGTAAAGAGCAGCAAAATTTTTAGTTGATGGTGGGTTATGTTTGTGCGACATCTTTTTAAAAAAAAAAAAATCAGGTATATTATATGTGCTGTATCCACAATGTAAAAAAAAATAAAAAAATGAAAAATCGTCTAATCATTCATTTCTTTTTAAGTGACACAACGGGTAGGGTGAAATTTCAAGTACAGGAAGTAGCAAGTTACACTAGTTATAGATGACACCCAACAAAATGGGTAGGGTGTACATGGACTGCAGGGGTTGGGTTATAGGGGCTTGGGGTAAATAAAATAATTTGTCATGTGTACATTATGCCCCTTTAAGATGGCGGAGTGTACTATTGCCCCCCTTTCTCCCTTCATTGTACTATATTGTGGCTGGTGCACGTGGTTCAATCCCAGCAAGCTTGTCCAATAGTGGTGCATGAATCCCACTATACCTCCCCTATGCTAATATAAGGTGTATAAGCCCTGTTTACCTCCTCCTCTTGCCCCCTCCATTTTTTACAGGTTTTTTACATTCTCCATTCTCTTTCTGTTAAAGGGGTTGTCCCATAATTAATGTAAAAAGTGAAAATCAGATATTATATATTATATGGAAATCTCTTTTTGTAATAAAGCTAGAACCAGCCCTATACTTAACATAGACTTGAGATCTCCCCATTCATTGCTCTAATAGCTCTGATAGATTTATGTCAAGCTGGCAGCTCGGGGGGTTGTCCATTCTGCTGCAGCTCTTTCCCAGCTCAGGAGACAGTTGAAGGATGACACTGAGCATGTGCAGCCTTTTCAGTGAGCAGGACAAAAGCCAGGACGTTTGACGCCCGGATCAGAGGCGGGTGCCTTGAGTGAAAATGCGCGGTTTTTCCTCGAGAGTGCAAAGCATTTTAATGCGTTTTGCACACGCGTGCGAAAAATCGGCATGTTTGGTACCCAGACCCGAAGCCGGACTTCATCACGGAAGTCAGGTTTCGGGTTGAGTATTCTGTATATTTTATTATTTCCTCTTATAACAGTTATAAAGGAAAATAATAGCATTCTCAATAGAGAATGCAAATTAAAAAGGGCAATAGAGGGTTAAAAATAATAAATAAATAAAAAACTCACCTGAGGAGGAGGTAAGTTCTAGACTTGACAGCGGTGAATCAATGGATGTCGTATATCTGGACTTCTCCAAAGCATTTGACACCGTACCTCATAAAAGGTTAGTATATAAAATGAGGATGCTCGGACTGGGAGAAAATGTCTGTATGTGGGTAAGTAACTGGCTGAGTGACAGAAAACAGAGGGTGGTTATTAACGGTAGATACTCAGATTGGGTCACTGTAACTAGTGGGGTACCTCAGGGGTCAGTATTGGGCCCTATTCTCTTCAATATATTTATTGATGATCTTGTAGAAGGCCTGCACAGTAAAATATCTATTTTTGCAGATGACACTAAACTGTGTAAAGTAATTAACACTGAAGAGGACAGTTTTCTGCTACAGAGGGACCTGGATAGATTGGAGGCTTGGGCAGAGAAGTGGCAGATGAGGTTTAACACTGACAAATGTAAAGTTATGCACATGGGAAGGAATAATGCAAGTCACCCGTACATATTAAATGGTAAAACACTCGGTAACACTGACATGGAAAAGGATCTAGGAATTTTAATAAACAGCAAATTAAGCTGCAAAAACCAGTGTCAGGCAGCTACTGCCAAGGCCAATAATATAATGGGTTGCATCAAAAGGGGCAAAGATGCCCGTGATGAGAACATAGTCCTACCACTTTACAAATCACTAGTCAGACCACACATGGAGTACTCTGTATAGTTCTGGGCTCCTGTGAACAAGACAGACATAGCAGAGCTGGAGAGGGTTCAGAGGAGGGCAACTAAAGTAATAACTGGAATGAGGGAGCTACAGTACCCTGAAAGGTTATCAAAATTAGGGTTATTCACTTTAGAAAAAAGACGACTGAGGGGAGATCTAATAACTATGTATAAATATATCAGGGGTCAGTACAGAGATCTGTCCCATCATCTATTTATCCCCAGGACTGTGACTGTGACAAGGGGACATCCTCTGCGTCTGGAGGAAAGAAGGTTTGTACACAAACATAGAAATGGATTCTTCACTGTAAGAGCAGTGAGACTATGGAACTCTCTGCGTGAGGAGGTGGTGATGGTAAGTACAATAAAGGAATTCAAGAGGGGACTGGATTTATTTCTAGAGTGTAATAATATTACAGGCTACAGCTACTAGAGAGGGGTCGTTGATCCAGGGAGTAATTCTGATTGCCTGATTGAAGTCGGGAAGGAATTTTTTTCCCCTTAAGTGAGGAAAATTGGCTTCTGCCTCACAGGGTTTTTTTGCCTTCCTCTGGATCAACTTGTAGGAAACAGACCGAACTGGATGGACAAATGTCTTTTTTCGGTCTTATATACTATGTTACTATGTTACTTATTCCATTTGATCGCGTAGCTGCCAGTGTTCTGTTCTGTCTTCAGCAGGAGGGGGATGAAGGACCTTCAGTGACATCACTGGGTCACATGGTCACATATTCCAATCACCAGCTTCCATGATGATCCTTCCCCTGCCCAGCTGAATACAGAACAGGAGACAGGCAGCTACGCGATCAAATGGAGGGGGTAAGTTATTGTTTTTAAAAAATTTTAACCCTCTATTGCCCTTTTTACTTTGCATTCTCTATTGCTATTACTATGTTATAACTATGTTATAAGGGAAAATAATAAAGATCGGGTCCCCATCCCGATGGTCTCCTAGCAACCATGCGGGAAAATCGCACCGCATCCGCACTTGCTTGCGGATGCTTGCGATTTTCTCACAGCCCCATTCACTTCTATGGGCCTGCGCTGCGTGAAAAACGCAGAATATAAAACATGCTGCGATTTTCACGAAACGCAAAAGTGAACAGGGAAAATCACCGCTCATGTACATAGCCCCATAGAAATGAATGGGTCCGGATTCAGTGCGGGTGCAATGCGTTCACCTCAAGCATTGCACCCACGCGGAAATCACGCCCGCGTGAAAGGGGCCAAAGAGATAAGAAAACAGCAGGTGGCGCTATACAGATACATTTTTTTTAATAACTCAGTGGCTAAGTGGCTATACTAAATCCTTAATTACATGCAATTACAAAAGTATTCAGATCCAGGTGCTGGTTTGAAAACTGTACAATATTTTTTGTGGGACAATCCATTTAATTATTTGTGCCCAGTGTTGTCTCACTCAAGCCACAGCTGGCAGTATTGAAATCCTGGAGATGTATTAGTGGCTGTGAAATCAGACTTGCCTGTCGGGGGTCCAGCAGCTGCCATATTGTTTCTTTATGACATTAAATGGGCATTGTTTTAAAGCTGTTGCAGTTATTTGAAGAAATAAAAGTGTGGCCCACCACCCTCCAGCAAAAAAGAAGGTTGCCTTGTGTTGTTATTTGAGCACATGGCACTGGTATATTACTGCTCTGTGAAGTTTGGTGACTACCTGCTTTATGGCTAACAGACTGGAACTGGCTGAACTATAGAACTCTATAGTAAATCCTCTGAACTCTATGGGGGAGACTTATCAAAACTTGTGTAAATGAAAACTGACTAAGCTGCCGTAGCAAGCAATTAGATTGCACCTTTTATTTTTCAGAGCTCTTTTGGAAAATGTAAGGTGGAATCTGACTTGCACCAGATCAGCACCGCACTCATATAGATTTGGTTTGTGTCAAGCATAAATGATTATGTAATGCATGCTACTAAGTGGCGTATCAATGTATCAGTTTGCACTGAAGTTTTCCTTTAAGTCTGAGTTCACATCACTGTTTAGCTTTCCGTTCTTCTGTAAAAAAAATAAAAATAATCGATCCTGTGCATTAGCCAGGGGCGTTGCCAGGGTATCAAAAGATCTGGGGCCCAAGCCCCAATGAATATGGCCCAGTTTCTTCCACCAGGTCTACTCCTCTTTACTGCCGTCCTCTCCTGCACTGGTCACACGATGGTGACATCATCCCAGGTCCTTCTCAACCACTGCCTGTTTAACTCGTCACATGACCTGGGATGTCACCACAGGTCCTTCAGCTCTTGCAGTGCATTAGATTCAATTGTATTGCGGTTTTGAGGATGGCAATACAGTTGTATCTAGCTGGCAGCCAGGCAGGACATTTGGGGCCTGGGACAAAACATGAGGGCCCCAGCCCAAATGTTTTAACCTAGCAACTCCCCTGGCATTAGTTATGCACATTTGGCATCCATTTGAGCAACTTCCATCTGAGATCTGTTTTTTAAAAGGACAAAACAAATTCTGCATGCGGATCTTCTAACGGATCAGGAGAACGGAAAATGAAACGGTAATGTGAACTCTCCCGGCATTACTTCTACAGCTTGATTTCATGCTTAGATCTTATAAAGTTCCCTTTCATAGTTTCCTGCAGTGGACTAATCGCCTATAAAAAAAAAAAAAAAAAGCACTCTATAGCATTGTTCCTATTGCGCCTCCTGGCTCATAAATGCAATGTTAGAAATATGGAACTGCCCTGGTTTTTACCATAGACCCCTATACAGGTATCTGGTCTTCACTGGGGGAGCCACCAGGCCACTACCTCTTGGAATAGTCCTGGTGTGGGATCAGCAAATATTTGTAGTCAAGAAACTGGCAGATGTTAGGGAAGGCAGAGTGTTTGTGTATCCATGAAAAAAGTCTGAGGTTAAAGGCCTTTAGGTGTCCAGCAAATACCAACAACTGCAAAGATGATGAGTAATGGTGGATTTATATGGAATGATTAGAAACCGATTGTCATGAAGGAAGCATTCCTTCGCAAAAGTCCCCTGCTCACTTAGGGGGGGTGAAGAGCTGCATTTACATGTGGCAATCACCTTCACATTGTGAGAATGTGTGATTATCATTGTGATTGCTTGCCTCAAACATCTTCATTGTTTCTGGACAGGCGACTGCTCTTTAAAAACAATAATTTATTTGCAAACAGTAACAACAGTTTTATACGATGAACGAGTGTTTTGCTCGTTCATTGGGTGATCGGCTGCACCTTTAGACTGAAAGGTTGTCGGGAACGAGCATTTGCATATTTATAAATATAATGTGTTCTATGGCTGGTGGTTCGATTTTTTTAAAAGTCACCAAAAGTCACCAAACTGATCGTTGGCTGGCAGGCTGGTGATCAACTCCTTGTGCGCCTTTTGCAGACCCGCAATGCGCATCATCATATGGTCCAATCACATGGTCATCACCATGGTGATGGACCATGTGATGTCCCTACAGGTCCTTTAGGCGGCTGCTAATGATTGAAGAAGAGAGAAGAGAACCATGTTATAAAGGAAAATAATAAAGATCGGGTCCCTATCCCGATCATCTCCTAGCAACCTTGCGGGAAAATCTCACCGCATCCACACTTGCTTGTGGATGCTTGCGATTTTCCCCCAGCCCCATTCACTTCTATGGGGGCTGCGTTGCGTGAAAAATGCAGAAACTAGAGCATGCTGCGATTTTCACGCAACGCAGAAGTGATGCGTGAAAATCACCCCTCATGTGCACAGCCCCATAGAAATGAATGGGTCTGGATTCAGTGCGGGTGCAATGCGTTCACTTCACGCATTGCACCCGTGCAGAAAACTCGCCTGTGTGAAAGGGGCCTAAGGGTACTTTCACACTAGCGTTATAATTTTCCAGCATTGAGTTCTGTCCTCAGGGCTCAATACCGGAAAAAAATGCTTCAGTTATATCCTAATGCATTCTGAATGGAGAGAAATCTGTTCAGTATGCATCAAGATGTCTTCAGTTCAGTCACTGAATGTGTATTTTTACATATACCCATGTTGGGTGAGAGAAATATCTCTGTAAATTGTCAACTTTGTATAAAAATTTTTAAAAGTTGTCGTTTACAGAGATATTTTTCACACAAAGTATGAGTATATATAAAAATACACCCCAAAACACATTGCCCTACTTCTCCTGAGTACGGCGATACCACATGTGTGCCACCATTTTGCAGCCTGGGTGCGCAAAGGGGCCCTAAAACCAATGAGTACCTTTAGGATTTCACAGGGCATTTTTACGCATTTGGATTCCAGACTTCTTCTCACGCTTTAGGGGCCCCTAAAATGCCAGGACAGTATAAATACCCCACATGTGACCCCATTTTGGAAAGAAGACACCCCAAGGTATTCTGTGAGAGGTATGGTGAGTTCATGTAAAATTTTATTTTTTGTCACAAGTTAGTGGAATATGAGACTTTGTAAAAAACAAAAAAAAAAAAAAAAATATATATATATCAATTTCCGCTAACTTGTGCCAAAAAATAAAAATTCTGTGGACTCACCATGCCCCTCACGGAATACCTTGGGGTATCTTCTTTCCAAAATGGGGTCACATGTGGGGTATTTATACTCACCTGGCATTTTAGGGGTCCTAAAGCGTGAGAATCCAAATGCGTAAAAATGGCCTGTGAAATCCTAAAGGTACTCATTGGTTTTAGGACCCTTTACGCATCTTGGCTGCAAAAGGTGTCACTCAGTGGTATCGCCGTACTCAGGAGAAGTAGGCAATGTGTTTGGGGTGTATTTTACATATACCCATGCTGCGTGTGAGAAATATCGCTGTAAACGACAACTTTTTACATTTTTTTATTCAAAGTTGTCAATTTACAGAGATATTTCTCTCACCCAATATGGGTATATGTAAAAATACACCCTAAAACTACATTGCCCTACTTCTCCTGAGTACGGCGATACCACATGTGTGACACTTTTTGCAGCCAAGATGCGCAAAGGGGCCCAAATTCCAATGAGTACCTTTTAGGAGGGCATTTTTACGCATTTTTCTTCTCACGCTTTAGGGCCCCTAAAATGCCAGGGCAGTAGAAATACCCCACATGTGACCCCATTTTGGAAAGAAGACACCCCAAGGTATTCCATGAGGGGCATGGCGAGTTCATAGAAGATTTTTTTGGCACAAGTTAGTGGAAATTGATTTTTATTGTTTTTCTCACAAAGTCTCCCTTTCCGCTAACTTTTGACAAAAGTTTAATTCTTAATGGACTCATTATGCCCTCAGCGAATACCTTGGGGTGTCTTCTTTCCAAAATGGGGTCACATGTGGGTATTTATACTGCCCTGGCATTTTAGGGGCCCTAAAGCGTGAAAGAAAAATGCGTAAAAATGCCCTCCTAAAAGGTACTCATTGGAATTTGGGCCCCTTTGCGCATCTTGGCTGCAAAAAAGTGTCACACATGTGGCATCGCCGTACTCAGGAGAAGTGAGGGTGTATTTGGGGTGTATTTTTACATATACCCATGCTGGGTGAGAGAAATATCTCTGTAAATTGACAACTTTGAATAAAAATTTTTTAAAAGTTGTCGTTTACAGCGATATTTCTCACACCCAGCATGGGTGACCCCATTGTGGAAAGAAGACACCCCAAGGTATTCTGTGAGGGGTATGGCGAGTTCACAGAAAAAAAAAAATTTGGCACAAGTTAGCGGAAATTGATTTTTTTTTTTGTTTGTTTTTTTACAGTCTCATATTCCACTAACTTGTGACAAAAAATAAAATTTTACATGAACTCGCCATACCCCTCACGGAATACCTTGGGGTGTCTTCTTCTAAAATGGAGTCACATGAGGTGTTTGTACTGTCCTGGCATTTGAGGGTCTCCGCAATCATTACACGTATGGCCAGCATTAGGAGTTTCTGCGATTCTCCGTATATTGAGCATACGGGGAATGAGATTTTTCCGTTCAGCCTCTGTGCTGAAAAAAATAAATAAAAATGAGACGGCACAGATTTTTCATTCGCATCGGTCAATGTGGATGAAAAAATCTCTGCCAAAATCAGTGACTGCGGTGCGGTGGGCGCTAGCTACCTAACAAGTAGCTAACTAACTGGCGGTGATAGGGGACCCTTATGCCCCATTCACACGTCCGAAATTCAGTTTGCGGAGCGGAGTTGCGGACCCATTCATTTCTATGGGGACAGACTTTGTCCCGCTTGGATCCGAATTACGGATCCGCGCTTCCAAGTCTGCACTTCCGTTCCGCAAAAATATAGAACATGTCCTATTCTTGTCCGCAATTGCGGACAAGAAAAAGCATTTTCTATATAGTTCTGGCAATGTGCGGATCTGCAAAATGCGGAAAGCACATTGCCGATGTCCGTGTTTTGAGGATCTGCGGATCGGATCCGCGGATCCGTGAATCCACGGATCCGTGAATCCACGGATCCGCAAAACACATATGGACGTCTGAATGGAGCCTTACAAGGGGTGTGATCAGTGACAGGGGGGTGATCAGGGGGTCTAGATGGGGTGATCAAGGGGTTAATAGGTGAGGAAGGGGGTTAGTGTAGTGTTTGGTGCAACTTTACAGTGTTACCTGGTCCTCTGGTGGTCGATCCCAGCAAATGGGACCACCAGAGGACCAGGTAGCAGCTATATCAGACGCTGTTCACAAAACAGCGTCTGATATAGCTGTTTGATGCGATTTTATTCGCATCTACAGCCTGCCAGCGATGGATCATCGCTGGCAGGCTGTAGCCTAACTGCCGTGCCGCGCTTCTCTGTGAACAGGAAATCTCGGCTCTCACGAGATGACGCGCCGACGTTAGGCGGTCCTGTACTGGTTAACTTTGCCCAAAACATAACTATACACCTAATCCCACCTAGTCTCCTAAATGCCCCTACATAGTATTATTCCCCCTTTATGCCAACAAACAGTAGTTATGCCAGCATTGTGCCCACTTCACAGATTATGCCCAGATATGTGCCCCCTTACAATAATATGCCCAGGATTATGCCCGATCACAGTAGTTATGCACAGATTTATCCCCTCACAATAAAATGCCCTGTTGTGCCCCCTTCACAGACAAAAACAAAAAAACACATACTTACCTCATTCCCTAGCAGCAGGATTATACACGGAGCTGCCAGCCGGCCTGCCCCTGCCCAGACCAGCAGTGTGGAGTGCAAACAGGGAGAGGAATGACGGAGCAGGGAGCTGACGGACGACTCTCTACTTCATCATTACAGACAGCTGGGAGGAAGCACAGCCAGCTGCCTGACAGCGGGACATAGCTCCCTCGTACCAGGACCGCAGGACAGCCACTGAAATCCGGGACTGTCCTTCCGGATACTGGAGGGAGGTATGGCTTTAGGCCACATGTACATGACTATAGCCTGCCTGTGCCTATATTGTGGCCCGCGAACAGGAGGTCCGCAATATACAGGCACCAGCCATGTGTGCACCGTATCAAGTTAATGGGTCTGAAATCCGAAAGATACTGTGTTGTGCGGAATGGAAGCACAGATCGGAAATCTACGGAAGCTCTATGGAGTGCATCCTGGAGTGGAGTGCATTCTTTCCATGCCTCTGCACTGCGAAAAAGTACTGTTGGATGCAGATTGCAGACCCTATTCAAGTTAATGGGTTCGCGTCTGCAGACAGTGGACACGCTGTTGGTGCCCATGCATTGCAGATTGGTATATATATATATATATATATATATATATATATATATATACACATACATATATATACTGTATACAGTATCTAACATAAGTGAGTACACCCCTATTAAAACCACGTCCTGAGGTCTAATGAGACCAAAATAAACATATTCGATTCAGATGGTGTCAAGCGTGTGTGGTGGCAACCAGGTAAGGAATATAAAGTGTAACAGGATTAGCTTCCGGGACCGCCGTCTCCTGGGATAGACGGGCGCTATAGGCACATTAATCACAGTCCAGTCCACGCAAGTTTGATGCAACTGGCCTCAGCCAGTTTTATTGATGTTTGCAGGTCAAAATATAAAACAAAACAGTTCAAGAATAAATGAAATACCTGGCCGTCTGGCCGCTACGTCTAAACAAGAAGTAGTTCCTCACTACATGAGACTGAGCCTTGTGCCCAGCTCCATCAACAAAACACACAGTTTGTTTTACTCACACCAGAGTTGTTCCCAGGAGCAGAGACCACAGCTAGTGCGCTGTCTGCCCTTATATAGCTCACCCAGGTTCCAGGTGATTAGCCACAGTTACCCTGAATACCTGGAGTGGCTAATTGGAGCAGAGACCCACCCAACTCTCCCTGCTCCAAGCAGCCAGGCCCTTCTAACCAGGTTTTTAACAAAACCCTTGCAATGGGAAAACCTAGTTTTCCTTGCTGTCAATTCCCTGGCTGCTTTTAGAACGTATAAGACAGGAACCTAGGTGAAATGTATACTCCTTCTATCACTTTCCCCATGGTCCTGTCACATATCCTCCCCCTGTTTCGACCTTGGGGTAGGAACACACTGTGCCCTATAAACAGTACACCCTGGACAGGGCATCGGCGTTTCCAAGCTGACGCCCGGGTCTATGTTCAACTGTAAAACTATAATCCTGAAGAGACATGAACCATCGGGTCACTCGCCTGTTTTCTCACGGTTTTGGCACATCCATTTAAGGGGGCATGGTCAGTTACAAGTTTGAATGTTCTTCCTACCAAATAATACCTGAGAGCTTCTATGGCCCACTTAATTGCAAAACACTCCTTTTCTACAACTGAGTATTTCTTCTCATGTTCATTTAACTTTTTACTCAGGTAAACTACTGGATGCTCTTCCCCATCCCTCACTTGTGACAACACGGCCCCTATGCCAACATCAGAGGCATCTGTTTGCACGATGAACTCTTTTCTAAAGTCTGGTGTGACTAACACTGGCTGGGCACAAAGAGCCTGCTTCAGGTTCTTAAAGGCTTGTTCCGCCTCTGGGGTCCATTTGACCATGGTTGAATCCTTCCCTTTTGTAAGGTCTGTTAAAGGGCTCGTAATGCTAGCAAAATTTTCAATAAAACGCCTATAATAACCAGTTAAACCTAGGAATGCTTTGACTTGCTTTTTGTTCAAAGGCCTTGGCCAGTTCTGAATGGCTTCCACTTTGTTTATTTGAGGCTTTATAGCCCCTCGCCCAATCGTGTACCCCAAGTACTTTGCCTCTTCTTGCCCAATGGCACATTTCTTTGGGTTTGCTGTCAAACCCGCTTCCCTAATAAATTCAGGACGGCTTGAACCCTGGGTAGGTGACTTTCCCAATCTGTGCTATGGACTATCACATCGTCTAAATAGGCAGCTGCATGTTTACGATGTGGTCTTAAATTTTGTCCATCATTCTCTGGAATGTGGCCGGGGCCCCATGCAAACCAAAGGGAAGGACTACATACTGAAAATGGCCATCAGGGACACTAAAGGCTGTTTTTCTTTGGCCTCATCAGTCAACGGTACTTGCCAGTAACCTTTTGTGAGATCTAATGTGGTAAAGAACCTCGCATTACCAAGCCTATCAATCAGCTCATCCACTCGCGGCATTGGGTAAGCATCAAACTTTGAGACCATGTTCAGTTTCCTGAAGTCATTACAGAAACGTATGGTGCCATCAGGTTTGGGAACCAAGACTATAGGACTAGACCAGTCACTATTGGACTCCTCTATAACCCCTAACTGAAGCATTGTTTGGACTTCTTGGGAGACAGCTTTACGTCTAGCCTCAGGTATTCTATAAGGCTTTTGGTTTACTCTGGCCCCTGGTTCGGTTACAATGTCATGTTTAATTATATCTGTTCGACCAGGTAGCTCAGAAAAGACATCTCTATTTTTCTGAACAAACTCCTTTGCTTCTTGAGTTTGAGATCCCGACAAGGTGTCTGCAATTTTTACCTCTGGTATCTCAACGCTATTTCCCTTTTTGCCAATGCTGTTAGCTGCTAACAACACCTCTCGGTCCTTCCAGGGTTTGATTAGATTCACATGATAAATTTGGTAGGGCTTACGTCTACCTGGTTGGTGAACCCGGTAATTCACTTCTCCGACCTTCTCAACTATTTCGTAAGGTCCTTGCCATTTGGCCAAAAATTTACTTTCTACTGTGGGGACAAGGACTAGTACCCTATCCCCAGGGTTGAAGTTTCTTACTCTAGCCGACCTGTTGTAAACCCGGGACTGACTCTCCTGGGCCTGCAGCAGGTGTTCTTTTACAATGGGCATTACTTTTTCAATCCTTTCCTGCATTTGTGCGATGTGTTCAATCACACTTTTGTAGGGTGTAGCCTCACTCTCCCAGGTCTCTTTTGCAATATCCAGAAGACCCCGAGGGTGCCGACCATACACTAGCTCGAAGGGAGAAAATCCGGTAGATGCTTGAGGCACCTCCCGTACAGAAAACATAAGATATGGTAAAAGACAATCCCAGTCTTTACCATCCTGTGCCACCACTTTTCTGAGCATCCCTTTTAAGGTTTTATTGAACCTTTCAACTAGTCCATCCGTTTGGGGATGATAGACTGAGATGCGCAAGTGAGTTACCTTCAACAGTTTGCACAACTCTTTTGTAACCTTTGACATAAAGGGCGTCCCCTGGTCAGTAAGTATTTCTTTAGGTATGCCCACTCTAGTAAACATCTGGAACAACTCCTTGGCTATCATCTTTGCAGAGGTTTTCCTTAGAGGTATTGCTTCTGGATAGCGGGTAGCATAATCAAGGACAACCAAAATGTATTGGTGACCTCTGGCAGACTTAACAAGAGGTCCCACCAAATCCATTGCAATTCTCTCAAAGGGAGTTTCAATAATTGGGAGTGGCACTAACGGACTCCTAAAGGTTGCCACCGGGTTGCGTAACTGACACTCTGGGCATGAATCACAGTATTCTTTTACGTCTTTATGTACCCCGGGCCAATAAAACCTCTGCAAAATCCTGTCTTTTGTTTTTCATAGGCCAAGTGCCCCCGAGCACATGTGAATGCGCTAGATCCATCACCTTTTGGCGATGTGATTTTGGGACCACAAGTTGCTCCACAACTTGTCCATTCTTCTCATCAACTCTATATAAGAGTTCATTCTCTAAAGCAAAATGGGGAAATATTTTCTCTACCCCAGGTTCTTGAGACACCCCATTGACTACTTTTACACTTTGCCATGCATGGGTTAGTGTAGGGTCCCTGAGTTGAGCTGTCCCAAAGTTGTCACTGGAGACTGGCAAATCAGGGAGTCCAACTTCTGGGACATCATCAGTATCACCTGCAAGCACTGCTAAGGGAAAACCCTCGGTTTCACTCTGGGTCACCCCTACTGTTTGCACATTTACAGGTTCAGTCAGAGGAATAGGATCTACAGCAGACCCACTTAAACACTTATCAAGAATATTCCACATTTGCCAAAACAGAGGAAAATCACACCCCAGAATGACAGTATGCATCAGACTATTTACAACCCCCACTTCATGGGTTACTTTCCCATACGGGGTTTCAAAAGAGACTATAGCAGTGGGGTACTCTTTTGTATCACCATGTATGCAGATGACCCCCATCTGTCTCTTTTGCAGCTTCGTAGTGTCCACCAGGCTGCCATGCACAAGAGTCACTAGACTACCAGAGTCCAACAGAGCTTGCACTGAGTGTCCTTCAATCACCAGGTTGCAAGTTTGTCGCTGCGTATCTGGGGTTGGCAAAGCAGAGCAGGCAGGTCCCGCAAACAATGACCTCCTCCGCCCACTGTCACACTCCATAGGCTCATCAACCAATGGACAGTTGGCAGCCACGTGGCCCAGTCCTTGACACCGCCAGCAAACAATGTTTTTGACAGTCACAGGCTGTTTAGGGCTAACTGGCTTAAGAGGTCGGGCTAATAGGTCAGTGTCAGTTCCAACTTTACGGCCCTCCCTCACCCCCTTTAGATCAGGAACAGTCTTACCGCGATCAGCAGTCTTCTGGCTCCTTGGGGCCGGCCGAGCAGGAGAAAAGTCTTGTAGATACTCCTCAGTGTTCAGATACCGCTCCACTAGGGCGACAAGCTGATCCGCATCCCTGGGATCCGCTTGACCAACACAGCGCTGTATCCGAACTGGCAGAGCACGAACAAACCGGTCCAAGACCACTCTTTCAACCACCTGAGCGGCGGTACATACCTCCGGTTGCAGCCATTTTTAGCCAGGTGGAAAAGATCATACATTTGCGATCTCACTGATTTATCCAGTTGGAAAGTCCAGTTGTGCACTCGCTGGGCTCTGACCGCAGACGTTACACCTAAGCGAGCAAGAATTTCTGCTTTCAGTTTGTAGTACTGTCTGGCATCCTGCTCACTCAAATCAAAGTAGGCTTTCTGCGGCTCCCCACTGAGAAATGGAGCAAGGGTGTCTGCCCACTGTTCCACTGGGAGTTTCTCTCTTTCAGCGGTTCTTTCAAACACGGTGAGGTATGTCTCCACATCATCCTCTGCGACCATTTTTGAAGTGAAACTTGCACTCTCCTCCCCGCAGAGATGGATTCCTCACGGACTTGGGGCCTTTCAGACAGCACCTTTATCTGCTCCACCAGACTTTTATTAACTGCTTGCTGTTCTCTGAGCCCAGCTTGTGTCGTCTCTATGAGCAACCGGTTAGTTTCTTGCTGGTTAGCATTCGCTTTCTGGAGCTGAATGTTAGCCTGGATCAGCTGTTTAACAACTTCCTCCATGTCTGCACTGTTTGGCTTTACAAGCACAGCAGACTTAACCCAGGACATAAAACTTGCTGGATTTTTGTGCCAGCGCATCCTCCACCATATGTAACGGGATTAGCTTCCGGGATCGCCGTCTCCTGGGATAGACGGGCGCTATAGGCACATTAATCACAGTCCAGTCCACGCAAGTTTGATGCAACTGGCCTCAGCCAGTTTTATTGATGTTTGCAGGTCAAAATATAAAACAAAAACAGTTCAAGAATAAATGAAATACCTGGCCGTCTGGCCGCTACGTCTAAACAAGAAGTAGTTCCTCACTACATGAGACTGAGCCTTGTGCCCAGCTCCATCAACAAAACACACAGTTTGTTTTACTCACACCAGAGTTGTTCCCAGGAGCAGAGACCACAGCTAGTGCGCTGTCTGCCCTTATATAGCTCACCCAGGTTCCAGGTGATTAGCCACAGTTACCCTGAATACCTGGAGTGGCTAATTGGAGCAGAGACCCACCCAACTCTCCCTGCTCCAAGCAGCCAGGCCCTTCTAACCAGGTTTTTTAACAAAACCCTTGCAATGGGAAAACCTAGTTTTCCTTTCTGTCAATTCCCTGGCTGCTTTTAGAACGTATAAGACAGGAACCTAGGTGAAATGTATACTCCTTCTATCACTTTCCCCATGGTCCTGTCACAAAAGATATATAAATGTCACACACAAAATGACGAAAAATGGCGGCACTGACAAAAAAGTTGCAGATGGGTGCACGTTCAAAAGGGAACAAGCTTCTTACCCCAGGTATATAATGAAAAACATAAATATATATTTATATTTATATACATATATATATATATATATATATATATATATACACACACATACATATACATAAATACGCACATATATACACATACGGTCAGTGCCAATGCATTGCGGACCGCGATGTATATACACATATAAATATATTAAACGCTTGTGTATATATTTTGTATACATAGATATGTATATATATAGTAGTTCAAAAATTGCAAGGCAGCACTCCAGTCTTCAAACGTTCTATTGTTTATTCAGCCCAGTGTGGCAACGTTTCATTTGTTCACTACAATCTTTCTCAAGATTGTAGTGAACAATTGAAACGTTGCCACACTGGGCTGAATAAACACTAGAACGCTTGAAGACTGGAGTGCTGCCTTGCAATTTTTGAACTACTATATTGAGGACTTGGTTGCTGGTCGTCAGCAGGTTTTGCACCCACGATTTTAAAGTGTGCTGCTTTTTCACTTTTTTACCTTATGTATATATATATATATATATATATATATATACACACAGGTGTGTGTATATGTATGTATATACATACAAACATCACATGGGTGAATAAACTTTTTTCTATTTTCATCTAATGAGAGTACTGTTTCTTTGATATATATATATATATAAAATGGTGGCACTGACAAAAAAGTTGCAGATGGGTGTACGTTCAACAGGGAATAAGCTTTTTACCCTAGGTATATAACGAAAAACGAATGCACTCCTAGAATCCTCAAAAGTTTTCTCTTTTATTCACCCATGTGATGCAATGTTTTGGCTATATATATTGTAAGAGGGTGCAAGGTGTTGTATTTGATAGCAGGTACGTGTCACCGAGGTTGCTGGCCTCGGTGAGGTAAGAGCCGGGTTTTTGGTCTGCAGCAGCTAGTGCTGCTCTGTTAAATAGCATGGCTGCAAAGCCGATCCGGGCCGGCTCTTACTGGGAGCAGCTAAAGAGTAGGGTGGGTGGCTGCTCCCCACGGTCCAGTCCATGTTTTGGGCTGGGTATATAACGCAGCCAGCAGCTGTGTCTGGGGGTGTGATTATCCTGGAGCCTGCAAACAGGGCTGAGGAATTCTCTGTCCTGGAGGAAGGAGCTCAGCAAGGTGGTGTTTCCCTGCGACCTGAAGGTGGAATCGCCTGCGGCTGAGCCGACTGCTAGGTGTGAACCCGCACCTAAACCACCCAAGGTGACTGGACCCTGTGTTGGCCTGTTTTTGTTTTGCCACAGTATTTCCGTTGTGTGTGAACTGTCACCAAGAGACTGCTTTTCATTTATGGCGTGCAAGTGTGAATAAAACACTGTTTGATGCACCATCTGGACTCCTTGTTTTGCCTCTAAACTGCACCCGCACCGCTGTCTACCAGAGCGACTCCCCACATTATATATATATATAATATATATATATATATATATCTCAAAGTTCCTGGCTAAATGTCCTGCTTACACTGTTTGGGTGTGGCCTAACGGGGTGTGGCCTAACTGGGGGTGTGGCCTAACGGACCGATAGTCATTGCTTAATGGGTCGGTGGCATGGTAGTAGTGCAGGGGGGGTGGGGATTAACTAGGTAGCTATGGCAGTAGGGACTCTGAGGGTTTTTATTACAGCCAGTTTCTGACAGGAATCAGCTGTTTATAGAGAGGGAACAAGCAGCTGATTCCTGTCAAAGTTGAAACTGGAAGCAGGGAGCCCACCACTGACAGGAGCAGACTGCACATGCGCATGGAAGGGCTCAATCTCAAGCTCCTCCATGTCACGTGCAGCCATGGACTAACTCAGCTGCAAGCAGGGCCGGCGTGTCCTATACGCGGAATAGGCCGCCGCGTAGAGCGCCCCTTGGGAAGGGGCGCTGCTAGGAGCGCCGGCCCCGCCTCATGATGCAGCCGCCCGAGCGCTCTGAATTGAGCCTCTGGCGGCTGCAGCACTGCCCGGGCTGGCGTGTCCATGAGGGCGCACCGCCCAGGTGCAGCAAAAGGAGAGGAGCTGACAGGGGGGAAGCGCTGAGCACTCCCTCCTGTCACTCCATTGTAGCGTGGCCGAGCTCTTTAAGGTCCGCGGGTACAGGAGCATCTGTCTCCTGTACCCGGCCGGACTGACATGAAGTACGCACACAGTGTGCGCTTCCTGTCAGTCCGCCCGGGTGCAGGAAACGAAAGCTCCTGTACCCATGGAGCATAAAGAGCTCGGCCGCGCTACACTAGAGGTAGCGGAGGGAGGTGGGGGGGGGAGAAAGAGAATGACAAGTGGAGGGGGGAGAATGAAAAGAGGGGAAAGAGAATATCAAAGGGAGAGAGAGAATGAAAAGAGGGGAAAGAGAATGACAAAGGAGGGGGGGGAGAGAATGACAAGGGGGGGGGGGAGTGAAGAATGACAAGAGGGGGAGAAGGAAGAATGACAAGGGGGGGAGTGTGAAGAATGACAAGAGGGGGGAGAGAATGACAAAGGGGGGGGGGAGAGAACTGGCGTTAGTTAAAGGGGTTCTGCAGTTTGTTACAACTGATGATCGATCCTCTGGATAGATCATCAGCATCTGATCGGCCGGGGTCTGACACCCGGGACCCCCGCCGATCAGCTGTTTGAGAAGGCAGTGGCGCTGCATGAGCGCCGCGGCCTTCTCACTGTTTACCGCAGGCGCAGTGACGTCATGACTAGTATCACTGGCCTTGGCGGGGTTAAGCTCTGTTCACTTGAATAAAGCTTAGCCCCACCCAGGCCAGTGATACTAGTCGTGACGTCACTGCGAGAAGGCTGAGGCGCTACTGCCAGCGCGGCTGCCTTCTCAAATAGTTGATTGGCGGGGGCCCGGGTGTAGGAACCCTGCTGATCAGTTTGAATAAACTGCAGAACCCCTTTAATATGGCAGATCATATGGGTGGGGCATTGTGATGTCACATGGGGGGGCAGCAAACTTTTCTTTTGCCTAGGGCGGCAAAAATCCTTGCACCAGCCCTGGCTGCAAGATAGAGCAGGACTGAGGGGGAGTGGCTTATAATTTAAAAAAAGCAGGCAGATGTGTCTAATGAAGTATATTAGGAACTTCATTTTCTCCCTGCCAGCCACACAATAGTGGAAAGTATTTAAAGAGTGGCCAACCCCGTTAAGCTATTCACTACAAAATCCACTTCCTAACTGTAGAAAAAATATAATTGCTATTTAATAACTGTGATGCACAAATATATCCCAGGCATACTCTGAGGCACAGAATTTGTTATTTATTTATTTTTAAATGGTTTGAAAATAAACATACCGTATATACTTGAGAATAAGCCGACCCGAGTATAAGCCGACCCCCCTATTTTTACCCTAAAAAACTGGGAAAAGTAGTGACTCGAGTATAAGCCGAGGTGGAAATGAATGTCACTGTATTGGGGGGGCCCGTCTGTGAATGACACTGTTATGGGGGGATCTGTGGATGACACACTGTTATGGGGGATCTGTGGATGGCACTGTTATGGGGGATCTGTGCACTGTTTTGGGGAGGGGGGGCGATCTGTGAATGACACTGTTATGGGGGGATCTGTGGATGACACACTGTTATGGGGGATCTGTGGA
The DNA here is from genome assembly GCA_033119425.1 of Bufotes viridis. Taxonomy (NCBI): domain Eukaryota; kingdom Metazoa; phylum Chordata; class Amphibia; order Anura; family Bufonidae; genus Bufotes; species Bufotes viridis. The sequence goes on along the minus strand of CM065589.1, from coordinate 443,065,364 downwards.
TGGCACTGTTATGGGGGATCTGTGGATGGCATCCACAGCCCTCCCATCCCATAACAGTGCCATTCACATCCCACCCATGCCATAACAGTGCCATCCACAGCGCCCCCATCCCATAACAGTGCCATTCACAGCCCCCCATGCCATAACAGTGACATCCACAGCCCCCCTTCCCCCCCCATTACCGCTCCTCTAAAGTTTTAAAATTCAATTACTGTACAGTGTAATTCATACTATAACTCTATAACGTTATAACACTAACGACTGTCTCTAAAAGCTACCTATGAATTAATTACATATCTATCTATTGTCTTATATTCACTGTGAAACATACTCTTTGATACTAAATTTAAGGCTATCTTTGGAAGCAATTTTTTTATTATTGTATTCTACCGAGCACAATGGAAGTCCCCGAGCACTAAAACAGGCCCCCCTGCTCTGAAGAGGGGAGGGTGTTTGGACTCAAGCTCGGTTTAGGAGTCCCTGCTCTGACTCTATATATAGCTATGTCCATATATGGAGTCAGTGCTTGGGGACAACCAGTGTATTTAAATATAATTTAGCTTGTATTTCAAAAAAGTTTCTGCTGGGATTCAAACTCATGACCTTCTGCATTAAAAACAAGGCACTTAACCACTCATCTATAATAGCTGAATAGTCAGTTATGTACCACTATTAAGTATTCCTATACAGTAGAAGTCTATTTTTTTTTTGTAGTAACTGGCTATGCAGCTAAATAGTGTAGTGGTTAAAGTTTGGGGCTGTGAGTTCAAATCCATTTACAAGTTTTTTCAGAAATAGAGGTTAAATAATATTTATATATATATATTTTTTTGTAATTCAAAAAAATTATGAAACAAAATAAATGTGTAATTACTAATATATATATATATATATATATATATATATATATATATAAATCGGGAGATAGGCAACAGCACGTCCAAAGGGCTTGGCCGGTGCAAAATCCTCAGGAGGACGGACAATCCTCCACACATATATAGATCCCAGAGAAGAGGCAGCACTCCTGAGTTAAATGGTGATGAACCACTTTATTCCAAGGCAACGTTTCAGCCTACTCCATGAGGCCTTTGCCAAGCAATACAACAGTGCCACAAGCAAACTTATATAGTCATACAATAAATCATGTGATGTGGGCGTTACAAGGTGACATCATCAATTCATGTGATGTGGGCGTTACAAAGGGACATCATCAAATCATGTGATATGGGCGTTACAAAGTGACATCATCAAATCATGTGATCGAGTATACATATACATAGGAATAGTGTGTCCATCTGTATAGCAAAAAATATTCATAAATAGCAAAGTGACCCAAAAGGTTGGTGTACACGTGAATTGTGTAAACACAAATATCACCAAAGTGGAATATAATTAAAATGTGAACAGTACTGGCGATCGCCGCTGTTCAGATATCATATATACTAGTCGTAAATAGACTCCAGCCTACCCCAAGTGGACCACATCAGCCGCATGTTAATGGCGTCTTACATTGTAATACGCGCATGCATTTGATCACTATGTCTCTAGCGGTTGCTGCACGAGCATCCGGTAACCAAGCGACCGCCCCATGTGACCGGAGTGCGTCACTGGCAACGTAGTAACTCGCGCAAGCGCACCGCACAAGGGGATTGACCGCATGGAAATGAAAGTAAATAACCATGGAAACTACAGACAAATCAGTGATAGACTGCAGTGTATAGAGGGCATCAGAGGATTTCCCAAATCATAATACGACACACATATATCTGGTGACCATATAGGGGGAGGGTCCGGTCGGGCACGAGTTCTTACTGGAAACAGCAGGAGTCGCGTCCCTCTTACCACGCGACACCATCCCCCATCCCTGTGGTAAAGTGTCACGCCGCAGTGCGGTCCAAACCCCCACTAGTCACCCCACATATCCACGGCCTTATGTTAGCAGCAATATATAGATCCACATTAGGGAACTAGACAAGTTTAGTTAGCATTTTAAATAGTTGAACAGTAAGCCGCATGGTGGCCGTTCATGCATCCATTCACACAAATGGGTGCAATCACCTGATTGCCCCTGTTCAAATTCAACATTTTAACTAGCGAAAGGAAAGTATAACAGTATAAATAGAAGTGGGTGCAAGTGTCCATTTGGGGTCCGGCTGGTTGAAGGCAAAGGTCTTCTCTCTAAAAAATAAAGATAAAGAAATATCAAATTCAAAAATTGGCACTGTGATAAATGCATACACCAAACAGAACAAAAGATCGAGGCTAAGCAATGGAAGACGGCAAGCTCCTCAGAAAAGAGATACATTATATTCAGTGTTCAGACCTGTTGTTTTAAGTGTATTAAGACGGTATATCCATCTTACTTCACATTTTTTTAGCAGCAATTCTCTGTTGCCACCTCTCTTCAAAGGTGGAATGTGATCAATGATTCGGAATTTAAGATCTAATTCCTCGTGATTGGCCTCTAAAAAATGCTTTGACACCGGTAAATCTTTTCTCTTTTGAAGAATGGTATAGCGATGGTAATTAAAACGGGATTTGAAATCCTGAATAGTCTCACCCACATAAAGTAAATTACATGGACATACCAGTAGATATACTACAAAGGAACTGTTGCACGTCAAATAATGCTGTATCTTGTACATAGTGTTAGTCATGGGGAGAAGAAAATTATCGCCCTTGAGCATCTGCTTACAATTGATACAATTTAAGCATGGGTAGCAACCAAGCCTCTTGGGGCCTAGATAAGTAAGCCCCTTACCCTGGCTTGGTGTTTCGGTTTTTACCAACTTATCGCGGAGGTTATCAGACCTCCTATATGCAAACACCGGGGGCTTATGAAATTCCTTGATATTAGGCATAGTACTCCTCAATATAGGCAAGTGTTTTCTCACAATTTGTCTGTAGTTTCCATGGTTATTTACTTTCATTTCCATGCGGTCACTCCCCTTGTGCGGTGCGCTTGCGCGAGTTACTACGTGGCCAGTGACGCACTCCGGTCACATGGGGCGGTTGCTTGGTTACCGGATGCTCGTGCAGCAACCGCTAGAGACATAGTGATCAAACGCATGCGCATATTACAATGTGAGATGCCATTAACATGCGGCTGATGTGGTCCACTTGGGGTAGGCTGGAGTCTATTTACGACTAGTATATATGATATCTGAACAGCGGCGATCGCCAGTACTGTTCACATTTTAATTATATTCCACTTTGGTGATATTTGTGTTTACACAATTCACGTGTACACCAACCTTTTGGGTCACTTTGTTATTTATGAATATTTTTTGCTATACAGATGGACACACTATTCCTATGTATATGTATTCTCGATCACATGATTTGATGTCACTTTGTAACGCCCATATCACATGATTTGATGATGTCACTTTGTAAAGCCCATATAACATGATTTGATGATGTCACTTTGTAACTCCCACATCACATGATTTGATGATGTCACCTTGTAACGCCCACATCACATGATTTATTGTATGACTATATAAGTTTGCTTGTGGCAATGTTGTATTGCTTGACAAAGGCTTCATGGAGTAGGCTGAAACGTTGCCTTGGAATAAATTGGGTCATTACCATTTAACTCAGGAGTGCTGCCTCTTCTCTGGGATATATATATATATTGTAAGAGGGTGCAAGGTGTCATATTCGATGGCAGGTACGTGTCACCGAGGTTGCTGGCCTCGGTGAGGTAAGAGCCGGGTTTTTTTGGTCTGCAGCAGCTAGTGCTGCTGGACTCTGTTACTTAGTTTGGCTGCAAAGCTAATCCGGGCCGGCTCTTACTGGGAGTAGGCAAAGAGTTGGGTGGGTGCCTACCCCCCCCCCCCAGGTCCAGGCCGGACTTTATCCGGGCCTTTAAAAGGCAGCCTCCTTAGCAGCTGAGGGTGGTGATTATCCTGGAGCCTGATAACAGGGCTGTGGAGTTCTATGTCCTGGAGGAAAGAGCTCAGCAAGGAGGTGGCTTTTGTTCCTGGCTACCTGAAGGTGGATTCTCCTGCGGCTGGGCCGACAGCCTGGTGCGAACCTGCACCTACACCTCCCAGGTGACTGAACCTGTGTTGGCCTGTTTTGTTTTGCCTCCTTGTTTCTGACATGTGTGAATTACCACCAAAAGACTGTTTGCTGTTTATTTTTGTGTCAGTGTGAATAAAACACTGTTTATTGCACATCCTGGACTCTTTGTTTTGCCTCGGTACTGCACCCGCACCGCTGTCTACCAGAGCGACTCCCACATTTGGTGTCGGATGCGGGCATGCGCAGTGAGGCTGGCGGGAACGCCGAAGTTTTTTTGCTAAAGTGCATGGAATATATTAAGCCAGCAAAGTTGCAAGCAGGAATTTCTGGCAACATGGAGGCTGCTGTGAAGGCTCTCATAGAGGCTAACGTGCAGCAGCGGGAGACCAACCAGCTACTGCTACAACATGTGATGGCGTTACAGGCGGCAGGAGCGTCCCACCACGTCCATGATGCCCGGAAGCGGTCCGTGCGGCGATCCCAAAAATGACCCCGCAGACGACGTTGAGACATACCTGGCGGTCTTTGAGAAGGTCGCCGTGAGGGAAAAGTTACCCCGTGACCAGTGGGCTGAGGTGGTCGCTCCGTTCCTGGCTTCCGGACCCCAGCAGGTGTTTTTCGACTTGTCGGACGACCAAGCGGCAGATTATGACACCGTGAAAGGAGAGATCCTAGCCAGACTGGGGGTGAACGTGCTGGTCCGCGCTCAAAGAGTCCACCAGTGGGACTTTAAAACGACTGATCCCGCTAGGCCGCAGTACTACGACCTGCTGCACAGGCTGCAAAAGTGGCTGCAGCCCGATCTACTAAGTCCCACTGCCATGCTGGATCGACTGTTGGCGGACATCTTTTGGAGGGCCCTGCCTTATCCCCTCCAGCACTGGATCGGCCAGGTATCGCCCACCAATGCCCTGGAGATGGTCGACCTGGTGGAGCGTTACGAGGCCACCAGAAACCTGCAGGGGAGTCTTGCTGGGAAGGGGTCAGTCAAACCCCGGAGGCCTCTGCCCCAGTTCCGACGTCCGGCGACAGAGCGGCCTGCACGGAATATACCCCTGCGAGTCCGCCTCCCGTGGTATGCTGGAGGTGTCAGGAGCCAGGCCACATCAGGGCCGACTGTCCGCATCGGGATGAGCCGATGGAGGTGAACTACGGGGTCGCCACTCCTTGTACGCCCGGAGACTGTGTGCGACCGGCACCCCGAGACAATAGACAATCGTCATCTGTGCCGGGTGCAGGTCGGGGATAACCTGGCAGTGGCGCTGTTGGACTCAGGGAGCCTGGTAACCCTGATAAGTGCTGCCCTGGTACAGCCCACCCAGTATACGGGCCGGAAAGTGGGTGTGGTGTGCATTCACGGAGACTTAATGGACTATCCCACTGCTGTAATGTCTCTGTCCACGGCGGCCGGCACCTGGACTTGTGAAGTGGCGATCTCCACAAAGCTACCCTATGAACTGATAATTGGGAGAGACTTCCCTGGTTTTCCGTCACTGTGGCCTGAGGTGAAAGTGTCTAATAGCCCTGAGACAGGGTAACCCTAGCAGAGTGGCCTGATACCACTGGAAGGCCAGAACCCTGGGAGCCCGAGTCTGAAGGGCCAGCGGTAGGGGTGACCACTGCTGCAGCGGTAGTGGGGGAGACAACCCCACTGAGTGTAATGGTGGGAGACACGGAGGACTTGCCACCGGGACCTGAGTTGGCAGACCTCAATGTCTCCGGGAAAATTTTGGGACCGCACAACACCGGGACCAAACCCTAACCAGGGCCTGGGAGAATGTGCTGGAAATTGATGGTAAACCCCAGAAACCAGGGGCTGAATTAATGTTCCCACGATTTATTGTTCTGCAGGATATGTTGTATCGGGTGAACCAAATCCGAGGTGAACCTGTTGAACAGTTGGTGGTGCCCACAGCGTATCGCAAGCTTGTCATGGAGCTTGCCCACCAACATGTTCTTGGGGGACACCTGGGGTGGCAGAAAACCCAGGACCGCATTCTGCAGCGGTTTTATTGGCCCAGTGTGTTCAAGGAGGTAGAAAATTATTGTAAGTCCTGTCCAACCTGTCAGATAACTAGCCCCCAGCCACATTTCCGTAGTCCTCTGGTACCTCTGCCAATTATTGAAGTACCGTTTGAGCGAATCGCTATGGATTTAATTGGGCCTGTACCAAAGTCTGCCAGGGGCCACCAACACATTCTGGTAGTTCTCGACTATGCCACTCGGTATCCGGAGGCGGTGCCTCTGCGACATACCTCAGCTAAGCTCATTGCCAAAGAGTTATTGGAGATGTTTTCCCGTGTGGGCCTGCCAAAAGAGGTTCTGACAGACCAAGGGACCCCTTTTATGTCCAAAGTAATGAGGGAACTGTGTAAATTGTTGCGTATAAAGCAGTTACGGACGTCCGTTTACCATCCGCAAACAGACGGTCTTGTGGAGAGGTTTAACCAAACTCTAAAAAATATGTTAAAGAGGGTGGTGTCTAGAGATGGGAAGGACTGGGATCTGATTCTGCCCTATCTCATGTTCGCAGTGCGAGAGGTGCCCCAGGCCTCTACTGGGTTCTCGCCCTTCGAACTGCTTTATGGCAGACACCCTCGGGGCCTGTTGGATATCGCCAAGGAAGCATGGGAACAACAGCCTGTCCCCCACAAAAGTGTCATTGAGTATGTCGCCCAGATGCAGGAACGGATGGAAAGGGTGTTGCCTTTGGTCCGGGAGCATATGGAGGCAGCGCAACAGGCCCAGAGTAGGGTGTACAATCGTCAGGCTCGGGTACGGGACTTCAATCCGGGAGATCGGGTTTTGGTTCTGGTACCCACCCTTGACAGCAAATTCCTAGCTAGGTGGCAGGGCCCCTATGAGGTGATCGAGAAGGTAGGGGAGGTAAATTACAAAGTACACCAGCCAGGGCGGCGCAAGCCGGAGCAGGTGTACCACGTGAATTTACTTAAGCCGTGGAAAGATAGGGACGCGGCCGACGACCACAGCCCCCGGCCAGGGCTTCTAGGTGAAAAGGGTCCAGCCCCACAGTTCGAGGCCTGTGAAGCCGTAACCACGGTAAAATTGCAGACAGCCTGTCTTCCAAACAAGTTCAGGAAGTCAGGGAGTTCCTCAGTCGGAACACGGATGTGTTCTCGGACCTCCCTGGCCGCACGTCTCTCATCCGACATGACATCGTCACTGAGCCTCAGGCCAAGGTCCAGTTAAAACCATACCGGGTACCCGAGGCTCGGCGGCGGGCCATCGCGGAGGAAGTGCAGTTAATGTTGAAGCTCGATGTCATTGAGGAGTCGAAAAGTGAGTGGGCCAGTCCCATAGTCCTAATACCTAAGCCGGATGGGACGTTGCGGTTCTGCAACGACTTTCGCAAGTTAAATGAAGTATCCAAGTTTGACGCGTATCCCATGCCCCGAGTAGACGAGCTTGTTGAAAATTTAGGACAAGCCCGTTATTTTACTGTGCTGGACCTCACTAAAGGGTACTGGCAGGTACCCTTAACGGAGTCGGCTAAGGAAAAAAACGCGTTTGTTACCCCGCAGGGCCTGTATCACTACAAGGTGTTACCCTTTGGCCTGCATGGCGCCCCTGCCACTTTCCAAAGGTTAATGGAGATAGTGCTGCGACCACATCGTCGGTACGCCTCGGCCTACTTAGATGATGTAGTCATCCACAGCACCGACTGGGAAAGCCATTTACCCAAGGTGCAGGCGGTAGTGGATGCCCTGAGGAAAGCTGGACTAACCGCCAATCCAAAAAGTGTGCGATTGGGTTGGAAGAGACCAAATATCTGGGATATGTAATCGGGCGGGGAGTCATCAAACCTCAGGTAACTAAGGTAGAGGCCATTCGTAACTGGCCCCGACCGGTCACCACCAGGCAGGTAAAGTCGTTCCTGGGGATTGTAGGATACTACATGAGGTTTGTGCCCCACTTTGCCACAATAGCAGCGCCATTGACAGACCTGTTGAAGGGACGAAAGTCTGGGAGGGTTAGCTGGAGTGAGAAGGCGGAAGGAGGCTTTCGCCGCGTTGAAGTCGGCCCTGTGTGGGTCCCCGGTTTTGGTGACACCCGACTTCAACAAGGAGTTTGTCGTACAGACCGACGCCTCGGAGGTAGGCCTCGGTGCGGTACTGTCTCAGGAGGTCAACGGGGAAGAACATCCCGTTGTCTTCCTGAGCCGTAAGCTCAGTCCCGCCGAGTCCAGGTATAGTATAGTGGAGAGGGAGTGCCTGGCTATCAAGTGGGCACTCGAATCTCTCCGCTACTACCTGTTAGGGAGGAGGTTCCGTCTGGTGACCGACCATTCCCTCTCAAGTGGATGAGTCAGGCCAAGGAGAGGAATGCTCGGGTCACCAGGTGGTTCCTATCCCTTCAAAATTTCAAATTCTCCGTGGAACACAGGGCAGGCCGCTTGCAGGGTAACGCAGATGCCCTGTCCCGCGTCCACTGCCTCACGTGTGTTCACCCTCAGGGCTGAACAAAGGGGTGTGTAAGAGGGTGCAAGGTGTCATATTCGATGGCAGGTACGTGTCACCGAGGTTGCTGGCCTCGGTGAGGTAAGAGCCGGGTTTTTGGTCTGCAGCAGCTAGTGCTGCTGGACTCTGTTACTTAGTTTGGCTGCAAAGCTAATCCGGGCCGGCTCTTACTGGGAGTAGGCAAAGAGTTGGGTGGGTGCCTACTCCCCACGGTCCAGGCCGGACTTTATCCGGGCCTTTAAAAGGCAGCCTCCTTAGCAGCTGAGGGTGGTGATTATCCTGGAGCCTGATAACAGGGCTGTGGAGTTCTATGTCCTGGAGGAAAGAGCTCAGCAAGGAGGTGGCTTTTGTTCCTGGCTACCTGAAGGTGGATTCTCCTGCGGCTGGGCCGACAGCCTGGTGCGAACCTGCACCTACACCTCCCAGGTGACTGAACCTGTGTTGGCCTGTTTTGTTTTGCCTTCTTGTTTCTGACATGTGTGAATTACCACCAAAAGACTGTTTGCTGTTTATTTTTGTGTCAGTGTGAATAAAACACTGTTTATTGCAAATCCTGGACTCTTTGTTTTGCCTCGGTACTGCACCCGCACCGCTGTCTACCAGAGCGACTCCCCACAATATATATATATATATATATATATATATATATATATATATATATAATCATACTTTATAATGTGTGGGAAACTACTACTGATGTTTTTAGCCAAAATATATTTTAATAAATTATATGTTCTAAATATATAATAATATGTGTAAATATATTATGACTAAAAACATATATATATATATATATATATATATATATATATCCTCCATTTCTGACAGGATTTGAACTCAGTTTCTGCATCACAGCCCAGAACCTTAACCACTGCACTATAAACCTGCATAGCCAGTCACAAAAAAATAAATAAATATGAGAATTCTACTTATAGGAATACTTACTAATAGTAAGTATTCCTCTACCGTAGAAATCTCTTTATTTTGTTAATTAATTATTATATTAGTGTTATAGCTAAGTGGTTGAGTGCCTTATTTTTAATGCAGAAGGTCATGAGTTCAAATCCCAGCAGAAACTTTTCTGAAATACAGGCTAAATTAGATTTATCCCCATAAGGACGCATGACCTACCTGTACATCATGGTTTCCGAGTCCTTAAGGACCCATGACGTACCGGTACGTCATGAGTAGTTCCGATCACAGCTGCTCAGCCGGCAGTGATCGGAACAAGGTACCTGCTGAAATCATTCAGCAGGTACCTTGTTACAATGCCTAGGGGGGTCCTGTGACCCCCCCATATCGGCGATCGCTGCAAACCGCAGGTCAATTCAGACCTGTGGTTTGCAGCGCTTTGTGCGATCTCTGACCCCTGCGGTCTGTGACCATGGGATCAGAGAGTTAATGCCCCCAAAGTGTTCATTTTTAACCCCACCTGAAGCCCCCAATCATATTTTGGCTGCAGGGGTGCTGGGGGGGTGGTTGCGGGCGGCGGGAGGCAGTGCAGGAGGCGGGCGGTGCGGCAGGCGGGATCGCGATCGCGATCCCCCGCCTCCTCTGTAATATTCCCTTGTGTCTAGTGGATCTATCAGAGTGTCAGCACATTGCTGACACTCTGATAGAAACGGCTGGCATCTGTGCTTGATCAGATGCCAGCCGTTTAACCCCTTCCATACCGCAGTCCGTACGGGGAGGGAGCTCCTCTCCCATCGGGGGCTACTGTGCCTTTGCAGCCCCCCAACAGGATGGGATCGCAGAGGGAGGGAGCCCCATCAATCACCCGATGCTCTCTTATGGCAGCGGGTGATGGTTGCCATGGGAGCAGGACGCTTTCAGAAGCGTCCTGCTCTCCGTGGTGCTGAAAGTCTGAATAGGCCTGCTAATGGTCTATTCAGACTTTGTAAAGTAAAAAATACAGCACAGTGCACTATATAGTGTACTGTACAGTATTATACAGACACCAGATCCACTGGATCTACAAGAACCAAGTGGGTGTGGGTCAAAAAAAAAATAAAAAAGTGAAAAAAAAAGTAAAAATGAAAAAAAAAAACATATCACTGAATAAAAAAAAAAAATACACTACACATATTAGGTATTGCCGCGTCCATAAAAATCTGCTCTATAAAAATATCACATGAATGAACTCCTCAGGTTAACTCCATAAAACCCCCCCCCATGGTGTAAATAAGCCATTTTTTGGCACCTTACATCACTTAAAGTGTAATACAAAACGATCAAAAAGGCGTATGCCTCCCAAAATAGTACCAATCAAACCGCCATCTCATCCCGCAAAAAATTAGCCCCTACCTAAAACAATTGGCCAAAAAATAAAAAAACTATGCCTCTCAGACTAAAACATGATTTTTTTTGTTTCATAAATGCTTTTTAGTGTTAAATGTAAAAAAAAACTAAAAAGTAGACATATTGGGTATCTCCACGTCCGTAAGAATCTGCTCTATAAAAATATCACATGAACAAACCCCTCAAGTAAAAACTGTAAAAAAAATTAAATAAAAGCCATTTTTTTTGTCACCTTACATCACAAAAAGTGTAATAGCAAGCGATCAAAAAGTCATATGACCCCCCAAATAGTGCCAATCTAACCGTCACCTCAACCTGCAAAAAATGAGCCGCTACATAGGACAATCTCCCAAAAAAAAAATATATGGCTCTCAAACTATGGAGACACTAAAACATGATTTTTTTTTTTAAATGATATTATTGTGTAAAACTTATATAAATAAATAAAAAGTATACATATTATGTATTCCCGCGTCCGTCACAACCTGCTCTATAAAAATAACACATGACCTAACCCCTCAGCTGAACACAGCAAAAAATAAAAAATAAATACGGTGTCAAAAGCCATTTTTGTCACCTTACATCACAAAAGTGTAATAGCAAGCGAACAAAATGTCATATGCACCCCAAGATAGTGCCAACCAAACCGCCATCTCATCCCGCAAAAATTTAGCCCCTACATAAGACATTCGCCCATTGAAAAAAAACAACTATGGCTTTCAGAATGTGGAGACACTAAAAAATAATTTAAAAAAAAATTCTTTATTATGTAAAACTGAAACAAAAACCCCCAAAAAGTAGTCATATTTGGTATTGTCGCGTCTGTAACAACCTGCTCTATAGAAATAGCACACAATCTAACCTGTCAGTTCAAGGATGTAAATAACAAAAAATAAAAACGGTCTCAAAACAGCTATTTTTTGCAAATTTTCCATTAATCCGTTTTTCCAGTAACAAAGCAAGGGTTAACAGCCAAACAAAACTCAATATTTATTGCCCTGATTCTCTTGTTTGCACAAACACCCCATATGTGGTCGTAAACTGCTGTATGTCCAAACGGCAGGGCACAGAAGGAAGGGAACGTCATATGGTTTTTGGAAGGCAGATTTTGCTGGACTGGTTTTTTGACAATATGTCCCATTTGAAGCCCCCCTGATGCACCCCTACAGTATAAACTCCAAAAAAGTTACCCCATTTTGGAAACTACGGGATAAGGTGTCAGTTTTGTTGGTACTATTTTAGGGTAAATATGATTTTTGGTTGCTCTATATTACACTTTCTTTGAGACAAGGTAACAAAAAATAGAAATTCTGAAATTTCATCTCCATTTGCATAACTCTTGAGGAACATTGAGGGGTGTAGTTTCTTAGATGAAGTCACTTTTATGGAGTTTCTACTCTAGGGGTGCATCGGGGGGCTTCAAATGGGACATGGTGTCAAAAAACCAGTCCAGCAAAATCCACCTTCCAAAAACCATATGGCGTTCCTTTTCTTCTGCGCCCTGCAGTTTGGCCATACAGCAGTTTACGACCACATATTGGGTGTTCATGCAAACTACAGAATCGGGGGAATAAATATTAAGTTTTGTTTGGCTGTTAACCCTTGCTTTGTTACTGGAAAAAATGGATTAAAATGAGAAAATTTTCCAAAAAATCGAAATTCTGAAATTTTAGCTCCATTTGCCATTAACTCTTGTGGAAAACCTAAAGGGTTAATGAAGTTTGTAAAATCAGTTTTGAATACCTTGAGGGGTGTAGTTTATAGAAAGGGGTAATTTTTGGGTGGTTTCTATTATGTAAGCCTCACAAAGTGACTTCAGACCTGAACTTGTCCCTAAAAAGTGGGTTTTTGAAAATTTCAGAAAAATTTCAAGATTTGCTTCTAAACTTCTAAGCGTTGTAACGTCCCCAAAAATTATCGATACATGAAGTTGACATATGGGGAATGCAAAATAACTTTTTTGGGCGGTATTACTATGCTATATAGAAGTAGAGAAATTGAAACTTGGAAAATTGCTAATTTTTCAAACTTTTTGGTAAATTTGGTATTTTTTTTATAAATAAAAATGAAATTTTTCTACTTCATTTTACCACTCTCATGAAGTACAATATGTGATGAAAAAACAATCTCAGAATGGCCTGGATAAGAAAAAAACGCTTTAAAGTTATCACCACATAAATTGACACTGGTCAGATTTGCAAAAAATGGCCGAGTCCTTAGGGTGAAATAGGGCTGAGTCCTTAAGGGGTTAAATACACTGGGTGTCCCCAAGCACTGACTCCATATATGGACATAGCTATATATGGAGTCAGAGCAGGGACTCCTAAGCCACAGACTTACACTGATGGATTCCCTACTGTACAGCGATCTTCTGCCTAGAAATAGAGGCTAAATTAGATTTAAAGTCACTGACTCGAGCATCGTGTTCGAGCACACGCGGTGTTCAGCCGACCTCCGCGGTGCCGAGCATAGCGATGCTTAAGCCGAACTGGTGTTCGGCCGAGCATGCTCGCTCAACACTGATAAAGACCAATTAAAAAATGATTTTTAGCCCAAAATCATAAAAAAGGCCTTTACACTGCCCATTTGAGCAGACAATTATCAGGAAGGTTTGTTCGCTGCATCTTTTTCTGCTACTTCATGTTTATGAATGAATTGTCTGCAGTTATTAATATAGGTCAGTCTGGGTGTTACCAGTTGGGGTGTGTCCCTATACAGTTGGACACTGGCAGCACTGACTGAATAATGTCAGACTGTGCAGAAGCTCCCCTAATTGGAAAAACCTAGATGGACTTTTTTGCAGACTGTTTGCAATTCTTTGATGAGGATTGCAATACTGTAAGGGTTAATAGGCAGACCATATTTTAAAAAGTGATTGTTACTCTGTTATAGTTTATTATTTATATCACTCATCAATCACTTTAAAGGCTATGGACACCTTTGGAGGCAATTGTTTTATCATTGCATTGTAGTAATTTTGAGCTTAATTTTTTTTTTAATTGGTCTTTAGTTAAAGGGAACTTGTCACCAGGATTTTGTGTATAGAACTGGGGACATGGGCTGCTAGATAGCCGCTAGCACATCTGCAATACCCAGTCCCCATAGCTCTATGTGCTTTTATTCCATCAAATAAAGGATTTTAGAGATTTGCAAATGAACCTGATATGACTCCTGTGTCCGGAGATGAGTCACATTTTCTGAGCGCAGCACCGCCCCGCGTCCTCCGAATCTCCTCCTTCCTGGCAGACGTCACAGAGCTGGAGCACCGAAATCTTGAGATGCGCGATCTAGCTCATGAGTATTTCGTTCCCTGTGCTGATGCCAGCACAGGGAAGGAACATGATGCCGACACTGCGCATGCACTAGCTCGTGCATTGCGATATTTTGGCGCTTTAACTCTGTGACGTTGGCCAGCAAGGAAGAGATTCGGAGGACGCGGGGCGGTGCTACGCTCAGAAAATGTGACTCATCTCCGGACACAGGAGTCATATCAGGTTCATTTGCAAATCTCTAAAATCCTTTATTTGATGGAATAAAAGCACATAGAGCTATGGGGACTGGGTATTGCAGATGTGCTAGCGGCTATCTAGCAGCCCATGTCCTTAGCTCTATACACAAAATCCTGGTGACAGGTTCCCTTTAAAATGTCCTGCCCCTTTCTCTTCACAGCATTGAGATTCTCTAGTAGCAGGCTGTCTGTTTACACTGAGTCCCATTAAGGAACTCAGCAGATAGCTCATGTGAAGCCTTATCTCTGACCTTCTGACAGCTCATCATATACACTCATTAGAGCTCAGTTCTTATTAAACTGGTAAGAATATGGCTTAAATAAGTGTTTAGGATCTGATAGGAGCTCAGAGATCTTAGATTGTATTGTTTAATGTGCTGATACTTCTTATAAATTTTCAGTATTAATATACATGAACTATGAATGGTCTTACTTATATGCAGGTACATTAGCTTATGTATTAATAAGTACACAGGAAACATACCCGAAGAAATAAAAAGAAGAATATCTGAAGAATACCAATCAAAGATCTTGCACCGTTTTCAACCTAAATAAATGGTTAACAGCTGGCACGCTTGGATCCAGAGTCTTGACAGTTGGGTAGACTTCCTTTTGCATTTAACTGTAAATTGCCTGAGCTGAACCCAGGCACATGGAAAAGTAGTTAATGGGAGTTACTGCTGATAGCTACCTGTATCTTCAGAGCAGCATTAGAGTACAAATGAGGTTGTAAAGTATAAACTTCTACTGCAGTTTTATTTGGGCACTTTGGACATCAGTAAATAGGCCTAACGTTGGTTATCATAAGAATATGCATAGTGTAATCAATCAGCCAGAAACATTTCATAAAAGCAAACATCTTCTTTTAACCATAATTAACTGTAAAGCTAAATTCTGTCTACATCTCAACACCACAGGAATCGGTTACACAGAAAGAGCAGCACAAAAGATAACAATAGTATGTATATTCTGTGCCATTTGCTTTAAACCCAAATGTAGCTTTCAAAAATCTGAATTCTATGAACTAATGACTTTTTCTATCGCTTTCACAAAATAATCGAAGACTTTATTTGTGTTAAACTTTTGCTGTGACATATAATTATATACTGCATTCCTATTAATTTTTCTCAGTTTCACATTGTGTAGGAGTTTACAAAATAGATGAACTTTGCAGATAATGTAATTTACACTTTACTGTGTTGGCCCTGAAATGTATAAATTATGCAAAGCAGGCACAGTACAAAAGCAACAAAGATCATTATGCCACAGTTGTGACATTCAAGGGATACTGTCACGTTGAACATGGTGTTTGATCTACAGGCAGTATATTATAGAGCAGGAGGAGCTGAGCAGATTGATTTATGGTTTTAATGGAAAATATTCAGTATAACTCGTATTTTATACATTTAAAATCCTGCTCATTCTTGGCTTTGAAGTCAAGGAGGTGGTCCTATCAGTGATTGACAGCCTTCCTTGTATGTCTGTGTATGCTGAGATAGCTGTCAATCACTGATAGGACTACCTACTCTCTTCCCTATAACATGATGCCTGCAGATTACATTACATTTTCATGGTGACAGGATGATGCCTGCAGATTACATTAAATGTTCATGGTGACAGGATCCCTTTAAAAATTATAACAATATTAATGAAAAACCAATAAAAATTACTCTAACCCAAACATTATAACAATATTACATATCTCTATGTCTACACCCCATAAAATATTGCTGTAGGTTTAGTCCCATGTCTTTAGTGCAATCAATGGAAACAATATCTATAACTAAATGCATCACTCGCTTAGTCTGTTAGCCATCACCAGGAGCTGGGTCTCAGTATAAGCTAGATGGAATGTTTACTACTGCCAGCCATATTTACAGATATAGTTCACAGAGCCAAGTCCATCATCCGATAACATAGCTTTTAATTTAGCAAATAAATATCCAATCATACAGTTTCACCATACTGAACACTGATAAACAATTAGCTACTTGCAACACAGGTTTCTGAATCAGGGGTCCTTATTAGGGATAACACGACATGCAATATGCAGCAATATAAAACACGGGACCATAGATCCTTACCACTAAAGGATCTCCTGGGCGTGACTAAAGGTGGATCCTTGATACTGTCTCTAATGGATATGGTTCTTCACTATTTCTAAACTCATCCATAATCCCTTAAGGAGAACAACATTGGCATCTATGTATATAATCTCCTGTTATGACCCTAATTTGCCCTTAAAATTAGAACACACCCCAAAAAATATTACCCCACAACACCTGTTCTATAGTTTTAAACTAACAATACCCTAGTCCAGGCTTCACTTTTAAGTGAAGTTGCACAGGTGCACGCACATGCCCAGAGATCCAAATCCAGCACTCCAGTACCTCCAAGTAAAACATCTATTGTAGAAAAATGTAAAACAATCTGAACACTGATCCAATAGTAGCATAACTTAGCTTTCATGTTTTGGATATGCAAATTCCTAGACATGTTAGCATGTTACTGAATGTTTACCCCTAAAATACAATTTGGATAGTTAAAGCACACCCACCAGTAAAGTAGTGGCAAACAAATGTGGCAGTTTACCTCCCCATACATACCACATATACCAAGAATAATAAATTGATTGTTTTAGTAGTGATAAATCAAATCTTGATTGAGATTCAGACCCAAAGGTAATGTTGTATTTAACAGAAAAAGAAAAAAAAGTCCTATTTAACGATTTACTTCTGTAACCCCCCAACCCTCTATTGGTCTGAATATTTTCTTTATTCCTCTAAAACGGAAACTGCTGGTGCCCCTCCCCCTTTCATGTGCCTCTTTAAAATGTCTGGATAACATGGCATTGAGGGGAATAAAATTACCAATATATCTCCATGTTATCTAGACATTTTACAGAGGCACATGAAAGGGGGAGGTACACCAGAAGTTTCCATTTTAGAGGAATAGAGAGGGTATTCAGACCAGTGAGGAGAGGGGACCACAGAAGAAAATTCTTAAATAGAGAGGTTTCTTGGATTTTTCTGTCAAATACAATATTATCTTTGGGCTTGAGTCCCCTTCAAGATTTGATTTATCACTATTAAAACAATCCTAAAAATGCATTATTATTACCATTATAAATTGTCAATACCAGTGTTCAGTGTGTTTGTAGAATGGGAGGTACATTTAATTGTGTCTCGGTCTTTCAATTACATAAAAAACACTTGAAGTTTTAATAGTACCATTTAATAATCTGTGTATCAAACCTGTAACTTTTCATACACATAGGCCTCATTATCGTGATTAGAGCTGAGCGAAGTTCGGAAAAATTCAATTCAACTGATTCGTCGAATTTTACAAATAAATTCGACTTGTGAGGAATTACTTTGTCACAAAACATATTTCTTTGTATGCAGCAGATGCAATGATAAGGAATAGAGTTGAGCGAACACAAACTGTATAGCTCAGGTTCATACCGAATTTTAGGATGTTCGGAACACGGACCCGAACCTGAACATTTTCATAAAAGTTCGGGTTTGGGTCCGTTGTTCGGCGATTCTTCGCGCTTTTTGAAAGGCTGCAGAGCAGCCAATCAGCAAGGGTTTTACATCTTTGCCCTAAGAAGCCATCACAGCCATGCCTACTAATGGCATGGCTGAGATTGGCTGAGTGCAGCATATGACCCAGCCTCATTATAGGCTGGAGTCACGTAGTGCCGCACGTCACTCTGCTGCTGTTAGTATAGGGAAAGGTTGCTGCCAGTGCTCCCAGGGAGAGATTAGGAAAGAAATTTGTTGAACCTGGTGGTGTGAAATCTTCAAGCTACAGCAATTATTAAGGGAGGGTGCTACTGCAATACTACATTTTTGTACCCAGCCCTGAGCCCAGTGATACTGCATAGTGTTTTTTTTTATCCATCTGTTACTGAGGTGGGGGTCGGCAGCCATTTTAGCCACTACAGTGTCCTTGGAACTGTGACCTGCATGTGACCTGCATGTGTGCCAGTCTGCCAGGGACATCAGTCTAATCCTTCTTGGTAGCTCAGTGAAGGAAAAAAAATCCTTTTTTTCGGCAGGTCAAGTCCCCTACATTACCTTTTGCATAATTTAGGGGTGACATAGTCTATTTATGTAGTCTGGGGCAAAAATCTGAATTGTAGTGCTATAGAGCACTTGTGCATACAACGCACCAAAAGGTATTTTCAATTTCAGCAGTAAATTGGGCATCAGTGTATTTGGAAAAAAAAAGCGGTATTCCTGGTCTATAAAGCTGTTGTGCATACAGAGTACAAATACCAATTTAAAGTTCAGCATTGAAATAGTGCATTACTGTGTTTTAGGGAAAAAAAGCGGTATTCCTGGTCCACAAAGCAGTTTAAAGCACACCGCCCAAATACCTATTTTATATTTCTGCAGTGAAATAGTGCATCAGTGTATCAGTGTATTTTTTTGGGGGAAAAAAAGTGGTATTCTTGGTCCACAAAGCAGTTTTAAATACACTGCCTAAATACCTATTTTACATTTCTGCAGTGAAATAGGGCATCAGTGTATTTTTTTTGGGGAAAAAAGCGGTATTAATGGTCCACAAAGCAGTTGTGCATACAGTGTACAAATACCTATTTTAAATTTCAGCACTGAAAAAGTGCATTAGTGTGTTTTAGGGAAAAAACTGTGTTCTTGGTTCACAAAGCAGTTGTACATAGAGCGTACAAATACCTACGTTTAATTTCCAGCCGTTAAATAGTGCATTGGTGAATTTTAGGGAAAAAGCCGTGTGCTTGGTCCACAAAGCAGTTGTGCATACAGTGTACAAATACATATTTTACATTTCTGCAGTGAAATAGTGCATCAGTGTATTTTTTGGGGGGAAAAAAGTGGTATTCTTGGTCCACAAAGCAGTTTTAAATACAACGCTTAAATACCTATTTTACATTTCTGCAGTGAAATAGGGCATCAGTGTATTTTTTGGGGAAACAAAGCGGTATTACTGGTCCACAAAGCAGTTGTGCATACAGCGTACAAATACCTATTTTAAATTTCAGCACTGAAATAGTGCATTAGTGTGTTTTAGGGAAAAAAAGCTGTGTTCTTGGTTCACAAAGCAGTTGTACATAGAGCGTACAAATACCTACGTTTAATTTCCAGCCCTACGTTGTTCAGCCATTAAGTAGTGCATTTGGGAGATTTTTGCACAGAAGCGAGGCAGAGAAGACGAGAGAGCGCAGAGAGAGACGCGAGCGACGAGAGAGCGCGCGAGCCGAGAAAGAGTGCATTAGTGAAGTTTGGGGGAAAAAGCCGTGTTCTAAGTCCACAAAGTAGTTGTGCATACAGCGTACAAATACCTACGTTTAATTTCCAGCCATTAAATAGTGCATTTGGGAATTTTGGGAAAAATGCCGTGTTCTTGGTCCACAAAGCAGTTGTGCATACAGCGTACAAATACCTATTTTACATTTCTGCAGTGAAATTGTGCATCAGTGTATTTTTTGGGTAAAAAAGCCGTGTTCTTGGTCCACAAAGCAGTTGTGCATACAGCGTATAAATACCTACATTTAATTTCCAGCCGTTTAATAGTGCATTTGTGGATTTTGGGGAAAAAAGCCATGTTCGTGGTCCACAAAGCAGTTGTGCATACAGCGTACAAATACATATTTTACATTTCTGCAGTAAAATAGTGCATCAGTGTATTTTTTGGAAAAAAGCGGTATTCCAGGTCCACAAAGCAGTTGAGCATACAGCATACAAATACCTCCTTTTAATTTCCAGCAGTTAAATAGTGCATTTGTGAATTTTGGGCAAAAAGGGCAAAAAAGTCATGTTCTTGGTCCACAAAGCAGTTGTGCATACAGTGTACAAATACTTACGTTTAATTTTCAGCCGTTAAATAGTGCATTTGTGAATTATGGGGAAAAATGCCGTGTTTTTGGTCCACAAATCAGTTGTGCATACAGCGTACAAATACCTATTTTAAATCTCAGCACTGAAATAGTGCATTAGTGTGTTTTAGGGGAAAAAAAGCAGTGTTCTTTGTTCACAAAGCAGTTGTGCATACAGATGCGGCTAAAAGAATTTGTCATGGAGGTTTGGGTCAAACGGAGGAGAAGATGAAAGAGAAGATCTACATGACAGGAGATGTCACTGGATGTAAGAGATATGTGGTGCTATGTTCCCCTATATGTAGTGCAGGCTCACTACTGTGACCTGTGTCTCATCTTCTCCTCCAAGTCTTTTTTATCATAATCATATGTATTTTAAATTTGGCAACTAAAATTTCAATTTGTCACCTGCAGTCCCATGTAACAGCCCAGATAACATTGATAACTTTCTGTGTGCAGATAATGTAGTAGATGTTCTATGCAGTCATATGTAACACCCCACATAACACAATAGTTCACTGTGTAATGTGGGGTGCTACATAGGACTGCAGGTAACATCTATGACATCTGTACTCAGAGAGCTATGAGATGGTGGGGGTCTGACTCCTAGCACCCCCGCCAATCCGCTGTTTAAGGAGAGTGCAATGTCCCAGTGAGTGCCGCAGCCTCTTTTCTCCTTACCAATCACAGCGCTGTCTATTTGATAGCACTGCGCTTGGTATTGCAGCTCAGCCCCAATCACTCAGATGGGACTGAGCTGCAGCTAGGCCATGTGAACGATGAATGTGATGTCTTATGGCCTAGAAATAGACTGTGGCGCTCACAAAGAACCGCAGCCTCTTCATACAGAAAAAACAAAACTAAAACTTAAAGTTTAAAAGGGAGGGAGGCGCCTGAGTTGGGTAGACTGCCCCGGGCCTATCATGCACTTAATTCACCCCTGATAACCATTGCCAATAGGATGAGTGACACCAAGTAGCAAAAGACTACAGCAGTGACGTCACTAGTAGTTGGAGCTGCTCTAGGGAAACTATTATAAGGGGTTGTCTCCCACCAAATTGAGAGTCACAGAACAGCCACTCTGGAGAAAAGCTGGAGATGGAGCTATCACACTTGAGTGTAGTCCATTAGTTTAACAAACGTGTGTCTGTGGAAAAGCCACCTTCCGTAGCCTCTGTCAGGGGAGCACCCAGAAATTTCGCTTAGGGGGGGTCCGAGGAAAATAAAGGTGGAGTGCTATGTGTGCCGTGCAAAATTTTTGCCCGTGCCCATAATTATAGGCCCCATCTACATGTAATAGGCCACTCCTAACAAAGACCATAGAGCTGAAATGTTATTGTTGAGGATGACATTAAGAGTCTCACCCTCATCCTCCATAGACTCACTATACTTACAGTAATACTCAGGGCCCCAACATAAAGCTACTGTACTCAAATAAACTATTTTTTTTTCCATCCCTGTGACAGTACTCACGATCCAGTTCTGTTTCACAAACTGCCCACCGCGTGGCTGGCTCTGGCAGGAACTGTTGCAGCTTTGCTTTCTCCCTCCTGGTCCTGAAGGTGCCAAAAGAGGATTAGAGAAGGAGCATGATATTTAAAGTGTGTAGGTATGAGTGGTGGAGCCTGGCTTTACACATCATACAGAAAGATTAGGCACTGAGAAGCTCCTCCCATCTCCTTCCCCCATGGAATCTCTCACAGCCTGTTGTGGCCCCCCACCCCCTGCCACCCATCCACAGCCTGTTGCCCCCACTTGGCCATCCTCACTAGGCTGAAGCCCCCCCCCCTGCCCCATTTGTAGCCAGTTTCATGAATATAGCGGCCTGAGGTAGCAGGGTGATTGGCGCTGCCCCGCTCTGAATACTCCCTCTGCAAATGGCAGGGGGAGGAGCCAGAGCATCTCCTCTCCTGCATAGAGCGGCGCTGCTTGGCTGCCACATAGTAATCCTTGCGCAGCGTTAAAAGCACAGTAGTATACCTAACCTTTCTGCTGCCTGAGGCAAAATTTTAAACACCCCCCCCCCATCCTCATGCCCCACTAATCATGTGACTTATGGGGGACAGATTATCTGCCAAACACCAAGGATCTTCGTAGATTTGATTCTTTATTCCAATTACACGTAATGCGTTTTGGGGATTAACCCCTTCTTCAGACACAAAATGGATATAGTACATACATACAAAACAGAGCTGTATTCATACTCAAAAGAGAGGGAGGAAAGAATTCAAAACCGTGGATGTGGTTAAGCAAGCAAGCCTTGAACTTAAAATAAAATAATGCATATTACAATGTAATTACAATTTCTCTTCAAAAAGACTAAACGTGTATGGAAAATAAATATGTATGATATATATTTGACACAATATATGCTTAGCTGCCGAGGATGCTACTTTTCTTTGTGTTGTTTCCTACGCATGCGTTGGAGACGAACAAGCTTAATGGGAGATATCCAGGTAGAGATGGCTGCTAGTGCTTGCATATACAAAATAATGTTTGTTTCCTTTTGTTGCAGTGTGAACTAGATGATACAGTGTAGCTAGGCGACACACATACTGACGGTGAAGAATAAAGGGAGATTTACACAATGTCGTGGACCTATGAATGGCACTTGATATATCCTGGAAGCATAGGGATAATATTAACTGTAAATAGTGTAGAACAATATGCAGCAAAAAAAATCAAAGGAGATGTCTGAAATAACTAATGTAATAAAATGAAAAAACTTGCACAAACATAATAAGTCTTATTGTTAGTGAAAGTAGTGGCTGTGGGTGTAAGTGTTGTAGGGTGTGTGTGTATGGGTGTTATACAATGTATATATATGGATTCTATAGCATAAAAATTGGCTGAAGACATACAGTAAATAGATGAATGACTAGATCAACTGAGTAATTATTGCACTGATTAAAATAGACAATTCAGTGTTTATGGAAGGGATCAAATGATGGAAGCAAAATAAATAAATTAAATTACATTAATTGTACATTCATCTGTTTCCACAAATATTCTTCTGTATATATGTACTACTGGGTGAAAACAATATAATACAAATAATAATAATAATAATAATAATAATAATAATAATAATAATAATAATAATACTAATATAATAATAAAAATTATTATTATTATTAACAAATAGTAATACATTGTAAATTATTGTTATTAATATGAAACTATTCATTCTAGTTTGATAGTCTAACAAATGGATCAAAGAAAAAATATGTAAATAAAATCCATGTACCAAACATTTATACTCATGTCACTTGTAAAAATAAATAATTCATGATGAAATATACCCATATGTAGTGTTGAGCGAACAGTTCGAGCATCGTTCGGGTTCGTACCGAATTTTGGGGTGTCCGGGACCCGGACCCGAACCCGGACATTTTCAAAAAAGTTCGGGTTCGGGTTCGTCGTTCGGCATGTATTTAGGCGCATTTTGAAAGGCTGCAAAGCAGCCAATCAACATGCATCATACTACTTGCCCTAAGATGCCATCGCAGCCATACCTACTATTGGCAAGGCTGTGATTGGCCGAGTGCAGCATGTGACTCAGCCTCTTTATAAGCTTGTGCGCACGTCGGGACGATGCTCACTCCCGATGTGAATAGAACAGGGATAGACGCGGCTGATGCTAGGGCGAGAATAGGCAGGGATAATTGAATAACTGGAAGCAAATTTCTCTCCTCCACCTGTGATTCATCTGAACAACTGCAGCTGAGCTGCTTTTTGATAAGGGATTGGCTATTTTTAGAGTGGCCAGAGTGATTTTCCATCCACATGTACCTGGGCTGACCGTCGGCCGCCATTTTGCGACTTGTAGTGCTGCAGCAGAAGCTGCCACAGTGTGCATTCCAAAGCTCCAAACAAGTCAGACATCTACACCTGGGATTCAGACCAATAGCGATTTAGCAGCACAGTCCAAGGCTATTTTTTTAAAGGTTGTGCAGACCATTTTGTGGCACATGTTACTGGGCTGATAGGCGGCGGCCATCTTGGGACTAGTGCTGCAGCACAATCTCTCCCAACGTCCATTAATCACTTGTAATAGTGGTCTGTGCCATAGAAATCCTACATCAGGGACTTGGGTGTGCTTGTGTCACCCTACTAATACCAGTCCACCTGTAATCCATACAGTCAAAAGACTGAAAGTATTCCAGTGAGGGAATTTTTTTTATTTAAAAAGGCCAAGTTAGTTTATCTGGCGTTCAATATACTAGATACAGTTAGGCCTGCGTTTCATACATCTGGAATTAGCAAACTAATGTGCTGGGGTTGGGAAAACATATATGTACCCATACTAGAATCTGTCAAAGAAAGCGGTACTCACATATAACAGTCATTCCATCTGTAATCCATACAGTCAAAAGACTGAAAGTATTCCAGTGAGGGAATTTTTTTTTATTTAAAAAGGCCAAGTTAGTTTATCTGGCGCTCAATATACTAGATACAGTTAGGCCTGCGTTTCATACATCTGGAATTAGCAAACTAATGTGCTGGGGTTGGGAAAACATATATGTACCCATACTAGAATCTGTCAAAGAAAGCGGTACTCACATATAACAGTCATTCCATCTGTAATCCATACAGTCAAAAGACTGAAAGTATTCCAGTGAGGGAATTTTTTTATTTAAAAAGGCCAAGTTAGTTTATCTGGCGCTCAATATACTAGATACAGTTAGGCCTGCGCTTTCATACATCTGGAATTAGCAAATTAATGTGCTGGGGTTGGGAAAACATATATGTACCCATACTAGAATCTGTCAAAGAAAGCGGTACTCACATATAACAAGTCATTCCATCTGTAATCCATACAGTCAAAAGACTGAAAGTATTCCAGTGAGGGAATTTTTTTATTTAAAAAGGCCAAGTTAGTTTATCTGACGCTCAATATACTAGATACAGTTAGGCTCATGCTTCATACATCTGGAATTAGCAAACTAATGTGCTGGGGTTGGGAAAACATATATGTACCTCATACTAGAATCTGTCAAAGAAAGCGGTACTCACATATAACAGTCATTCCATCTGTAATCCATACAGTCAAAAGACTGAAAGTATTCCAGTGAGGGAATTTTTTTATTTAAAAAAGGCCAAGTTAGTTTATCTGGCGTTCAATATACTAGATACAGTTAGGCCTGCGTTTCATACATCTGGAATTAGCAAACTAATGTGCTGGGGTTGGGAAAACATATATGTACCCATACTAGAATCTGTCAAAGAAAGCGGTACTCACATATAACAAGTCATTCCATCTGTAATCCATACAGTCAAAAGACTGAAAGTATTCCAGTGAGGGAATTTTTTTTATTTAAAAAGGCCAAGTTAGTTTATCTGGCGTTCAATATACTAGATACAGTTAGGCTCATGCTTTCATACATCTGGAATTAGCAAACTAATGTGCTGGGGTTGGGAAAACATATATGTACCCATACTAGAATCTGTCAAAGAAAGCGGTACTCACATATAACAGTCATTCCATCTGTAATCCATACAGTCAAAAGACTGAAAGTATTCCAGTGAGGGAATTTTTTTTATTTAAAAAGGCCAAGTTAGTTTATCTGGCGCTCAATATACTAGATACAGTTAGGCTCATGCTTTCATACATCTGGAATTAGCAAACTAATGTGCTGGGGTTGGGAAAACATATATGTACCCATACTAGAATCTGTCAAAGAAAGCGGTACTCACATATAACAGTCATTCCATCTGTAATCCATACAGTCAAAAGACTGAAAGTATTCCAGTGAGGGAATTTTTTTTTATTTAAAAAGGCCAAGTTAGTTTATCTGGCGCTCAATATACTAGATACAGTTAGGCTCATGCTTTCATACATCTGGAATTAGCAAACTAATGTGCTGGGGTTGGGAAAACATATATGTACCCATACTAGAATCTGTCAAAGAAAGCGGTACTCACATATAACAAGTCATTCCATCTGTAATCCATACAGTCAAAAGACTGAAAGTATTCCAGTGAGGGAATTTTTTTATTTAAAAAGGCCAAGTTAGTTTATCTGATGCTCAATATACTAGATACAGTTAGGCCTGCGTTTCATACATCTGGAATTAGCAAACTAATGTGCTGGGGTTGGGAAAACATATATGTACCCATACTAGAATCTGTCAAAGAAAGCGGTACTCACATATAACAGTCATTCCATCTGTAATCCATACAGTCAAAAGACTGAAAGTATTCCAGTGAGGGAATTTTTTTATTTAAAAAGGCCAAGTTAGTTTATCTGGCGTTCAATATACTAGATACAGTTAGGCCTGCGTTTCATACATCTGGAATTAGCAAACTAATGTGCTGGGGTTGGGAAAACATATATGTACCCATACTAGAATCTGTCAAAGAAAGCGGTACTCACATATAACAGTCATTCCATCTGTAATCCATACAGTCAAAAGACTGAAAGTATTCCAGTGAGGGAATTTTTTTTATTTAAAAAGGCCAAGTTAGTTTATCTGGCGTTCAATATACTAGATACAGTTAGGCCATGCGTTTCATACATCTGGAATTAGCAAACTAATGTGCTGGGGTTGGGAAAACATATATGTACCCATACTAGAATCTGTCAAAGAAAGCGGTACTCACATATAACAGTCATTCCATCTGTAATCCATACAGTCAAAAGACTGAAAGTATTCCAGTGAGGGGATTTTGCTTATAAAAATAATATATTTCATTGTGGTGCGAGTTGAATCGCAACAATGAAGAAAAATACTATTAAGGGACGAGGACGCGGTCGTGGTGGTGTCCGTGGAGCCTCTGTTGCTGGTAGAGGACGTGGCCGCTCAGCCCCAGGCGCACACAGTAGGGAACGAACTCCTCAACTAGCCGGCAGAATGTACCGCAATATCTCGTGGGGCCCAATGCCGCTCTTAGGATGGTAAGGCCTGAGCAGGTACAGGCATTAATCGATTGGGTGGCCGACAGTGCTTCCAGCACGTTCACCACATGGTCTTCCACCCAGTCTTCTGCGGAAAGCGCACAGGTGGCACCTGAAAACCAAGCCCATCAGTCTGTCACATCACCCCCAAGCATATCAGGGAAACGGTCTGAGCCACAAGTTATGCAGCAGTCTCTTCTTCTGTTTGAAGACTCTGCTTCCAGGGTTTCCCAGGGGCGTCCACCTAGCCCTTCCCCAGTGGAGGAAGACATACCATGCACTGACGCACAACCACTTATGTCTCCAGATGAAGAGGACATGGGAATACCACCTCATCGGAGTCACGCACGTCTCTGATGATGACGAAACACAGGTGCCCACTGCCGCGTCTTTTGCAGTGTGCAGACTGAACAGGAGGAGGTCAGGAGGGAGACTGGGTGGAAGACGATGCAGAGGACGATGAGGTCTTAGACCCCACATGGACTGGAAGGTCGTGGCGATGACTTTCACAGTTCAGAGGAAGAGGTAGTGGTGAGACCGAGACAACAGCGAAGCCAAAGAGGGAGCAGGGGGCCAAAGCAGACGAGCCGCGCCCCAGAGTTCGCTCTGCTACTGGACATCGCCAACAGGACCCAGCCCCACAAAGGCAGCTTCAAAGAGTTCCCTGGCATGGCACTTCTTTAAACAATGTCCTACCGACAAGACCCGAGTGACTTGCACGCTCTGCCATCAGAGCCTGAGGCGAGGCATTAACGCTCTGAACCTCAGCACAACCTGCATGACCAGGCATCTACATGCAAAGCATGAACTGCAGTGGGGTACACACCTTAAAAACCAGGCACTCGCTGAGGCTCCCCTGCTCCTCTACCGCTGCTGCCTCGGCTTCCGCCTCGAGAGGAATGTTGCCACCTGCCGAGCAGCAAACAGAGGATGTGCCACCGACACCACCACCACCGCCACCGTCAACTAGCGCCTCCACTATATCACACAGCAGCGTTCAGCTCTCAATATCTCAAACCTTAGAGAGGAAGCGCAAATTCCCCGAGTCACCCTCGAGCCTCTTGGCCTGAACGCCAGCATTTCTAAACTGCTGGCCTTTGAAATGCTGTCATTCCGGCTGGTGGACACAGACAGCTTCAAACAGCTGATGGCCATGGCTGTCCCGCAGTATGTGGTTCCCAGCCGCCACTACTTCTCCAAGACAGCCGTGCCTTCCCTGCACATGCAAGTGTCCGATAAAATCAAGTGTGCACTGCGCAACGCCATTTGTGGCAAGGTCCACCTAACCACAGATACGTGGACCAGTAAGCACGGCCAGGGACGCTATATCTCACTAACTGCACACTGGATGAATGTAGTGGCGGCTGGGCCCCCGGCGGACAGTTCCTTGGCGCACGTCCTTCCGCCCCTAGGATCGCAGGGCATCATTCTCTGCCTCCTGTAGCCTCCTCCTCCTACTCGGCTTCCTCCTCCACTGCTTCCACCAGCTCATCCGGTCAGCCACACACCTTCACCACCAACTTCAGCACAGCCCGGTAAACGTCAGCAGGCCATTCTGAAACTCATATGTTTGGGGGACAGGCCCCACACCGCGCAGGAGTTGTGGCGGGTATTGAACAACAGACCGACGAGTGGTTTCTGCCGGTGGGCCTCAAGCCAGGCCTGGTGGTATGCGATAATGGGCGAAATCTCGTGGCAGCTCTGGGACTAGCCGGTTTGACGCACATCCCTTGCCTGGCGCATGTGCTGAACTTGGTGGTGCAGAGGTTCATTCACCACTACCCCAACATGTCAGAGCTGCTGCATAAAGTGCGGGCCGCCTGTGCGCGCTCCGCTGCTCACATCCTGCCGCTGCTCGCCTGTCTGCGCTACAGCGGAACTTCGGCCTTCCCGCCACCGCCTCATATGCGACGTGCCCACCCGGTGGAACTCCACCTTGCACATGCTGGAGAGACTGTGCGAGCAGCAGCAGGCCATAGTGGAGTTTCAGCTGCAGCACGCCGCAGCCAGTCGTACTGCCGAACAGCACCACTTCACCACCAATGATTGGGCCTCCATGCGAGACCTGTGTGCCCTGCTGCGCTGTTTCGAGTACTCCACCAACATGGCCAGTGGCGATGACACTGTTATCAGCGTTACAATACCACTTCTATGTCTCCTTGAGAAAACACTTAGGGCAATGATGTTAGAGGAGGTGGCCCAGGTGGAGGAGGAGGAGGAGGATGAGGGCTCTGTTTCTAACACTTTCGGGCCAGTCTGTTCGAATTGGCTCAGAGGGAGGTTTGTTTAAGCAGCAGAGGACAGGTTCACAAGTCGCCAGCCAAGGCACTGTACTGGAGGACGAGGAGGATGAGGAGGAGGAGGTGGAGGGGACGAGGATGACGCAAGTTCACAGCGGGGTGGCAGCCCAGGCCCATCACTGGTGCGTGGCTGGGGGATACGGTGGACGATGACGATACGCTCCCACAGAGGACAGCTTGTCCTTACCCATGGGTAGCCTGGCCCACATGAGCGAATATATGCTCCAATGCCTGCGCAACGACAGCAGAGTTGCCCACGTTTTAACGTGTGCAGACTACTGGGTGGCCACCCTGCTGGATCCCCGGTATAAAGACAATGTGCCCACTTTAATTCCTGAACTGGAGCGCGACCGTAAGATGCGCGAGTACAAGCGCACGCTGATAGAGGCGCTCTGAGAGCATTCCCACATGTCACAGGGGAACAGGTGGAAGGTGAAGGCAGAGGAGTGGCAAGAGGTCGCCAACGCAGCTGTGTCACGGCCAGCTCATCTGAGGGCAGGGTTAGCATGGCAGAAATGTGGAAAAGTTTTGTCTCCACGCCACAGCTATCTGCACCGACACCTGATACGGAACGTGTTAGCAGGAGGCAGCATTTCACTAACATGGTTGAACAGTATGTCTGCACACCCTCCACATCCTGACGGATGGTTCGGCCCCATTCAACTACTGGGTTTCAAATTGTCCACGTGGCCAGAGTTAGCATGTTATGCCTTGGAGGTGCTTTCCTGCCCGGCGGCCAGCGCTTTATCTGAACGCGTATTCAGCACGGCAGGGGGCGTCATTACTGACAAGCGCAGCCGCCTGTCCACAGCCAACGTGGACAAGCTGACCTTCATAAAGATGAACCAGGCATGGATCCCACAGGACCTGTCCCTCCCTTGTGCAGAGTAGTCCTTATTAACTGCCTAAAACATGTCTTGTTGTGCTACGGGCCACTTCTTTATTTGATACAAATTTTATGAAACCCACAGTTGAATGAAACTCTTCTCTGTCTGGGCGCCGGCCTAACCAGATGAAAGTGGCCGGTTAAACTAACGGGTGACATGAAGCCATAACCTCTGCCATGCTACCTCTGTCTTCTGTCTGGGTGCTGAGGCCTAAGTCAAATAAAGCGGTCTTCTGCTGTGCTGGGGGATATGAAGCTAATCTCTGACCTCTCTCCTCTGTCTGGGTCCAAAGGCCTAAATCACTGAAAGAGGCCTTCTCCTGTGGTGTGTGATATGATGCCAGAATATGTGCTGTGGGGCCTCTCTCCTCTTCCTGGGTGCAGGGGTCAAATAAACTAAATTGTGGCCTACTCCTGTGGTGGTTGATATGATGCCTGATTCTCTGATGTGAAACCTCTCCCTCTGTTTGGGTGAAGGGGTCAAAGTCTTTCAAAGTCGCCTTCTCCTGTGCTGATTGATATGAAGCTGATGGTTGTGCCATCTGACATGGTTGCCGGGGTCCCATTAAATTGGGGCCTACTCCTGTGGTGGGTGATCTAAATGCCTGATTCTCTGCTTTGAAACCTCTCTCCTCCGTCCGGGTGTAGGGGTCAAAGTCTGTCAAAGTCGCCTCTCCTGTGCTGATTGGATATAAAGCTTATGCTTGTGCCATCTGGACATGGTTGCCGGGTCTGATTCAATGGTGGCCTACTCCTGTGGTGGGTGATCTAAATGCCTGATTCTCTGCTGTGTAACCTCTCTCCTCCGTCTGGGTGTAGGGGTCAAAGTAACTAAATGGTGGCCTACTCCTGTGGTGGGTGATATGATGCCAGAATATGTGCTGTGGGGCCTCTCTCCTCTTCCTGGGTGCAGGGGTCAAAGTAACTCAATGGTGGCTTCTCCTGTGGTGGCTGATATGATGCCAGAATATGTGCTGTGGTGCCTCTCTCCTCTTCCTGGGTGCAGGGTCAAAGTAACTCAATGGTGGCTTCTCCTGTGGTGGCTGATATGATGCCAGAATATGTGCTGTGGGGCCTCTCTCCTCTTCCTGGGTGCAGGGGTCAAAGTAACTAAATGGTGGCTTCTCCTGTGGTGGTTGATATGATGCCTGATTCTCTGCTGTGGAACCTCTCTCCTCCATCTGGGTGAAGGGTCAAAGTCTTTCAAAGTCGCCTTCTCCTGTGCTGATTGATATGAAGCTGATGGTTGTGCCATCTGACATGGTTGCCGGGGTCCCATTAAATTGGGGCCTACTCCTGTGGTGGGTGATCTAAATGCCTGATTCTCTGCTTTGAAACCTCTCTCCTCCGTCCGGGTGTAGGGGTCAAAGTCTGTCAAAGTCGCCTTCTCCTGTGCTGATTGATATAAAGCTTATGCTTGTGCCATCTGACATGGTTGCCGGGGTCTGATTCAATGGTGGCCTACTCCTGTGGTGGGTGATCTAAATGCCTGATTCTCTGCTGTGTAACCTCTCTCCTCCGTCTGGGTGTAGGGGTCAAAGTAACTAAATGGTGGCCTACTCCTGTGGTGGGTGATATGATGCCAGAATATGTGCTGTGGGGCCTCTCTCCTCTTCCTGGGTGCAGGGGTCAAAGTAACTAAATGGTGGCTTCTCCTGTGGTGGCTGATATGATGCCAGAATATGTGCTGTGGTGCCTCTCTCCTCTTCCTGGGTGCAGGGGTCAAAGCAACTAAATGGTGGCTTCTCCTGTGGTGGTTGATATGATGCCTGATTCTCTGCTGTGAAACCTCTCTCCTCCATCTGGGTGTAGGGGTCAAAGTCTTTCAAAGTCGCCTTCTCCTGTGCTGATTGATATAAAGCTGATGGTTGTGCCATCTGACATGGTTGCCAGGGTCTGATTCAATGGGGGCCTACTCCTGTGGTGGGTGATCTAAATGCCTGATTCTCTGCTGTGAAACCTCTCCTCCGTCTGGGTGTAGGGGTCAAAGTCTTTCAAAGTCGCCTTCTCCTGTGCTGATTGATATGAAGCTGATGGTTGTGCCATCTGACATGGTTGCCGGGTCCCATTAAATTGGGGCCTACTCCTGTGGTGGGTGATCTAAATGCCTGATTCTCTGCTGTGTAACCTCTCTCCTCCGTCTGGGTGTAGGGGTCAAAGTAACTAAATGGTGGCCTACTCCTGTGGTGGGTGATATGATGCCTGGTTCTCTGCTGTGGGACCTTCTCCTCTGTCTGGGTCCAAAGGCCTAAATCACTGAAAGAGGCCTTCTCCTGTGGTGTGTGATATGATGCCAGAATATGTGCTGTGGGGCCTCTCTCCTCTTCCTGGGTGCAGGGGTCAAATAAACTAAATTGTGGCCTACTCCTGTGGTGGTTGATATGATGCCTGATTCTCTGATGTGGAACCTCTCTCCTCTGTTTGGGTGAAGGGGTCAAAGT
This sequence comes from Bufotes viridis, assembly GCA_033119425.1. Taxonomy (NCBI): domain Eukaryota; kingdom Metazoa; phylum Chordata; class Amphibia; order Anura; family Bufonidae; genus Bufotes; species Bufotes viridis. Next base: position 443,032,663 of record CM065589.1, on the reverse strand, counting down.
AACTAAATGGTGGCTTCTCCTGTGGTGGCTGATATGATGCCAGAATATGTGCTGTGGGGCCTCTCTCCTCTTCCTGGGTGCAGGGGTCAAAGTAACTCAATGGTGGCTTCTCCTGTGGTGGCTGATATGATGCCAGAATATGTGCTATGGGCCTTCTCCTCTTCCTGGGTGCAGGGGTCAAAGTAACTCAATGGTGGCTTCTCCTGTGGTGGCTGATATGATGCCAGAATATGTGCTGTGATGCCTCTCTCCTCTTCCTGGGTGCGGGGTCAAAGTAACTCAATGGTGGCTTCTCCTGTGGTGGTTAGTATGATGCCAGAATATGTGCTGTGGGGCCTCTCCTCTTCCTGGGTGCAGGGGTCAAGTAACTCAATGGTGGCTTCTCCTGTGGTGGCTGATATGATGCCAGAATATGTGCTGTGGTGCCTCTCTCCTCTGTCTGGGTCCAAAGGCCTAAATCACTGAAAGAGGCCTTCTCCTGTGGTGTGTGATATGATGCCTGAATATGTGCTGTGGTGCCTCTCCTCTTCCTGGGTGCAGGGGTCAAAGTAACTCAATGGTGGCTTCTCCTGTGGTGGCTGATATGATGCCAGAATATGTGCTGTGGGGCCTCTCTCCTCTTCCTGGGTGCAGGGGTCAAAGTAACTCAATGGTGGCTTCTCCTGTGGTGGTTAGTATGATGCCAGAATATGTGCTGTGGGGCCTCTCTCCTCTTCCTGGGTGCAGGAGTCAAAGTAACTCAATGGTGGCTTCTCCTGTGGTGGCTGATATGATGCCAGAATATGTGCTGTGGGGCCTCTCTCCTCTTCCTGGGTGCAGGGTCAAAGTAACTAAATGGTGGCTTCTCCTGTGGTGGTTGATATGATGCCTGATTCTCTGCTGTGAAACCTCTCCTCCATCTGGGTGTAGGGTCAAAGTCTTTCAAAGTCGCCTTCTCCTGTGCTGATTGATATAAAGCTGATGCTTGTGCCATCTGACATGGTTGCCGGGGTCTGATTCAATGGTGGCCTACTCCTGTGGTGGGTGATCTAAATGCCTGATTCTCTGCTGTGTAACCTCTCTCCTCCGTCTGGGTGTAGGGGTCAAAGTAACTAAATGGTGGCCTACTCCTGTGGTGGGTGATATGATGCCAGAATATGTGCTGTGGGGCCTCTCTCCTCTTCCTGGGTGCAGGGGTCAAAGTAACTCAATGGTGGCTTCTCCTGTGGTGGCTGATATGATGCCAGAATATGTGCTGTGGTGCCTCTCTCCTCTGTCTGGGTCCAAAGGCCTAAATCACTGAAAGAGGCCTTCTCCTGTGGTGTGTGATATGATGCCAGAATATGTGCTGTGGTGCCTCTCTCCTCTTCCTGGGTGCGGGGTCAAAGTAACTCAATGGTGGCTTCTCCTGTGGTGGCTGATATGATGCCAGAATATGTGCTGTGGGGCCTCTCTCCTCTTCCTGGGTGCAGGGGTCAAAGTAACTCAATGGTGGCTTCTCCTGTGGTGGTTAGTATGATGCCAGAATATGTGCTGTGGGGCCTCTCTCCTCTTCCTGGGTGCAGGGGTCAAAGTAACTCAATGGTGGCTTCTCCTGTGGTGGCTGATATGATGCCAGAATATGTGCTGTGGGGCCTCTCTCCTCTTCCTGGGTGCAGGGGTCAAAGTAACTAAATGGTGGCTTCTCCTGTGGTGGTTGATATGATGCCTGATTCTCTGCTGTGTAACCTCTCTCCTCCGTCTGGGTGTAGGGGTCAAAGTAACTAAATGGTGGCCTACTCCTGTGGTGGGTGATATGATGCCTGGTTCTCTGCTGTGGGACCTCTCCTTTGTCTGGGTGCTGTGGTCAAAATAATAGTAAGTGACCTTCTCCATTGGTGGGTGACTTGAAGCCTGATTCTGTGCTATGGGACCTCACTCCAATTAATATTGTTTAATTTTTATTTATTTTATGTCAACTCATCATTTCCCTATCTACATTTGTTTGCAGGGGATTTAACTACATTTTGCTGCCTTTTGCAGCCCTCTAGCCCTTTCCGGGTGTGTTTTACAGCCTTTTTAGTGCCCAAAAGTTCGGGTCCCCATTGACTTCTATGGGGTTCGGGTTCGGGATGAAGTTCGGGTCGAGTTCGGATCCCGAACCCGAACATTTTTCGAAAGTTCGGCCGAACTCGTCGAACCCGAACATCCAGGTGTTCGCTCAACTCTACCCATATGTAAATATATTTTTCGTGAAAAACAGGGCATCTACAAATAAATCTATGGATTAATTTTGTTTTTCTTCTTATTGTATTTTACGACCTTTATTTAATCTCCTGTTAATGTTCCCACACTTTTGCAAGGCACTCCTTTCCTTTTTTTTCATTCTAATATTGTATAAAACCATAATAATACACTGATATTGCTTAAAATGTTAAAAAGTGTGCGTCATCTTTAACTTTATGTCCTTTGGAAATCATTTCATCTTTAACTTGCTTAACTGTTCACAGTAACAGTAATTTTAACCAGGGGTGGCAAAACCTTTACTTGCCACTATATCTAGATCTCCAACTGACTGGTATTAGATTTTATTACTTACAGAGATATTATAAATTTTATTTTCAGCTTTTTTTTTTACCACCTCTCCTTTAGCACCACCCCCTATGACCCCTTGGTGAAGCCTGGCAGCCGCTCCATCCGTTTCCTATAGTATCTCTGTATATAATGTCATTTTCTAATACCGTTGGACCCTGACACTAAAATCTTTTAGTCCTCCTCCTAGGTGGGCCCCTTCTAAGTCCAAGCCCCAAATCAACTGCTTCCCCTGCTTCCCCTACAGCTATGCCCCTGTCAACATTGCTAGGAAACCAGCACATGCCAATTACAGTACATCTCTATCTCAATGACATTTGATCCTGGTGGTCTATTCAGGAGTATTTTTTGTTCTTGATTTAATTATTTGTTGTTCTGTTTCCATTGTCCAACCTCAGTGTAGTACAGCAAAACAATGGTTAATTCTTTCTGGTATTGATTCCTGTTGCTATGCAACTATTTCTGCAGTGCTTGTTAAAGGGTTGTGTCAATTCAGCACATATCATTTATCATGTAGACAAAGTTAATAAAAGGCACTTACTAATGTATTGTGATGGCCCATATTGCCTCCTTTGCTGGCTTGATACATTTTTCCAGGAGTTACGGCCATTGCTGCAGTGCAGATATGAGGTGGCTGGGACAAGACCTGCTTCACATGCGTGCCTCTGTGCACTTTCCTGTATGGTGCAAGCACAGCCACTGCTGCTGGACTGCAGCAGTGGCCATAACCCCTGGCCATAAGGTCTACTATATAACCCTAACTAGTACTCTCATCCATTGCCTGAGTGTCAGCTATGGCATAGTACAGTTCCTAATCTATTTAGCTACAACAGAATATTCCAAACTAGAAACAGGTGTATGTATGTACAGTGTGCAAATTATAAATGTATACAGCATGATGGCGGATAGTTTTACAGCAACTTGCCAGTCCTCTCTGTCACCCTTTCTCTTTCTAATGGACCTCTCCTCAGCAGCTGTGGCTTGGACTCACAGTCTTGTTCTGCTACCAGGCCGTCACCACAACAGCTACAACAATAATTCTTTCAGAAGATATGGCATTTTAACAACTTGACTTGCAGCCCAGCCTCTGATCCTTGCCCTCATTTAAAAGAACAAATAAACATTATTTAGTCAACAGTTTACCCTCACCAACCCAGATAGTCCATTCTAAAAGGGGAACAACTCAGGAAACATGCACAATCACTTTAACCCATTAGACATGATGTAGACAATAGTATTAATTTGTAAGGTGGGTGTTGGCACCCCTTTCATGCTGTTCCTATGGACTGTGGCTCAATCCACCTTGTTGCTGGTTTCTTCTTTCTCCTGGACTCTGGTTCATCTGCTACTTTTACTTCTAGTTCTGGTCTTGAGTACTTCTGGTTACTCCTGACTACTTTCCATCTCTCTCATTACTGGTCTGTCAAATTGTAATACTCCGGACCTGAGGGGTATATGGTTTGTAATGCAATGTAATATAATATGATGCTACATACTTTGTTCACTAGCAGATGCTGTACAGCTGGCAGTGTTTGGCAACAAGAATAGGACTTACCATCCCATTCCTCCCCTATTGCTAGGAGTGGGCAGGTCTGATTTCCTGCCAAGGAAGGACCAGAGCTAGTTATAAGAGAGTTAGAAAAAACGAGAGTGAGGGATGAAGGAGCATGAGATCCAGCTCCTGCTCCTTCAGGCAAAGAGGGCACCAGTGGCAGCTCATCTAGAAGAAACACTGCCCCAGAGACCCCCAGGATACAGAAGATCTGTAAACTATGGAATATTTGTGTCAGCAGAGGGATCAAGCAATACAGACTCTACTACAACCACAGGTGCCAGAGTACAGTACAGTACAGTCAGTATAGTATAGTATAGGCAATCAGGAGAGAGACATTGTCAGCTAGCCAACTTCTAAATGTCATCTTCTGCAACATTGCCAGACACCATCTAGATATGCTACTATTTAATTTTAATTTTTTTGCGCTCAGTAAACAAAGACATTCTTTGTTCTATAATCTCGACCTGGTTCCTTCACGTCACTTATTCTCTGCACCCCAGGGTGTGACAGACTGAGGGAGTACATTGTGATGCAACACAACAACATCTCATCAGGGCCACCCACTACCATCCCCTTTTTTTCATGGGCTCCTCAGGGGCTCGCTGCATATATTATGACTAAGCACAGTTTATGTGCGAAACATGTCATTATTATGGGACCTTTTTTAATATGCACTGCATTGCCACTTTTAATGGATTAAATAACAGCTACCCATATAGCAACAAGATCTGGATAAGTATTTCTTCGTGTTTTCTCGCTGTGGCAATGCGCTGGATTGTTTGCTGCATGCATATGGAGAGGCTGTGCCTGTGATACATTTTCTGGTTAGCAATCTCTACTATGAGGTATCTGATGGTTTGTGTAGACACTGTTTGGCACTAGAGATGTCCTGAACTATTCCCCAGCAAACAGTTCCCGGCGAACATCTCATGTTCGCGTTCGCCGCGGCGGGCAAACATATCCGATGTTCAGTCCGTCCCTTATATGTCATCATTGAGCAAACTTTGACCCTGTACCTCACAGTCAGCAGACAAAATCCAGCCAATCAGCATACCCTCCCTCCCAGACCCTCCCACCTCCTATCAAAAAGCAAGGACAGCATCCATCTTAGATTCATTCTGAAGCTGCAGTGTTAGTTAGAGCAGGGAGAGTGCTGCTGCTGCTGAATTAATAGGGAAAGTGTTAGCTAAGCCAGTGTTCTGTGTCCACTCCAGAGCTCAAAGACTCATCTGCTGTAAGGACAGCGTCATGACAGCACCCCAAAAAGCCCTTTATATATATACATATTGCAGTTGCCTGCTCGTGTTTCAGAGGCCGCAGCCCCACAGACTGTACTGTGTGCACACCACTCATATAGGATGGCACAGTACCTTGCAGATAAAAAAGTCATTAAATTTTTACCCTTTAATGTAATTGCAGTTGCCTGCCAGTGTGTGTCAGGCCCACAGACTGTTCTGTGCCCACTGCCAGTGCCCACCACTCATATAGGGTTTTACTGTACATTGCAAGGCGCACGCGCAAAGACCTAAAATTCTAACTAAGCGGACCAAGCATGGATCTTTTTCCATCTCCCGGTTCCAAAAATCTATTCACTACACCGGCCCTGGCCCTGATAAGGGACAAAACAGAGATTAAACTGATAGGAATAGTACTTAGTTAACACTAGTTGCATTGGTGGCAAATTCCATTGCAAGTGCCCAAAATTAGAAGGAAGCGGACAGAGCAAGCTTTTTTCTCTATCTCCCCAAGGACTCAATTCAATACACGTCCCCTGATAGGGGACTTAACAAAGATTAAAATAGTAAGAATATTAGTTCACACTATTTGTATTGGAGGCACATACATACTATTTGTATTGGAGGCCGCATCTGCAGTGCCCCAAATTGGAAGTAAGAGGACCGACCAATCATCTTTTTCCATCTCCCGGTTCCTAAAATCTATTCGATACATGTCCCCTAATAGGGGACGTAACAGGGATTAAACTGATAGGAATAGTACTACTTAACACACCACTCATATAGGGTGGCACAGTACATTGCACGGCGCATGCGCAGTTCCCTAAATTGGAAGGAAGAGGACCGACCAACCATCTTTTTCCATCTCCCGGTTCCTAAAATCTATTCCACACACTGGCCCCTGATAGGGGACAAAACAGAGATTAAAATGGTAAGAACAGCCTCTGCGGAGCTGGGTATTTTTGGGCCGCGTTACTGAACGCTCATGCGCAATGGCTGTAGGCTCATGCGTCCTTTTGTGGAGGTGACAAACCTGGTCAGTCAAACCCAAGGCAACATTATCGACCTCATCCCAAATGCGTTTTTTCTGGACCATGCCCTGCGAAGAGTGCTGGATCAGGCCATAGATGAGCATGAAGAGGAAGACTTGTGGTCACCATCACCACCAGAAGCAGCCTTGTTGTCGTTGATTGCTGGACTTGCAACAATGCAGAGAGACGAGTCTGAAGAAGAGGAGTCAGAGGAGGAAGGTGGCTTTGAGGAGGTGGAAGACCAACCACAGCAGGCGTCCCAGGGGGCTTGTTGTCACCTTTCGGGGACCCTTGGAGTTGTACGTGGCTGGGTGGAGGAAGAGACCTTCAATGACGTCAGTGAGGACAAGGAACGGGACATGGCTAGCTTGGTATCCAACCTTGGGAGTTTGCAGTTGTGCAAATGGACTGTTTGCGGTTGTTTGCGGTGCGTTAAATGGGGAGTTTGGTCTGTCACTGTGAAGCGGGCGTAACCCTTACATTAACTGATCGATACAACATCATACCTGATCGTATACACACACTGGATGTTTTGAAAGCACGTTATTCCAAACAATTTAGCAATGTTAGGTGATTTATGCCCTTTATGGATTAAAACCCGACTCTGCGTCAACTACGTAATTTTCCATGTGAGTTTTGCCATGGATTCCCCTCCGGCATGCCACAGTCCAGGTGTTAGTCCCCCTGAAACAACTTTTCCATCACTATTGTGGCCAGAAAGAGTCCATGTGGGTTTTAAAATTCGCCTGCCTATGGAAGTCTATGGCAGTTCGCAAACCTTTGTGGAAACTGGCGTTTGCCGTTCGCGAACGGAAAATTTTATGTTCGCGATATCTCTATTTGGCACCTCTTGCTGTCATTTCAAGTTGCATTGCTCTCCCATCCGGAACACGCAACATTGAATAGTGCTGAGATCCCAGCCTAGAGGCATAGCGATCTGCCAGAGTGATAAACCATGGTCTCTCAGTTCAAGGATTCTGTTTCTCTCAGTTTGGGATAACTGGTGATATCTGGAACGTAAGAAAACAGGAGGTATCACACATTCATCAATTGATCCAATTTGTAAAGTTTCATATGGCTTATAAAAACTTTGTTTTCAATCTGGCTTTCATGATTCTCCCACATGCACCACATTGGAGCTAGGTTCTTGTTTTTATCTGCTCATCTTAGAGACTTCTGCTATTTCTGTAATTTGCATAACCTTACAGTTTGTCCTTCCTGGTGTTGCAATTTCAATGTTGATGAATGTATACAGCTGGCTAAACTAGCAATCAAATTTCTCACTATTCCACAACAGAACTAATTCATTTATTGTATTAATGACAGAGGGAGAAGACCACGGGAAATAATTACTTGCATTATGAGCCATCATTTTTTCACAGTCAGGCTACTAGTTGCCATTATTTTTGAATAGAGAACAGGAGAGACACAAAGAAGTACTAGCATAATCTTTCAAAAATAAATATTACATCATGAGAACCAACAATACTAGCATAAACTGTGCAGTTAGACTTCAAAGAAAAAGTAGAACATTATTTATGAAATATAACTAGGATGATGTGGTATCCCCAAGATCAATGGTGCTGCACTATGAGAAAGTGTTCCAAATCCATCAAACCTGCTGACTGCTATCTTGAAAAGTAAAATATGTTTCTGCTTCCTAGTGAATCATTACTGCTTAATCTTATACGAGAAGAAAATGTCTCTAAAGCTCGTTCTGTAAAATGCTTTGTTAGTCAAATAATTTAAAACTCTTATAGTGCAATTAAATTACAATCTTCTCCAATTTTCTCCTAATCCTTCTCTAAACATTGATTGGTCCACTCCTAGACATTAGTGTGGGAGTATAGCTGGTGGTTATATGAGCACTAGAGATGAGTGAAGTTTTCAAAAATGTGATGCTGCTGCTTTGCCGAATTCCCCCACCCCCCCCAAAAAAAAAAAACACTATGTTACGAATTAATTCATCACAAAGCATGTTAAATCAGGTCTATCCCAGCCTGCAGTTACACTTTAGGGAGACTGTATCCTGGGGTACATCACTGTGCAGTGCAGCAACATGCATAGCTATTTTTTTCTGGTAGCGAAACAGTTACTGTGCGTCAAAATGACAGGTAGGTCACATATATGGACGTGCACATAATCGTACAGACCACCAACATTCTTAGCTAACTCCTAGCTAACCCAAAAAAAGAAAACAGCATCATTCAGTAAAGCAAAAAAAAATCCTGTACACCCCTGCAGGTGTCCCAATGACTCTTTAGTAGAACAAAAAAGGGATATGGAGGCAGTGGAGAAAAAAAGGTTCTTTAATCCCTGTTGTGGCAGTGCAAACACATGCATTTTAATCCCTTCTGTTAGCTGTAGAATGACTGTACATCACTATTAGGCTTAGTTCACACATCACTTATTTAGTCAGTTATTCTCATCAGTTATTATCAGCCTGTTATTATCAGCACATGTATTCATGATACCTAATCCAACAGTAGGCTCGCTGCTGAATTTGCCTCATAATAAATTATGGAAATAACTGAGCAAATAACAAATATGTGAACTGAGCCTTACATACCATCAGCTCTAATTTAACGTAGTGGACTTAAACAATGCAATGGGCCAAGAATCAAGTAGTGAACCCTTGACAGCGGGGTTCTTCTGATCATGCAGTTTGCGTATCTGCCTTGAAACCATCAGCATTTGGTCAGCATTTGATCAGTATTGGTAAGGCAAAAACAGGATTGGGTCCAAAACAGAGATTACATGATTGAAATATTCACATGTCTTCTGTGTTTTGGACCCACTCCTGCTTTTGGCTTCCAAATCAGGATCAAGTCCTGATGCAAAATACTGACCGTGTGATAGAGGCCTCATACTCAATTTGCATGACTTTTAGCCATTTGCATCTGAAGTCAGTTTTATTCAGATACAAAAGAAGTTCTGCATGCAGGATTTTAATGGTTTCTCTCACACTGTCAGTATTTGGTCAGTTTTATGCATTAGTATTTGATTAGTATTGGTAAGTAGGGATAAGCGAACGTGTGGAAGTTCGGGTTCGCTGGAGTTGGCCGAACTTCAGGTCAAAATTCGGGTTCGGGACCTGAACTTGACCCTATGGGAGAATGCGGTGACGTCATTGCGAATATCGCAAGTCCTTTGGCAGGTCCTGTTTAGTGAAGATAGAAGAAGCTGCTGCAGCGCAATCAAGTGGTTGAGGTGAGGTTTTTTTAACCCCTAAATAGCCATATTGTTTTGCATTCTGTCTTAAGAATGCTATTATTTTCCGATATAACCATATTATAATGGAAAATAATATAATCACCCGGACACCAAACCCAGACTTCAGTTCGGGTTCGCTAATCCCTACTAGTAAACATTAGCGATCAAACAGCATCATGAAAACCAAGGAACACACCAGACAGGTCAGGGATAAAATTGTGAAGAAGTATAAAGCAGGGTTAGGGTTATAGAAAATATCCTAAGCTCTGAACATCTCATGGAGCATTGTTCAATCCATCATCTGAAAATGGTATGACACAACTGCAAACATGCCAAGACATGGTAGTCCACCTAAACTGCCAGCCCAGGCAAGAAGAGGACTAGTTAGAGAAGCAACCAAGAGGCCCATAGTCACTCTGGAGGAGCTGCAGATATCCACAACTCAGGTGAGAGAATCTGTCCACAGGACAACTATTAGTCATGTAGTCTACAAATCTGGCCTTTATGAAAAAAAGCCATAAGTAAGTACAGATTGTATTTTGCCACAAGCCATGTTGGGGACACAGCAAATGTGGAAGAAGGTGTTCTGGTCAGATGATGCCTAAATGCAAAACGTTATGTGTGGCGGAAAACTACTACTGCACATCAGCCTCAACACACCATCCCCCATGCTGTGGGGATGCTTTTCTTTAGCAGGGATAAGGAAGCTGCTCAGAATTGATGGGAAGATGGATGGAGTTAAATGCAGGGCAATCCTGGAGGAAAACCTGGTAGAGGCTGTAAAAGACTTGATAATGGGGTGGAGGTTCACATTCCAGCAGGACAATGACTAATTGCAACGGTGCTTCTACCTGGATACTGCTGGACCCTAGGCTTTGGCTCCAAAGCAATAAAAAGGGGGAATAATTGAGGGATTTGAAAGAATAACTTGAGTCCAGACCTTGTGATGAAGTTCAATGGCAGCTTTACTTTGAATAAACGTTTCTTTAAACAGTTAAATGGTTTTGTATTGGTTCCAGCACGCTTTAGCATTAAACTGGCAGGTAAACTCAACTCTGTTATATCTTTCTCTCACTCTGCTATACTGACAGGCTGGCTGTATAACTCAGCTTCTTCTGTATGCTGTACTTCTTCTCTTTAGTCGGACTTAACTTCAGCCGAGGAACTAATCTCCTGGCTCCTGAAACTTTTGCCTCCGTGGCCAGCAGAGCTTAAGGTGCTCTGGCTGGCATGGGCACTAGTGTTGAGCGCGAATATTCGAAAAGCGAATTTTTTTAGCGAATATCGGCACTTCGCTAATTCGCGAATATTTCGAATATAGCGCTATAAATTCGCTATTTCGAATATTCGTTTTTTTTTTTTTTTTTTTTAGTTATATTTTTTTCTTTCCCACTTCCCAAAAGTAGTTCTTACCTGTCATGAGGATTCCTGGCTTCCTGGCTGCTCCAGTCAGTGCCCGCTGTCGCTTCTACCGACTTCCGTGCTCATGGAGCGTCCCTTCCATGGGAAAATCTCTATATACTAAAATGTACTGTCGGATTTGAGGAATTACGTTGAAATCGCAATGCGATTAATTCAAGTTATATTAATCGCATTGCGATTACAACTTAGCACTGCTATCTTACATAGGCTAGAATTAACTAATATGGAATATATAGCTATGCACTAGCACTAGCAGTGCTAAGTTGAAATCGCAATGCGAATACTTTAAGTTAAATTAATCGCATTGCGATTTCAACTTAGCACTGCTGCTATATTCCATATTCGTTAACTTCGTTAATTCTAGCAAGCTGACCCATTATAAACCCAGCTCTAAGTTGAAATCGCAATGCGATTAATATAACTTGAATTAATCGCATTGCGATTTCAACGTAATTCCTCAAATCTGACAGTACATTTTAGTATATGGAGACGTTCCCATGGTGATGGGGACGCTCCATGAGCACAGAAGTTATGGTTGGTTTGGTAGAATTAGCGAGATGACGACATGACGAATGTATTCGTCATATTCTTCAAAACGAAGATAACGAGTATTCTACATCTCGCTTTAGCAACCTATTCGTCAACCTCGCTAATTCTAGCAATCAAATAGGAAGGTTGACTTACCAGACAGCTGTGTTAAATTCGCTATGCGATTTTTTTTTTTTTTTAATAAATAGAATACTTATAATAATATTATCATATCAAGTAATATAATTATTGTATTAAAAAAATCGCATAGCGAATTTAACACAGCTGTCTCGTATAGTCAACCTTCCTATTTGATTGCTAGAATTAGCGAGGTTGACGAATAGGTTGCTAAAACGAAGATGTAGAATACTTCGCTATCTTCGTTTTTGAGGAATATGACGAATACATTCGTCATATTCGTCATCCTCGCTAATTCTAGATATGAAACCAATAGGAAAGTAGCCTTAAGTACAAATCGCAATATGCGATTATTTAAATCGCATTTTAATCGCGATAACTAGAAAAATGACGAATATTCGATTTCGACGAATACGAAACGAATATTCATTCGAATATTCGCGAATTTCGTCGAAATCGAATATGGCACCTGCCGCTCATCACTAATGGGCACGTCCAGCAGACATGAACATGATAGTTGAAAACAGTTTAGGAATGCACAGTATGGATGACCTGGAAATAAATGCATAAGATGACATGATGTTAGACCAATAAAGACAGTAGCAAGGTGCAGAAGTGGTAACACCACTCTGGGGTGTTACATAAACATACAGTCAGGGCTGAAATTAAATGGTGTAGATCAAAGTATATTCATGTGTTTGAATAACCCAGTTAAAGTCCAGACCTAAATTCCATTTAGAATCTGTGGCAACACTTGAAAATTGCTGTTCACAGATGCTCTCTATGCAATCCGACTGAGCTTAAGCTATTTTCCAAGAAGAGTGAGAAAAAATGTCAGCCTCTAGATGTGCAAAGCTGGTAGAGACATACCCCAAAAGACTTGCAGCTGCAATTGTATCGAAAGGTGGTCCTACAAAGTATTGACTCAGGGGCTGAATACAAATGCCACGCCTCACTTTCCAGATATTTATTTACAAAAAAATTTTGAAAACCATGTATCATTCCCTTTTTACTTCACACAATCTTGTTACTTACTGTTGGTCTATCACATAAATCCCAATAAAATACATTCAAGTTTGTGGATGTAGTGTGAAAAAAATGTGGAGAACTTCTAGGGGTATGAATACTTTATCAAGGCTTTGTATAAGTCTCATCACAGCATAATATAGGGATCAGCAACCTCTGGCACTCCAGCTGTTAAAAAATTACAACTCTCTGAATCCTCCTTTCACTTCTATGGGAGTTACAAGCACAATGGACTAAAGCATGGTGGAAGCGGTAGTTTCTCAGCAGCTGGACTGCCAACGCTTTCTGATCCCTGGCCTAATTGCATATCACATGGATCACATCATTTCTGTCCACTTGTATAGCAGTGTCACGTTCCGTAGGCCCAATGCAGACCTTGGGACATCTTGAAAACAGGACACAGGCAAGATTCAGACCAGGGACCAAACAGAATATGACAGTAACATATGCAGGTTCGGCAATAGTGATAGTACTGCCACAGAACCAAGTGCACAGGCAGACCAGAGACAAACCCCAAAGGGCAAAGAGCCAGTGAGCCCCGTTCTTCACAAAGCCCCAAGTGGTGGGGATAAACTTGGCTGAGGGCTCACTGGTCGCACCTCTAGGCTGGTCCCGGTACACTTGGCCCCTATCTGCAAAGAACCACAGACAACAGGACTGGAACCCAAACAAACACAGGACATGGATCAGACAACAAACGGGAACCAGCACAGAAGCAGATGTCTTGATCCCAAGGGGAATGGAAGCATGGCTGTCTCAGGCAGAGCTGCACATAGACTAGAGAATCTCCCTACGGAGAATCCCGGAGCCCTCTCACGGAGGCATGTCAAACACAGGAACAGAAGCATTAAGGCACTGCAGAACAGACAAGGAACATACTAGATCAGAAGCAGTTTAGCACTACCAGACTGGACAAAGGACAGGATCAGAAGCCATTTAGCACTGTCAGGCTGGAAATTGCACAGGATCAGAAGCAGTTTAGCACTGCCAGGCTGGACATAGGACAGGATCAGAAGGTTACACCCAGCAAGGCACAGGATAGAACTGCCCCCCCCCCCACCAGCCAGCACGCATCGCAGAACCAGCATACATGGGAACACCCACAGCCAGTACACAAAACACGTGCAGCCAGCCAGGGGGTAAAAACTACTAATTCAAGCATTTAGAAGTTTCTGATCAGAAACTGCAGAAAGCACTGCAAACTGCAGGACTGCATTGTATTATACAGATATCAGACCCACTGGATCCTCAAGAACCAAGTGGGTCTGGTTGAATTTTTTTTTTTTTAAGTGAAAAAAAAAGTAAAAAAATAAAAATTAAATAAACAAACATATTCACGTATTAGGTATCACCGCGTCCGTAAAAACCTGCTCTATAAAAATATCACATGACCTATCCCCTCAGGTGAACACCATTAAAAAAATGGTGTAAAAAAGCTATTTTTTATCACCTTACATCAGAAAAAGTGTAATACCAAGCGATCAAAAAGGCATATGCCTCCCAAAATAGTACCAGTCAAACCGCCATCTCATCCTACATAAAAAAAGCCCCTACATAGCACAATCTCCTAAAAAAAAATAATATTAATATGGCTCCCAGACTATGGAGACAATAAAACATGATTTTTTTTAAACAAAATGCTGCTATTGTGTTAAACTAAAATAAATATAAAAATTATAATATATAAGGTATCGCCGCGTCTCTAAAAACCTGCTCTATAAAAATATCACATGAACTAACCCCTCAGGTAAATAGCGCTCAGGTAATAAAAACAGTGTAAAAAAAACAATTTTGTCAGACCAACAAAAGTTGAAGTCCCAAACTGGGACAGAAATAAAGTTTGAAAAAAAAGTTTGAAAAAAATATAGTTTGAAGTTAAAAAAAGAAAACGCCCCTTTCTCATGATTTTTTTAAATAAAAAATAGAAAAAAAAAAGAAACAGCACATATTATGTATCGTCACGTCCGTAAAGACCGGCTCTATAAATGTATCACATGATACACCCCGTCCAATAAACACCATAAAAAATCAGAATAAAAACAGTCTAAAAAAAAGCAATTTTTTGTCACCTTACATCACAAAAAGTGTAATAGCAAGCGACCAAAATGTCATATGCAACCCAAGATAGTGGCAACTGACATCTCATCCAGCAAAAAATGAGCCCCTACATAAGGCCTATCACCCAAAAAAATAATATATGGCTTTCAGAATGTGAAGGCCCTAAAAAAATCATTTTTTTCAAAAATGCTTTATTATGTAAAACTAAAACAAAACCCCCCCAAAAGTAATCATATTTGGTATTGTTGCCTAACTAACTAACCTGTCAGATCAACGCTGTAAATAACAAAAAATAAAAACTGTCCCAAAACAGCTATTTATTTGCAAATTTTCCATTTTAATCCATTTTTCCAGTAACAAAGCAAAGGTTAATAGCCAAATAAAACTCAACATTTATTGCCTTGATTCTGTAGTTTGCAGAAACACCCCATATGTGGTCGTAAACTGCTGTATGGCCAAACGGCAGGGCATAGAAGGAAGGGAACGCCATATGGTTTTTGGAAGGCAGATTTTGCTGGACAGGTTTTTTGACACCATGTCCATGTCCCATTTGAAGCCCCCCGATGCACTCCTAGATTAGAAACTCCAAAAAGGTGACTCCATCTAAGTAACTACACCCCTCAAGGTATTCAAAACTGATTTTACAAACTTTGTTAACCCTTCAGAGTTCCACAAGAGTTATTGGAAAATGGAGATGAAATTTCAGAATTTCTATTTTGTTTGTTACCTTACCTCAAAAAAAGTGTAATATAGCAACCAAAAACCATAGTTCCCCCTAAATAGTACCAAGAAAACTGCCAGCTTATCCCGTAGTTTCCAAAATGGGGTAACTTTTTGGAGTTTCTTCTGCCTTCCAAAAACCATATGGCGTTCCTTTCCTTCTCTGCCCTGCCGTTTGGCCATACAGTAGTTTATGTCCACATATGGGGTGTTTCTGCAAACTACAGAATCAGGGCAATAAATATTGAGTTTTGTTTGGCTGTTAACAATTGCTTTGTTACTGGGAAAAATGGATCAAAATTTAAAATTTGCCAAAAAATCTAAATTCTGAAATTTTATCTCCATTTTAAAATCTTCCATTCTCCATTAACTCTTGTGGAACACCTAAAGGGTTAACAACGTTTGTAAAATTAGTTTTGAATACCTTGAGGGATGTAGTTTTTAGAATGCGGTCATTTTGGGTGGTTTTTATTATGTAAGCCTCACAAAGTGACTTCAGACCTGAACTGGTCCCTAAAAAGTGGGTTTTTGAAAATTTCAGAAAAATTTCAAGATTTGCTTCTAAACTTCTAAGTCTTGTAATGTCTCCAAAAAATAAAATGGCATTCCCAAAATGATCCAAACGTGAAGTAGACATATGGGGAATGTAAACTAATAACTATTTTTGGAGGTATTACTATGTACTATAGAAGTAGAGAAATTGAGACTTAGAAATTTGCAAATTTTTCAAAGATTTTGGCAAATTTGGTATTTTTTTTATTAATAAAAATGTTTTTGACTCCATTTTGCCCCTGTCATGAAGTACAATATGTGACGAAAAAACAATCTCAGAATGGCCTGGATAAGTAAAAGCGTTTTAAAGTTATTTGCACATAAAGTGACACTGGTCAGATTTGCAAAAAATGGCCTGGTCCTTATGGTGAAATAGGGCCGTGTCCTTAAGGGGTTAATGGCCTCATAGGAAACATTAGCTGAATATTACTGCAGCCTCTGCAGCCATAATTACACCAAGGGATATCATCAGGTCCAGCTTTGACTTGTGCCCTCTGTGTAACCTTTTTTTCAGTTTTTAGGTGATTGTCTCAGGTTGGGTATTATTTTTGCGGGATGAGGTGGCGGTTAGATTGGCACTATTTGGGGGGTCATATGACGTTTTGATCGCTTGCTATTACACTTTTTGTGATGTAAGGTGACAAAAAAAATGGCTTTTTGACAAAGTTTTTATTTTTATTTTTTTACAGTGTTTACTTGAGGGGTTAGGTCATGTGATATTTTTATAGAACAGATTCTTACGGACGTGGAGATACCCAATATGTCTACTTTTTTTTAATTTTTTTACATTTAACACTGAAAAGCATTTTTGAAACAAAAAAAAATCATGTTTTAGTCTGAGAGGCATAGTTTTTTTATTTTTATGCAATTGTTTTATGAAGGGGCTCATTTTTTGCGGGATGAGATGGCGGTTAGATTGGTACTATTTTGGGAGGCATACGCCTTTTTGATCAGTTTGTATTACACTTTTAGTGATGTAAGGTGCCAAAAAATGGCTTATTTACACCATTTTTTATTTTTTTTCTATGGCGTTCACGTTAGGGGTTCAGTCATGTGATATTTTTATAGAGCGGTTTTTTACGGACGCGGCGATACCTAATATGTGTAGTGTATTTTTTTTTTTACTTTTTATTCAGTGATTTGTGTTTTTTTATTTTTATTTTTTTCACTTTTTACATTTTTTTGGACCCAGACCCACTTGGTTCTTGTAGATCCAGTAGATCTGATGTCAGTATAATACAGTACAGTACACTATATAGTGTACTGCACTGTATTTTTACTTTCACAGTCTGGTCAGACCAGAGTTACTATACCATGGCAAGCAGAACGCTTCTGAAAGCGCCCTGCTGCCATGGTAACCATCACCCACTGCCATTAGAGATTAGTGGGTGATGGATGGGGAGGGAGGGAGCTCCTCCTCTGCGATCTCATCCTGGGGGCTGCATAGGCACAGCAGCCCCCGATGGGAGAGGGAGGGAGCTCCTCCCTGTTAACACCTTCCATACCGCGGTCCATCCGGACCGCGGTAAGGAAGGTTAAACGGCTGGCATCTGCAGCACAGATGCCAGCCGTTTTTATCAGAGTGCCAGCAATGTGCTGGCACTCTGATAGAACCACTAGACACCAGGGAATTATTACAAGGGAGGCGGGTGGGGATCGCTATTGCGATCCCGCCTGCCGCACCGCCCGCCTCCCGCACCGCCTCCCGCCTCCGCAACCACCTCTGCACCCCGCAGCCATAACAAGATTGGGGGCTGCAGGGGGTTAAAATGAATATCTTTGGGGCATTAACTCTGATCCCGCGGTCACAGACCGCGGGATCAGAGATCGCAAACCGCTGCAAACCGCAGGTCTGAATTGACCTGCGGTTTGCAGCGATCGCCGATACTGGGGGGTCACATGACCCCCCTCGGCATTAGAACATGGTTCCTGCTGATCTACATCAGCAGGAACCATGTTGCTACCGCGCCCACATCGGGTGCAGTAGCAGTTTAAACACAGGGCGTACATGTACGCCCTTGGTCCTTAAGTACCAGGACGCAAGGGCGTACATGTACGCCCTTCGTCCTTAAGGGGTTAAAGTCCCCATAATAGGAAAGCAACAGCAAAATTGTGTGTTATAACTAGGAGCATGCCACTGCATATGTTGCACTAGATCCATAAGCTTCAAGTTGTTTCTTTGATTAGTGATGAGTGTCATATATTCGCCGAAATCGAATATTCGTCATTATTTTAGTTATCGCGAATAATATGCGAAAAATTTATTTGCGTAATTCGAATTGAACTTTGAATGGGATACAAAGGCAACTTTCCTATTGGCTTGCTAGCATTAACGAATGCTCTAAGTTGGATGCGCTATGCGAAAAAAAAATTATAATTTTTTTTAATAAGTAGAATACTTAGTTGTCATTATTCTGTTTATTGCAAAAAAATAAAATAAAAATAAGGTAGTAATATTTTCGCATTGAGCATCCAACTTAGAGCTGTCTATAGGCAACTTTCCTATTGCAAATGCATTTTTTAAATTAGCGAATATAGCCATATATTCGCTTTCGCCATATTCGCTAATTCGAACAAGCCAATCATATTTGTAGTATTGTATCCGTACAAATCGACTATAATGCGAATAATTTTAATAGAAATTTTCGTGTGCGTTGTGGTAAGGTGCAAGGTGTCATTTGCGATGGCAGGTACGTGTCACCGAGGTTGCTGGCCTCGGTGAGGTGAGAGCCGGGTTTTTGTCTGCAGCAGCTAGTGCTGTTTGACTCTTTTAAATAGCATGGCTGCAAAGCCGATCCGGGCCGGCTCTTACTGGGAGCAGCTAAAGAGTAGGGTGGGTGGCTGCTCCCCACGGTCCAGTCCGAGTTTTGGGCTGGGTATAAAACACAGCCATCAGCTGTGTCTGTGTGTGATTATCCTGGAGCCTGCTAACAGGACTGAGGAGTTCTCTGTGCTGGAGGACGGAGCTCAGCAAGGTGGTGTTTCCCTGCAAACTGAAGGAGGAATCGCCTGCGGCTGAACCGACTGCTAGGTGTGAACCGCACTTAAACCACCCAAGGTGACTGGACCCTGTGTTTGCCTGTTTTTGGTTTTGCCACATGATTTCTGTTGTGTGTGAACTGTCACCAAGAGACTGTTTTCATTTCTGGTGTGCAAGTGTGAATAAAACACTGTTTGATGCACAATCTGGACTCCTTGTTTTGCCTCTAAACTGCACCCGCACCGCTGTCTACCAGAGCGACTCCCCACATTTGGTGTCGGATGCGGGCATGCGCAGTGAGGCTGGCGTGAACGCCGAACTTTGTTTTTGCTGAGCAGAAGTGAATGTCCTATGTTAAGCCGGCAAAGTTGCAGCCTGTGATCCCCGACAAAATGAAGGCGGCTGTGAAAGCCCTCATAGAGGCTAACGTGCAGCAGCGGGAGACCAACCAGCTACTGCTACAGCACGTGATGGCGTTGCAAGCGGCAGGAGCGTCCCACCGCGTCCACGATGCCCGGAAAGCTGTCCGTGCCGCGATCCCTAAGATGACCCCCTCGGATGATGTGGAGACCTATCTGGCGGTGTTCGAGAAGGTGGCCGTG
Organism: Bufotes viridis; assembly: GCA_033119425.1. Taxonomy (NCBI): domain Eukaryota; kingdom Metazoa; phylum Chordata; class Amphibia; order Anura; family Bufonidae; genus Bufotes; species Bufotes viridis. The sequence goes on along the minus strand of CM065589.1, from coordinate 443,013,053 downwards.
AGGAGAAATTACCCGAGAACAGTGGGCAGAGGTCGTCGCTCCGTTCCTGGCGTCTGGACCCCAGCAAGTATTTTTGACCTCCCAGATGACCAAGCCGCTGACTACCCGACCGTGAAAGGTGAGATCCTGGCAAGACTGGGGGTGAACGTGTTAGTCCGGGCTCAGCGGGTCCACAAGTGGAACTTTAATACGGCTGAACCCGCCAGGCCGCAGTATTATGAGTTGCTGCACAGGTTGCAAAAGTGGCTGCAGCCTGAGGTTCTAAGTCCGGCTGCTATGCTGGACCGTCTGCTGGCTGACATCTTCTGGAGGGCCTTGCCGCACCCCCTGCAGCACTGGATCGGCCAGGTGTCACCCACTAATGCCTTGGACATGGTCGACCTGGTCGAGCGCTATGAGGCCACAAAACCTTGAAAGGAGGTGTTGTTGGGAGGGGCCGGTCAAACCTCGGAGGTCTCCCATCCAGTCCCGACGACTGGTACCCGAGAAACCTGCTCGGGTGTACCCCTGTAGACCCGGCCCCGATAGTCTGCTGGCGGTGTCACGAGCCTGGCCATGTGAGGGCCGACTGTCCACAGTGGGGAGAACCCATGGAGACCAATTATGGGTACCGGGCTTCCATGTATGCCCGGAGACTGTGTGCGACCGGCACCCCGAGACCCTAGACAATCGTCATCTGTGCCAGGTGCAAGTCGGTGATAATCTTGCAGTGGCGCTGCTGGACTCAGGGAGCCTAGTAACCCTGGTAAGTGCTGCCCTGGTACAGCCCTCCCAGTATACGGGCCGGAAAGTTGGGGTGGTGTGCATACACGGAGACTTAAAGGACTATCCCACGGCTGTAATGTCTCTGTCCACGGCGGCCGGCACATGGACTTGTGAAGTGGCGATCTCCGCCAAGCTACCGTATGAACTAATAATTGGAAGAGACTTCCTGGTTTTCCGTCACTATGGCCTGAGGTGAAAGTGACTAATAGCCCTGAGACAGGGGTAACCCTAGCAGAGTGGCCTGGTTCCTGTGGGAGGCCAGAGCCCTGGGAGCCCGAGTCCGAAGGGCCTGCGGTAGGGGTGACCACCACTTCTGTGATAGAGGGGAGACAACCCCACTGAGTGTAATGGTGGGAGACACGGAGGACTTGCCACCGGGACCTGAGTTGGCAGACCTCAATGTCTCCGGGAAAATTTTGGGACCGCACAACACCGGGACCAAACCCTAACCAGAGCCTGGGAAAGTGTCATAATAATTGATGGTAAACCCCAGAAACCTGGGGCTGAATTAATGTTTCCGCGATTCATTGTCCTTCAGGATATGTTGTATCGGGTGAACCAAACCGAGGTGAGCCTGTTGAACAGTTGGTGGTGCCCACAGCGTATCGCAGGCTTGTCATGGAGCTTGCCCACCAACATGTTCTTGGGGGACACCTGGGGTGGCAGAAAACCCAGGACCGCATACTGCAGCGGTTTTATTGGCCCAGTGTGTTCAAGGAGGTAGAGAATTATTGTAAGTCCTGTCCCACCTGTCAGATAACTAGCCCCCAGCCACATTTCCGTAGTCCTCTGGTACCGCTTCCAATTATTGAGGTCCCGTTTGAGCGAATCGCTATGGATCTAATTGGGCCTGTACCAAAATCTGCCAGGGGCCACCAACACATTCTGGTAGTTCTCGACTATGCCACTCGGTATCCGGAGGCGGTGCCTCTGCGACATACCTCAGCTAAACTCATTGCCAAAGAGTTAATGGAAATGTTTTCCCGTGTGGGCCTGCCAAAAGAGGTTCTGACAGACCAAGGGACCCCTTTATGTCCAAAGTAATGAGGGAACTGTGTAAATTATTGCGTATAAAGCAGTTACGGACGTCCGTTTACCATCCACAAACGGACGGTCTTGTCGAGAGGTTTAACCAAACTTTAAAAATATGTTAAAGAGGGTGGTGTCTAGAGATGGGAAGGACTGGGACCTGCTTCTGCCCTATCTCATGTTCGCAGTGCGAGAGGTGCCCCAGGCCTCTACTGGGTTCTCGCCCTTCGAACTGCTTTATGGCAGACACCCTCGGGGCCTGTTGGATATCGCCAAGGAAGCGTGGGAACAACAGCCTGTCCCCCACAAAAGTGTCATTGAGTATGTCACCCAGATGCAGGAACGGATGGAAAAGGTGTTGCCGCTGGTCCGGGAGCATATGGAGGCAGCGCAACAAGCCCAGAGTAGGGTGTACAATCGTCAGGCTCGGGTACGGGGCTTCAAGCCGGGAGATCGGGTGTTGGTTCTGGTACCCACCCTTGACAGCAAGTTCCTAGCTAGGTGGCAGGGCCCCTATGAGGTGATCGAGAAAGTAGGGGAAGTAAATTACAAAGTACACCAGCCAGGCGGCGCAAGCCGGAGCAGGTGTACCACGTGAATTTACTAAAGCCGTGGAAAGATAGGGACACGGCCGACGACCACAGCCCCCGGCCAGGGCTTCTAGGTGAAAAGGGTCCAGCCCCACAGTTCGAGGCCTGTGAAGCAGTAACCACGGTAAAAATTGCAGACAGCCTGTCTTCCAAACAAGTTCAGGAAGTCAGGGAGTTCATCAGTCGGAACACGGATGTGTTCTCGGACCTCCTGGCCGCACGTCTCTCATCCAACATGACATCGCCACTGAGCCTCAGGCCAAGATCCGGTTAAAACCATACCGGTACCCGAGGCTCGGCGACGGGCCATCGCGGAGGAAGTACAGTTAATGTTGAAGCTCGAGGTCATTGAGGAGTCGAAAAGTGAGTGGGCCAGTCCCATAGTCCTAATACCTAAGCCGGATGGGACGTTGCGGTTCTGCAACGACTTTCGCAAGTTAAATGAAGTATCCAAGTTTGACGCGTATCCCATGCCCCGAGTAGACGAGCTGGTTGAAAGTTTAGGACAAGCCCGTTATTTTTCTGTGCTGGACCTCACTAAAGGGTACTGGCAGGTACCCTTAACGGAGTCGGCTAAGGAAAAACCGCATTTGTTACCCCGCAGGGCCTGTATCACTACAAGGTGTTACCCTTTGGCCTGCATGGCGCCCCGCCACTTTCCAAAGGTTAATGGACATAGTGCTGCGACCACATCGTCGGTACGCCTCGGCCTACTTAGATGATGTAGTCATCCACAGCACCGACTGGGAAAGCCATTTACCCAAGGTGCAGGCGGTAGTGGATGCCCTGAGGAAAGTCGGACTGACCGCTAACCCAAAGAAGTGCTCCATAGGGTTAGAGGAGACAAAATATCTGGGATATGTAATTGGGCGGGAGTCATCAAACCTCAGGTAACTAAGGTAGAGGCCATTCGTAACTGGCCCCGACCGGTCACCACCAGGCAGGTAAAGTCGTTCCTGGGGATTGTAGGTTACTACATGAGGTTTGTGCCCCACTTTGCCACAATAGCAGCGCCATTGACAGACCTGTTGAAGGGGCGAAAGTCTGGGAGGGTTAGCTGGAGTGAGAAGGCGGAGGAGGCTTTCTCCGCGTTGAAGTCGGCCCTGTGTGGGTCCCCGGTTTTGGTGACACCCGACTTCAACAAGGAGTTTGTCGTACAAACCGACGCCTCGGAGGTAGGCCTCGGTGCGGTACTGTCGCAGGAGGTCAACGGGGAAGAACATCCCGTTGTCTTCCTGAGCCGTAAGCTCAGTCCCGCCGAGTCCAGATATAGTATAGTGGAGAGGGAGTGCCTGGCTATCAAGTGGGCACTCGAATCTCTCCGCTACTACCTGTTAGGGAGGAGGTTCCGTCTGGTGACCGACCATTCCCCTCAAATGGATGAGTCAGGCCAAGGAGAGGAATGCTCGGGTCACCAGGTGGTTCCTATCTCTTCAAAATTTCAAGTTTTCCGTGGAACACAGGGCAGGCCGCTTGCAGGGCAACGCAGATGCCCTGTCCCGCGTCCACTGCCTCACGTGTGTTCACCCCTCAGGGTTGAACAAAGGGGGGTATGTGGTAAGGTGCAAGGTGTCATTTGCGATGGCAGGTACGTGTCACCGAGGTTGCTGGCCTCGGTGAGGTGAGAGCCGGGTTTTTGTCTGCAGCAGCTAGTGCTGTTTGACTCTTTTAAATAGCATGGCTGCAAAGCCGATCCGGGCCGGCTCTTACTGGGAGCAGCTAAAGAGTAGGGTGGGTGGCTGCTCCCACGGTCCAGTCCGAGTTTTGGGCTGGTATAAAACACAGCCATCAGCTGTGTCTGTGTGTGATTATCCTGGAGCCTGCTAACAGGACTGAGGAGTTCTCTGTGCTGGAGGACGGAGCTCAGCAAGGTGGTGTTTCCCTGCAAACTGAAGGAGGAATCGCCTGCGGCTGAACCGACTGCTAGGTGTGAACCGCACTTAAACCACCCAAGGTGACTGGACCCTGTGTTTGCCTGTTTTTGGTTTTGCCACATGATTTCTGTTGTGTGTGAACTGTCACCAAGAGACTGTTTTCATTTCTGGTGTGCAAGTGTGAATAAAACACTGTTTGATGCACAATCTGGACTCCTTGTTTTGCCTCTAAACTGCACCCGCACCGCTGTCTACCAGAGCGACTCCCCACAGCGTACAGATGGTATTCAACTTCGGCAGTCGGCAATAACGTATTCGTATGTATGAAACAACTTTACCAGTGAGGAGGAAGATATCCTGATCACAGTAAGTTATTAAACATTACGTTACAGCTATTAGTATATTTCACACCCTTGTAACATTCAAATGTATGTTTATGGAGATAAAACATTCTCAAAGTTTCGCAATACATATAAAATCTCATTTCACATAATTTGCTTACTGCAGTGCTTACATATAAATTATTTGTGGAAACAAGTATTGTTGGCATTCAAAAACAATACTTATTGCCCCAAATCATTAATATCTACTCATCTATTATATATATAAAAATGAGTTTCTGTCGGTCTGTTATGTATGGGCGACCAAACGACTGGACCAATCTTCACTAAATTAGGCAGACGGGTACATCGGGTGTCTGAGAAGGTTTTAGACCGGGGCTCAGCTCTCTAGGACGTATTATTCCTGAGATATTCCCCCCAAAATGACCTGCATTAGCCAAAACAAGCCCCAAACTGCCATACACACGGCCACATGTCCCTTATCAGCCAATAGAAGCTGGCATGTCCTACTCCAGGTTGCCATAACAAGTGATCACAGGTTTCAATAGTTTGCAGGTCCTTAAATATTCAGTCATATGATGTATGATGACAAAACTACCCTGCTACATGCATGGGGGGCAGGGGCCACTATTAAAGGGGCGGGCATTGTGGAGTTCACTGTCATTAACCCCTGAATGCAAAATGCCATGCTTGTACGCCGGGGAACTTGTGCCAGAACGCATTCTGCTGTACATGCACGGCAAGATGATCGGGCGGGTGAAGGAGCTGCGCCCGACCAATCACTGCAGGGGTACGGCAGTCCCTGATAGCCAGGCCTCTGCTCTATCCTCCGGCATCGCTGTTTACAGCGATGCTGGCGGATTAACCCCTTCTATGTCGCAGTCCGCTCTGACCGCGACATAGAAGTGGTTTGCAGTTAGTGAACGAGCGCATCGGGTCACATTGCACATCTAATGTTCTGCCTCACATAATATACCCACACTATATACCCGCCACTACATACCACCAGAACCCGCCTCAAACCCACACCACCTCTGACCACCCCTCACCCCCAACACACACACACATACACAGTCTATAGCAGGCATTCTCAAACTGCGGCCCTCCAGTTGTTGTAAAACTACAACTCCCATGATGCCCCTCTATAGGATGATAGCTGTAGGCTGTCATGGAATGATGTGATTTTGAGTTTTGAAACAGCTGGAGGGCCGCAGTTTGCTGGAGGGCCACAGTTTGCTGGAGGGCCGTAGTTTGAGGATGCCTAGTATATAGATTCTAATAAGTGTCCCATTGGTGAGGAGAAGTAATGTTTGACATTCAGTATTTGCTGGTTTTTTTAGCGTTACCCAGGGTGCACCACGGGGAGGCGAACCAGCCTTACACCCCATACTGTACCGACACTTCACTAGACAGGTACATCTCTCCTCAGATGGCCAATATCCAATATCTCATGCTACACACACATACAATTTCAGAACAATCCCAAATATTTTAAAAAATAAGATTAGGCGACTTTAACATTAGCGGCAGGGGAGTACGTCTGACTATTCCAGGAAGATGAACAGCCTGTCGGATCTGTACTGCCACTAGTTCACCTACTCCCCTAGAATGACTTGCAGAAGCAAGGCAGCGCAAGGCGAAAGACAGTCTAACTGAAAGCTCTGCATGTCGTAGTTTAAGCCAGGGGAACCTCTCGCCGTGCGCTGCCTTAGCCATAGCCACCAACATTTATTTATCATCTCAACCATCAAACCAAAAATTATTAGTGTTTGAAAGTAAAATATTAGATCAGTGTTTCCCAACCAGTGTGCCTCCAGCTGTTGCAAAACTACAAATCCCAGCATGCCCGCACAGCAAAAGGCTGTCCGGGCATGCTGGGAGTTGTAGTTTTGCAACAGCTGGAGGCACACTGGTTGGGAAACACTGTATTAGATTTAAAATTACCATTATAAAATCTGATTATATGCTTGTTTTTTTATACTGCAACGCATGTTGGAGCTAGGATATGATGAGATCCGCTCCCATGCAGAAAAAAGAAAATAGTACGCAGGATCGAGTACGAACTCTGGTGGGACTATGATGGGAAACATAAGCGTCTGGCCATTTTAAAAAAATGGTCAGACATGAAGAGGAGGCATGCGAAAAGAATCCGTGAGATCCGGGACCAAAAATGTCCAGGTATAATGATTACTGAGTGAATAAAGATACAAAAGTAATGTAAAGCATATGTATATTTTTGTTTTTAGATTTTTTCTAAAAGTAGTAAAATTTGTTATTATAGGTGTTCCTTTACCTGCAGTCAGGCGCAGGCCTTCCAGACAGCAGGTGTGGGAGGTATCGGCATCAGAGGAGGAGGAGGCTGGACCCTCAGGGCAACAACATGCCCCTAGCCCCCAGAGGAGTCGATGGCAGGAGTTGAGGGGGACCTTCACCCCAACCCGCCTCACCCCCTCAAGTGTCTGATGACGGGGACGAGGAGGAGGAGGAGAAACTCATCACCACCCCCCACAAGGAGTGTAAGTATGTATAATCTTTCTTCAGCCCACACATATTGGAGAACCTATAGTCCCACACTAACAGTTCCGTACAAGCGGGATATCAAAAAAGTACTAACTCAACACTCTTTACAGTCTTCCAGAGGTCTGGTTCCCCTTTATGATTGTTCTGTGTTCCAATCGACTATCCACACTGTATTTTAACAGCCTTTTTAACCACAATGTTATGAAAACCCCAAGATGTAGTACTGGTGTGACCTGTCCCACCCAATGTTTCTGACTAAAAACCCAGGCCCAAAATAATTTCTAAAGAAAACCTCCCCGAAACCTATAGTTACAGGCGTAATGATTCACCGAAGTTATCTCACTTAGACATACATTTCCACATTCCCATTGAGACATACCGAGCAGCCATGATTCTTCCCCAAACTCGGACTAGATATTGTTGGTGTCAACCCGAATAAACGGGTATATTTGGGGGGGGACATCCCAAAGTGGGCGGAGCTACCACTGGCCAATGAAAATGTAGCTATTTTCTATACGCTACTCCTCCGACAGTTTTAGGAGTACAATTACCAAACTTTGCTTGTGCTTTGTTAACCTATCTCACCCTCTGGGCCCCTGGAGCGGCCCCCCGGAGACCCCATTTTTTCCCATAGACTTTCATTGGAAAACTTTAAAGTTTTGTCACTCTTACAGCTTTTAAACTTGGGTCACTTAGTCATGGGGTCACTCTGAAAATTTCTGTCACATTTTGAGGATGTTAAAATCGTGGGCGGAGCCACAAACAACCAATCAAATTTTCACTATTGACTTCAGTGTGAAATTCTCACAGTATTTAAGCCAGAGTCCCCAAACTTGGGACCGTGGGTTAGTAGGTGACTGGGATTAAAATTTATAAAAAAGTGGGTGCAGTTTACAACGCCCAATCAAATTTCAGCCATTTGTTTAAATGAGAAAAATTCTGACTACCTCTGCTCTTAGACTTTTATTGGCACAGTCTTCAAACTTGCCACAGTTGGTCACTGGAGGACTGGGATAAAAATACCAAAAAGTGGGTGGAGCCACCAACAGCCAATCAGATTTCAAGCCAACATCCTGTGGTTTCTTCAGAAACGACAACGTCTAGTTTATTTATTTTTATTATTTATTTTTTTACAGTATTGAAAGAAATGCACCTTAACATTGAGGAGCTCGAGTGGGAGCACCAAAAAGCAGTGCAGATGTTCCGGGAGCAGCATCTACGGAGGCAGAGGGAGATTAAGCTCCAGTTTTCCAACGGCCTATGGCAAATGGAAGAGCAGCACGCCATGGCCGTGGCGCAGCTTAAAAAAATAAACAAAAAATTGAGGGCATTGCCTTATTGAGAATTGTTCACTTTACTTTATTTTTTATTATTTTGTAATTATATTGTTTACTGTTTAGTTTTTTTTAATTAAAAAAAATTAAAGTTTTCTGTATAATTGTTAAACATTTTTTTTAAGTAAAGGCCCCTAGAGTCCATTCCCAAACTAATCAGTATCCTGACATACAGCATCCACAGGTATATAGAAATTGGGTAGTATGAGGCCTACACATAACTCCAATGGATCATGATAATAGTAGTAGTCATTGGTAACGGTTGTGTATATGGAATACAAATCATTCGTAAGGATCAGGATAATAGCATTAGTCATTGGTAACGGTGGATTGTGCCTAAATCAATCTCATAATTATTTTGACAAAGCAGCAGGCAGATGTTATTTAACATTGTTGTTTAAGCTCTACACATAGTCCTGACTAACTCTGGCGGAACAAACAGCAGCATGTAGTTTGTAGCTGTATTGTATTCCCTGTAATGTGTTTCCGACATACGTGTTAAATATTGACAAAAAAGGTATACTACCGAAAAAGTTAGCATGTTAGTAGTTATTTCGTTACATCCGTAATTCTATCCCAACCCAAATAAAAAATAAAATTTGGTTAACAATCATTTCATTTGGTGAGCTGATTGATTTAATTTGAATTCTAAAGGCCAATTTAAATTTTTGACAATTAGCATATCACAATAACCAAATGGCCCGTATGTTCAATTTCAAATGGTGTGTTTATTAAATATTAAGTACAAAGCAAAGCATTCTAATAATCCAGAGTTACATTTAAAATAAACTTTTTTGTTAATTTTCCTAGTAACTAAATTATTTTATGTACTACTAGAAATTTCATATTATCGCAAATAATATATGTATCTTTTCATCAAACAATTAAAATACAAAACTTGAACAGTGTAATAACTACAAAAAAACATTTTTGATTTATCAAATGAGCTAAATTATTAACTTTTACAAATTCCAAAAATTTATTTACAATTAAATCTTATTATCAGAAATATAAAACAAAAAAAAGGAACAATATTGGAACAATAAAATGGTAGGGGTAAGAACTAACCAGCATGGATCTTCAATAGCGTCAATTTTTTTAATACTTTGCATGTTGTAGCATTGCTTCCGCCGTACAGAAAGAAACATGTGATTATATGACTATGATTATATCAATTCTCTAACCGGTGACATGGCTCCAAGAACATCATATAGTACACAGTTTATACTTAAAATCTTAAAGCAGTGGTTATATATAATTAGCATGTGCAAATCCTCATTACATAATTGCGAATAAGTAACATAAACAAGAAAAGTACCTACATACATATTTACATGTTGCTACATGGCTCCATTCACAAAACCGTATTTCCACACGGATAAGTATAACGCCAGTCACACCCAACCATGTAGAGAGGTCATAGCCACCCCAAACCACACTTATTTTAAAATAAAAAATAATAAAATAAAGTAAAATCATTTCATTTTGTGAATGAAGCCGAACAACGCTTGATAAAATGTCTTTTTAAAAACATTATTTAAATACATATTTGCATGTCTAAATATTGACAATACATAAATTAGCAGAGTACATGCGAGAATACGAAACATGCAAACCAGGTTAAGAGAATTCATAATTCTATACTTGTTAAAGTGCAAAGGAAAAAATAAGGTCCATGATGGTTGTCTACGCATGATCAGGACACACAGCATCTATAGTTAACACAGTACTAGAATGCTGACTCATAAGTTACCTTTTGTAACTAGGCAGAATAACGGCAGGCACTTGCAGGTAAGTACACTTCCAGTTTATAATACAAAATAAAATAACCCAATCGAAATTTTATTCTAAAAAAGATGTGAAGGTCTGGACTCTGTGATTGTTCCCCGTGGGAACATGATGTCTCATGCTCCAGGAACCACAATTGCACAATGTGAGCACAATGCATGTTGGCAGTATAATCTTGAAAATTGCACCTGCCAGTTGTTTTAAAAAAAAGGATTTATATATTCATACACTGGTCCCTAGATCGGTTCAACTACTCTGCGGAATGAATTATGGGAGAACATACTGTTGCTGAACCTCAACCTGACCTGACCAACTGCAGCAACCCCAGATCATTGTAATGTCCCCACAGGCTTGTACAGTGGGCTCTAGGCATGATGTGTGCATCTATTCATATGCCTCTCATCTTCCCCTGATGCGCCCTTAACTCTTGATCAGGGTAAATCAGGACTCATCTGACCACATAACATTCTTCCATTGCTCCAGAGTCCGATCTTATACTCCCTAGAAAATTGAGGTTTTTATTTTGGTTTTCCTTCACTAGTATGTGTTTTCCTGATGGGTACCCAACTGTTCAGTCACAATGCCTTGAGTCCCATTTGCATTGGGTTTTTAGAAAAGGAACTAACTTAAACTAATAAACATAGCCCTGAGTCGGACTATTCTTTTTGTAAGATTGTATTTTAAAAAACATTGCATTTATGACCACACCGTACATTCACGTATATATTTTAAGCCCTCTTTACTATTCATCTTTGTTTTCATGTCCACTTTATTCTTACACTTGTTAATAATGTATTTGACAGTTCATACCTGAATATTAGGACTCTCGGCCATCTATTTAGGTGTTTTGTCTTAGCTTGGTGCTTGACAATGATTTGAACCTTCTAAAACTGACTAACCAATTTGGTACACGAGCAGAAGATATGTCTTTCAACATGGGTGTTTAACAAATTAAAATATAATGAATACGGACACTAAACATATTCGTCCATGCAGTAACTATCCAATCAGAGCCTTAAACCTATTATAGTATTCAAATTGCATACTGAGTTTTGAAAGTGGGGCGAAAGGCTATGCAGTAACGCAACTGCTTAAGGTGTAAAACACTACCGCCCTAACATCCTAGTATGTAATGCAAGGCCTAAAACATTATCAACTCAACAAACCAGGTAATGTTGTTTTAAAAAGCTACTAGATAACTCAGCATGATCATGACATGCTGTAGCATCAACAGCAAGATTTCAGAAGTGGTCTATTATCATGGCCACATGTAGCTTGGAACAATTCAGCAGCACAGGCAGCAGCAGCAGACGTTAAGTTAAAAGGCCCAAATGTAACTCAACATGTTTAAGACATGCAGCAGCATAAACAGCAGGATTTCAGAAGTGGTCTATTATCATCGCCACATGTAGCTTGGCCCAATTCAGCAGCACAGGCAGCAGCAGCAGACGTTATGTTAAAAGGCCCAAATGTAATTCACCATGTTCAAGACATGCAGCAGCATCAACAGCAGGATTTAAGAAGTGGTGTATTATCAGGGCAACATGTAGCTTGGCCCAATTCGGCAACACAGGCAGCAGCAGACATTATGTTAAAAGGTCCAAATGTAACTCAACATGTTTAAGACATGCAGCAGCACCAACAGCAGGATTTAAGAAGTGGTGTATTATCAGGGCAACATGTAGCTTGGCCCAATTCAGCAGTACAGGCAGCAGAAGACGTTATGTTAAAAGGCCCAAATGTAACTCAACATGTTCAAGACATGCAGCAGCATCAACAGCAGGATTTACGAAGTGGTGTATTATCAGGGCAACATGTAGCTTGGCCCAATTCGGCATCACAGGCAGCAGCAGACGTTATGTTAAAAGGCCCAAATGTAACTCAACATGTTCAAGACATGCAGCAGCATCAACAGCAGGATTTCAGAAGTTGTCTATTATCATGGCCACATGTACCTTGGCCCAATTCAGCAGCACAGGCAGCAGCAACAGCAGACGTTATGTTAAAAGGCCCAAATGTAACTCAACATGTTCAAAAGAAATTCATAATTAATTTAAAAATTAAATTAATAAATATATGATAAAAAATTGACAATAAATATTGATCAAATAAATATCAATAAATAAATAATAAAATTAATTAATAAAAAAATTAAGTTTGGGAGGGAGAGCAAAGGAGAGGGATGGACAAGGGACCCTTCAGCTCCCTGAATCGACAGCGGGGGCCATGAAGTCACTGCCGATCCAGGACTTATTCATCCTAATGAATGTGAGTCTGTCCACAGAGTCTGCGGACAGATGGGTCTGCTTGTCCGGGACCACCCCACCTGCCGTGCAGGATGCCTGCTCAGACAGTATGCTGGAAGGAGGGCAAGATAGTAACTCCAGCGCATACTGAGCGAGCTCACGGCAGGTGTCCAGCCTGGCAACCCAGTACTCCATGGGATCGTCCGTGGTCATGCTGTTGGAAGCGCCTACCGACCCCATCTAGTCTGCCACCATGTGGGCCAGCCGCTGCTGGTGACTGATGCTGCTGCTTTTTTGATCCGGGGGTCCCTCCTGAGGCATCGCAGCATATGGGCAGCCATGGGGAAGAGCACAGCCCCCTGTGACTCTTCATGACTGCCCGGGACCATCACCTCTTGGTCCTTCTGCTGCTGCTGCTGCTGCTCCAGGTCGGAGATGCCCCACCCCCGGACAAACGGTGCCCCCAGCACCTCCCTCCTGACCAGGCCCAGACTCCTGGACGTACACTAATTCCTCCTCCTCCTCATAGTCCTGGGCCTGGTCCTGGTGGAGCATGGTTGACTCCTTATGCTCCACCAAAGCACTCTCCCCAGCCTAGAGCAGACGATCTAGTGTCCTGTCCAGCAGAAACACTAGGGGGAGAACGTCATTCAGGCCGACATGCTCCCCGCTGACCATCTTTGTCGCCTGCTCGAATGGGGCCAACATGTGGCAGACCTGCTGTATCTGCCCCCACTCCGCACTGGTGATGTAGGGGAGTGGGTGTGATGGCTCTGAAGTGCCAAGGTCCAGCAGGTATTCCCTCACCACCCGTCGCTACTCCCACAACCTCTCCAGCATGTGGAGGGTGGAGTTCCACCATGTCACACTGTCCACAATCAGCCTGTGGGGGGGCAGGCTGTTGTCCCTCTGTAGTTTGGACAGGGACGCAGCAGCAGTTGGGGAGCGTCTGAAGTGGCTGGCAATCCTACGTACCCTTTGCACAATGTCACTCAACCCTGGGAATGTTCGTAGGAATTTCTGTACGACAAGGTTGAGGACATGTGCCATGCAGGGTATGTGTGTGAGACTGCCAGCATGAAGGGCGACGAGTAGATTGCTGCCGTTGTCACAGACAACCATACCTGCCTGGAGCCTTCGGGGTGTCAGCCATTTCTGAACCTGAGCCTGTAGTGCGGACAGAACATCAGGTCCAGTGTGTCTTTGGTCCCCTAAGCTCACAAGCTGGAGCATGGCCTGGCAGCGGATGTGCCCCACACTTGCATAGGGGACGCTTGCTTGGGGGCTCAGCAGCTGTGGAGACAGTGGCTTGTAGGGGAGCAGCAGTTCTCCCCTGGACACCCCGGGGCGGCACCACAAAATCAGATGCCGCCGACCCCTCCCCGGCACCTCAGAGGGACACCCAATGGGCTGTGAAGCTTATATGGCGTCCCTGCCCATGCCTGCTGGTCCAGTCATCCATTGCGAGATGCACCCTGTCACTGACAGTATGATCCAGCGACAGGGATACATTCTGCACAATGTGCTGGTGTAGGGCAGGGATGCCGTTCCTGGCAAAGTAATGGCCGCTGGGGACACACCATCTGGGTTGGGCCTGCTCCAACATCTGCCTAAATGTATTGCTATCCACCAGATTGTAAGGCAGCAGATGTTGGGCGATAACCCTTGCCAGGAGCCCATTGAGTGAACGCATGCGACGGTCCCCGGGGGCGTAGGGCGCGGTGCGTTCAAATGCATCTCCAATAGATGGCTGGCGCCAGATGGCAGAGGAGGGTGCAGTGGAGACAGAGGTATGGCTGCCGGTACCAGTATTATCTAGTAGATGGAGCGGGGGAGTGGGAATGAGTTGGTGGAAGGGGTTGGGGTGGCTGCTGTACAGTGGCAGGAGCTGTGCTGGGTGAGGGCAGTACAAACAAGAATTTTGACTTTGCGTGTTCCACACTAAAGCAGCGGCACTCTTTAAGGGGATACAGTTGTGTTCAAAATTATTCAACCCCCAATGCTGTAAAGGGTTTTAGGGAATTTAGTGTACATTTGTAATTGTGTTCAGAATGAAATCTTACAAGGACTTTTTAAAGAACCAAATGCAACTTAAATGACATCAATTGTTTTTGTAATACAGTATTAAATGTTTTTTTTGTGATTTCTTCATTGACACAATTATTCACCCCTTAAAGACGACCACTCTTAAGAACAGAGGTTCATTCAAGTGTTTTTGATCAGGTATTGAAAACACCTGTGGATGTCAAGGAGCAGCAATCAAGCATTATAAGCACCAATTAGGCAGATTTAAAATGACTGTGATACTCAGCTCTTTCTAGACATTTACTGGTGTGTTTACAAACATGGTGAAGTCAAGAGAATGGTCCAGGAAGACAAGAGAAGAGGTGATTTCTCTTCACAGGAAGGGCAATGGCTATAAGAAGATTGCAAAGATGTTAAACATACCAAGAGACACCATAGGAAGCATCATTCGCAAATTCAAGGCAAAGGGCACTGTTGAAACGCTACCTGGTCGTGGCAGAAAGAAGATGCTGACTTTAACTGCTGTGCGCAAAGGGGAGAAAAGTCCCCGTGTGACTGCTGAGGAACTGAAAAAAGATTTGTCAGATGCGGGTACTGAAGTTTCAGCTCAGACAATAAGGCGCACACTGCGTAATGAAGGCTTTCATGCCAGAACTCCCAGGCGCACCCCCTTGCTGTCTCCAAAGAATAATAAGAGTTGACTGCAGTATGCCAAAAGTCATGTGGACAAACCACAAAAGTTTTAGGATAGTGTTCTGTGGACTGATGAAACAAAATTAGAACTGTTTGGGCCCATGGATCAACGCTATGTTTGGAGGAGGAAGAACAAGGTCTATGAAGAAAAGAACACCTTGTCTACTGTGAAGCATGGCGGGGGGTCAATCATGCTTTGGGGCTGTTTTGCTTCTACAGGTACAGGGAAGCTTCCGCGTGTGCAAGGTACCATGAATTCTCTTCAGTACCAGGAGATATTGGATTAAATTTGATGCAGTCCGTCACAAACCTGAGGCTTGGGAGACGTTGAACCTTTCAACAGGACAATGATTCCAAGCATACCTCCAAGTCCACTAGAGCATGGTTGCAGATTAAAGGCTGGAACATTTTGAAGTGGCCATCGCAGTCACCAGACTTAAATCCGATTGAGAACCTCTGGTGGGACTTAAAGAAAGCAGTTGCAGCGTGCAATCCTAAGAATGTGACTGAACTGGATGCTTTTGCCCATGATGAATGGACGAAGATACCCGTAGATCGCTGCAAGACACTTGTGTCAAGCTATGCTTCACGTTTAAAAGCTGTTATAACTGGAAAAGGATGTTGTACTAAGTACTAAGATTGAATGTCACTTGGGGGTTGAATAAAACTGATAATGATGTGAGCACAGAAAAGACATTTGTGGTTATTTCATTATAAATGTTATGTTATATTTGTCTGACTTACAAGTGCCTCTTTGATTTAATTGTAAACAAGATGACTGAAATGATCAAAATCAATGTCAAACTGGCCAAAACACTCAATTTCAGTGGGGGTTGAAAAATTTTGAACACAACTGTAGGTTCAGTCCCCTTCCAAAACAGACAGTTAAATAGTTAGGACCGCGCTGAGAACTAGCAGTACATCACGGTGATCCAAGAAATATATAGAGGAGCCGCAGCTGACCAAGGTGAAATCCGATGCTAGTGCGTCGATCACCTTGTCATTCGCACTCGCCCAGCGCTCCGGTACACCTTGGAACAATACACTGCAGATGGACTGATCCTCCCGGTATACACACCAACCAAATCCTCATCCCAGGCACGCACAGCCATCAGGGAAAAAATAGGAACAAAATGGTTCAATACCTCCGGTAATTGTAAAATACACGCTTTTAATTGTACTCACAAGATCCATTTTACAATTACCGGAGGTATTGCACCATTTTGTTCCTATTTTTGTCCCTGAAGGCTGTGCGTGCCACGAGAGCAAAGACAGCCTCTGCATCCTGGGAAGTAATGGGCCGGCTGCCACTAGTGAAAAAGTCACGGATCAGGCGGACGCCCTTGCCACCTGTCTGTGGCTTGACGAGCGGCTCCGTGCTGGGAGTGGTCCAGCGCGGGAACCAACTCCCCTGTTACCCCACCACGTCCGCCGCTGCCTGAACGGCCCGGTACACTCATGCTGCTGGGGATAAAGGGAAAACGTTATTGGGGTGGGGACGATGCATGAAAAATGAAAAGGACGTAAACTGTAACACGTAAAGCTATCAAGCTTTTTTTTTTTAACCTAAGACTAAACTGACAGACATGAAGAGACTAAAAAACTGTTTTGTTTAATGGAGGACTGACAAAACTACACTAAAAACACAAAACACGTAAAACTTTAAAACTATTTTTTTTTAACCTGACACAGACACTAACTGATACACAGAGACTAAAAAATGTTTTTTTTTTTAACGTAGGACAGGAAAAACTACACTAAACATGTAAACCTATATAACTATTTTTTTTTTAACCTAAGACCAGACACTAACTGACACACAGAGACTAAAAAAATTGGCTTTTTTAACGGAGGACTAACAAAACTACACTAAACTCAAAACACGTATAACGTAAGCACTTTTTTTAACCCGACACAGACACTTACTGACACACAGAGACTAAACAACAGTTATCTTTTAACTTAGGAAAGTAAAAACTACACTAAACAGGTAAACCTATAAACTTATAAACTGACTGACACACAGAGACTAAAAAACAGGTTTTTTAACGGAGGACAGACAAAACTCCACTAAACAAAAAACATGTAAAACTTTAAAACTTTATTTTTAACCTGACACAGACACTAACTGACACACAGAGACTAAAATACTTTTTTAAATTAACAAATAACGGAAAAAAACAAAACTAGTACACTAACTGGACGGACACTAACTGACAGACAAAACAGACAGATAGACCCTACACTATACTATATCACTAACTAACCTAAACTACACCCTGCCCTGAAAAATCTAAACTTTACTATTCCCTAACTGTAGCCCTAAAACCTAACCTAAACTATCAAGCACTATCTATCTATCTATCTATCTATCTATCTATCTATCTATCTATCTATCTTATATATTACAGCTACCTACCTAACTCGATGCCCTACACTAAACCCTGCACTCAACCCTATCTGCTACTCTAGGCCCTAACACTAACTATATTTTTCTGCTAACTCTACTAAACTACTAAACTATCTCAAATTATTTCAACCCTATCAGCTATAAAACTACACTATTCCCTAATCACTACCTGAAACTAACTAACTAGATTATTGCAAATAAAATTCTGATTTTAGAAAACGCACAGCAGAAAAAATAGCACAGCTCCAATCTCCCACAAATCCAACACCACAAAATGAAATTTTACCAAGCAAAACCTATATGAAAATAGCTTGATGCCCCTACGCGATTACAATAATGCAAATATTGTATTCTAAATTATTCTAATTACTGAATACTGATGTATAATTTTCCTCTTTACTGTATTTTATGTCATGCGAAAAATCGGCAATTACATATGCGCGTGAATCGGGTCGCATACGGGCAGTATGCTATTGGGTTGGCTTGCTTGGTCGAATAGACGAAGATAGAGAAAATAGCGAATATAGTGCTATATTCACAATCTTCGTCTATTGGAGTCGACCAAGACAACCCATTGCATGAACACAATAGCATACTGCCCTTATGCGACCCGATCCACGCGCATATGTAATTGCCGATTTTTCGCATGACATAAACTACAGTATCATACATAAAGAGGAAAATTATACATCAGTAACAATTCTCATTACTGATTTATAATTCTACTCTGTATGTAAGATAGTCTGTGTCATGCGAAAAATCGGCAATTACATATGCGCGTGAATCGTGTCGCATAAGAGCAGTATGCTATTGTGTTTAATGGGTTGTCTTGGTCGAATAGACGAAGATAGAAAATATAGCACTATATTCGCTATATTTGACATTCAACATATCTACCAAGCCAACAGTTACTTACGGTTGGCTTGGTAGAATTGTTGAATATAGCGAATATCACGAATATCACTATATTCTCAATCTTCGTTATATTCTAGCAAGCCAACGATTAGGAACTCAGCTCTAAGTTGAATTCGCATTGCGAATAATTTAACCTGTAATACTCGCATTGCGAATTCAACTTAGAGCTGGGTTCCTAAAGGTTGGCTTGCTAGAATATAACGAATATCACAAATTCACGAATATAGCACTATATTCTCAATCTTCGTTATATTCTAGCAACAAGTTAACACAACCTTTAGTAACTCAGCTCTAAGTTTAATTCGCATTGCGATTAATATAACCTGTAATACTCGCATTGCGAATTCAACTTAAAGCTGGGTTCCTAAAGGTTGGCTTGCTAGAATATAACGAATATCACGAATTCATGGATATAGCACTATATTCTCAATCTTCAATATATTCTAGCAATACAACCATTAGGAACCCAGCTCTAAGTTGAATTCGCGATACAAACATATACTCGCATTGCGAATTAAACCTGGAACTGGGTTCCTAAATGTTGTATTGCTAGAATTGACGAAGATAACGAATATCACGAATATAGAACTATATTCTCAATGTTCGTTATATTCGAGCAATAACCATTAAGAACTCAGCTCTAAGTTTAATTCGCAATGCGATTAATATAACATAATACTTGCATTTCAAATTCAACTTAGAGCTGGGTTCCTAATTGTTGGCTTGCACTGCCTTGCAGTTGCTAGAATAGAAGGAATATCACGAATATTATGAATATAGCACTATATTCTCAATCTTCTTTATATTCTAGCAACAACCATTAGGAACTCAGCTGTAAGTTTAATTCACGATGTGAACATATACTCGCATTGAGAATTAAACTTAGAGCTCGGTTGATGGATTCCCATTGAAAATGAAAACATGATTCCTTCCTACTTAACTTGCTTGTGGGCCAATGACTCATTGAGGCACAAGAAAGAAGCAGGGACTTATCATGTTTTCAGTTTTCAGATGTTGAAAAAATGACGAATATTCGAAATAGCAAATATATATCATTATATTCTAAATATTCGCGAATTATTGAAGTTGCTATATTCGCGATAAAAATTAGCAATTCGAATATTCACGCTCAACATCATCTTTGATGAGTTTTGTTGCTTTTATACTGTAGGTAGGGGTTGCAGTTTCTTGAAATCTGCATTGTGATGTAACCAAAGAGGAATCATATTTATACAGGTGCATCTCAATAAATTAGAATATCACTAAAAAGTGCATTTATTTCAGTTCAAAAAGTGAAACTGATATGTTATATAGATTCATTACACACAGAGTGATCTATTTCAAGCATTTATTTATTTTAATGTTGATGATTATGTTTTACAGCTAATAAAAACCCAAAAGTTAGTACCTCAGAAAATGAAAATATTATATAAGACCAATTAAAAAAATGTTTTTTTTAATACAGAAATGTTGGCCTACTGAAAAGTATGTACAGTATATGCACTCAATACTTGGTCGGGGCTCCTGTTGCATGCTTTACTGCATCAATGCTGCATGGGATGGAGGCAAAGAGTCTGTGACACTGCTTAGGTGTTATGGAAGCCCAGTTTGCTTCTTTAGTGGCCTTTAGTTCATCTGCATTGTTGGATCCGGTGTCTCTCATCTTACTCTTCACAATACCCCATAGATTCTCTATATGGTTTAGGTCAGGTGAGTTTGTTGGTCAATCAAGCACAGTGATACCGTGATTATTAAACCAGGTACTGGTACTTTCAGTATCTCTATAAAGCTTGTCAAATGAGGGAAGCATGAAGTGGTCAAAAATTTCCTGGCAGACAGCTGCTCTGACTTTGGACTTGATATAACACAGTGGACCAACACCAGCAGATCAGATGGCTCCCCAAATCATCACTGACTGTGGAAACTTTACACTGGACCTCAAGCAACTTGGATTGTGTGCCTCTCCACTCTTCCTTTAGACCCTGGGACCTTGATTTCCAAATGAAATGCAAAATTAACTTTCATCTGAAAAGACTTAGGACCACTGCACAATAGTCCAGTGCTTTTTCTCCTAAGCCCAGTTAAGACACTTGTTTCTCTGGGTTATGAGTGGCTTGAAACAAAGAATGTGACAGTTGTAGCCCATGTCCTAGATATATCTATGTGTGGTGGCTCTTGAAGCACTGACTCCAGACGCAGTCCACCCCTTATGAATCTCCCCCAAATTCTTGAATGGCCTTTTCTTGACAATTCTTACAAGGCTGCAGTTATCTCTATTGTTTGTGTACTTTTTTTCTACCACATTTTTCTTTCCACTCAACTTCCCATTAATATGCTTGGATACAGCACTCAGAGAACAACCAGCTTCTTTAGCAATGACCTTTTGTGACTTATCCCCCTTGTGGAGGGTGTCAATTACGGTCTTCTAGACAGCTGTCGAGTCAGCAGTTTTCCCCATTATTGAACAAGACTGAGGGACCATTTAAAAGCTTAGGAAACCTTTGCAGGTAGTTTGTGCTGCTTAGAGTGCGACACTATTAGTCTACAGTATTGAACTTTTTCACAATATTAAAATTTTCTGGGATACATACTTTGGGGTTTTTATTAGCTGTAAGCCACAATCATCAACATTAAGAGAAATCAACACTTGTAATAGATCCCTCTGTGTGTAATGAATTAATACAATATATGAATTTCACTTTTTGAATTGAATTACCAAAATAAACAAACTTTTCTATGATATTCTAACTTATTGAGATGCACCTGTAAAATGGAACCTTCACATTGAACATTGAATTTGAGCTGCAGGCAGCATGTTATATTGCAGGAGGAGCTGAGCAGATTGATATGTAGTTTTATGGGAATAGATTTAGTAAAACTTGTATTTTATTCATTTAAATTCCGACTGATTCTGGGCTTTAAAGTCAAGGAGGGGGTCCTATCAGTGATTGACAGCTTTCCCCTTGTGACTATGTATGCACATATAGCTGTCAATCATTGATAGGACCGCCCACTTGACTTCAAAGCCTAGAATAAGCAGTAATTTAAATGGTTAAACTACAAGCTATACTGAATCTTTTCCCTTAAAACCATATATCAATCTGATCAGCAACCCCTACTGTATAACATGCTGCCTGCAGCTCAGATTCCATGTTCAACTTGACAGGTTCCCTTTAAATAAGAAAAAGTCACATCAGAGCAGTTATTTTACGGTACACACTATAAGGTTTGTTCTGCTGAGCCTGTAGTTAACCAGTAAAGTCTGTGAAATGTTATATCACAAACTGAAAATTGCACAAAAGTCAAAAAGCTTCTGAACCTGCTAACTTCTGCTTCCTGGTCACATTATTTCATGAATCTATATGCTGTAACTATGCTTCGCTTTCACTCTGTAACCCCATCCTAGTCTGTTATTCAGAATCTTTTCTGACATTTTAGTGTTCTAAAACTGAAAGCACTACCAAATAACAAAGAACAGGAGAGATCTGTCACAGATCAGAAAAGACTTATTTCTTTGCTTGATGTGTGTTCATGCTCAGAGATGTGAGAAATTTTCAAACTGTCTCCTGTCTCCTCTATTGCCACCATTTTCCAGGGCAGAAGACAGAGAAGAAGTCATCTGCCACCAAAAAGAGACAATTTTTGAGCTTTTTTTTAATTAACCAGCTACCATCTGTTTACCCATAGCCTTATATGTCACTATCACTTGGATATTACTAATGCTGTCTTAGCATTAGAGCTTGAAAGTGGTTGGATACAGATCTAGAAGACCTCAGAGTCCCTGCATATGAACATTTAGGACAATTGGGGGGACTTCAGAGGGGCAATTCTTGAGCATCATACCTGGAACGAATTTCAAGAAATTCACTCTCTACTTATTGGTAAACCCAATACATAAAGGTAATAATGAGATCATGCTCCCTCTCTCCAGCTTTATCATAGATGCTGTTGGGGGTAAGCAAATTAAATCCTCTTGTTCTCCCAGAAGATAAGCAGCATGGGATAAGGTCTCTGCCAGCAGCTTTATCCTCTCTCCCCATTGAAAACACATACATGCCCAGCCAAACTGAATGTGTATGTTTATGGGGGAGTGAGAAGAGACAGTTGTTGGATAAAAGATCATTACTAGTGATGAGCGGGAGGTGCCATATTCGATTTCCCTATATTTCACTAATATTCGATTTAATATTCGTCATATATTCGTTGAAATCGAATATTCGTAATTATTCTATTTATCGCAAATAATATGCGATTTAATTATTCGCGTATTGTGAATTGAACTTTGAATAGGGTATAAAGGCAACTTTCCTATTGGTTGGCTATTTAGAATTAACGAAGATAACGAATATAGCGCTATATTCTCTATATTCATTATTCGAGCAAGCCAACCAATAGGAAACCTGACTGGACCCAGCACTAAGTTGGATGCGCAATGCGAGAATATTACTTTGCCTGTTTTTTGCAACAAATAGAATAATGACTCAGTATTCTATTTATTGCAAAGAATAGGTAAAGTAATATTTTTGCATTGCGCATCCAAATTAGAGCTGTCTATAGGCAACTCTTCTATTGGCTTGCTGGAATTAGCGAATATAGAGAATATAGCGCTATATTCGTATTTGTCATATTCGTTATTTCTACCCAGCCAAACAATAGTAAAGTAACCCGCTTTAAGTTGGATGTGCAATGTGATTAATATTACTTAATATTCTCGCATTGCGCATCCAACTTAGAGCTCTGTATAGGCAAATTTCCTATTGGCTTGCTAGAATTAGCAAAGATAACGAATATGAACATAGCGCTATATTCTCTATCTTCATTAATTCAAGTAAGCCAACCAATAGGAAAGTTGTAGCCCGTTTAACCACTACAGGACCGCCTAACGCACGGATGCGTCCGGCGGGCGGTCCTGTAGTTCTGATCTGACGCATCGGCGCAACATCTCGCGAGACTTCACAGTGCCGCGCGTCTCAGGCGTTCTACTGCAGCCTGCCAGCGATGATCAATCGCTGGCAGGCTGTAGATGCTAAATAAATAGCATCAAACAAGTATATCACACGCTGTTTTGTTAACAGCGTCTGATATACCTGCTACCTGGTCCTCTGGTGGTCTCATTTGCTGGGATCGACCACCAGAGGACCAGGTAGCTATGTAAAGTTGCACCAAACACTACACTAACCCCCCCCCACCCCTCTCACTTATTAACCCCTTGTTAACCCCTTGATCACCCCCCTTGTAAGGCTCCATTCAGACGTCCATATGTGTTTTGCGGATCCGTGGATTCACGGATCCGCGGATCTGATCCATGGATCCGCAGATCCTCAAAACACGGACGCCGGCAATGTGCTTTCCGCATTTTGCAGATCCGCCCATTGCCAGAACTATATAGAAAATGCTTTTTCTTGTCCGCAATTGCGGACAAGAATAGGACATGTTCTATATTTTTGTGGAACGGAAGTGCAGACCCGGAAGCGCGGATCCGTAATTCCAGATCCGAGCGGGACAAAGTCTGTCCCCATAGAAATGAATGGGTCCGCAATTCCGTTACGCAAACAGAATTGCGGACGTGTGAATGGGGCATAAGGGTCCCTTATCACCGCCAGTTAGTTAGCTACTTGTTAGGTAGCTAGCGCCCAGCCCACCGTGCCGCAGTCACTGATTTTGGCAGAGATTTTTTCATCCACGATAATCGATGCGAATGAAAAAATCTGTGCCGTTCATTTTTTTTTTTTCAGCCCAGAGGCTGAGCGGAAAAAAAAAAATCTCATTACCCATATGCTCAATATAAGGAGAATCGCAGAAACTCCTAATGCTGGCCATAAGTGTAATGATTGTGGAGACCCTCAAATGCCAGGACAGTACAAACACCTCACATGTGACCCCATTTTAGAAAGGAGACACCCCAAGGTATTCCGTGAGGGGTATGGTGAGTTCATGTAAAATTTTATTTTTTGTCACAAGTTAGTGGAATATGAGACTCTGTAAAAAAAAATATATATATATATATCAATTTCCGCTAACTTGTGCCAAAAAAATTTTTTTGCTGTGAACTCGCCATGCCCCTCACGGTATACTTTGGGGTGTCTTCTTTCCAAAATGGGCTCACATGTGGGATATTTATACTGCCCTGGCATTTTAGAGGTCCTAAAGCGTGAGAATCCAAATGCGTAAAAATGCCCTGTGAAATCCAAAAGGTACTCATGGGAATTTGGGCCCCTTTGCGCCATCTTGGCTGCAAAAAAGTGTCACTCATGTGGTATCGCCGTACTCAGGAGAAGTAGGGCAATGTGTTTTGGGGTGTATTATTATATATACCCATACTTTGTGTGAGAAATATCTCTGTAAACGACAACTTTTTAACATTTTTTATACAAAGTTGACAATTTACAGAGATATTTCTCTCACCCAACATGGGTATATGTAAAAATACACCCCAAAACACATTGCCCTACTTCTCCTGAGTACGGCGATACCACATGAGTGACACTTTTTTGCAGCCTGGGTGCGCAAAGGGGCCCAAATTCCAACGAGTACCTTTAGGTTTTACATGGCTGCTCACAATTTAGCCCTGCCCAAAATGCCAGAACAGTAAACACATCCCACAAATGACCCCATTTCGGAAAGTAGACACCCCAAGGTATTCACTGAGGGGCATAGTGAGTCCGTCTGAGATTTTTTATTTTTTTTGCCAGAAGTTTGCAGAAATGGAAACTTTATTTTATTTTTTTCCTCAGAAAGTGTAATTTTCCGCTAACTTGTGAAAAAAAATGAAATTATACATGAACTCACCATGCCCCTCTGTGAATACTTTGGGGTGTCTTATTTCTAAAATGGTGTCATTTGGGGGGTAGTTATTGTACCCTGACATTCTAGCACCTGAAGAAACATGACAGGTGCTCAGAAAGTCAGAGCTGCTTTAAAATGCGGAAATTCACTTTTTTGCACCATAGTTTGTAAATGCTATAACTTTTACCCAAACCAATAAATATACACCTATTGGATTTTTATTTATCAAAGACATGTAGAACAATAAATTTATAGAAAAATTTATATAGAAATGTAGTTTTAAAAAAAAGTTACAACAGAAAGTAAAAAATGTCATTTTTTGCAAAAATGTTGTTACATTTTTATTAATAGCAAAAAAAGTAAAAATATCAGCAACAATGAAATACCACCAAATGAAAGCTCTATTAGTGAGAAGAAAAGGAGGTAAAATTCATTTGGGTGGTAAGTTGCATGACGGAGCAATAAACGGTGAAAGTAGTTTAGTGCAGAATTTTAAAAAGTGGCCTGGTCATTAAGGGTGTTTAAGCTAGGTGGGCTGAGGTGGTTAAAGTTTAATTCGCAGTATGCAAATATTACATTATGTAATATTCGCGTACTGCGAATGAAAATTTGAATGGGGTATAACTTTCCTATTGTTTGGCTTGCTAGAATTAACGAAGATCGAGACTATAGCGCTATATTCGTTATCTTCGTTAAGAACGAAGATAGCAAAATATTCTCTATCTTCGCTATTAACGAAGATAAAGAATATAGCGCTATATTCGAATTCGTTATCTTTGTTAATTCTAGCAAGCCAAGTAAACTTGCCTATACACAGCTCTAAGTTGGATGTGCAGTGTGAGAATATTAAGTAATATTATTCGCATTGTGCATCCAACTTAGACTGTGGTACATTACTATTGTTTGGCTGGGTAGAATTAACGAATATCACGAATGCGAATATAGCGCTATATTCTCTATATTTGCTAATTCTAGCAAGCCAATAGGAAAGTTGCCTATAGACAGCTCTAAGTTGTCGCAATGTGAAAATATTACTTTACCTATTTTTTGCAAGGAAATAGAATACTGAGTCATTATTCTATTTATTGCAAAAAAATAGGCAAAATAATATTCTCGCATTGCGCATCCAACTTAGAGTTGGGTACAGTCAAGTTTCCTATTGGTTGGTTTGCTCCAATTAACGAATATAGAGAATATAGTGCTATATTCGTATTCATCATATTCGTTAATTCTTTCTACCCAGCCAAATAAGTAGGTTGCATATACCCTCCTCTAAGTTACATGCACAATGTGAGTAATATTACTTAATATTCTCGCATTGCGCATCCAAATTAGAGCTGTGTATAGGCAAGTTTACTTGGCTTGTTAGAATTAACAAAGATAACGAATAACACGTACTGCAAATGAAACTTTGAATGGGGTATAACTTTCTTATTGGTTGGCTTGCTAGAATTAACGAAGATAGAGAACATAGCTCTATATTCTCTATCAATATTAATGGTATCTTGGGCTCAGAATATAGAGCTTTAAGGTTCTGTTCTAGTTCTCCGTTTTTGTTATGGGACCTGTTGTCTGAGGGATATACTTAAAATTGCCCTGTCAGTGGGCAATATTAAGAGTAGGAGTATTCTCAGATACTTGTAGGTGTCCTGCAATAAAAATAAAAGTATACACAGTTGTGTCTCTGTGCGGTCAAATACCTGCTTGAATTCTTGTGTGGAGTTATAAGTTCCCTGATCCCTGACGAAGGAGCCAGGCAGGCTCCAAAACGCATCGGATGCATTTTGACCTACGGAGGCATCGGTATGTTCCACGGTGATGTCACCAACAGCGGTTTCCCGGGCAAACAACTCACAGGTTCCCCTGCACGGCGCGTGCTGCCGGCCGTAGCAGTGCTGGTGTCTGGAGGTGAATGAGGAGGACGCTCACTGCAGCATTCCAACAGAGAGGAATACCAAGTAGCAGGAGATAAGGACGGCAACTTCTGACTCCACACAAGAATTCAAGCAGGTATTTTACCGCACAGAGCAACAACTGTGTATACTTTTATTTTTATTGGAGGACACCTACAAGTATCTGAGAATACTCCTACTCTTAATATTGGACACTGACAGGGCAATTTTAAGTATATCCCTCAGACAACAGGCCCCAGAACAAAAAGGGAGAACTAGCACAGAATCTTAAAGCTCTATATTGGAAGCGTTATTAAGTCCGTCAATCAGCGCCGGTATCTTGTATCACTTATACTGTACAATGGTAGCGCAGGGGGATCTCCTACAATCTGGTATCTTGGGTAGATAAAAAAAACATAAAAACCAATATTCGTTTTTTACGAATATATGACACTATATTCTAAATATTCGCGAATTAGCGAAGTACCAATATACATGAACAGCACTGGTGCGTCTTTAAACAGGACGTCCACTCGGGGATGCCATAGCCTGTGGGTCTCTGGCTAAAGTCTGCGACAGGCAATAAGGCCGTTCATGGACATTACAGCCTTTAGATGCCGTGATCATGGCATCTAAAGGGTGAAAAATCTGAAAGCTTGTGCTTCCGGATTAAGATTTGCATCACCGTGCTGTGGTCAGGGATGCCGGTCATTAATTCTGATAGGCTGGGTCTCTCTAAAGCAGGCATGTCCAAACTGCGGCCCTCCAGCTTTTGCAAAACTAAAACTCCCAGCCTGCTGGGATAGACTACAGCTATTAGGACAGGTTGGGAGTTGTAGTTTTGCAACAGCTGGAGGGCCACAGTTTGGACATGCCTGCTCTAAAGAGACCCAAGTTATTAGAGCTGCTATGTTGGCAGCAGGTGGCACGCCAAAATAGGAGATCAGCAATCCATGTATTACTATACTCCCTATGGGAGTCTAGTAATATTCCATAAAAAATCTAAGTAGTGGACATTGTAGCCTCCTAGAGGGGCTACAAAAAAAGATGCAATAAAAAGTATAATTTTTTTTTTTAAATATACAAATTTATAATTACCTCCCTTTCCTAACAATAAAAAATAAATAATAAAAAATAGAAACATCATGGGCATCACCACATTCAAAAACGCTTGTACTATTAAAATCTAAAAATATTTTTCCAATACGGTGAATGGCGTAATGGAAAAAAGTATCAAAATGGCTGATTCGCCATTTTTTTATTGCTTCTCTTACCCAAAACAAATTATTAAATTGTGATCAAAAAGTCACACACACTCCAAAATTGTATCAATAAAAACTACAGATCATCACACAAAAAATTAGCCCCACACAGCTCAGTAGACATAACTATAAAAAAAAGTTTGTTTTCAAAGTTTAAATGTATTTTTTCAGTATTTATACATATAAAACCTATACATATGTGGTATCGTTGTAATTGTACTGACCCACAGAATGAAGGGCACAGGTCAGTTTTGCTGCAAAGGGAACACCGTAGGGACAAAAACAAGCCCATATATGGGTATGTGAACGGGAAAATGAAAAAGTTATGGCTCTAGGAAGACAGGGAAGAAAAATGAAAATGCAAGTACGAAAAAATCTACGGTATCCTAAGGGTTAAGTTGAAAGCTATTGAAGGAGTGTGGGCACCTTTAGAATGATAGCACATATTCTCTATTGATTTGTCTGGGTCTCTTAGCAGCATTTGATAGTGTTTCTTTTCTATCCCTATTGCCACATGTTTGGTATATCATATCTACCTCTACTTCCACCCTTCTTTACTTTGCTTTTGGGGTTCTTTAGGGCTCTATCCCAGGTCCTCTTAATTTTTTTCTCTACACAGCCCCTATTAGACTATTAGCACTGATGAGCGGCATAGGCAATATTCGAAATAGCGATATTTTGCGAATTTTTGGCCAAATATTTGCCATAAATTTGCAAGTTCGATTTGTGATCTCCCGTCATTATTTACTTGGTTTGCGAAAATCGGCAATGTAATATATTCGCAATAAAAATTCGCAATTACAATATTCGCGGTTAACACTAAGGGGTACACAACTATCCTATTGGTTGCTAGGAATGTTGCTAAGTGCTGATATTTGTAATAAATTTGCGATTAGAATAGTTGCGATCCACACTATTCGCGAATACGAATATATAGCACTATATTCTAAATATTCATGAATTCTCGAAGTGGCGATATCCGCAATTAAAATTCGCAATTAGAATATTTGCTCTCAACACTATTAGCATATTTCGTTTTCAGCACCTTCTCTACGTTCATGGCATCCCATGAACATTGGACCAACTACATCACTTCTGGACTACTACAAATCCAAAGGGATTGTCTATCAACAACCTGTAACACCATGTTGCTCTGATTCATTCTCATCTTGATTACCGTAACTCATTACTAGAGATGAGTGAAGTATTCCAAAATTTGATTTGGATGCTTCATCAAATTTTACCAAAAAATTTGCTTTGTGATTAATTACTTTGCCATGAAGCACATTCCTTTGTAAGTAGTGGGTGCAATGACAGAGAATAGCGATTGTGCTGCTTCCCATCATTGTACCCCTTAGATGATAGTAGTGTTAAATTTAAAAATACATTTAAAAAAATCATACTTACCTCATCTATTTGCTCGCAATGGGCCAGCCGCCATCTTGATTGAAGATCTGGCGCGAAATCTCGAGCGTCCCGTGATGATGTCATCAGGTTGGCTGGCACAGTGATGGAAAAAGGGCTTTATTACAAGATTTTCAAGCAAGATGGAGGCGGACAGCCCATCTCAAGCAAATGGATGACGTAACTATGATTAATTTTTGTTGTTCTAAACTTTTTCAGGTAAAATCGATTTGCTACATGAAAGCACAAGGAAATTCGGCTTCACAGCAAATCGAATTTATCCTGAAATTTGGACTCGCTCAACGCTACTCATTACTATAACTCCTCATACTATACTCATTACCATAACTCCTAGGCAGCTTGCCTGCTGTCTTGGGTTCATGTTTGATGTTGACATTTCCTATGCTTATATTTAATTACTTGCCCACTCAGGCTGTCTGCACCTGCAAAACATCTCTAGAATCTATTCTTACTATGGAAAAAGTAACACATTTTATTGTTGCTCTGATCCAGTCTCTTCTTGCTTATTTTAACTCATTACTAATCAGCGTTCCCCTCTCCAAATGCTTCCCTCTCCATTACTTTCTAATACAGCAGTCAGGCTCATCTTTTTGTCCAGCTGCTACTTTGATGAATAGAAAAAGTACTTTTACTTCATGTCCCTATTTCCTCATAGCGTGCTGCAAACTCGTGCAAGCAGTGTTATCAATACATTTGTTAAAATTATGAAGTAGCTTGTTACTCTTTAACCCCTTAACACCCTATGACGTACATGTACGTCATATCTGGACGTGACATAAAGCCCAGTGACGTACATATACGTTACCAGGTCCACAGGTTTATTTTGCACTTTGCCTCTAGAGCCCTGCTGTGTGGTTCCATACAGCAGGCTACAAGCACATATGGGGTGTTTGCAAAATGGGGACATTTCTGGGAACCTCAGGAATTTATTTAATGTGACATGGCACCTAAAATCCAAGTCTGCCAATTCAGGCCTGTCAGCAAACTTCATATTTTGCAGTTTGCCTGCTGTGCGCCCATACCGCAGGCTACAAGCACATATGGGGTGTTTCCTGAATGGGGAGAAAATGGGGAACACATCCTGGGGTGCAATTTCTCCTTTAACCCTTTGTGAAAAAAAATTGGGGTCTGCTAGTAATTATTTATTTTTTTCCACAAATGTGTGCTTTGAAATGCTTTTACAAGTTTTTCTGTCTTCTGTGAGACACCTGTCTGCTGAAAAGTATCCTTTCCACCACTTAAAATGTTCATACGGGGGTGCTCTTTCCGAAATGGGGTCACTTCTTAGGGTTTATCATTTCTGGGGACCTCAGGAATTTATTTAATGCGACATTGCAGCTAATAAATGTTTGTTTATTCGGGCCTGCAAAAAACATATTTTGCACTTTTCCTCTATGGCCCTGCTTTGCACCCATACAGCAGGCTACAAGCACATATGGAGTGTTTACAAAAAAAAGGAGAAAATGGGGAACATATACTGGGGTGCATTTTCTCCCTTAACCCCTTGTGAAAGTAAGAAAATAGTGTCTGTTAGTAATTTTTCATTTTTACAAATGTGTGCTTTGAAATGCTTTTCAAGTGTTTCTGTCATCTCTGAGACACTTGTTTACTGAAAAGTACTCTTTCTACCACTTAAAATGTTTGTACAGGGGTGCTCTTTCCGAAATGGGGTCACTTGTTGGGGTTTTCCATTTCTAGGGATCACAGGAATTTATTTAATGAGGCATGGCACCTAAAATACATGTCTGCCAATTCAGGTCAGCAAAATCCATATTTAGCTGTTTTACTCGAAAACCCTGACAACCGCCCATACATCAGTTTTTGAGGACATATGGGGAGTTGGCGTATTTGGGGGGAAATGGGGAACAAAATGTTGGGTTCATTTTGTCCTGTTACGGACAAAATGCACCCCACATTTTGTTCCCCATTTCCCCCAAATACACCAACTCCCCACATGTTCTCAAAAACTGATGTATGGGCGGTTGTCAGGGCTTTCGAGTGAAAGTGAAAATGTGGGTGTAAAGCAACTTTTTCTGGAAAAAATTGTAATTTTTCATTTTCACAGCCAAGCGTTTCCTAATTCTGTGAAACGCCTGATGGGTCAAAGTACTCACTACACACCTTAAAATATTCCTTGAGGGGTGTAGTTTCCAGAATGGGTTTTTTTTGGGGGGGTTTCCACTGTAGGACCACCTCAGGGTGTCTTCACATACGACATAGCTTCCAATTACCATTCCAGCTAAATCCTCTCTCCTAACGCCATGTGGTGCTCCTTCCTCTCTGAGGCCTGCTGTGCACTCATACATAATTTTTTGAGCACATATAGGGTATTGACATATTCGGGGGGAAATGTGGAACAAAATGTGGGGTGCATTTTGTCCTGTTACTCTTGTGAAAGTGAAAAATGTGGGTGTAAAGCAACTTGTTCAGGAAAAAATTACAATTTTTCATTTTCACAGCCAAGCGTTTCCTAATTCTGTGAAATGCCTGATGGGTCAAAATGCTCACTACACACCTTAAAATTTTCCTTGAAGGATGTAGTTTCTGGAATGGGGTCACTTTTTGGGGGTTTCCACTCTAGGGGTATCTCAGGGTGTGTTCAATTGCAAGATGGCGCCTGTCAATTATTCTTGTGAAATCTGCCTTCCAGAAGCCATTTGGTGCTCCTTTCCTTCCGACCACTGTGGTATACCCATATACCAGTATAAAAGCACATATGGGGTATTGCTGTAATAAGGAGAAAATGGGCAATAAATTAGGCGGTGCATTTTCTCCAGTTCCCCCTTGTGAAAGTGAAAAATTTGGCCCTAAAGTCCTTTTTTCTTGAAAAAAAAAATTATTTTTCACTTTCGCAGCCAATTACATGAATCAACTTTGAGGACAAAGTTCTCACTACACATCTTGAAATATTACGTGAGGGGTGTAGTTTCCAGAATGGGGTAAATTTTGGGGGGTTTCCACTCTAGGGGTACCTCAGGGTGTCTTCATATGTGACATAGCTCCCAAAAGCCAATCCTGCAGAATCTGTCCTCCAAAAGCCCTATGGCGCTACTTCCCATTTGAACCCTGCCATGCACCCATACATCATTTTTTAAACACATATGGGGTGTTGGTGTGTTCGGGGGGAAATGGGAATCAAAATGTGGGGCGCATTTTGTCCTGTTTCCACTTGTAAAAGTGATAAATGCTACTTTTTATGGGAAAAAATTGTCATTTTTCATTTTCACATCGAAGCATTTCCTAATTCTAATGGGTAAAAGTGCTCACTACACACCTTAACATATTCCTAGAGGGGTGTACTTTCCAGAACGGGTTCACTTTTTAGGGGTTTCCACTGTAGTGTAGAGATGGCCCGAACTATCCGCCGGCGAACAGTTCCCGGCGAACATAGCTTGTTCGCATTCGCCTCAACGGGCGAACACATGCGATGTTCGGTCCGCCCCCTATACATCATCATTGAGCAAACTTTGACCCTGTACCTCACAATCAGCAGACACATTCCAGCCAATCAGCAGCATACCCTTCCTCCCAGACCCTCCCACCTCCTGCACAGCATCCATTTTAGATTCATTCGGAATTTGCAGTCTTAGTGAGAGGAGGGAGAGTGTAGTTGCTGCTGATTTAATAGGGAAATTTATAGCTAGGCTAGTGAATTCAGTGTCCACTCCAGTCCTGAAAGACTCATCTGATCTCTGCTGTAAGGACAGCGTCTTGACAGCACCCCAAAAAGCCCTTTTTAGGGCTGCAACATTAGTGTGCTTTTTTTTTTCCTTTATATACATATTGCAGTTGCCTGGCCTGCCTGTGTGTGAGGAGCTGCAGGCTCACAGACTGTAGTGTGCCCACTGCCAGTGCCCACCCCTGTCATCCCGTGTGGCACAGGACTTTGCATCAAAAAAAGGCATTTAATTTTTACACTTTAATCTAAGGTTAGTTGCCTGCCAGTGTGTGTCAGGCTGACTTCCACTGACTGTAGTGTGCCCACTGCCAGTGAACACCACTCATACCGGCTGGCACAGGACTTTGCATAAAAAAGGCATTTAATTTTTACACTTTAGTGTAATTTCAGCTGCTTGCCTGCTGCTAGTGTGTGTCAGACCGACTTCCACTGACTGTAGTGTGCCCAGTGCCAACCACTGATACCGTGTGGCACAGTAGCTTGCCGATAAATAAGGCATTTAATTTTTAGACAGTAGTCTAAATTCAGTTGCTTGCCTGCTGCCAGTGTGTGTCAGGCCCACTTCCACTGACTGTAGTGTGCCCACTGCCAGTGCCAACCACTGATACCGGGTGGCACAGTAGCTTGCCGATAAATAAGGCATTTAATTTTTAGACAGTAGTCTAAATTTAGTTGCTTGCCTGCTGCCAGTGTGTCTCAGGCCCACTTCCACTGACTGTAGTGTGCCCACTGCCAGTGCCAACCACTGATACCGTGTGGCACAGTAGCTTGCCGATAAATAAGGCATTTAATTTTTAGACAGTAGTCTAAATTCAGTTGCTTGCCTGCTGCCAGTGTGTGTCAGGCCCACTTCCACTGACTGTAGTGTGCCCACTGCCAGTGCCAACCACTGATACCAGGTGGCACAGTAGCTTGCTGATAAATAAGGCATTTAATTTTTAGACAGTAGTCTAAATTCAGTTGCTTGCCTGCTGCCAGTGTGTGTCAGGCCCACTTCCACTGACTGTAGTGTGCCCACTGCCAGTGCCAACCACTGATACCGGGTGGCACAGTAGCTTGGCGATAAATAAGGCATTTAATTTTTAGACAGTAGTCTAAATTCAGTTGCTTGCCTGCTGCCGGTGTGTGTCAGGCCCACTTCCACTGACTGTAGTGTGCCCACTGCCAGTGCCCACCACTAATACCGGGTGGCACAGTACCTAGCACGCGTAGAACCACTTATCTAAAAAAAAAAAATGACAGGCAGAGGCAGGCCACCCCGCAGGGGCCATCGTGGTCGTGGTGCTGTGATTTCCACTGTCCGTGGAATAATGCCTAGTGTTCAGAGGCCACGTACCCTGAACCCGAAAAATTCGGAGGACATAGTTGACTAGCTTTGGCAGGACACCCAATCTTCAACAGCTTCCGCTAAGAACCTTGACGCACCATCCTCCTCCAGCTCAGCTTTGGTCACCTGCTCTCAAGTTACCACGCACCCGCCCGCCGCCACCACCACCACCACAGCCACCACAGCCGCTTCACTTGATCCGTCAGAGGAGTTATTTACACATCAGTTGGATGCAATTAGTGATGCGCAACCATTATTGCCAGATGATGTAGATTACAGGGATATGTCTCAGTCAGGCAGGATTACACATATGGACGTACAGTGTGATAATGATGTTGTACCCGCTGCTGCTTCCTTTGCTGGGGTGTCAGATACAAGTGAAGCGGTTGATGATGACGATGTGTCCACGGATGCCACGTGGGTGCCTGCTCGAAGAGAAGAAGAGGGGGAAAGTTCTGAAGGGGAGACAGAGAGAACGAGGAGACGAGTTGGAAGCAGGGGGAGGTCGTCACAAGGAGTTAGTGGCACAGTCAGACAGCATGTATCGGCACCTGGGGTCAGCCAGACAGCATGCCAGTCAACGCATGCTGTTGCCACCACCAGAATGCCGTCATTGCAAAGCTCAGCAGTGTGGCATTTTTTTTGTGTGTCTGCCTCTGAAAAGCAATGCCATTTGCAACCTGTGCCAAAAGAAACTGAGTCGTGGGAAGTCCAACACCCACCTTGGTACAACTGCTTTGCGAAGGCACATGATCTCACATCACAAACGCCTATGGGATCAACACATGAGTACAAGCAGCACACAAACTCAAAGCCACCATGCTCCTCCTGGTCCAGCATCTTCAGCCACGCCAACCACTGCTGTCCTCCCTGCCCCTCTCAACCACCCGCCACTCCATCTCTCACCTTCAGCAGTTCCTGCTCATCTGCCCACAGTCAGGTGTCTGTCAAGGACATGTTTGAGCATAAGAAGCCAATGTCACAAAGTCACCCCTTGCCCGGCGACTGACAGCTGGCTTGACGGAACTCTTAGCCCGCCAGCTTTTACCATACCAGCTGGTAGAGTCTGAGGCCTTCAAAAATTTGTCGCTATTGGGACACCACAGTGGAAGGTACCCTGACGAAATTTTTTTCAAAAAGGCAATCCCAAACCTCTACCATGTCATTGAAAAGGAAGTCATGGCATCTCTGGCATACAGTGTTGGGGCAAGGGTCCATCTGACCACTGATACCTGGTCTGCAAAGCACGGTCAGGGCAGGTATATCACGTATACTGCGCATTGGGTCAACCTGCTGACGGCTGACAAGCATGGAATGCGTGGCTCCGCAGCGGAGTTGGTGACACCACCACGACTTGCAGGCAGACCTACTGCCACCTCCTCTACTCCTACTCCATCCTCTTCGATATCCTCCTCGGCTGAGTCCTCTTCTGCTGCGGCGCCTGGCTGCACATCAACTGATTCCCTCCAGCTCCCCAGGGGCTATTCCACATCCCGGATACGACAGTGTCACGCTATCTTGGGGTTGACTTGCCTGAAAGCAGAGAGCCACACAGGACCAGCACTCCTGTCCGCCCTGAACGCACAGGTGGATCAGTGGCTGACCCCGCACCAACTGGAGATCGGCAAAGTGGTGTGTGACAATGGAAGCAATCTGTTGGCGGCATTAAATTTGGGTAGTTGTCACATGTGCCGTGCATGGCACATGTGTTGAATCTCATCGTACAACGTTTTGTGTCTAAGTACCCAGGCTTACAGGACATCCTCTAGCAGGCCAGGAAGGTGTGTGGCCATTTCAGGCGTTCCTACACGGCCATGGCGCACTTTTCCGATATTCAGCGGCGAAACAACATGCCAGTGAGGCGCTTGATATGTGACAGCCCGACACGTTGGAATTCAACACTCCTAATGTTCGACCGCCTGCTCCAACAAGAAAAAGCCGTCAACGAGTATTTGTATGACCGGGGTGCTAGGACAGCCTCTGCGGAGCTGGGAATCTTTTTGCCACGTTACTGGACACTCATGCGCAATACCTGTAGGCTCATGCGTCCTTTTGAGGAGGTGACAAACCTAGTCAGTCGCACCGAAGGCACCATCAGCGACCTCATCCCATTTGTTTTCTTCCTGGAGCGTGCCGTGCGAAGAGTTCTGGATCAGGCTATAGATGAGTGTGAAGAGGAAGAGGAAGAGTTGTGGTCACCATCACCACCAGAAACAGCCTTGTCATCATCGCTTGCCGGACCTGCAGCAACGCTGGAAGAGGAGTATGAGGAAGAGGAGTCAGAGGAGGAATGTGGCGGCTTTGAGGAGGAGGAAGACCAACCACAGCAGGCACCCCAGGGTGCTCGTTGTTGTCACCTATCTGGGACTCATGGTGTTGTACGTGGCTGGGGGGGGAGAACAGACCGTCAATGACATCAGTGAGGACGAGGAACTGGAAATGAGTAGCTCTGCATCCAACCTTGTTCAAATGGGGTCTTTCATGCTGTCATGTCTGTTGAGGGACCCACGTATAAAAAGGATAAAGGAGAACGATCTGTACTGGGTGGCCACGCTACTAGACCCCGGTATAAGCAGAAAGTGGCAGAAATGTTACCAAATTACCGAAAGTCGGAAAGGATGCAGCAGTTCAAAACCAAACTAAAAAATATGCTTTACACAGCTTATAAGGGGGATGTCACAGCACAACGGGAATCTAACAGGGGAAGAGGTGAGTGTAATCCTCCTCCTACCACGGCGGCAAGGACTGGACGATTTACAGATGTGTTGTTGATGGAGGACATGCGGAGCTTTTTCAGTCCTACTCATCGCCACAGCCCTTCGGGATCCAGCCTTAGAGAACGACTCGACCGACAGGTAGCAGACTACCTCGCCTTAACAGCAGATATCGACACTCTGAGGAGCAATGAACCCCTTCACTACTGGGTGTGCAGGCTTGACCTGTGGCCTGAGCTATCCCAGTTCGCGATAGAACTTCTGGCCTGCCCTGCTTCAAGTGTCCTGTCAGAAAGGACCTTCAGTGCAGCAGGAGGCATTGTCACTGACAAGAGAAGTCGCCTCGGTCAAAAAGTGTTGATTACCTCACCTTCATAAAGATGAATGAGGCATGGATCCCGAAGGGACTGACAGTGGGGGATACGCTTGACTAACAAAAGGCCTGATGACATGCCTTGGCCTCAAAATGGTCCCCACGCTGCTGTATTTAATGTCTGCATACCGGATGACTTTCGTGAATTCTCCACCACCAACTAGGGTTCAAGCCGCAATGTTTTAGTCAATTTTCTGCCTGGAAAACATCAATTTTCCAGCCGCTGCTACAATAGCGGCTGCAACAATGCCATTATTTTTCAGGCATGTGTACATGCCTAATTTTTCTGTCCTATGGTGCAGCACTGTGGCTGCAAAAACAAACCAAAAAAAGGCACATACAAGTGTCAATTCCCTTTGTGATCGTTACCTTGTTGTGGTGAAGGGGCTTATGATCGCAATCATCACCTCTATAAGTGTGTTGGCAATGTTGCCACACCCCAGATGATAAGGCCGTTGCTTCATTATGGTCAGACCAAAAGCGATCGGACGGCTGGATAATATTTCATAGAAAAACATTAATTTACCTTTTTTTTATATGTTGTATGGGTTTTTAATACATAAAATAAAAATCATAATAAAGTCTCTTAATAGTTTATTAGAAATGATGCAGGCAATTAAAAAATCCCCATCAATTCCAATACAAAGCAAGTACAGAGCTCAGAACTAAATTATTTCATGATGTCGTAATGGTTCGCTAATTCGACAATGGTTAATCAATTCGACCGGATAGGGTCCGTAACAGGGATTAAACTGATAGGAATAGTACTAGTTAAGACACCACTCATATAGAGTGTCACAGCACATTGCTCTGTGCACGTGCAGTGCCCCAATTTGGGAGTAAGAGGACCGACCAAGCTGCTTTTTCCATCTCCCGGTTCCTGAAATCAATTCAGTTTAGTGTATGAGAGTTTGGTCTGTCACTGTGAAGGCAGTCGAAGGTACCCGGCCTAAATTTTTTTTCACAAAAGGCAATCCCTGATATGGGACGTAACAGGTATTAAACTGATGAGAATAGTACTACAGAAAATACCACTCATATCGGGTGTGACAGTAAATTGCACGGCGCAGACGCAGTGACCGTGGTTTAAAACAGAGTGGAGGGAGCCAGCGTTTTTTTAACCATCTCTTCGTTTGAAAAATCTATTCAATAAATGGCCCCCAGATTGGGGACGTTAAAGGGATTAAACTGATGAGAATAGTACTACAGAAAATTATACTCATATCGGGTGTGACAGTAAATTGCACAGCGCAGACGCAGTGACCGTGGATAAAAACAAAGGGGAGGGAGCCAGCGTTTTTTTTAACCATCTCCCCGTTCGAAAAATCAATTCAATTTACCTTTTGGGGACCCTTGGTGTTGTACGTGGCTGGGTGGAGGAAGAAACCTTCAATGACATCACCGGGACGTGGCTAGCTTGGTATCCAACCTTGTGCAAATGGGGAGTTTGCGGTTGTGCAAATGAACTGTTTGCGGTGCATTAAAAGGGGAGTTTGGTCTGTCAATGTCTGTGAAGCGGGCGTAACCCTTACACTACATGATCGATACAACATCATACCTGATCGTATACATACACTGGATGTTTTAAAGCACATTATTCCAAACAATTTAGGAATGTTAGTTGATTTATG
Organism: Bufotes viridis; assembly: GCA_033119425.1. NCBI lineage: Eukaryota > Metazoa > Chordata > Amphibia > Anura > Bufonidae > Bufotes > Bufotes viridis. The sequence goes on along the minus strand of CM065589.1, from coordinate 442,973,434 downwards.
CCCTTTATGGATTAAAACCCGACTCTGCGTTCACTACGTAATTTTCCATGGGAGTTTTGCCATAGATCCTCCTCCAGCATGCCACAGTCCAGGTGTTAGACCCCTTGAAACAACTTTCCCATCACTATTGTGGCCAGAAAGAGTCCCTGTGGGTTTTAAAATTCGCCTGCCAATTGAAGTTCGCGTTCGGAAAATTTTATGTTCGCGACATCACTACTGTAGTGCCACCTCAGGGTGTCTTCATATGCGACATAGCTCTCAATTACCATTCCAGCTAAATCCGCTCTCCAAAAGCCATATGGTGCTCCTTCGACTCTGAAGCATGCTGTGTGCCCATACATCAGTTTTTAAGCACACATGTGGTGTTTCTGTAAACTTCAGAATAAAGGTAATTGATTTTGAGTTTTGTTTGGCTGTTAACCCTTGATGTGTTGCAGAAAAATTAGATTAAAATGTAAAATCTGATAAAAAAATGTGAAATTTTGAAATTTAATTCCCATTTTCATTTAATTCTCATGGGGCACCTAAATGGTTAACAAAGTTTGTAAAATCAGTTTTGAATAGCTTAAGGGGTGTAGTTTCTAAAATAGGGTGACTTATGGGTGGTTGACATATGGGGAATGTAAAGTAACTATTTTTGGAGGTATTACTATGTATTATAAAAGTAGAAAAATTGAACTTTGGAAATTTAGTATTTTTTATAAATAAAATGTAAATCTTTTGACTCAATTTTACCACTGTCATTAGATACAATATGTGACGAGAAAACAATCTCAGAATGGCCTGAATAAGTAAAAGCATTTTAAAGTTATTACCATTACCACATAAAGTGACACATGTTGGATTTGCTAAAAATGACCTGGGCAGAAAAGTAAAATATGGCCCGGCCTTTAAGGGGTTAAAGGGGTTTTCTGGACTTTTAATATTGATGACCTGTCCTCAGGATAGGTCATCAATATCAGAGACCCAGCATCCCCGCCGATCAGCTGTGTGAAGAGAAGGTGCGCGCAATGCATGCGTGCCATCTCCCTTCTCTTTTCCTGCTCGTCATAGACATAGCACTGCACATGCCTTTGCTTCATACAGCTGATCAGCGGGGGTGCCAGGTGTCGGACCCCGCCAATCTGACATTAATGACCTATCCTGAGGATAGGTCATCAGTATTAAAAGCCTGGAGAACCCCTTTAATGTCTGATTTTGCACGATCACCCACTAAAAGGGGAAGTATTTCAGAATACTTCGGTGCTATAACAAGATTATTGAGGTTACTCAGGCTCAAACAAGAGAGAAAGTTATTCCATATTTTTATTAAAAAATTATTTACAGTGCCTTGCATAAGTATTTTTTTTTTCTGTTTTGTCTCATTGAAAGCTGGAATTAAAACACATTGTAATTTAGATTTTATGTAATGGACCTGACAAAATATTCCAAATTGTTACAGTGAAATAATAAAAAATCTTGTTTAGAAAATAAATAATTGAAAACTGAAACATTGTGCGTGCACATTTATTGATTCTTTTTGCTGTACAAACACACAAATAAAGTCAAATCCCAAATCCATCCAATTAACTTTAGTAGTCTCATAATTAGTTGAATAAAGTCCATCTGTGCGCAAAGTGTCACATGACCTGCCACATGATGACATACATCTGTTTTGAAAGGCTCTTGAGTCTGCAACACTACTAAGCAAGGAACATGGACATGATGACCAAGGAGTAGAGTTGAGCGAACACATGGAAGTTCGGGTTCGCCGGGTTCGGGCTAACTTCATCGCAAAGTTCGAGTTCGGGACCCGAACCTGATCCGAACTTGACCCCGAATCCCATTGAAGTCAATGGGGACCCGAACTTTGGGGCACTTAAATGGCTCTAAAAAAGTAATGGAAAGGGCTAGAGGGCTGCAAAAGAAAGCAAAATGGTGGTAAGAGCTAAACAATTGCCATGCAAACAAATGTGGATAAGGAAATGACTTAAAATAACATAAAATACATAAAAATTTTAAATTATAATCTTGAACTGGGAGGAGGAGGTCAATATGGAGTAGGAGGTTGAGCAGGCGGTGGAAGTGGCAGTGTAGGTGAAAGCGATGGTAGAGGAGGTAGTCGCCAACAACACCTTTTTTTTGGTAGACCCCAAACCATTGGGAAATATGGAAAAGAAAACAAAGAAAAAAAGTGCACTGGAGTATAAAAAGGCTGAGTGAGGCCGGTATACATGTCTATTCTGCACAAGGTATGGACAAGTCCTGTGGGATCCATGTGAGCTTGTCCACATTGGCTGTGGACAGGCGGCTGCGCTTGCTTGTGATAACGCCCGCTGCCGTGCTAAACACACGTTCAGGCAATACATTGGCTGCAGGGTAGGCCAGCACCTCCAAGGTATGAAGGGCAAGCTCAGGCCATTTGCTCAATTTGGAGACCCAGAAGTTGAATGGGGAAGAACCATCAGTTAGTATGTGTAGGCATGTGCACACATTCTGTTCCACCATGTTGCTGAAATGGTGCCTCCTGCTAAGATGTTCCATATCAGCTGGTGCTGCTGGTTCTTGTGGCGTGCTGGCAAAGCTTTTCCACATTTCGGCCATGCTAACCCTGCCTTCTGAGGTGCTGGCGGTGGCCCAGCTGCGTTGGCGACTTCTTCCTCCTCCTCTGTCTTCGCCTTGTGCTTCCACTGAGGCCCCGGTGTCAGGTGGGAATGCCATCAGCAGCGCGTCTAGCAGTGTGAAAAATATATTTCCCAGTCAGGTATGCAGTGCAGGTGTAGTGTGAAAGAAAAATGAGGTACAGATCATCCAACAATCTAAACGCCGCCGAATTTTCAGAATATATTTCCCAGTCAGGTATGCAGGGCAGGGGTAGTGTAAAAGAAAAAAGGGGCACAGATCACCCAGCAATCAAAATGCCGTCGAATTTACAGAATATATTTCCCTGTCAGGTATACAGTGCAGAAGGAACACACCCTCCAAGCCACTTGTGATTGACTGGTCTGATAATCGTGGAACTGTCCACCCACAATCTAAGAGCTGGATTTACTGATTAAATTTCACCCTCAGAAATGCAGTGCAGGCCGCAAATAATAATGCCGCAGAAATGCAGTACATGGCAAAAAATAAGCGTTTTTTTCACCAACAATGTCACAGTGGTATTTACTGGTTATATTGCACTCTCAGAAATGCAGCACAGGCTGAAAATGTGCTATCTAGCACAAAAAGTATGCTTTTTTAAACCAAAAATGTAAATGTAGCATTTAATGTTTTTTTTGGGACTGTCAAAAATGCAGCGCAGGCCAAAAAACGTACTTTCTAGCACAAAGAATTGGAATTTGTCAACCGACAATGTAACAGCAGTATTTATTTGACTGTCAGATATGCAGTGCCGGTTTCAGAAAGAGAAAAAAAATTGCTTTAGGTCACACAAATATGTGACAGACTAATGTAATTAAATTATTTTCACTGCCAGGTATGCACTGCAGGCCACAGGGCTAATTGACCGCCAAAAAAAATGGAATTTGTCCCCCTAGAATCTAACAGATGGATTTAATGAATAGATTTTCCCTGTCAGATATTCAGCACAGGGGTAGTTCCCAGGGCCCTGAAGTCACAGACGGACTACCTATATTATTTTCCCTTCCCCTGGTACATATGCAGTGTAGGTGTCCTTAAAAAATGGCTAGATGTCGCCCAACAAGCTACCAGAACAGGATTAAAGTAATGTCCCTGGCACACATGCAGTTGCAAGTACAGTCGTGGACAAAAGTTTTGAGAATTACATAAATTAGAAATTGGAAAAGTTGCTCCTTAAGTTTTTGTAATAGCAATTATTCCAGAATGTTATGAAGAGTGATCAGATGAATTGCATAGTCCTTCTTTGCCATGAAAATTAACTTAATCCCAAAAAAAACTTTCCACTGCATTTCATTGCTGTCATTAAAGGACCTGCTGAGATCATTTCAGTAATCATCTTGTTAACTCAGGTGAGAATGTTGACAAGCACAAGGCTGGAGATCATTATGTCAGGCTGATTGGGTTAAAATGGAAGACTTGACATGTTAAAAGGAGGGTGATGCTTGAAATCATTGTTCTTCCATTGTTAACCATGGTGACCTGCAAAGAAACACGTGCAGCCATCATTGCATTGCATAAAAATGGCTTCACAGGCAAGGATATTGTGGCTACTAAGATTGCACCTCAATCAACAATTTATAGGATCATCAAGAACTTCAAGGAAAGAGGTTCAATTCTTGTTAAGAAGGCTTCAGGGGATCCAAGAAAGTCCAGCAAGTGCCAGGATCGTCTCCTAAAGAGGATTCAGCTGCGGGATCGTTGTGCCACCAGTGCAGAGCTTTCTCAGAAATGGCAGCAGGCAGGTGGGAGCGCACGCACAGTGAGGCGAAGACTTTTGGAAGATGGCCTGGTGTCAAGAAAGGCAGCAAAGAAGCCACTTCTCTCCAAACAAAACATCAGGGATAGATTGATCTTTTGCAGAAAGTATGGTGAATGGACTGCTGAGGACTGGGGCAAAGTCATATTCTCCGATGAAGCCTCTTTCTGATTGTTTGAGGCATCAGGAAAAAGGCTTGTCTGGAGAAGAAAAGGTGAGCGCTACCATCAGTCCTGTGTCATGCCAACAGTAAAGCATCCTGAGACCATTCATGTGTAGGGTTGCTTCTCATCCAAGGGAGTGGGCTCACTCACAATTTTGCCCCAAAACACAGCCATGAATAAAGAATGATACCAAAACACCCTCCAACAGCAACTTCTTCCAACAATCCAACAACAGTTTGGTGAAGAACAATGCATTTTCCAGCACGATGGAGCACCGTGCCATAAGGCAAAAGTGATAACTAACTGGCTCGGGGACCAAAACACATTTTGGGTCCATGGCCTGGAAACTCCTCAGATCTTAATTCCATTGAGAACTTGTGGTCAATCCTCAAGAGGCGGGTGGACAAACAAAAGCCCACTAATTCTGACAAACTCCAAGAAGTGATTATGAAAGAATGGGTTGCTATTAGTCAGGAATTGGCCGAGAAGTTGATTGAGAGCATTCCCAGTCGAATTGCAGGAGGTCCTGAAAAAGAAGGGCCAAAACTGCAAATACTGACTCTTTGCATAAATGTCATGTAATTGTCGATAAAAGCCTTTGAAACGTATGAAGTTGCGTGTAATTATATTTCACTACATCACAGAAACAACTGAAACAAAGATCTAAAAGCAGTTTAGCAGCAAACTTTGTGAAAACTAATATTTGTGTCATTCTCAAAACTTTTGGCCACGACTGTACATTGCCCTTGCAAAAATGGTCGCCGACGCCCACCTAACAAACAGACCGATTAAAGCTTTTTTCTCTGTGGCACTGGGCTCATGGGTACAAAAATGTAGTATAGCACCCACAAAAATAATCACTGTAGTTCTCAGATTTAACAACACCAAGTACACCAGAATTGTTTCCTAATCTCTCCCTCACAGCAGCAGCATCCGATCCCTACACTAGTAAGAGCTGACGTAACATGCGGTGCTACGTGACTCCAGCTTATATAGAGGCTGGGTCACATGCTGCACTGGCCAATAACAGCCATGCCATTAGTAGGCATGGCTGTGATGGCTTCTAAGGGCACGCTAGTTAAACGGTTGTTGATTGGCTGCCCTGCAGCCTTTGAACAAGCGCCATTAAGTCGCCGAACACCAAACTTGAACACGAACTTTTACGAAAATGTTCGGGTTCAGGTCCGGGTACGAAAATTCCTAAAGTCCAGTACAAACCCGAACTTTACAGTTCGGGTTTGCTCAATCCTACCAAGGAGATCTCAAATACTGACAGAGACAAAGTTCTGGGTTGTAGATCCACTGCAGAAATGACTTCTATGTCCAGATGAGCAATATAAGTCATACACTCCACAGGGTGGGACTTTATGGAAAAGCGACCAGAAAAAAAGCCAATTCTTGAATGAAAACATATGTAAGAAAGCACATTAGTTGTAGAGATCTTTATAGATAGATAGATAGATAGATGCTCAAATCAGTTCATAATGAACTAGATTTGTTACGAACTTCCCCAAATTTTGTCTGGAGCAGGAAGCTTTTCAGGTAAGTTTCAGATGAATCCAGTAAAACAGCACACAGCACCATCTTACTACACATGTCGGCAGGTAAAAGCACTAAGGAGGAAGCAGAAGGATGCTCACATGACCCTAAGGTCGATAGATAGCATAGATGAGCCAATCAGTGTTGCAGCATGTAAATAGGTACCCTTGCAGAATTAGCAGAACGTAATTCTGTGTGGGCTGTGAATTAGGGTGAGTGGGTTTATGCAGTGTCTGACAGAAAACAATCTTAGGGACAGTGTAGAGTCACAATCAAGATTTCAATATAGCAACATTTTTTGTTTGGTACAATACAGAGGGTAGCATTTTTTTATTAATTTCTGAGTGATTATGCAAAATACTAGGCTGTAGTACATGTCAAGGTATCTTCAGACAGTTCAAATTAATTTTAGGAAAATAGTCGAACATTAGCATACCCGTGTGGACAGAGGGTAGCGGTTTCTATCTGTAATAGTGTGAAATACTAGGCCAAGAGAGTAGGTGTGGCACTCTTGTCCTGATTGGGTGGGTGCCAGTTATGGGTTCAAAGGACTCAACAATATCAGTATAGGAACTCAAGCACTCCAGTAGATATAGTGATATCAAGATATTTTTATTGATTTTCTTTTGCAGGCAACTCAAAGTGATAATGTGACGTTTCACTATGAGAAAACAAAAATAATGGACGAAATAAGAATTACATTGTCGTACACATATATACAAGATATTGTGTATTGAGACAAATCAGTCAAGTAACAATTACAATCTGCAGAATGCAGAAGACATCATATGGAAAACATCTATTGAAAAAGTATGGTAATTCTCATAAAGTAACTTCAGCGTTTCTTTACGTTGGTGGTATGTGGTAAAGAGCCAAGGTATCATATTTGTGAATCTTGAATTGCCAAACATAAAATACATGACAATAACTCCACGTTTCCATGATTCTGGTTAGTTTTCTGTATATTTGAGTTAGTTTGTAGATTGCAATTGTTACTTGACTTATTTGTCTCAATACACTATATCTTGTATATATGTGAACGGCAATGTAATTCTTATTTCATCCATTATTTATGTTTTGTCATAGTGTTTGAAAAAGGTTGTATTAGACCAATACGTCACATTATCACTTTAAGTTGCCTGTGAAATACTAGGCCAAAATCTGTTTCCACTCATCTCCAGGCAGTTCAAATTTATTTATTTTTACTGGGTTTGGGAAAATAGCATATACATGTGTTTTTTATAGAAAGTTACAGTTTATAACTCTGAGTGATAGCATGAAATGCTAGACGGAAATCTGTGTTAGAACAATTCCAGACTTCAAATTTATAATATTTTTTATAGGGTTTGGGAAAATAGCACATACGTGTGTCTATTGTGGGGAGTTGCTCTGGTAGACAGCGGTGCGGGTGCAGTACAGAGGCAAAGGGAGTCCAGGTAGTGCAGCAAACAGTGTTTTATTTCACACTTGCACAAACAAAACTCAAAACAGTCACTTAGTGTTACTTCACACACACAGCAAAAACTTGAGGCAAAACAAAAGTCCAAGACGGGATCAAATCACCTGTGTGGTTTAGGTGCGTGTTCGCACCTGGCTGTCAGCCCAGCCGCAGGAAAGTCCAACCTCAGGCTTCCAGGCAGACTGCACGCCTCTTTGCAAGCTCTTGCTTCCAGCCCTGAGAGCTCCACAGAATACCAGCAGTTTCCAGGTTAATCACCTCCTCACCTGCTGAGGTGGCTGCCTTTTACAGGCCGGAAAAAGTCCGGCCTGGACCGTGGGGAATAGGCACCCACCCAACTCTTTGCCTACTCCCAGTAAGAGCCGGCCCGGATTGGCTTTGCAGCCATACTAAGTATAAAGGTGTCAACAGCTACTGCTGTTAACACATAAAATTTGGCTCTTACCTCACCGAGGCCAGGACCCTCGGTGACACGTATCTGCCATCCATGACAGCACCCTGCACCTTACCACATACACCCCCCCTTTGTTCAACCCTGAGGGGGTGGACACATGAAAAACAGTGTACCCGGGAGAGGGCGTCCGCATTCCTCAGTAAACGGCCTGCTCTGTGCTCCACCGTAAATTTGTAATTCTGTAGAGACAGAAACCACCTGGTGACCCGGGCATTCCTCTCTTTGGCCTGGCTCATCCACTTGAGAGGGGAGTGGTCGGTCACCAGGCGGAAGATTCTGCCCAACAGATAATAACGGAGGGCCTCGAGTGCCCACTTGATGGCCAGGCACTCTCTCTCCACTATGCTGTACCTGGTCTCGGCTGGGGTGAGTTTACGGCTGAGGAAGACAACGGGATACTCCTCCCCGTTGACTTCCTGAGACAGTACAGCACCAAGGCCAACCTCAGAGGCGTCGGTCTGGACTATGAACTCCTTCTTGAAATCGGGTGTCACCAAAACTGGGGACCCACACAGGGCCGATTTCAAGGCGGAGAAAGCCTTTTCTGCCTGCTCATTCCAACGGACCCTCACTGACTTACGCCCCTTTAACAACTCTGTCACTGGCGAAGCTATAGTGGCAAACTGGGTCACAAACCTCATGTATAGTGTTGAGCGCGAATATTCGAATAGCGAATATTAATCGCGAATATCGCAACTTCGATAATTCGCGAATATTGCGAATATACTGCTATATATTCGTTATATCGAATATTCGTCATTTTTTCCATCTGAACAAATGATTCCTCCCTGCTTAAAATGCTTGTGGGTCAATGAGTCATCGGCCCACAAGCAAGAAGCAGGGAGGAATCATGACTTTAGATGTTGAAAAAAGACGAATATTCTAAAAAACGAATATATAGCACTATAGCGAATATATTCGTTTTTACATTTTTTAGAATATTCGTCTTTTTTTCCCCCTCCAAACAGTACAGTTAAACCCCTTTGGCATACTCCTCCTCACAAGCGTCTCCGTCACCATGGGAACGCTTGGTGGTTAGAATATACCATCGGATCTGAGTTAGATCGTGAAAACTCAAATCCGATGGTATATTCTAACACAGAGGCGTTCCCATGGTGATGGGGACGCTTGAAGCTAGAGTATACCAACACGCGCATACATACCGGCTCCCTGCTGCCTGGAGGCACCTGTCCTCTGACAGGGCACTGTGATCTGCACTATTAACCCCTCAGGTGCCGCACCTGAGGGGTTAATAGTGCGGATCACAGCACCCTGTCAGAGGTCGGGTGCCGCCGGCAGCAGTGCGCCTCCCCACTATTAAAATCATGAATGGGCAGTGCGCCCTAATTCCCCCTCACCAGTATTACAAACAATAATTGGTGGCCAGTGCCGATCCCCCTATTAAACATCATTGGTGGCCAGTGTGCGCCGACAATCCCTCCCCGTATTAATTATCGCTGGTCAGTGCGCACTCAACCCTCCTCCCCAGTAAAAATCATTGCTCACAGTTTGAGGGAAGGAGCGCCCGGCGGCCCAGCGCAGGTAAGTACAATGCTGACTAACTAACCATGGCAGCCAGGACTGCAGTAGCGTCCTGGCTGCCATGGTAATCGATCGGAGCCCCAGCATTACACTGCTGGGACTCTGATCGGAGCTGCCGCTGCCACCAATGATGGGAGGGGGGAGAGGGAGGGCGCACTGCCAGCAATGATTTTTTACTGGGGAGGGAGGGGGATTGAGTGCGCACTGACCAGCGATAATTAATACGGGGAGGGATTGTCGGCGCACACTGGCCACCAATGATGTTTAATAGGAGGGGATCGGCACTGGCCACCAATTATTGTTTGTAATACTGGTGAGGGGGGAATTAGGCGCACTGCCCATTAATGATTTTAATAGTGGGAGGCGCACTGCTGCTCGGCGGCATCCGACCTCTGACAGGGTGCTGTGATCCGCACTATTAACCCCTCAGGTGCGGCATCTGAGGGGTTAATAGTGCAGATCACAGTGCCCTGTCAGAGGACAGGTGCCTCCAGGCAGCAGGGAGCCGGTATGTATGCGCGTGTTGGTATATCTGACTAAGCTGCCCTCATCACCATGGGAACGCTTCTGTGTTAGAATATACCATCGGATTTGAGTTTTCACGATCTAACTCAGATCCGATGGTATATTCTAACCACCAGGCGCTCCCATGGTGACGGGACGCTTGTGGGGAGGAGTATGCCAAAGGGTTAACGAATATGGAATATAGCTATGCACTAGCAGTGCTAAGTTGAAATCGCAATGCGAATACTTTAAGTTAAATTAATCGCATTGTGATTTCAACTTAGCACTGCTGCTATATTCCATATTCGTTAACTTCGCTAATTCTAGCAAGCTGACCCATTATAAACCCAGCTCTAAGTTGAAATCGCAATGCGATTAATATAACTTGAATTAATCGCATTGCGATTTCAACGTAATTCCTCAAATCCGACAGTACATTTTAGTATATGGAGACGTTCCCATGGTGATGGGGACGCTCCATGAGCACGGAAGTTATGGTTGGCTTGGTAGAATTAGCGAATAGCTAATATGACGAATGTATTCGTCATATTCTCAAAACGAAGATAACGAAGTATTCTACATCTTCGCTTTAGCAACCTATTCGTCAACTTCGCTATTCGCTAATTCTAGCAATCAAATAGGAAGGTTGACTTACCAGACAGCTGTGTTAAATTCGCTATGCGATTTTTTTTTTAATACAATAATTATATTACTTAATAAAATTATTATATTATATTATATTATTATTATTCTATTTATTAAAAAAATAAATAAAATCGCATAGCGAATTTAACACAGCTGTCTCTATAGTCAACCCTCCTATTTGATTGCTAGAATTAGCGAAGTTGACGAATAGGTTGCTAAAACGAAGATGTTGAATACTTCGTTATCTTCGTTTTGAGGAATATGACGAATACATTCGTCATATTCGTCATCCTCGCTAATTCTAGATATGAAACCAATAGGAAAGTAGCCTTAAGTTAAAATCGCAATATGCGATTATTTAAATCGCATGTTAATCGCGATAACTAGAAAAATGACGAATATTCGATTTCGACGAATATGAAACGAATATTCATACGAATATTCGCGAATTTCGTCGAAATCGAATATGGCACCTGCCGCTCATCACTACTCATGTAATACCCTACAATTCCCAGGAACGACTTTACCTGCCTGGTGGTGACCGGTCGGGGCCAATTACGTATTGCCTCTATCTTATTTACCTGAGGTTTGATGACTCCCCGCCCAATGACATACCCCAGATATTTGGTCACTTCTAACCCAATCGCACACTTTTTTGGATTAGCGATTAGTCCGACTTTCCTAAGGGCATCCACTACTGCCTGCACCTTGGGCAAATGGCTTTCCCAGTCGGTGCTGTGGATGACTACATCATCTAAGTAGGCCGAGGCGTACCGACGATGAGGTCGCAGCACAATGTCCATTAACCTTTGGAAGGTGGCGGGGGTGCCATGCAGGCCAAAGGGTAACACCTTATAATTATACAGGCCCTGCGGGGTAAGAAAAGCAGTTTTTTCCTTGGCCGACTCCGTTAAGGGTACCTGCCTGTACCCTTTAGTGAGGTCTAGCACAGAAAAATAACGGGCTTGCCCTAAATTCTCAACAAGCTCGTCTACCCGGGGCATGGGATACGCATCAAACTTGGACACTTCATTTAACTTGCGAAAATCGTTGCAGAACCGCAACGTCCCATCTGGCTTGGGTAGGACTATGGGACTGGCTCACTCACTTTTCGACTCCTCAATGACATCGAGCTTCAACATTAATTGCACTTCCTCCACGATGGCCCGTCTCCGAGCCTCGGGTACCCGGTTTGGTTTTAACCGGATCTTGGCCTGAGGCTCAGTGACGATATCATGTTGGATGAGAGACGTGCGGCCAGGGAGGTCCGAGAACACATCCGTGTTCCGACTGATGAACTCCCTGACTTCCTGAACTTGTTTGGAAGACAGGCTGTCTGCAATTTTTACTGTGGTTACTGCTTCACAGGCCTCGAACTGTGGGGCTGGACCCTTTTCACCTAGAAGCCCTGGCCGGGGGCTGTTGTCGTCGGCCGTGACCCTATCTTTCCACGGCTTTAGTAAATTCACGTGGTACACCTGCTCCGGCTTGCGCCACCCTGGCTGGTGTACTTTGTAATTTACTTCCCCTACCTTCTCGATCACCTCATAAGGGCCCTGCCACCTAGCTAGGAACTTGCTGTCAAGGGTGGGTACCAGAACCAAAACCCGATCTCCCGGATTGAAGTCCCGTACCTGAGCCTGACGATTATACACCCTACTCTGGGCTTGTTGCACTGCCACCATATGCTCCCGGACCAGCGGCAACACCCTATCCATCCGTTCCTGCATCTGGGTGACATACTCAATGACACTTTTGTGGGGGACAGGCTGTTGTTCCCACGCTTCCTTGGCGATATCCAACAGGCCCCGAGGGTGTCTGCCATAAAGCAGTTCGAAGGGCGAGAACCCAGTAGAGGCCTGGGGCACCTCTCGCACTACGAACATGAGATAGGGCAGAAGCAGATCCCAGTCCTTCCCATCTCTAGACACCTCCCTTTTTAACATATTTTTTAGAGTTTGGTTAAACCTCTCCACAAGACCGTCTGTTTGCGGATGGTAAGCGGACGTCCGTAACTGCTTTATACGCAACAATTTACACAGTTCCCTCATAACTTTGGACATAAAAGGGGTCCCTTGGTCTGTCAGAACCTCTTTTGGCAGGCCCACACGGGAAAACATTTCCATTAATTCTTTGGCAATGAGCTTAGCTGAGGTATGTCGCAGAGGCACCGCCTCCGGATACCGAGTGGCATAGTCGAGAACTACCAGAATGTGTTGGTGGCCCCTGGCAGACTTTGGTACAGGCCCGATTAGATCCATAGCGATACGCTCAAACGGGACCTCAATAATTTGAAGAGGTACAAGGGGACTACGGAAATGTGGCTGGGGGCTATTTACCTTACAGGTTGGACAGGATTTACAATATTCTTCTACCTCCTTAAACACACCAGGCCAATAGAAGCGCTGCAGAATGCGGTTCTGCGTTTTTTGCCACCCCAAGTGTCCCCCAAGAACATGTTGGTGGGCAAGCGCCATGATGAGCTTGCGATACGCTGTGGGCACCACCAACTGTTCAACAGGCTCAACCCGGATTTGGTTCACCCGATATAACATTTCTTGGTGAACAACAAAGCGGGGAAATACTAACTCAGCCCCTGGTTTCTGGGGTTTACCATCAATTACCACCACATTCTCCCAGGCCCTGGTTAGGGTTTGGTCCCGGTGTTGGGCATTCCCAAACTCAGGTCCTGGTGGCAAGTCCTCCGTGTCTCCCACCATTACACTCAGTGGGGGTGTCTCCCCCTCTATCACAGAAGTGGTGGTCACCCCTACCGCAGGCCCTTCAGACTCGGGCTCCCAGGGCTCCGGCCTCCCACTGGAATCAGGCCACTCTGCTAGGGTTACCCCTGTCTCATGGTTATTAGGCACTTTCATCTCAGGCCATAGTGACGGAAAACCAGGGAAGTCTCTCCCAATTATTAGTTCATAAGGTAACTTTGTGGAGACTGCCACTTCACAAGTCCACCATGGACAGAGACATTACGGCAGTGGGATAGTCCTTTAAGTCTCCATGTATGCATACCACACCAACTTTCCGGCCCGTATACTGGGCGGGCTGTACCAGGGCAGCACTTACCAGGGTTACTAGGCTCCCTGAGTCCAGCAGCGCCACTGCCAGGTTATCACCCACTTGCACCTGGCACAGATGACGATTGTCTACTGTCTCGGGGGTGCCGGTTGCACACAGTCTCCTGGCATACATTGAAGCCCGGTACCCATAATTAGTCTCCATGGGTTCTCCCCGGTGTGGACAGTCGGCCCTTACGTGGCCAGGCTCCTGACACTGCCAGCAGACTATCGGAGCCGGGTCTACAGGGGGTACACCCAGAGCAGGTTTCTTGGGTATCAGTCGTCGGGACTGGACGGGAGACCTCCGGGGTTTGACCGGCCCCCTCCCAACAACACCCCCTTGCAAGGTTTTGGTGGCTCCATCAGATCAACCATTTCTAGGGCATTAGCGGGTGATACCTGGCCGATCCAGTGCTGAAGGGGGTAAGGCAAGGCCCTCCAGAACATGTCAGCCAGCAGACGGTCCAGCATAGCAGTCGGACTTAGGATATCAGGCTGCAGCCATTTTTGCAACCTGTGCAGCAACTCATAGTACTGTGGCCTGGCGGGTTCAGCCGCTTTAAAGTCCCACTGGTGGACCCGCTGGGCCCAGACCAACACGTTTACTCCCAGTCTGGCCAGGATCTCCCCCTTCACCATTGGGTAATCAGTAGCCTGGTCATCCGCTAAATCAAAGAAAACCTGCTGGGGTCCTGATGCCAGGAACGGAGCGACCACCTCAGCCCACTGGTCACAGGGTAACTTCTCCCTCACGGCCACCTTTTCAAAGATCGCCATTAGCCTCCATGAGAGCTTTCACAGCAGCCTCCATGTTGCCAGAAATTCTTGCTTGTAACTTTGCCGGTTTAATATATGCCGTGCACTCGTGCTCAGCAAAACAAAAATATTTTGGCGTTCACGCCAGCCTCACTGCGCATGCCCGCATCCTCCACCAAATGTGGGGAGTTGCTCTGGTAGACAGCGGTGCGGGTCAGGGGCGTAACTATCAGGGAAGCAGGGGAAGCAGCTGCTTCGGGGCCCCGAGCTTACAAGGGGCCCGGGAGCAGTAGCAGGGGTGTCAGCCGGGCAGGGTTGCATGTACTATTATGTAAACTTCTGGCCTCACAGGCAGCAGGCAGGGTATAGTGGAGGGCTGCACTGAAGATAACAGAAGCTCTTGTCAGCAGCAGCCTATGCTGCTACCTTAAAACATCTCCCTGGAGCTTCCTTAAGAACTCCCCCCCTCCCCATTTGCTCCACTTCACTTACTGTCAGCGGGGCAGTAGTGCTCTTTGCTCTGCTGTCAGTGTCTAGTCGGGACGAGAGTGAGTGGGAGAGGAGGAGGCCTGCACTGCTCTCTGAGGAGAATACACCAGCCATGTGCTCAGGGGGGTTAGAAACTCATGGATCTTCCACAGCCTGACAAATCCATCTAGCCTGAGTAAGTAAAGTGTATGTATGTGAAAGGTGTGTGTGTCTGTCTATCTATCTATCTATCTATCTATCTATCTATCTATCTATCTATCTAAACCTAGTTATCTCACCAGTGAAGGCATTTGGTGGAAATTCCAATGCATAAAATGCATGTGAAATGAGAAACAGGCCTAAGACTATATAATGAATGTATGTGTGCATTTATACATTCAGCCCCATACCAAGGATGCATAGGTGAAATACACTACCTAGTGGATACTATTCCTGTAGTTTGAAATTGGTTATGCTATTTTATTCTGTATATTCAAGTAAGCAAGAGTTCACATCTCCATTTCATTTTCGATTCTTCTAATCCGTCAGAACAGAAAAAAAGGATCCTGTAAACATAAGATCCTGTTTCATCCGTTATGCACATTTGGCATCCGTTTGAGCCATTTCTACCTGAGATCCGTTTTTTAGACAGAAAGAAAAGTCCTGTATGCAGTACTTTTTTCCATCTGATAAAACAGATCTCAGAAATGTGTCAAACATATGCCAAATGTGCATAACAGATGCAAAAGGATCTATTTGTTTACAGGATCCTTTTTTACAAGATACATACTGTTTTTTTTCTGTTTTTCTGGCACATCAGAAGAATGCAAAATGAAACGGAAGTGTAAACTCTCCCTAATTATATTTGTTTTGAGTACTTTTTTTTGCATTTTTCTTGTAATTATGGTAACATACCTTTTATTGGCATTGTATAGTGTGTATAGCTATAATATTGTGAAAGGCAGGAGTGTACCTATAGTGGAAGCAGGGGACGTAGCTACTGCGGGGCCTGAACTCAAAAGGGGCCCACCTGAGAGGAGGACTAAATTGTAAAAGGACCCCCACAATAGTATTATATACAGTGACATGATATGCAGTATATGTGTGGGAAATGGACGGAGTCGCAGCAGGGCCTGGTCTGAGTGAGTGATTTTGACTAGCTGCAGGACTGGGGCTTACATAGGGGGAGGGGGAGTGGGGGTTGTAAAGAAGTTGCCCATGGGGGGGGCCCATTCAATAATTTGCTGTGGGGCCCAGTCAGTTCTAGTTACGCCACTGGTGCGGGTGCAGTACAGAGGCAAAGGGAGTCCAGGTAGTGCAGCAAACAGTGTTTTATTTCACACTTGCACAAACAAAACTCAAAACAGTCACTTAGTGTTACTTCACACACACAGCAAAAACTTGAGGCAAAACAAAAGTCCAAGACGGGATCAAATCACCTGTGTGGTTTAGGTGCGTGTTCGCACCTGGCTGTCTGCCCAGCCGCAGGAAAGTCCAACCTCAGGCTTCCAGGCAGACTGCACGCCTCTTTGCAAGCTCTTGCTTCCAGCCCTGAGAGCTCCACAGAATACCAGCAGTTTCCAGGTTAATCACCTCCTCACCTGCTGAGGTGGCTGCCTTTTAAAGGCCCGGAAAAAGTCCGGCCTGGACCGTGGGGAATAGGCACCCGCCCAACTCTTTGCCTACTCCCAGTAAGAGCCGGCCCGGATTGGCTTTGCAGCCATACTAAGTATAAAGGTGTCAACAGCTACTGCTGTTAACACATAAAATTCGGCTCTTACCTCACCGAGGCCAGGACCCTCGGTGACACGTATCTGCCATCCATGACGGCACCCTGCACCTTACCACACTATACAGAGGGTTGCGGTTTATATCTCTGTAACAGCGTAAAATACTAGTCCAAAATCCATGTCATGGTATCCCCAGACAATTCAAGTGTTGGTGTGGGGGAGGATAATCTCATACTTGGTTGACAACTTGTGTATTACACTACAGACAGCTTTTTTCTGAAGTTGCATATTTAAACAGAAGACATTAGACCCAAATCTGTTAGTGACATTGATACTACATTCTTTCTAAAGTCAGTTGTCAGTTACAGTGTTTTCAGTGTGTTTGTCAAATGGGAAGGACATTTTTTTGTGCTGTTGGTGAACTTGGTAAGTTCTATAAAAAGACTTGAAAACTGTTCCATATTTTGTGTGACTGTGTACTTTAGGCACAAAAATGTCAGGAATAAGGAAGGGTTATCACAGAATTAAAATAAAAACCCTTTTTAAAAAATAACTTTTAATGATATTAATTCAAATCTCACTCTTTAACAAGAGTATCAAAAATTATAAAATTATCACAGTTGGTTCAGTATCACAGTTTAACAGGGGCTATATTAACCGCAAGAGCTATCTAAGATGGGGCATACTGTAGAGTACAGAACACCCAGCCTGTCTCACAGTTCTACCAGGTTTGGTGTCTCTAAATCATGTTATTTTGTCGTCCTGATGGATAACAGTATGGCCCCTTTCACACGGGCGAGTTTTCCGCGCGGGTGCAATGCGTGAGGAGGACGCATTGCACCCGCACTGAATCCTGACCCATTCAGTTCTATGGGGCTGTGCACATGAGCGGTGATTTTCACGCATCACTTTTGCGTTGCGTGAAAATCGCAGCATGTTCTATATTCTGCGATTTTCACGCAACGCAGGCCCCATAGAAGTGAATGGGGATGCGGGAAAATCGCAAGCATCCGCAATCATGTGCGGATGCGTTGCGATTTTCCCGCATGGTTGCTAGGATCACGATCGGGATGGGGACCCGATCGTTATTATTTTCCTTTATAACATAGTTATAAGGGAAAATAATCGCATTCTAATTACAGAATGCAATGTTCCCCGGGCTTGAAAGGGTTAAAAATAATAAAGAGTTAACTTACCTTCTCCCATTGTACGCGCAGAGCCCCAGAACGTCGTCTCTCTTGATAGTTTGGCTGCTTGAGGACCTGTGGTGACGTCACAGGGTCACATGGTCCAATCATAGAAGCATTTAGTGGACCATGTGACCCATGTGATCCTGTGACATCACGGCAGGTCCTTCATCGAGCATCTGTTGTTCGATGAAGGACCTGCCGTGATGTCTGAGATCATGGGTCACATGGTCCACTCAAATGCTTCTATGATTGGACCATGTGACCCTGACGTCACCACAGGTCCTCAAGCAGCCAAACTATCAGAGAGACGACGTTCTGAGGCTCTGCGCTGTAATGGAGAAGATAAGTTAACTCTTTATTATTACAACCCTTTCAAGCCCGAGGCATTGCATTCTGTAATTAGAATGCGTTATTTTCCCTTATAACTATGTTATAAAGGAAAATAATTACACATACAGAATACTCATCCCGAGCCAGACTTCAGTGATGAAGTCTGACTTGAGTCTGGGTACCAAGCATGCGGATTTTTCACGCGCGTGCTCAGCGCACTACAAGCGTTAGCACGCAGCGGAAAAATCGCGGCGATTCCCGCAACGCACCCGCATCTTATCCGGGCGTCAAACATGACGCCCGTGTGCAAGAGGCCTATAGGATAGATCAATATCCCCGGATTCAATAATCCAGTTTCATTAGTGATCAAAATGGTGCTTTCTAGTTCCAAGTTCCAAGAGGAGTGGGGTCCAAGTTGTTAGATTTCTATTGGAGTCAGGCCAACGGTCCCTGAATTCTCTCTTGGCTACCCCTGCCTAAACGCAGAGCACTATATTGAATATAGCACTATATTCAATATAGTGCTATGTATTAGATTTTAGAATATTCTTCATTGTTTTTCATCTGTAGTCATGATTCCTCCCTGCTTAAGTTGCTTTTGGGCCAATGACTGTTCACATTAAATTGGAAAAAATAATGAATACTCTAAAAAACGAATATATAGCACTATATTCTATAGTGATATATTTGTGTTTTAGAATATTCGCATTACGCGATTACATTGCCGATTTTTCGCAATCAATAGAATAATCTCGAATACTAATATTTGCGAATATATGATGAATATTCCAACAAATATTCATGAAATATCGCGAATTCGAATATTGCCCTTGTCGCTCATCACTAGCTACAGTATGTAAGCGCCATCA
This sequence comes from Bufotes viridis, assembly GCA_033119425.1. Lineage (NCBI taxonomy): Eukaryota > Metazoa > Chordata > Amphibia > Anura > Bufonidae > Bufotes > Bufotes viridis. Next base: position 442,954,335 of record CM065589.1, on the reverse strand, counting down.
TAGTTAATGTATGCTGCAGGTTACAGTGTCACGGCTGAGGCACTGTACCGTGGGATGCATGTGGCGTCTGTTATAGGCCCTGCAAGACCAGCCGACACTCTATCATTATGGCGTTCTCCCCTTCTCCTCCATCAGATGTCCTTTAAGTGCATTCACTGTGGTCCGTTCCACCCTGGAACGCACTTCCTTCCTGGTATAGATGCTCACTATTATATGATGGAACCTATTTGTTTCAAAGTGTAACTCATACCATTTTATTCATTACCAAATACACCCACAACCAATTAATGGCTCCTCAAAGAATGTAAACCTGTGTGTTGTTCCAAACAAATAGCATACCCTAAATATAAAACAATACCAACACAACCAATAATCATTCCAAAATAATAAGAAACTTTATTTGTACATATAAAATAGTCTAAAAATAATCATATAACAGCGGCATACATATACAAAGAAGATACACTGGGCATGTAATAGTAAAAACTCAAATAGGCTTAATGCATCATGATAGCGTGACTCATTATATACAAATAACTCTACAAGAAAAACAAGTAAAGTGATTAGTGCTATCTCAAAACCAGAGGTTATAATAAGAAACTGTAACGACCCAATAAAAGGTAAGAGGCAACCTCTAATTACAGACCAAGATAAAATCAGACAGTACAGAATCTAAACATAGCCTATAAGAGAGTACATAACAAAGATTCAAAAATATAGACCAGTATAACTCCAGCCCCAATGTACATTTCACCTTAAGCTTCCTAATGACCTCAGATTAAAATCAGATAAGGGTAGATAACTACACTTGGACCCACATATAGCTGGCCAGCTAAGACCTGTCCTAGGTTGCTAATATGGCTTATATGTGTATACAGTTAGACCTGCCAATAACCTTAATACAGTTCATGTGTTTATATGTTAAAGACAAAATCAGAGTTATGTACTATGATTTCATGTTTCTGAATGTCATGTAACAGTTATATATTGTGTTCACAGAAGCAGAAAAGATAATATGCCTTTAAGATTCATTATATGAATGTAAGGTAAGCTCAATGACACAGAAGAATTATCAACAGAACGCATAAAGTTAAGCTGTTGTCACTGCCCAGGAGTCTTGACCAATCACAGCCTGCCTCAAACTGAGCCTGTGTGGGAAATCCCCTAGTTAGAATAATTATTCACCAGAAAGAGGAGCTGAACACACACAGATCCAGCCACAGTTCAGTTTTATGAAGCAAAGAGGCCAAAATAGATATTTAATACAGTTATGATGTGTTTTTTGTTGTTACTAGTGTGATTAGAGTTGTATACTGAACTGGTTATATGTGTTTACTTGCAGTTCCACCAAATAGCAATCTCTAATCTGCAAATGAATAGACCAAATTGCGATCAAATGAATAGTTCAAATAGCAATCTCCAAATGACTAGTTCAATTATACCAGATCAAACTGAGCTAATCAAACTACAAACCAAGTAGAGCAAGTAGAACTATTGGTTAAACCTCAGATATACCTCTCAGAGAGATCATAAAGTGCTTAAATAACTTAAAGTGAAAGTACAGATACTGAAGAGAGAAATATATCCACCATTTTATGTTGAATGACAAGATTGAACAGTTTAAACACAATTTTGTGATACTTTATTCAACATGTGTTTTGTATATGGCCTATCTGCTGTGGAGGTGGCAGTGTTATATATAAAGAAAAGTTGAAGTTAATAAAGAAGTTATTTCAAGCATTTGGTTTGCTCTTTAAACCTATTGCTTCCATAGAACAGCGCTAGAGGAATGACAGAGTATTAGACAGTCTGGTTAGACTAAAAGGTCGGAGATATAAAAATTCTTCTAATGCCTCAGCGCAAAAGGCACTTCATAGTGCTGCGCCTGCCAGAGTGGAACTATTACCCTCAGAAGGCGAAGCGATAGCGCTCCTCAACTTGCACAATAAAGAGCTTATTTGGGCAGCGGAGCACCAGCATATACCTCCGTGCAGCAACTCATCCCTGAGTTAGCAAGCAAAGACACCGCAGTGGAGATACCATAGAAGCCATAGAAAGTGTGTATTAGTCAAACTGCAGCCGACTCTTAAAGTGGCAGAACGGTAATGGCAAGATAGTCAGAGAAAGAGCGCCAACTAGCCTGTAATCCCTAGAGAGAAAAATAGACGCATGGTGGGAGGCCAGAGTCCAGAGCTAGAGTGCCCGCACCGCTACCCACAAAGAGGCCACATACTGCAGCCAGCTAGCTTCTTGCAACTAGGCCCAAAGCCCACAAGCAGCACATCCAAGCCAGTGCATCGCAAGTCAGCACAGAGCATCGCATCACATCACATCACGAAAAGACAACTCTCCTTTAAGACTGACATTTGTTCCTGCTCATCAGAATAAGGTCAGAGCTTTTGTTTTATTACTTATCATTGCACATAGGTTTTGGCATAAAGAGATATTTGTTCAGGAATAAAAGACTTTGTTTTAATTTAAAGAACAGTTTAGAGTATATGGACTCTAACCTATTTAAAGTGAAAGTCATTTATTGCCTGCATTTGTCAGTATTGCATTTAAAGTGAAGGGTCCTTTAATATTCGTATTGATTGTTATAGCATTTAAAGTAAAATGTCTGAGCCTAGTATTACCATGCCACTGTTGGAGAATACAAAGATAGGATAGAAGATGAAGAGCAAGGGAACCAGTCTGAGGTAGAAGAGTCTGATGCAGCATTAGTCTTGCCTCAAACAAATATATCCCTAACAAATGAACTAAGACTTTCATCACGTGCCAGAAAACCGACCCCAAAGATGCTGGAAAATATGGAGCAAGAAGCAGCATTAAAAGAGAAAAATTTCACCCGAATGTATGATAAGTGGAAATTATACATTAGAGGCATTTGTGGAAAGCTAAAACAATAAAGTATAAAAAGGAACTTGAGTGACATGGTAGAGACGGTAGAAGAATCTGAACCAGAGCTTATGACAGCATACCAGCATGTCAACCTGCGGTCATTTACGATACCTTCCCAGGATATTGTAAGGGACACGGACACATGTACTGGTCACTAAAGATTTAGTAAAGCTCATGAGAGAAATATCATCTTCAGCTAACTATGATGAAGTTAAGGCAAGAAAGAGAATGAACGAGCTTTTTATGAGAGACTATGCTAGGTCCTTAGGGGAACCACAATCTCAAGTGGGATTTCCTTCACTAGCAGAAGTGCCAGCCACATATCAGGGTCCTCAAGTACTTTATCTAAAAGAAAAGAATTGGTTGAACAAGTTGCTGTCAAGAGAGCAGAAATTGAGATGGAAGCAGCCATCGAGGCACAGCGCCATCAAATGGAAGCTGAAATGAAAAGTCTGGAAAAGTAGAAAGAAGTTAAGATTAGAGATGAGCGAACACCTGGATGTTCGGGTTCGAGAGGTTCGGCCGAACTTCCGGAAAATGTCCGGGTTCATGATCCGAATTCAACCAGAATTTCATCCCGAACCCGAACCCCATAGAAGTCAATGGGGACCCGAACTTTTGGGCACTAAAAAGGCTGTAAAAGACTCCCAGAAAGGGCTAGAGGGCTGCAAAAGGCAGCAAAATGTAGGTAAATCCCATGCAAACAAATGTAGATAGGAAATGATGACTTAACATAAAATAAATAAAAATTAACCAATATTAATTGGAGTTAGGTCCCATAGCACAGAATCAGGCTTCAAATCACCCACCAATGGAGAAGGTCGCTTACTATTATTTCAACCCCAGCATCCAGACAAAGGAGAGAGGTCCCACAGCAGAGAATCTGGCATCCATCATATCAACCACCACAGGAGAAGGCCACTTTCAGTGACTTAGGCCTTAGCACCCAGACAGAGGAGACATGTCAGATAGCACAAGCATTACATTTATACCACCCAGCACAGGAGAAGGCCACTTTTAGTTACTTTGACCCCTGCACCCAAAAAGAGGAGAGAGGCCCCACAGCACATATTCAGGCATCATATCACCCACCACAGGAGTAGGCCACCATTTAGTTAATTTGACCCCTGCACCCATGTCAGTACAAGCATCAGTTTTACATCACCTAGCACAGGAGAAGGCGACTTTGAGAGACTTTGACCCCTGCACCCAGACGGAGGAGAAAGGTTTTCACAGCAGAGAATCAGGCATTTAGATCACCCACCACAGGAGTAGGCCACCATTTAATGGGACCCCGGCAACCATGTCAGATGGCACAAGCATCAGTTTTACATCACCTAGCACAGGAGAAGGCGACTTTGAGAGACTTTGACCCCTGCACCCAGACGGAGGAGAGAGGTTTTCACAGCAGAGAATCAGGCATTTAGATCACCCACCACAGGAGTAGGCCACCATTTAATGGGACCCCGGCAACCATGTCAGATGGCACAAGTATAACATTTATATCACCCAGCACAGGAGAAGGCCACTTTCAGTGAGTTAGGCTTAGCACGAGACAGGTCAGATAGCACAAGCATCAGTTTTACAGATCACCACCACAGGAGTAGGCCACCTTAGTTCACTTGACCCCGACCCAGAAAGAGGAGAGGTCCCACAGCAGAGATTCAGGCATCATATCAACCACCTCAGGAGAAGGCCACCATTTAGTTACTAAGGCCTTAGCACCGACACAGAGGAGACAGGTCAGATAGCACAAGCATCAGTTTTACATCAACCACCACATGAGAAGGCGACTTTGAGAGACTTTGACCCCTGCACCCAGACGGAGGAGAGAGGTTTTCACAGCAGAGAATCAGGCATGTAGATCACCCACCACAGGAGTAGGCCATCATTTAATGGGACCCCGGCAACCATGTTAGATGGTACAAGCATCAGTTTTACATCACCCAGCACAAGAGAAGGCCACTTTTAGAGACTTTGACCCCTGCACCCAGACGGAGGAGAGAGGTTTTCACAGCAGAGAATCAGGCATTTAGATCACCCACCACAGGAGTAGGCCATCATTTAATGGGACCCCGGCAACAATGTCAGATGGCACAAGTATAACATTTATATCACCCAGCACATGACAAGGCCACTTTCAGTGAGTTAGGCCTTAGCAACGAGACAGAGGAGACAGGTCAGATAGCACAAGCATCAGTTTTACAGATCACCCACCACAGGAGTAGGCCACCTTTAGTTAATTTAACCCCTGCACCCAGAAAGAGGAGAGAGGTCCCACAGCAGACATGGCAACATTCCTCTCGAGGCGGAAGCCGAGGCAGCAGCGGTAGAGGGAGCAGGGGGAGCCTGAGCGGGTTCCTTGTTTTTAAGGTGTGTACTCCACTGCAGTTCATGCTTTGCATATAGATGCCTGATCATGCAGGTGGTGCTCAGGTTAAGAACGTTAATGCCTCGCCTCAGGGTCTGATGGCACAGCGTGCAAACCACTCTGGTCTTGTCGTCAGCACATTGTTTGAAGAAGTGCCATGCCAGGGAACGCCTTGAAGATGCCTTTGGGGTGCTGGGTACCTGTTGGCGCTGGCCAATAGCAGGCAAACTGTCTGGACGGCGGCTGTTCTGCTTTTGCCACCTGCTCCCTCTTTGGCTTCGCTGTTGTCTCGGTCTCACCACTGCCTCTTCCTCTGAACTATTTAAGTCAGCGGCACGACCTTCAGTCCATGTGGGGTCTAAGACCTCATCGTCCTCTGCATAGTCTTCCACCCAGTCTTCCTCCCTGACCTCCTCCTGTTCAGTCTGCACACTGCAATAAGACGCGGCAGTGGGCACCAGTGTTTCGTCATCATCAGAGACTCGGTCACTCTGCTGTGGTGGTATTCCCATGTCCTCATCATCTGGATACATAAGTGGTTGTGCGTCAGTGCATGGAATGTCTTCCACCGCTGGGGAAGGGCTAGGTGGACGCCCCTGGAAAACCGTGGGAGCAGAGTCTTCAAACAGAATAAGAGACTGCTGCATAACTTGAGGCTCAGCCAGTTTCCCTGATATGCATGGGGGTGATGTGACAGACTGATGGGCTTGGTTTTCAGGTGCCACCTGTGCGCTTTCCGCAGAAGACTGGGCGGAAGACAATGTGGTGAACGTGCTGGAAGCACTGTCGGCCACCCAATCGACTAATGCCTGTACCTGCTCAGGCCTTACCATCCTCATAACGGCATTGGGCCCCACCAAATATCGCTGTAAATTCTGCCGGCTACTTGAGGAGTTGGTTCACTACTTTGTGCGCCTGAGGCCGAACGGCCACGTCCTCTGCCAGCAACAGAGGCTCCACGGACACCACCACGACCGCGTCCTCGTCCCTTAATAGAATGTTTCCTCATTGTTGCGATTCAACTCGCACCACAATAAAATATATTATTTTTAGCCCCAAAATTCCCACACTGGAAGATATAATTCCTTTTTCGGTATTAATTACAAGAAAACTGCTGCAAATTGGACACCAGAATTTTTAAAATGCTAGTTTTGGTACATAGATTCCCACACGGGAGATATAATTCCTTTTACAGGAGTAAAAACGTGAGGCCTACTGTTTCTGGTCTAACTAACACCAGATTGATTAAATTGGCCTTTTTTCACCAAAATTACAACACTGGACAATGTAATGCCTTTTGCGGTATTAATTACAAGAAGACTGCTGCTAATTGGACACCAGAATTTTTAAAATGCTAGTTTGTGTACATAAATTCCCACACTGGAAGATATAATTCCTTTTTCGGTATTAATTACAAGAAAACTGCTGCAAATTGGACACCAGAATTTTTAATATGCTAGTTTTGGTACATAGATTCCCACACGGGGAGATATAATTCCTTTTACAGGAGTAAAACGTGAGGCCTACTGTTTCTGGTCTAACTAACACCAGATTGATTAAATTGGCCTTTTTTTCACCAAAATTACAACACTGGACGATATAATGCCTTTTGCGGTATTAATTACAAGAGGACTGCTGGTATTTCAGAACACCGGAATTTTTAAAATGCTAGTTTTGCTAGATAAATTTCCCACACTGGGAGAAATATTGCCTAAGCCTTTTACAGTATTAATTACAACAGGAGTGCTTCTTCTGGTCTAACACCAGAATAATTTTATTATTACGGTGAAAGCTTTTTTAATTTATATTTCTGGCACATAAAAAAAAATATTTCTGGCTGACAGTATTGGACTTGGCTGTAGTGGCACTGGCTAGCCTAGCTGGAACAGCACATTCATGGGATTTGCTATCCAAGTGGGTTACTTTCAGTTTCACCACTGATATATTAAATATCTTTGCAGTTAGTATGGGTGACACAAGCACAGCCAAACCCCTGATGTAGTATATCTATGAAAAAAATCGACTATTACATGAGATTAATGGACGTTGTGGCAGCTTTTGCTGTAGCACCACAAGTCCCAAAATGGCCGCCGCCTATCAGCCCAGTAACATGTGCCAGAAAACGGTCTGCCCAGCCAGAAAAAAATTGACTTTGACTGAGCAGCTGAATCGCTGTTGTTCTGATTCACAGGTGTAGATTTTTCACTTCTTTGGAGCTTTGGTTTAGACTCTGTGGCAGCTTGTGCTGGCGCACCACAAGTCCCAAAATGGCCACCGCCGGTCAGCCCAGTTACATGTGCCAGTAAAAATCGCTCTGGCCAGTCTCAACAAAATAGTGACTTTCAGTGAACAGCTCAGCTGAGTTGTTCTGATGCACAGGTGTAGAAAGGTAGATCATTCACTTCTTTATCCCTGCCTATCTCGCCCTCACAGAAGCTGCGTCCTCTCCCTACACTAATCAGAGCAGTGTGACGTGCGGCGCTACGTGACTCCAGCTTAAATAGAGGCTGGGTCACATGCTGCACTTGGCCAATCACAGCCATGCCATTAGTAGGCATGGCTGTGATGGGCTCTTAGGGCAAGAAGTAAAACGCTAGCTGATTGGCTGCTGTGCAGCCCTTCAGAAAGCGGGAAGTAATCGACAAACACCGGACCCGAACCCGAACTTTTTTGAAAATGTCCGGGTTCGGGTCTGTGTCACGGACACCCCAAAATTCGGTACGGACCCGAACGATGCTCGAACTGTTCGCTCAACACTAGTTAAGATTATATATGTGGAGGTGTATAAACTCCCATGTAAATGTAGCCTGTTTTCCATCCACAGGCTATATTTAGGTGCACCTGTGAGGCCTGGGCCTTATCAGCCAGTCTTGGGTGGGGCTCACAGCCTTCTCCCTCCTCCCATTGCAGGCATGGTTACATGTTGGAGGTAACTGAGGAGTCTGCTGCGAGTCGGCCTAATACATTCCTGTAATTTTGCCCACTGGCCCCTGGTATTGCCCATATGGCACAGGTAGGTGACTGTTAGGTCCCGAGCGACTTGAGAGACCTTGGCGTGGTGCTCGGGCTTAAGACATGTCCTCCACTGTAGGACATGTTAACTAACCTCTAAATTTTAACATCAGTTTGAGGGCTTAGTAAGACCGCAGTGTGCACCTGTTTTGTCATTTGTTATTGCTATATTGTTATATTATTTATCACATCCACATTATTGCCATTTTGTGTAGGATGTCTATTGTGGTACTTGTGGTCCTGCTGCGGGCATCCTCCACCGTATGCATTTTTGCTGGTGATCGCCATTAGCAACGGGCCACAAGTGCAGGATCTGCTCCCCTGCATATATATGCACAACTGCATTTTTGGGTTGAGCACATCCTGCTTCATGCCACCTTTCAGTTGGTTTGTGTAAGATTATAGAAGCCAGACTAAGAGTACACGAAGAGGACATGAACAGTAATCATAGGTCCAAATCTGTACTAAGTGAAGAAGAAGTCTCACACTTTTCTCCATACGCCCAGGAGAATGTCAGGAAATCTCCAGCATTTAGTGAGGAAATATGTCATTATCCTTCTATCCCTGCTCAGAAAGACAAAGAGAGACCTAGTCCAGCGTTAGGAAAAAGGTCTGTGAATTTACCCTCTATCTCTACCAGAAAAGATGAGGAAAGGGAATAAACCTAATTTAGAACTAAGTGAGAAAATAGAACCTGGTGATTCTATCCATAGAGGTCATTGCAACGGTCAAGAAAATGTTACAATCATTGTCCCAGCAAGACAACAGAGAACATTCCTAGCTAGACTTCCCACTCCAGAACCTACTCTATTGTCAGGAGACGTACTGAAGTTCATAGAGTGGAAGCCAAGTTTTGAATTGATCATTGAGCATCATTGCTTCAGTACAGTTGATAAGTTATTCTAACTTGATATGTTGGAGGGGAAGCAAAGAAAGTTCTTGAAGGTAACTTGAAAAGCAAGCATGGGAAAAGAGAGAAATGTAATAACTGGCCTAAAATAGGTCCTAAAGAACACTTCAGACTCCAAGAGTATGGTGACTTCCTGCAGGCATGTAGCGATGCCATCCCACATGTACGAGGACTAGAAGTACTGAGTGACTATCTAGAAAACCACAGGATGCTAGTAAGCTACAGTACCTGAAGAAATGGCTTCTAGATGGAATCGCTATGAGATTGAACAATTAGATCTAAGTAATAACTTCCCAAGTTTTAAAGAGTTCTCTGAGTTTGTAAATAAGGAAAAATGAATAGAATGTAATCCAGTAACTGCATCTTACGTCTTAAAATCCTTAGAAGAAATGCCTGCGAGAGATATAAGACGTGCAGGAGCAACTAACTTTGCAACTAACACAAAGCAGCTAAAGGTTCAGATACCTACAAGAGCAAGTTCAAAGTCAGTACTGGGATCAGTAGAGAGACAGAACCGACAAATCTTTAGACTACCGTCAAGTGTATGTTCAGTGAAGAGAACCATCTATACACAAGTGGCAACAATTGAAGGAGAAGTTTCCAGATGAAAAGAAAAAATTTGTACTTGATAACCAACTGTGTTTTAGATGCCTAAGAAAAGGCCATGTTACTAAGGAGTGTAAAAAAGGCCACATATAGCATTTGCAAAGGACGCTATCCTACACCACTACATAAAAAACGTCAAAGAAAGATAAATCCTCAATACCTAAAGATGCTGAGGAAGAAAATAAAGTATTGGTATTCTCTTGCAGAGTGAGGGAAGTAGAAAGCAATGGCACATCAATGGTTTTACCAGTGTGCATTTCAAATCCTAAAAGGAGGAACCAGAAGGTATACGCCTATGCGCTACTAGATGCCCAGACTGATGTCACCTTCATTGATCAAGAAATCTGCAAAAAGCTACAAGTGGCTACTCAGCCTGGAGTGCTCTGGAAATTCAGAAAGTATCCCGGCGCAGTCATGTGTGACGTTGAAAAGATGTTCCACCAGTTTCATGTGAAGAATTAAGATAGAGACCTTCTTGAGGTTCCTATGGTGGAAGGACGGAGATACAGATACAGAGCCAGCAGAATACAGAATTAAAGTACACTTGTTTGGAGCAGCATCGTCTCCAGGTTGCACCAATTATGGTATGTAGTACCTGGCCAATCAAAATGAAAAAGATTGCCCATCAGCAGCAAATTTTCTGAAGAAAATTTTTTATGTAGATGATGGTCTTATAAGTCTAGAGTCCACAGAATCTGCAATCAAACTAGTGAAAGAAAGCCAAGAGTTATGTGCAAGAGAAAACCTGCGCCTTCACAAAGTCATCTCAAACAACAGAAATATACTGGAATCCATCAGTGACTCTGAACGTGCATCAACAATGAAGAATGTAGATCTCAATTATGATCATCTTCCTGTTCAGAACGTACTTGGATTGGGATAGAATGTAGAGAATGACAAGTTCTTCTTTGAAGTATCCATTGAAGACAAAGTTGCAAATAGACGTACCATTCTTTCCGCAGTGGCTTCTATATATGATGCATTGAGGTTCTTGTCCCCAGTAATCCTCAAAGCAAGAAAAATACTGCAAGAATTTTGCAGACAGAAGTTAGGATGGTATGAGCCCATACATGAAAATTTGAGGCCACGGTGGGAGAGTTGCATAAGAGAGTTTCAAAACTTGAGAAAAATTCGGATACCCAGATATTTTGTACCTCATGATTTTGGAAAGTACAAGGAAATTGAACTTTTCAGATGCCAGTAGTTATGCTTATGGTCAGTGCTCCTACATCAGAGTGATAGGAGAAGAAAAGATACACTGTGCCCTGATTATGGGAAAGGAAAGAATTGGAATTAAAAATAGATGAAGAATATTTTTGGACAGACTCCCAAGTTGTCCTAGGATACATAAATAACAAAGCTCGAAAATTACATATCTTTGTCGCCAACAGAGTTCAGAAAATTCAGGAAATAACAAATTCAGAATCTTGGCATCACATTGACACAAAGCATAACCCAGCAGAGGAAATAATAAGAATGCACGAATGAGCGGCACTGCGTCACTGGTCTCTTATGTCACAATAAACACTGCGCACACAGTCAGGGTCTCCTTGTATGTGAAAACGTGGTGCTCAGCCAAAGATAAATGTAGTAACTTGGAGCACGAAAAAAGAGAAAAATAAAGAGGGCGGCACTCACCACATACTTGCGTCTTCTTTATTAGTATAAGTACAAAATAGTAAGACAGGCTGGGGCGGGCAGCTACACGGAGCGTTTAGCAGGAAAAAGCGACGGCCGTTTCGCGCCTAGTGGCGCCTCTTCTGGCCAATACTAAAGGTAGCGCACAATTTGCGCATCATAAGAAGGCGTCCGTCCTGATTGCCGGTGAGCACACCTTGCAAAGCAAACCAGGATACGCCCACACTCATCACCTGTACAATAAAAGCTCCAACATCAAAAGATTAATAATCGCATAATATTTCAGTAAATTCACATATTATACATAAGCTGTTCTCACAAAAAGGCATGTAATTCATTCTTTTCATTTAATCCCAGAGGACCGGTTGCGTTCGTTCTGATAATACACGCTGCTTCTCGTTGCAGGAGGCAGCGATGTCTATCACCTCCCTGTTCTGCTGGATTAACCCAGCAGATCATGCTTCAAGTGGCCTGAATGTAACAGAATTGAAGAATTCAAAATGGTTCACCGGTACAGAGTTCCTTTGGGAAAAGGAAATTATTCCCAGTAAAGGTCATACAGAATTGTCTATGGGTGATCCAGAAGTAAAGGTTGTTCAAACATTGAGCATTGCTGCCAAGTATCAAGATGACATACTTGAAAGACTAGCCAGATTTTCAAAATGGAATACAGTCATAAATGTAGTAGCTTGAATTCAACGTTTGGCAAAGGGAATCAGAAAGAAAGAATCATTTAATGTAGAGGAAAGAATGAAAGCTGAAGAAACAGTCATAAGACTCATTCAACAGAGATTCTACAGTAAAGAGTTGAAGAGACTTAGTCAAGAACCTAAAAGGCTTCCCAACAACCACCCATTGTACAAGCTTAATCTTGTTCTGCAGGATGGCATACTGAAGTTGGGAGGGAGACTGGAAAATGCACCGTTACCTAGCAGAGTGAAGCATCCAGCAATTCTACCCAAAAATCCTATCTTCACAAGATTCATTATTGATCACTACAACAACAAATCTTTGCTCGCTTTACATAAAGCAGTTTGAAAGAAGGTGGTTACTGGATTGTGAAAGGAAGCAAAGTTATAGCAAAGTATATAAGTAAATGTGTAATCTGCAGAAAGGCATGTAGACCTACCAAAGAGCAAAGAATGGCAGATTTACCGGCAGATCATGTAAACCCATCACCACCATTTCTTTATAGCGAAATGGATTGTTTTGGCCCATTCATCACCAAGCACAACCACAAGAAGTACAAAAGATATGGACTAATATTTACATGTCTAAACTCCAGAGCAATTCACTTGGAAATGTTAGAAGATATGCCAACTGATGCATTCATCAACGCCTTGAGATGTTTCATAGCCATTAGAGGTACTGTCAGAGAGCTTAGATCTGACACATGCAAGCCATACAGGTGGAGTTTGGGAAAGACAAATCAGAACTCTAAGAAATGTGTTAAGGTCAGTGTTAAAAAAGAACGTCGGAAGAATAGATGATGCTTCACTTAGGACCCTGTTCTTTAAAGTAATGTCTATTGTTAACAGTCGTCCATTTACAGTTGATAGCTAGTGATGAGCGAGCACCAAAGTGTTCAGGTGCTCGATCCAAACACACCGCGAAAATCGTGCGCTCGGCCGAGTATAATGGAAGACAACCAGGCACCGCCTGCTCTGATAAGGGGGGAGGGGAAGGTGCCTGGTCCATTGGAAAAGGTCTGAAAGTGACAGAAACACCACTGAAATGGATTGGGAACAGCACAGGGACGATGTATGGATGCATCTTGGACTCTCAGGTCACTGCTGGGAACCATGTTGTCCTAGTTGTAAGCCACTTTTACAGACTGACAAAAACATGCACAAAACACCCCAAGAAAAAAACAATTTCACAGGAAAAATTGTTAGGAAACAATCTTTCCTTTATATTCAATTGTATATAAAGTGCAAGTGCTGCCAAAAATTACAAGCAAGAGGCACTCCAAAACAGCCTGTATATCACATGAAGGAGGGCCCCATTCATATTGTGGTACAATTGTTCAGGTAGTGGGACTTCTACACTCATAAAGCCTATGCACTAAGTGAAAGGGCTGCCAAAAATTACAAGGAACCGGCACTACAATACACCCTTTATTACACACAAAGGAGGGCATCATACACACCCTTGAAAAATTATGATTGGTGGCCTGCTGGTGACCCTCAAAAACATTTGGAGCAAGGACCTGCTGGTGACCCTCTAAAACATTATGGGCGAGGGCCTGCTGCTGAGCTGACCCTATAAAACATTAGGGGCAAGGGGCTGCTGGTGAGCTGACCCTGTAAAAGAATATGGTTGAGGGCCTGCTGGAGAGCTAACCCTATAAAACATTGTGGTTGAGGGCCTGATAATGGGCTGACACTATAAAACATTATGGTTTAGGGCCTTCTGGTGAGCTGACCCTGTAAAACATTTTGGTTGAGGGCCTGCTGGTGAGCTGACCCTATAAAACATTATAGTTGAGGGCCTGCTGGTGAGCTGACTCTGTAAAACATTATGGTTGAGGGCCTGCTGGTGAGCTGACCCTGTAAACATTTTGGTTGGGAGCCTGCTGGTGAGCTGACCCTATAAAACATTTTGGTTCACGGGCCTGATGGTGAGCTGACCCTGTTAAACATTACGGTTGATGGCCTGCTGGTGAGCTGACCCTATAAAACATTATGGTTGAGGGCCTGCTGGTGAGCTGAAACCCCTTTAATATATTCCTTCCATTGTAGTGGAAGGAATATATACAATTTGGATGAGGAGGAGGAGAAAACAAGATTCAACCATATGCACTTTTTTGTGGTGGAAAAGGTGCATGGGAATACACAACAGTAGACTGAGTACACTATAAACAATACGTTGAAATTGCTTTTATGTTCATCATCATCTCAGCTCTCCTCTGGTGGAGTTAAGAAGTCAGGGCAATCCAGGTCTTGTTCATTTTTATATGAGTCAACCTGTCAGCATTGTCAGTGGACAAGCAGATATGCTTATCAGTTATAATGCCACCAGCAGCACGAAATATACGCTCAGATAAAGAGCTGGCAGCAGGGCAGGCCAGCACCTCCAAGGCGCAAAGTGCAAGTTCGTGCCACATGTCCAGCTTGGACACCCAACAGTTGTAAGGCACTGAGGGATCATTTAGGACAATGACAAGGTCTGCGATGTATTCCTTCACCATCTCCCAAAACGTTTCCCTCCTTGTAGCACTAGGCCGCGCTTCAGGATGAGGTTGCTGGCGGAGTGTCATGAAAGTGCCCCATGCCTTGGAGAGTGTTGCCCTGCCTCTGTTGAAAATGCTGTGCGTTCCCCTTGTCTCCCTTCCTCAGTTGCCTAAGGAAGCATGGACTCTGGCGGCCACGTTATCAGATGGAAAATTTTGGAGCAATCTGTCAAGTACCTTCTGGTGTTGCACCGTTTTACTCGTCCTCTCCACCACAGGAATGAGAGATGAGAATTTCTCTTTGTAGAGGGGGTCGGGAAGGGTAAACACCCAATCATCTGTGTTATCTAAAATGCGTATAACGTGAGAGTTGTGGGAAAGGCAGCCTAACATGAAGTCAGCCATGTGTGCCAGAGTACCAACAGGTAAGACTTCGATGTCAACATCAGGATGACTCTCCATCCCCTCATTCTCCTCCTCTTCTGCCCATCCACGCTAAACAGATGGAATTAAAGTTAAATGGATAATACCCTCTGTAGCAGAGGCCACTGTCTCTAGCTCCTCCTCCTCCTCTTCAAGGCCCAATTCGCGCTGAGAAGACGAACTGACGGGGAGGTCTGGCTATCACCCTGTGTCATCTCCTCCCCCATTACCTCATCTGACACATTCAAAGCATCCTCCTTAATTGTGAGCAGTGATCGTTTGAGTAGACACAGCAGAGGTATGGTTACGCTGATAATAGCGTTATCGCCCCTAACCATCTGTGTGGATTCATAAAAGTTTTTTAAAACCTCACATAGGTCTGACATTAATGCCCACTCCTCACTTGTGAATAGTGGCAGTTGACTGGAAAGGTGATGGCCATGTTGCAGCTGGTATTCCACAACTGCCCTCTGCTGCTCACAAAGCCTGGCAAACATGTAGAATGTAGAGCTCCACAACATTCGGTGAGCTGGAAGCTGGAAGCGCTGCTGCGGCGCTTAACTAGTAGCTCTTGCAAATTGGGGTAGGTTTTAATAAACCGCTGAACCACTAAGTTTAAGAGGTGGGCTAGGCATGGGATGTGTGTCAGGTTGCTGAGCTCCAAAGCCGCCACCAAGTTACAGCCATTGTCAGACACAACCATGCCTGGTTATAGGTTGAGTAGCAAGAGCCACAGCTCGGTCTGGTCCCTTATACCCTGCCACAGCTCTGCGGCGGTGTGCTGTTTGTCCCCTAACTAGATCAGCTTCAGCACGGCCTGTTGACGCTTACCCACAGCAGTGCTACACTGCTTTCAGCTAGCGACTGATGGCTGACTGTTGTTGGAGGAAGTGGAGGAGGAGGCGGAGAAGTGGGGGTTGGAGCCAGTAACATAGCTGCTGGAGGAGACCCTGATGGACGAAGGGCCCGCAATCCTGGGCGTAGGTAGCACCTGTGCCATCCCAGGGTACGACTCACTCCCGGCTTCCACAACATTCACCCAGTGTGCAGTCAGGGAAATGTAGCGTCCCTGGCCACCAGCACTCTTCCATCTGTCAGTGGTGAGGTGTACCTTCCCAGTAAGTGCGTTGGTCAGGGCACGGGTGATGTTCTGGGACACATGCTAGTGTAAGGCGGGCACGGCACACCGTGAAAAATAGTGGCGGCAGGGGACTACATACCAAGGGACGGCCGCCTACATCGGGATGCGGAAGGCCTCAGTGTCCACAATCCTAAATGGAAACATCTTAAGGGCCAGTAATTTTGGAAGTTGCACATTTAGTGCTATGGCCTGTGGGTGGGTATTTGCACTTGAGTTCAAATGCCCGTGTTATCGACATTTGGACGCTGCGCTGGGACAGGGAAGTAAATGTTGTTGATGATGGTTCATGCGAAGGTCCAGGTGCAGGGCGAGGGGCATCCAGGCCTGCGCCTTCGACAGGGGATTAGCCAGCAGTGCATAACAAAGGGGAAGAGGAGGCAGTGGTGGGACCCGTAGACTCAGATTGTGGACCCAGACGTTCAACCCACATATTAGGGTGCTGGTAGTGGTGAGGTTGTTAGTGTTTTCACCCCGGCTCATTTTGGTATGGCACAGGTTGAAAACCACCACTCTTTTGTCATCTGCATTTTCCTCAAAAAAGCGCCATACAGTGGAACACCTACCCCTTGGCAAGGTAGATTTACGCATGGCGGTGCTCGGTCTAACGGTTGAGGGCCTGTTTGGTGTGGGCCGACATCTCCCTTTTAGAACCCCACTGCCTCTTCCAGACTGTTGCGGTGCTGCGGATCCCTCCCCTTCTGTACTGCTGTCCTAGCTCGGCTTTTCACCTCCCAATGTTTGGTCAGTAACCTCATTGTCCACCACCTCCTCTTCCACTTCCTTACTCCTAACTTGACCTAACCACCACCTCAGTGATTGGGAACTGTGTCTTATCATCAACCTCGTGAACTAATGATTGGCGTTCACCACCGTCATCTTCTTCAGACTGTGAAGGCTCAAGAGGTTGGGAATCAGGGCACAATATCTCAGGTACCTCTTCAAGCGTGCTTGGTGAGAGAGCCAAACCAAGTACAAGCGATGAAAAGAGGTCATGTTAATATCCGAGTGTGGGATCACTTGTTTGACCAGACACGACATGGTAGGAGGAAGGAGGATCAGAGTGAGGATTAGGTTGACCAGACTCTTAGCTACAGAGACTAAACTTCGTGGAAGAGAGGGTGGTGCTTAACCGACTGGAAGCATTATCTTCTGCAATCCAACCTACCAGTTTCTGGTGAACTGGCAGCAGGCACAGTTTCATTGCGCTCAGGGCCGCGGCCTCTTATTGCACCATCAGCATCAAGCCCACTTCCCCGTCCCTTTGTGCTCGCCATCTTCATATTAATGGTTTTGTCTGTAGATGTGGCACAGATTGTTTTACTGTCCGCAAAAGACACAGTTTTTCTGATGCAGGACAGTCCTGGATACAAAAAAATAGATTTTAGGAACTACACTAGGCCTGGGATAATGTAATTTTGATGATACACACTGTATTGACTTGCAGTAAGGTACTAGATAACGAACACTACAGATTTTAGGCACTACACTAGCCCAGAGATAATGTAATTTTTACAATACATGCTGTATTAACTTGCAGTAAGGTACTGGATACAGAAAAATAAAGATTTTTGGCACTATACTAGCCCAGAGATAATGTAATTTTGACGATACATTCTGTATTGACTTGCAGTAAGGTACTGTATACAGAAAAATACAGATTGTGGGCACTACAGTAGCCCAGAGATAATGTAATTTTGACGATAAACACTGTATTGACTCCCAGTATGGTTTTGGATATAGAAAAATACAGATTTTGGGCACTACAGTAGCCCAGAGATAATGTAATTTTGACGATACACACTGTATTGACTCCCAGTAAGGTTCTGGATACAGAAGAATACAGATTTTTGGCACTACAGTAGCCCAGAGATAATGTAATTTTGACGATACACACTGTATTGACTTGCAGTAAGGTACTGGATACAGAAAAATACAGATTGTGGGCACTACAGTAGCCCAGAGATAATGTAATTTTGACGATACATTCTGTATTGACTTGCAGTAAGGTACTGTATACAGAAAAATACAGATTGTGGGCACTACAGTAGCCCAGAGATAATGTAATTTTGACGATACACACTGTATTGACTTCCAGTAAGGTTCTGGATATAGAAAAATACAGATTTTGGGCACTACACTTGGCCAGAGAAAATGTAATTTTTATAATACACACTGTATTGACTTGCAGTAAGCGACTGGATACAGCAAAATACTGATTTTGGCACTACAGTAGCCCAGAGATATTGTAATTTTTACAATACACACTGCATTGACCTGCATTAAGGTACTGTATACAGAAAAATGCTGATTTTGGGCACTACAGTAGCCCAGAGATAATGTAATTTTGATGATACACACTGTATTCACTTGCAGTAAGGTACTGGATACAGAAAAATAAAGATTTTTGGCACTACACTAGCTCAGAGATAATGTAATTTTGATGATACACACTGTATACAGAAAAATTCAGATTTGTGGGTACTACACTAGCCCAGAGATAATGTAATTTTGACGATACACACTGTATTGACTGGCAGTAAGGTACTGTGTACAGAATAATACAGATTTTGGGCACTACACTAGCCCAGAGATAATGACAATACACACTATATTAACTTCCAGTAAGGTTCTGGATATAGAAAAATACTGATTTTGGGCACTACACTTGGCCAGAGAAAATGTAATGTTTACAATACACACTGTATTGACTTGCAGTAAGGGACTGGATACAACAAAATACTGATTTTGGGCACTACAGTAGCCCAGAGATATTGTAATTTTTTTCAATACACACTGTATTGACTTGCAGTAAGGTACTGGATACAGAAAAATACCGATTTTGGGCACTACAGTAGCCCAGAGATAATGTAATTTTAACGATTCACACTGTATTGGCTTACTGTAAGGTACTGGATACAGTTCTATAAATATTAAGATTTTCATTACTACACTAGGCCAAAGATATTGTAATTTTTACTATACACACTGTATTCGGATGTAGTTCTATACTGAATACAATTTTGTCCCAAATGAAATGTCTTCCCTGCTGGAATACTGAATATACCGTTGTGGCCTAAACGCACACACAGATGTGCCCAAAACTAGTTAACTATGGCCAAAATATGAATCACTCACTGCTCGAGTAATTAATATAACGGTTGCGGATTAAACGCGCACACAGATGTGGCAAAAGTTAGGTTAATTTCCCCAGAAAAATAATTTCTCTGATGGTGCAGTGTATTTCTCAGTACCAGGCACACTGTAGTGAATAAGAACCTTTTTATAATGTATGCCAAACACACTGCTTTATGATGGTGCAGTGTATATCTCAGTACCAGGCACACTCTAGTGTGAATAAGCCCCTTTTTATAATGTCTGGCCAACACACTGCTTTATGATGGCGTATTGTAGATGTCATTAATCTGAAATCTTTCTGTCTTTTAGAAGTTTGTGTAGTTAAAAAAGTGATTTTCAAGCCCTGCACTATCTGTCCCTTCCTGGTGACGCCTGTCCCTGATAGTGCTGAAGCAAACCCCTTCTTAAAAAAAGTTGCTGCATTGCTGTCAAAAACACACTGTAGTCCTTAAAAGGACTGTTAGGTCTTTCACTAAGGTTTTTGGAGTAAAATCAGTAAGTTTAGAGCAAAATGCTATCTGTCCCTGCCTACTGTCTGCTCTCCCTGACGCTGAATGAGCCGAGCTCCGGACTTCAGCTCCTATATCAAATGGTATCACATGTTCCGGCCAGCCAATCAGCGTAAGGCTTACAGCTAACATGGCCATAGCCTTACACTGAGGGGAATTACTTACTTGGACCTTGATTTGCTGCTTAGAAGGTGCCAAACGAGCGGGGAGGAGACTCGAGCAATGCGACGAATACATGTGGTGCTCGCCCGAGTAAAGCCGAGCGCCGAGCATATCGATGCTCGAGCCCAACCAATACTCAGCCGAGCATTCTCGCTTATCATAGTCTTGACCAATCCCAGCCTGCCTCACACTGAGCCTGTGTGGGCAATCCCCTAGCAGGAATCATTATTCACCAGAAAGAGGAGCTGAACACACACAGATCCAGCCACAGTTTAGTTTTATGAAGCAAAGAGGCGGAAATACATATTTAATACCGTTATGATGTGTTTCTGTTGTTAATAGTGTGATTAGAGCTGTATATTGAACTGGTTATATGTGTTTACTTGCAGTTTCCCCAAATAGCAATCTCTAATCTGCAAATGAATAGACCAAATTGCGATCAAATGAATAGTTCAAAATAGCAATCTCCAAATGAATAGTTCAACCATACCAGGTCAAATTGAGCTAATCAAATTGCAAACCAAGTAGAGCAAGTAGAACTATTGCTTAAACCTCAGATATACCTCTCAAAGAGATCATAAAGTGCTTAAAGGGGTATTCCCATCTCAATGATCACTGTTAAATCTGTTAATGATTTAACAGTGATCATTTTTCAAAATATATTTAATTAACTAATTCCCACCCCTTAAAAGAAAATGAAGATATACTTACCTGACTGTTGTTTTCCATCTCCCCTGGTTACGGCCACCACTCTTCTCTGGAATCACGGTGGCCGTGCTTGTGCAGACGACTTTTCTCCTGGCCGGGCCGCGCGCAGTCCCGAAAGCGCCCGCAGGCACCATGCATGCGCTATGGTGACTTTTTCCTGGCCAGTATAGTATACTTGCCAGGAAGAAGTCACCAGGGCACATGCGTGGCAGTGTGCGCGTTCAGTCCAGCGCACGGCCCGGCCAGGAGAGGACATCAATCAAGATGGAGCCCGCCCCCTGCCGAAACCAAGAAGTGGACGGCACACCAGGAGCAGGTAATTATAAAAGAGTGATGGGAATACCCCTAAAATAAATAACTTAAAGTGAGAGTACAGATACTGAAGAGAAATATAGCCACCATTTTATGTTGAATGACAAGATTGAACAGTTGAACCACCATTTTGTGATACTTTATTCAACACGTGTTTTGAACATGGACTATCTGCTGCGGAGGTGACAGTGTTAGATATGAAGAAAAGTTGAAGTTAATAAAGAATTTATTTCAAGCATTTGGTGTGCTCTTTAAACCTACAACTATCATAGAACGGTGCTAGAGAAATTACAGAGAAACAGACAGTCTGGTTAGACTAAAAGGTTAGAAATATCAAAGTTCTTCTAATGCCACAGCGCAAAAGACTCATAGTGCTACACCTGCCACACTACACGTTTCTGCCTCATTCGTATGCTGTGGGTTCCAGGGTAGAACGCATGATGTCCCTTTTTCCCTAGGTGTTCCAAAGAGGAGCTCCTGCCGAGGCATCGCGGGATCCCACCTCCATCAACCACGTACAAACCATGGAGACAACTGCATGCGCTCCACAGAGGAACGCACACCACAACGTACGGATGCACGTTACACCGTGGAGCGCAAACACCAGCATAACAACGACCTAAATATGCCAATTTACGCAAGGTAGGAATAAAAATAAACATGTGAGGACCGCAATCAAAAAATTCTGACAATATAAAATCTAATAGTGTTATACTCAATACAATAAGAAACATGATTATGGTGAATCCAAGATAATAATAATCCTGGAAACAAAATTCTGACATGATAATAATGAAAAAATAAGCAGTACAAATTCATGATATATGTGAAAATAAAACAAGTGTGAGGCAGTGACAGGCTATAAAGGAAGGTATGCATCTCCCAGAATGGTGCAGGAAACCTATTAAGGAGATACATATTGTGGTTTGCTGTGGTGCAACCGAGACGTTCCACCAAGGTACCTGGCCTTGGTGGAGTGGAAGCCAGAAGCTAGAGTGTCCACTAAGATAGATAGTGGACACTGTTGTTACCTAGTATAGATGGTAACAGCTAATCCAGGCCTGGCTTTTACTGGGAGTAAGCAAAGAGCTGGGTGGGTGCTTACTCTCCACGATCCACTCTGGGGATTAAACGTGGCCCATGTCCACAATTGCGTTTAAAAGTCTGCAGCATGAGGCAGGGTGTGTCTGTTGTGTGAGAGGCTGCAGATCACACCCTGCAAGGCGTGTGTGTAGCAAACACTGGCCTGTGGATACTTGTAAAGGAGCCCCGAGACTGCTTGAATTTTTTTGTGGGTGACATGTACTGATTACTAGTTGTCACGGCTGCTATCCGGCTGAATTGAATTATAAATTGGCTGGAACAAGTAATAAACTGTATTGAAGTGACTTTGTTGTGTCCCTGCCTGTCTTTAAAAGTGGCCATAGGAGGCGAAGGCATTACACAAGATAAAATAAGAAAACACAGAACAGACATAATTACGTCCAAGGTGTCATGCAGTGCAAAGGTGAAGGTGAAAGTGCAATTGAAAGTACAAAAATAATAAAGAAATCAAAAGTGATAAAAATTCATAATAATAAATGCATTGTAAATAATACATATGTACTCATGATCAAAAGCCGAACACAAATTAAAGTCTAACTGTCAATTTATTTATTTTTTTTATTATTAGATTTTGGCGATTAATATCACCTTGTTGGCCCTGTTTTCATTTCTGATTGTTTAATAAATAACCCCTAAAATCCACCTAAAAGTCCCCAGTATTGGCTATTTTTACCTGAGATTAAAATCAGGTTGCTATGCTCCTTCCGTCTACCGTGAACTGATAGTGAGTCAACATTGTAAGGGAATGTATAAAAAGCCAGGTTCTTCCTGACAGGAGATAACAGTAGAGATGAGCGAACACCTGGATGTTCGGGTTCGAGTAGTTCGGCCAAACTTCCCGAAAATGTTCGGGTTCCGGATCCGAACTCAACCCGAACTTTATCCCGAACCCCATTGAAGTCAATGGGGACCCGAACTTTTAGGCACTAAAAAGGCTGTAAAATAGTCCAGAAACGGGCTAGAGGGCTGCCAAAGGCAGCAAAATGTAGGTAAATCTCCTGCAAACAAATGTGGATAGGGAAAGGAATTAAAATAAAATAAATAAAATTTAACCAATATCATTTGGAGACCGGTCCCACTGCAAGGAATCATGCGTCATATCACTCTGGAGAAGGCCACTTTCAGTTATTTCGGGCCCAGCACCCAGACAGAGGAGAGAGGTCCCACAGCAAGGAATCATGCGTCATATCAACCACCACCGGAGAAGGCCACTCTCAGTTATTTCGGCCCAGCACCCAGACAGAGGAGAGAGGTCCCACAGCAAGGAATCATGCATCATATCACCCACCACTGGAGAAGGCCACTCTGTTATTTCAGCCCAGCACCCAGACAGAGTAGAGAGGTCCCACAGCAAGGAATCATGCGTCATATCAACCACCACTGGAGAAGGCCACTCTCAGTTATTTCGGCCCCACCACCCAGACAGAGGAGAGGTTCATTCAACTTTGGGTTGCACCGCAAGATCATGGTAAAGTTAAAAAAAATGAGGATTCAATAAAGAAGTGCCCCGGAGTACAAGAATACATGGTTGAGGGGGAGGCAGTTATAAATGTCTATTCTGCACAAGGGAGGGACAGGTCCTGTGGGATCCATGCCTGGTTCATTTTTATGAACGTCAGCTTGTCCACGTTGGCTGTGGACAGGCGGCTGCGTTTGTCAGTAATGGCGTCCCCTGCTGTGCTGAATACACGTTCAGACAAAACACTGGCCACCGGGCAGGCCAGCACCACCAAGGCATAAAATGCTTACTCTGGCCACGTGGCCAATTTGGAGACCCAGAAGTTGAATGGGGCCGAACCATCAGTCAGTACGTGGAGGGGGTGTGCAGACATACTGTTCAAGCATGTTAGTGAAATGCTGCCTCCTGCTAACACGTTCCGTATCAGGTGGTGGTGCAGTTAGCTGTGGCGTGGAGACAAAACTTTTCCACATTTCTGCCATGCTAACCCTGCCCTCAGAGGAGCTGGCCGTGACACAGCTGCGTTAGCGACCTCTTGCTCCTCCTCTGCCTTCGCCTTGGGCTTCCACCTGTTGCCCTGTGACATTTGGGAATGCTCTCAGGAGCGCCTCTACCAGCGTGCGCTTGTACTCACGCATCTTCCTATCACGCTCCAGTGCAGGAAGTAAGGTGGGCACATTGTCTTTGTACCGGGGATCCAGCAGGTTGGCAACCCAGTAGTCCGCACACGTTAAAATGTGGGCAACTCTGCTGTCGTTGAGCAGGCACTGCAGCATGTAATCGCTCATGTGTGCCAGGCTCCCCAGAGGTAAGGACAAGCTGTCCTCTGTGGGAGGCGTATCATCATCGTCCTCCGTATCCCCCCAGCCACGCACCAGTGATGGGCCTGAGCTGTGTCGGCTGCCACCCCGCTGTGAACCTGCTTCATCCTCATCCTCCTCCACCTCCTCCTCATCCTCCAGTAGTGGGCCCTGGCTGGCCACATTTGTACCTGGCCTCTGCTGTTGCAAAAATCCTACCTCTGAGCCACTTCTAACAGACTGGCCTGAAAGTGCTAAAAATGACCCCTCATTCTCCTCCTCCTCCTCCTGGGCCACGTCCTCTTCCATCATCGCCCTAAGCGTTTTCTCAAGGAGACATAGAAGTGGTATTGTAACGCTGATAACGGTGTCATCGCCACTGGCCATGTTGGTGGAGTACTCGAAACAGCGCAACAGGGCACACAGGTCTCGCATGGAGGCCCAATCATTGGTGGTGAAGTGGTGCTGTTCCGCAGTGCGACTGACGCGTGCGTGCTGCAGCTGAAACTCCACTATGGCCTGCTGCTGCTCGCACAGTCTCTCCAGCATCTGCAAGGTGGAGTTCCACCTGGTGGGCACGTCGCATATGAGGCGGTGAGCGGGAAGGCCGAAGTTCCATAAAAGTGACCCCATCTAGGAAACTACGAGATACAGTGGTGGTTGTTTTTGGTACTATTTTAGGGTAAATATGATTTTTGGTTGCTCTATATTACACTTTTTTGAGGCAAGGTAACAAAAAATGTAATTCTTAAATTTAAATTGTTTCTCCTTTCGCCATTAAGTTTTGTGGAACAACTAAAGGGTTAATAAAGTTTGTAAAGTAATTTTTGAATACCTTGAGGGGTGTAGTTTCTTAGATGGGGTAACTGTTTTGGAGTTTCTAGTCTAGGCTACATCAGGGGGGCTTCTAATGGGCCATGGTGTAAATAAACCAGTCCATCAAAATCTGCCTTCCAGAAACCATATGGCGTTCCCTTCGTTCTATGCCCTGCCGTGTGGCTATATAGCCATTTACGACCACCTATGGGGTTTTTATGCAAACTACAGAAACAGGACAAAAAATATTTAGTTTTGTTTGATAGTTAACCCTTGTATCGCCGCGTTCATAACAATCTTCCCTATAAAGATAACATTTGACCCAACCCCTCGGATAAACAGCGTTAAAAAAAAAAAAAAAAAAAGAAGTGCCAAAACACTAATTTTTAGGCAAGATTTCCATTTTAATATATTTTTTCTGGTAACAAAGCAAGGGTTAACTATCTCTAGGATAAACTCAAGACACCCGAGACATCTCCCCTCCGGCCAGGATCGCCTGTAGAATCTCAGTAAAGGACTTCAGCCAGACTCACAAACTTCCAGTCTTTCACCTTTATTAGTTATCTGGCTCGATGCGTTTCGGGGATAAAATATCTCCCCTTCATCAGGAGCAAGTACATGTACTTTCTCCTGATGAAGGGGAGATATTTTATCCCCGAAACACGTTGAGCCAGATAACTAATAAAGGTGAAAGACTGGAAGTTTGTGAGTCCGGCTGAAGTCCTTCACTTAGATTCTACAGGCGATCCTGGCCGGGTGTCACGACCGCTATACCAGCAGCAGTCGTGTCGCACCAGACGGAGGGGAAGGGGGACCCTTATCTACGGATGGGAAATAGAACGGCCACCCCTGACAAACCCTAAGCTGGCACCTGTCTGCCCTGATACCCTAGACGGGGTGTGAACCCGTGCGGCGAGCAGGATGCCTAAACCCTGAGTCACCCTCAGAAGACTAGACTGGGGAAAGGCAGATGGGAGCACTAGTCACCATCACTCATGTCTAGGAGAACAACAGGGGAAGACAGCAACAAACAAACAATCTCCAGCAGAGATAGACTTATCCACTCACGAGCAGAGAAGATGATCCCAATAACGACAGTCCACGCCAGACAAGAGCTCCACAGCAATACCGTCAAACGATCTCCTTCAAGGTCAGAATAGCACTGGAAGTAAGGACTATATCTGGCAATGACTGCAAGTGAAACTGAAACTAATATAGTAGCTGGGAGTGGCAGACAGCACTCACCTGAGAAGAATGCCTACAAACTCCCAGTCAGGACAAAAAGGTTCACAAGGCAAAACCCGGATGACATACCCTGAACCACGGAGCAAACTCACAAGCTATCGCGAGTAGCAAGTCGATGCGACCTTCTCCTCCCAGACCTGTCTGGATCAGTCACAGTCGTGACACCGGGGTGGGGGGGTGGGGGGAGATGTCTCGGGTGTCTTGAGTTTATCCTAGAGACAGCCCCCCTAGTGAAGTAAGTGCCTATTGGATTATTTACTAATTGATTTTATGTGTCCTTTCCACATGTGGGACCATTTTAACTTTCTGAAACTAACTTACAACCATTAGGCCTCTTTCACACGGGCGTCATGTTTGACGCCCGGATAAGAGGCGGGTGCGTTGCGGGAATATGCGCGTTTTTCCCGCGCGGGTGCAAACGTTTGCAACGCGTTTTGCACGCGCGTGAGAAAAAACACCTTGTTTGGTACCCAACCCGAACTTCATCACTGAAGTCCGGTTTCGGGTCTACTGGAGAATTGATTATTTTCCCTTATAACATGGTTATAAGGGGAAATAATAGCATTCTTAATAAAGAATGCTGTGTAAAATGAAGAGGAAGGGTTAGAAATAATAAAGTTAACTTACCTTAGCCACTTGATGCGTAGACGCGATCTTCCTCTCTTTCCTGCAGCATCTAATATCTACAGGACCTGTGATGACGTCACATCACATGGTCCAATCACATGGTCCATCTTACCATGGTAAGATGGACCATGTGATTGGACCATGTGATGTGACGTCATCACAGGTCCTGTAGATCTTAGATGCTGCAGGGAAAGAGAGGAGAGATCGCGTCTACGTGATCAAGTGACTACGGTAAGTTAACTTATTATTTTTAACCCCTTTCTCATCATTTAACAATGCATTCTTCATTAAGAACTCTATTATTTCCCCTTATAACATGGTTATAAGGGGAAATAATAGAGATTGGGTCCCGTTGCTAAGAAACAATGCGGGAAAATCGCAACGCATCCGCACTTGGTTGCGGATGCTTGCGATTTTCCCGCAGCCCCATTCACTTCTATGGGGCCTGCGTTGCGTGAAAAACGCAGAATATATAACATGCTGCGATTTTCATGCAACACAGAAGTGATGCGTGAAAAATCACCGCTCATGTGCACAGCCCCATAGAAATGAATGGGTCCGGATTCAGTGCGGGTGCAATGCGTCCTCACGCATTGCACCCGCGCGGAAAACTCGCCCGTGTGAAAGGGGTCTAAAAAGAATAAAAAAATTGACAAGTGTAAAAAAAAAGTTCTAACTCACTGATCAGCGGTGGGACGAGCGATGCGCAAACAGTGGCCGGACACTAAGAGTGCTGGCCACAGTAAGCGCACGCAAAAAAAAGAAGTATAAAGGAACCACCCAAAAAATGGGGGGAGGTGGGGCTGGGAAGTAGCAGCAACCCTGGGTGGGTCTAGGGTCTCACAGCTAAGTGCTGTAGACCCCAACCACCAGATTTGGGTGCTGCACACAAATAGCTACATTTATTTATTTTTTTCCTAAACTATTTTGTCCCTTCTATCCCTGCCTAAATCGCTCCTCTCCCTCACTAACCCTGACCTACCTTGAGGGTGATGGGTGCAGATTGGTGATGGGGGGGGGGGGTCACGATGGCTCTCCGGACATCCTCACAGCAGCAGCAGGAAGAGGAAGGGAGAGAGGAGCGCCGGGAGTTTGAATCTCTGCCTCTCTCCCTGCACGAATCAGGACCAAGGACAGCATCGGGGCGGTGAATCGGCACCAAGGACAGCTTCGCCGCCCCCCGATGCTCGGATTGCGATTGGTGGTGTGTAATCACACCACCGATCACCGTCCTTTTCCAGTTCATCAGGTCACCGGAGACCCGAATGGACCGGAAACGCAGCAAACCGCAGGTCTGAATTGACCTGCGGTTTTCTGCGATCGCCGATATGGGGAGTCACATGACCCGCCTCGGCGTTGTGACAGGATGCCTGCTGAATGAATTCAGCAAGCATCATGTCCCCATTAACCCCTGCAGCACCGCGATCTTAGTTTATTCACATGACGTACCGGTACATCATGTGTCCTTAACGACTCGGGAAGCATGCCGCACCAGTACTTCATGTGTCCTGAAGGGGTTAAACTCCATAGATGAAGGACCTGCGATAAAATCTTGTCATGTGATCTTTTCAACAGTGGAAGCGGTGGTAGGACCTGTGATGAGGTCACCATTATGTGACGAGGCCAGAAAAAGGCAGCGCTCAGCAGTGGAGACCTGTGATGCCATGGAATGAATGTAAGTGCCAGAGAAATACTGGGAGACATGGTTATCCCCATTATACCTCCTCCCTGCTTAGTGGGAGGGAAATATGTTATTTAACTGGGACTGTATGTTATAGAAAATTGGGGGGAGATGACTGGTGTTATTTAAATGGGACTGGATATTATAGAAGACTGAAGGGAAAGGATTGATGTTTAGAGATGAGCGAACACCTGGATGTTCAGGTTCGAGAAGTTCGGCCGAACTTCCCGAAAATGTTCGGGTTCGGGATCTGAACTCGACCCGAACCCCATTGAAGTCAATGGGGACCCGAACTTTTAGGCACTAAAAAGGCTGTAAAATAGTCCAGAACCGGGCTAGAGGGCTGCCAGAGGCAGCAAAATGTAGGTAAATCCCCTGCAAACAAATGTGGATAGGGAAATTAATTTTAAAAAAATAAAATAAATAAAATTTAACCAATATCAATTGGAGACAGGTCTTACTGCAAGGAATCATGCGTCATACCACTCAACACTGGAGAAGGCCACTTTGTTATTTTGTCCCCAGCACTCAGACAGAGGAGAGAGGTCCCACAGCAAGGAATCATGCGTCATATCAACCAGCACCGGAGACGGCCACTCTCAGTTATTTAGGCCCCAGCACCCAGTCAGAGGAGAGAGGTCCAACAGCAAGGAATCATGCGTCATATCACCCACCACTGGAGAAGGCCATTTTCAGTTATTTAGGCCCCAGCACCCAGTCAGAGGAGAGAGGTCCCACAGCATGGAATCATGCATCATATCAACCACCACCGGAGAAGGCCACTCTCAGTTATTTCAGCCCAGAACCCAGACCGAGGATACAGGTCCCACAGCAAGGAATCATGCGTCATATCAACCAATAACCGGAGAAGGCCACTCAGTTATTTCGGCCCCACCACCCAGACAGAGGAGAGGTTCATTCAACTTTGGGTTGCACCGCAAGATCATGGTAAAGTTAAAAAAATGAGGATTCAATAAAGAAGTGCCCCGGAGTACAAGAATACATGGTTGAGGGGGAGGCAGTTATAAATGTCTATTCTGCACAAGGGAGGGACAGGTTCTGTGGGATCCATGCCTGGTTCATTTTTATGAACGTCAGCTTGTCCACGTTGGCTGTGGACAGGCGGCTGCGTTTGTCAGTAATGGCGCCCACTGCCGTGCTGAATACACGTTCAGACAAAACGCTGGCCGCCGGGCAGGCCAGGACCTCCAAGTCATAAAATGCTAACTCTGGCCACGTGGCCAATTTGGAGACCCAGAAGTTGAATGGGGCCGAACCATCAGTCAGTACGTGGAGGGGGTGTGCAGACGTACTGTTCAACCATGTTCGTGAAATGCTGCCTCCTGCTAACACGTACCGTATCAGGTGGTGGTGCAGTTAGCTGTGGCGTGGAGACAAAACTTTTCCACATTTCCGCCATGCTAACCCTGTCCTCAGAGGAGCTGGCCGTGACACAGCTGCGTTGGCGACCTCTTGCTCCTCCTCTGCCTTCGCCTTGGGCTTCCACCTGTTCCCTTGTGACATTTGGAAATGCTCTCAGGAGCGCCTCTACCAGCGTGCGCTTGTACTCGCACATCTTCCTATCACGCTCCAGTGCAGGAAGTAAGGTGGGCACATTGTCTTTGTACCGGGGATCCAGCAGGTTGGCAACCCAGTAGTCCGCACACGTTAAAATGTGGGCAACTCTGCTGTCGTTGAGCAGGCACTGCAGCATGTAGTCGCTCATGTGTGCCAGGCTCCCCAGAGGTAAGGACAAGCTGTCCTCTGTGGGAGACGTATCGTCATCGTCCTCCGTATCCCCCCAGCCACGCACCAGTGATGGGCCTGAGCTGTGTCGGGTGCCACCCCGCTGTGAACCTGCTTCATCCTCATCCTCCTCCACCCCCTCCTCATCCTCCAGTAGTGGGCCCTGGCTGGCCACATTTGTACCTGGCCTCTGCTGTTGCAAAAAACCTCCCTCTGAGCCACTTCTAACAGGCTGGCCTGAAAGTGCTAAAAATGACCCCTCATCCTCCTCCTCCTGGGCCACCGCCTCTTCCATCATCGCCCCAAGCGTTTTCTCAAAGAGACATAGAAGTGGTATTGTAACGCTGTCATCGCCACTGGCCATGTTGGTGGAGTACTCGAAACAGCGCAACAGGGCACACAGGTCTCGCATGGAGGCCCAATCATTGGTGGTGTAGTGGTGCTGTTCCACAGTGCGACTGACCCGTGCGTGCTGCAGCTGAAACTCCACTATGGCCTGCTGCTGCTCGCACAGCCTCTCCAGCATGTGCAAGGTGGAGTTCCACCTGGTGGGCACGTCGCATATGAGGCGGTGAGCGGGAAGGCCGAAGTTCCGCTGTAGCGCAGACAGGCATGCAGCAGCAGGATGTGAACGCCGGAAGTGCGCACAGACAGCCCTCACTTTTTGCAGCAGCTCTGACATGTTGGGGTATTTGTGAATGAACTTCTGCACCACCAAATTCAGCACATGCGCCAGGCAAGGGATGTGCGTCAAACCGGCTAGTCCCAGAGCTGCGACGAGATTTCGCCCATTATCGCACACCACCAGGCCAGGCTTGAGGTCCACCGGCAGAAACCACTCGTCGGTCTGTTGTTCAATACCCCACCACAACTCCTGTGTGGTGTGGGGCCTGTCCCCCAAACATACGAGTTTCAGAATGGCCTGCTGACGTTTACCCCGGGCTGTGCTGAAGTTGGTGGTGAAGGTGTGTGGCTGACTGGATGAGCTGGTGGAAGCAGAGGAGGAGGAAGCCGAGTAGGAGGAGGAGGCTACAGGAGGCAAAAAATGATGCCCTGCGATCTTTTGCGGCGGAAGGACGTGCGCCAAGGAACTCTCCGCCTGCGGCCCAGCCGCCACTACATTTACCCAGTGTGCAGTTAGGGAGATATAGCGTCCCTGGCCGTGCTTACTGGTCCATGTATCTGTGGTTAGGTGGACCTTGCCACAGATGGCGTTGCGCAGTGCACACTTGATTTTAATGGGATACTTAGATGTGCAGAGAAGGCACGGCTGTCTTGGAGAAGTAGTGGCGGCTGGGAACAACATACTGTGGGACAGCCATGGACATCAGCTGTTTGAAGCTGTCTGTGTCCACCAGCCTGAATGACAGCATTTCAAAGGCCAGTAGTTTAGAAATGCTGGCATTCAGGCCCAGGGCTCGAGGGTGGCTAGGTGGGAATTTACGCTTTCTCTCCAAGGTTTGTGAGATGGAGAGCTGAACGCTGCCGTGTGACATGGTGGAGATGCAGGTGGTGTTGTCGGTGGCACATCCTCTGTTTGGTGGGCGGCAGGTGCCAACATTCCTCCCGAGGCGGAGGAGGAGGCCGAGGCAGCAGCAGAAGAGGGAGCAGGGGGAGCCAGAGTGAGTTCCTTGCTTTTAAGGTGTTTATTCCACTGCAGTTCATGCTTTGTATGTAGATGCCTGGTCATGCAGGTTGTGCTAAGGTTCAGAACGTTAATGCCTCGCTTCAGGCTCTGATGGCACGGCGTGCAAACCACTCGGGTCTTGTCGTCAGCACATTGTTTAAAGAAGTGCCATGCCAAGGAACTCCTTGAAGCTGCCTTTGGGGTGCTCGGTCCCTGGTGGCGGTGGCCAGTAGCAGGCGAACTCTCTTGGCGGCGGCTGTTCTGCTTTTGCCCCCTGCTCCCTCTTTTGCTACGCTGTTGGCTCAGTCTCACCACTGCCTCTTCCTCTGAACTATGAAAGTCAGTGGCACAACCTTCATTCCATGTGGGGTCTAGGACCTCATCGTCCCCTGCATCGTCTTCCACGCAGTCTTCCTCCATGACCTCCTGTTCGGTCTGCAGAAAGACGCAGCAGTTGGCACCTGTGTTTCATCATCATCAGAGACGTGCAGACTCCGATGAGGTGGTATTCCCATGTCCTCATCATCAGGAAACATCAGTGGTTGTGCATCAGTGCATTCTATGTCTTCCACCACTGGGGAAGGGCTAGGTGTATTCCCCTGGGAAACCCTGCCAGCAGAGTCTTCAAACAGCATAAGAGACTGCTGCATAACTTGAGGCTCAGACAGTTTCCCTGATATGCATGGGGGTGATGTGACAGATAGTGATGTCGCGAACATAAAATTTTCCGTTCGCGAACAGCAAACGCGAACTTCCACAAATGTTTGCGAACGGGCGAACCGCCATAGACTTCAATTGGCAGGCGAATTTTAAAACCCACAGGGACTCTTTCTGGCCACAATAGTGATGGGGAAGTTGTTTCAATGGGTCTAACACCTGGACTGTGGCATGCTGGAGGGGGATCTATGGCAAAACTCCCATGGAAAATTACATAGTGGACACAGAGTCGGGTTTTAATCCATAAAGGGCATAAATCAACTAACATTCCTAAATTGTTTGGAATAACGTGCTTTAAAACATCC
Source organism: Bufotes viridis (assembly GCA_033119425.1). Taxonomy (NCBI): domain Eukaryota; kingdom Metazoa; phylum Chordata; class Amphibia; order Anura; family Bufonidae; genus Bufotes; species Bufotes viridis. Next base: position 442,921,211 of record CM065589.1, on the reverse strand, counting down.
AGTGTGTGTATACGATCAGGTATGATGTTGTATCGATCAGGTAGTGTAAGGGTTACGCCCGCTTCACAGACATTGACAGACCAAACTCCCCTTTTAATGCACCACAAACAGTTCATTTGCACAACCCCAAACTCCCCATTTGCACAAGGTTGTATACCAAGCTAGCCACGTCCCGGTGATGTCATTGAAGGTTTCTTCCTCCACCCAGCCACGTACAACACCAAGGGTCCCCAAAAGGTGAATTGATTTTTCGAACGGGGAGATGGTTAAAAAAAACTCTGGCTCCCTCCCCTTTGTTTTTATCCACAGTCACTGTGTCTGCGCCGTGCAATTTACTGTCACACCCGATATGAGTGGTATTTTCTGTAGTACTATTCTCATCAGTTTAATCCCTGTTACGTCCCATATCAGGGATTGCCTTTTGTGAAAAAAAATTTAGGCCGGGTACATTCGACTGCCTTCACAGTGACAGACCAAACTCTCATACACCAAACTGAATTGATTTCTGGAACCGGGAGATGGAAAAAGCAGCTTGGTTGGTCCTCTTACTCCCAAATTGGGGCACTGCGCGTGCACAGAGCAATGTGCTGTGACACCCTATATGAGTGGTGTCTTAACTAGTACTATTCCTATCAGTTTAATCCCTGTTACGGACCCTATCTGGTCGAATTGATTAACCATTGTCGAATTAGCGAACCATTACTACATCATGAAATAATTTAGTTCTGAGCTCTGTACTTGCTTTGTATTGGAATTGATGGGGATGTTTTTAATTGTCTGCATCATTTCTAATAAACTATTAAGAGACTTTATTATGATTTTTTATTTTATGTATTAAAAACCCATACAACATATAAAAAAAAGGTAAATTAATGTTTTTTCTATGAAATATTATCCAGCCGTCCGATCGCTTTTGGTCTGACCATAATGAAGCAACAGCCTTATCATCTGGGGGGTGGCAACATTGCCAACACACTTATAGAGGTGATGATTGCTTCATTGTGATACGCAAGCCAACAAGGTAACGATCACGAAGGGGAATTGACACTTGTATGTGCCTTTTTTTTTGGTTTGTTTTTGCAGCCACAGTGCTGCACCATAGGACAGAAAAATTAGGCATGTCCACATGCCTGAAAAATAATGGGATTGTTGCAGCCGCAGTTGTAGCACAGGACGGAAAAATTGATGTTTTCCAGGCAGAAAAGTGACTAAAACATTGCGGCTTGAACCCTAGTTAGTGGTGGAGAATTCACGAAAGTCTTCCGGTATGCAGACATTAAATACAGCAGCGTGGGGACCATTTTGAGGCCAAGGCATGTAATCAGGCCTTTTGTTAGTCAAACGTATCCCCCACTGTCAGTCCCTTCGGGATCCATGCCTCATTCATCTTTATGAAGGTGAGGTAATCACTTTTTTGACCGAGGCAACTTCTCTTGTCAGTGACAATGCCTCCTGCTGCACTGAAGGTCCTTTTTGACAGGACACTTGAAGCAGGGCAGGCCAGAAGTTCTATCGCGAACTGGGATAGCTCAGGCCACAGGTCAAGCCTGCACACCCAGTAGTGAAGGGGTTCATTGCTTCTCAGAGTGTCGATATCTGCTGTTAAGGCGAGGTAGTCTGCTACCTGTCGGTCGAGTCGTTCTCCAAGGCTGGATCCCGAAGGGCTGTGGCGATGAGTAGGACTGAAAAAGCTCTGCATGTCCTCCATCAACAACACATCTGTAAATAGTCTAGTCCTTGTCGCGTGGTAGGAGGAGGATTACACTCACCTCTTCCCTGTTAGATTCCCGTTGTGCTGTGACATCCCCTTATAAGCTGTGTAAAGCATATTTTTAGTTTGGTTTTGAACTGCTGCATCCTTTCCGACTTTCGGTAATTTGGTAACATTTCTGCCACTTTCTGCTTATACCGGGGTCTAGTAGCGTGGCCACCCAGTACAGATCGTTCTCCTTTATCCTTTTTATACGTGGGTCCCTCAACAGACATGACAGCATGAAAGACCCCATTTGAACAAGGTTGGATGCAGAGCTACTCATTTCCCGTTCCTCGTCCTCACTGATGTTATTGACGGTCTGTTCTTCCCCCCAGCCACGTACAACACCATGGGTCCCAGATAGGTGACAACAACGAGCACCCTGGGGTGCCTGCTGTGGTTGGTCTTCCTCCTCCTCAAAGCCGCCACATTCCTCCTCTGACTCCTCTTCCTCAGACTCCTCTTCCAGCGTTGCTGCAGGTCCGGCAAGCGATGATAACAAGGCTGTTTCTGGTGGTGATGGTGACCACAACTCTTCCTCTTCCTCTTCACGCTCATCTACAGCCTGATCCAGAACTCTTCGCACGGCACGCTCGAGGAAGAAAACAAATGGGATGAGGTCGCTGATGGTGCGACTGACTAGGTTTGTCACCTCCTCAAAAGGACGCATGAGCCTACAGGCATTGCGCATGAGTGTCCAGTAACGTGGCAAAAAGATTCCCAGCTCCGCAGAGGCTGTCCTAGCACCCCAGTCATACAAATACTCGTTGACGGCATTTTCTTGTTGGAGCAGGCGGTCGAACATTAGGAGTGTTGAATTCCAACATGTCGGGCTGTCGCATATCAAGCGCCTCACTGGCTTGTTGTTTCGCCGCTGAATATCGGAAAAGTGCGCCATGGCCGTGTAGGAACGCCTGAAATGGCCACACACCTTCCTGGCCTGCTTGAGGACGTCCTGTAAGCCTGGGTACTTAGACACAAATTGTTGTACGATGAGATTCAACACATGTGCCATGCACGGCACATGTGACAACTTGCCCAAATTTAATGCCGCCAACAGATTGCTTCCATTGTCACACACCACTTTGCCGATCTCCAGTTGGTGCGGGGTCAGCCACTGATCCACCTGTGCGTTCAGGGCGGACAGGAGTGCTGGTCCTGTGTGGCTCTCTGCTTTCAGGCAAGTCAACCCCAAGATAGCGTGACACTGTCGTATCCGGGATGTGGAATAGCCCCTGGGGAGCTGGGGGGAATCAGTTGATGTGCAGCCAGACGCCGCAGCAGAAGAGGACTCAGCCGAGGAGGATATCGAAGAGGATGGAGTAGGAGTAGAGGAGGTGGCAGTAGGTCTGCCTGCAAGTTGTGATGGTGTCACCAACTCCGCTGCGGAGCCACGCATTCCATGCTTGTCAGCCGTCAGCAGGTTGACCCAATGCGCAGTATACGTGATATACCTGCCCTGACCATGCTTTGCAGACCAGGTATCAGTGGTCAGATGGACCCTTGCCCCAACACTGTATGCCAGAGATGCCATGACTTCCTTTTCAAGTCATGGCCTTTTTTGGGATTGCCTTTTTTGAAAAAAAAATTTGTCCGGGTACCTTCCACTGTGGTGTCCCAATAGCGACAAATTTTTTGAAGGCCTCAGACTCTACCAGCTGGTATGGTAAAAGCTGGCGGGCTAAGAGTTCCGTCAAGCCAGCTGTCAGTCGCCGGGCAAGGGGGTGACTTTGTGACATTGGCTTTTTAGGCTCAAACATGTCCTTGACAGACACCTGACGGTGGGCAGATGAGCAGGAACTGCTGAAGGTGAGAGATGGAGTGGCGGGTGGTTGAGAGGGGGCAGGGAGGACAGCAGTGGTTGACGTGGCTGAAGATGCTGGACCAGGAGGAGCATGGTGGCTTTGAGTTTGTGTGCTGCTTGTACTCATGTGTTGATCCCATAGGCGTTTGTGATGTGAGATCATGTGCCTTCGCAAAGCAGTTGTACCAAGGTGGGTGTTGGACTTCCCACGACTCAGTTTCTTTGGCACAGGTTGCAAATGGCATTGCTTTTATCAGAGGCAGACACACAAAAAATGCCACACTGCTGAGCTTTGCAATGACGGCATTCTGGTGGTGGCAACAGCATGCGTTGACTGGCGTGCTGTCTGGCTGACCCCAGGTGCCGATAAATGCTGTCTGACTGTGCCACTAACTCCTTGCGACGACCTCCCCCTGCTTCCAACTCGTCTCCTCATTCTCTCTGTCTCCCCTTCAGAACTTTCCCCCTCTACTTCTCTTCGAGCAGGCACCCACGTGGCATCCGTGGACACATCGTCATCATCAACCGCTTCACTTGTATCTGAAACCTCAGCAAAGGAAGCAGCAGCGGGTGCAACATCATCATCATCACACTGTATGTCCATGTGTGTAATCCTGCCTGACTGAGACATATCCCCGTAATCTACATCATCTGGCAATAATGGTTGCGCATCACTAATTGCATCCAACTGATGTGTAAATAACTCCTCTGACGGATCAAGTGAAGCGGCTGTGGTGGTAGTGGTGGTGGTGGCGACGGGCGGGTGCGTGGTAACTTGAGAGCAGGTGACCGAAGCTGAGCTGGAGGAGGATGGTGCGTCAAGGTTCTTAGCGGAAGCTGTTGAAGATTGGGTGTCCTGTCTAAGCCAGTCAACTATTTCCTCAGAATTTTTCGGGTTCAGGGTACGTGGCCTCTGAACACTGGGCATTATTCCAGGGACAGTGGAAATCACAGCACCACGACCACGACGGCCCCTGCGGGGTGGCCTGCCTCTGCCTGTCATTTTAGATAAGTGGAAGTGGAAGTGGGCCTGACACACACTAGCAGCAGGCAAGCAACTGAAATTACACTAAAGTGTAAAAATTAAATGCCTTTTTTTGATGCAAAGTACTGTGCCACACGGGATGACAGGGGTGGGCACTGGCAGTGGGCACACTACAGTCAGTTGAAGTCGGCCTGACATACACTAGCAGCAGGCAAGCAGCTGAAATTACACTAAAGTGTAAAAATTAAATGCCTTTTTTATGCAAAGTCCTGTGCCAGCCGGTATGAGTAGTGGGCACTGGCAGTGGGCACACTACAGTCAGTGGAAGTCAGCCTGACACACACTGGCAGGCAACTAACCTTAGATTAAAGTGTAAAAATGAAATGCCTTTTTTTGATGCAAAGTCCTGTGCCACAAGGGATGACAGGGGTAGGCACACTACAGTCTGTGGGCCTGCAGCTCCTCACACACAGGCAGGCCAGGCAACTGCAATATGTATATAAAAGGAAAAAAAAAAAAAAGCAGACTAATGTTGCAGCCCTAAAAAGGGCTTTTTGGGGTGCTGTCAGGACGCTGTCCTTACAGCAGAGATCAGATGAGTCTTTCAGGACTGGAGTGGACACTGAATTCACTAGCCTAGCTATCGATTTCCCTATTAAATCAGCAGCAACTACACTCTCCCTCCTCTCACTAAGACTGCAGCTTCAGAATGAATCTAAAATGGATGCTGTGCAGGAGGTGGGATGGTCTGGGAGGGAGGGTATGCTGCTGATTGGCTGGAATGTGTCTGCTGACTGAGGTACAGGGTCAAAGTTTGCTCAATGATGATGTATAGGGGGCGGACCGAACATCGCATGTGTTCGGCCGTTGAGGCGAACAAGCTATGTTCGCCGTGAACTGTTCGCCGGCGGATAGTTCGGGCCATCTCTAGTGACAGACTGATGGGCTTGGTTTTCAGTTGCCACCTGTGCGCTTTCTGCAGAAGACTGGGTGGGAGATAATGTTGTGAACATGCTGGATCCACTGTCGGCCACCCAATTGACTAGCGCCTGTACCTGCTCAGGCCTTACCATCCTTAGAACGGCATTGGGCCCCACCAAATATCGCTGTAAATTCTGGTGGGTACTGGAACCTGAGGTAGTTGGTTCACTAGGACGTGTGGCTGTGGCAGAATGGCCACGTCCTCTCCCAGCACCAGAGGGTACACTAACACCACCACGACCGCGTCCGCGTCCCTTACTAGATGTTTTCCTCGTTGTTACCGTTCACCAAGCACCACAATAAGGAAAAAAATATTTGGCCCAATGTATTGATTTCAAATTTAGGCCTTTTTTTTTTACAGGCACCTAACACTATCTAACGTAAAAACAAAGGTGCAATGGCACACTGCAGCTAGAGCTCTGTCCTGCCAATATGCTGGATGTTAGATGAGGCATTAGTTTATATTTTGGCCAAATTATGTAAGCCACCCACCACTTCACGGTTGCCTCTACGAGTGGTCCCTAACATTAATTCTTACCTTTTATGGACCATATCAGCCACACAAAATCCAGGGAGTGCAGGTGCAGCATGCATGCCAGATACACTCTGCTTGTAACCCAGTCTGGTGCCATACAGCGTTCATCAGATCAAGGGATGCAAATACCAACATGCATGCTGAGCCCACTAGTACTTCTCCTGGAACCAAATGGCTTCTGGTAAGTTCTATAAAGCAGACTCAGTTTTATACTGACTTTAAAACCAGCCTACAGGGCGGATTCACTAGTCAGGTGTGCATGACTGCATGGAGGTCACCACGCCTCCCATATATGCTACAAAGGAATAAAATGGGGATTGCAGTCAGCACAACCCAATACGCAGGTGCACGTTGCTATGGTGAAATACACATACAAATGTAAAAACAAAGGTGCAATGGCACACTGCAGCTAGAGCTCCGTCCTGCCACTATGCTGGATGTTAGATGAGGCATTAGTTTATATTTTGGCCAATATAAACGCCAAAACCGCCCTGTAGGCTGGTTTTAAAGTCAGTATAAAACTGAGTCTGCTTTATAGAACTTACCAGAAGCCATTTGGTTCCAGGAGAAGTACTAGTGGGCTCAGCATGTATGTTGGTATTTGCATCCCTTGATCTGATGAACGCTGTATGGCACCAGATGGGGTTACAAGCAGAGTGTATCTGGCATGCATGCTGCACCTGCACTCCCTGGATTTTGTGTGGCTGATATGGCCCATAAAAGGTAAGAATTAATGTTAGGGGCAACCGTGAAGTGGTGGGTGGCTTACATAATTTGGCCAAAATATAAACTAATGCCTCATCTAACATCCAGCATAGTGGAAGGACGGAGCTCTAGCTGCAGTGTGCCATTGCACCTTTGTTTTTACGTTTGTATGTGTATTTCACCATAGCAACGTGCACCTGCGTATTGGGTTGTGCTGACTGCAATCCCCATTTTATACCTAACACTATCTGCCTATTTGTTTATGTAGCATATTACACTAATCCAGGCACAGCAGTAACCACTGATTTAGGGGGATATCTATTTTAGGGCTAGTATTTAGGCTCTGGATGAAAGGTATCCTTTTATGGATAGATTTGCACTTGGCCTGCAACGGCTGGGAGACCAGATTCAGGGTATTGCTATTTTGCCAGATTAATTTCACCCCAGAACAAAATATATGTTTTGGCGGACAGTATTCTATTTTGCCAGCCACAGCTGAAACCACTGATTTATGGTATTGCTATTTTGGCAATTGAATTTCACCCCAGAAAATAATCTATCCTTTGCCAGACAGCAGACAGTATTATTCTTGTCTAGCCAAAGCTGAAACACCAGATTTAGGGGATTGGTATTTGGGCAATTGTATTTAACCCCTTAATAAAATATAGAAATTTAGAAATAAAAATATAGAAATATCCTGAGTTTCTAGGGGTGACAATTAGCACAGCCAAGCCCCTGATGTAGGATATAGCAAAAAAAAACTAGTATTGATGGATTGATGGACTTGGTGGCAGCTTGTTCTGGTGCAGCACAAGTCACAAAATGGCCGTCGAGCAACCCAGAAAATAAGTGACAGAAAAACGCTCTGTGCAGCCTAAAAACCAGCGATCAAGTAACTAGCAGAAGTTCAATGATTCTCAGCTGTAGATCGATCCATTCATTAGGTGCTGCTGCTGTCTTTAACCTGCCTAATCTCGCCCTGACAGAAGCTGCGTCCTCTCCCTACACTAATCAGAGCTTAAATAGAGGCTGGGTCACATGCTGCACTTGGCCAATCACAGCCATGCCATTAGTAGGCATGGCTGTGATGGGCTCTTAGGGCAAGAAGTAAAACGCTAGCTGATTGGCTGCTGTGCAGCCCTTCAGAAAGCGGGAAGAAATCGACGAACAATGGACCCGAACCCGAACTTTTTTGAAAATGTCCGGGTTCGGGTCCCGGACACCCCAAAATTCGGTACGAACCCGATCGATGCTCGAACTGTTCGCTCAACACTATTGATGTTATTTACAAGGGAATATGTGTTGGAGGGGGCTGAAGGAAGGGATTTACATGGAATTTTATGTTACAGAAGACTGTAAGGAAGAGACGTTATTTACATGGGACTGTAAGATATTGAAGACTGGGAGAGGACTGGTGTTATTTACATGGGACTGTATTGTATAGAAGATTGGAGGGAGAGGACAGGCACTGCAGAGAAGATAACTTCAGGGGGTATGGCAGGAGGCATTATAATTACAGCGAGCAATGCAGAGAACATTATAAATACTGTCTGCATTGGCACTGGTGGGCATTACTACTACTGAGAGCTCTATAGAAGTGCCTTATATCTATAAGGGGTGTCCTATAGGGGAGCCTTATTAGCACTGAGGGCACCATAGGGAGCCTTATGACCACTGGGGGTACCATGGGGGGGGGGCTTATTTCTACTGAGGGCTCTATGGGGGCATTATTATTATCAGGCACAATATGGAGAGCATTACTACTAAAGGAGGCACTCTTGGAAAGCATTATCACTATTGGGGCACTGTAGGGGCTCTATTATAATTACAATAAGGCTACAATGGGAAAGAATTACTACTGGTAGAACTTTGAGGACCACTATTTCTATTGACAGCAGTCTGAGAAGACTATTACTATGTGAAGACTAACTATATGGCACATATATGAACATTGGGGAGCACAGTGGTCACAGTACTGGGAGTAGTAGATGCATAACCATGTTGGGGCACCAGGAAGGGTGGTGATGGAAAGTGAGGAGTCTCAGATGCCTGTGTTGCAAACTCTGCAGGGACAAGACATGGCTCAAATATGTTGTCATGGTGGTTTTGGCTGAATGGAGAAGATTAGGAAAGTGAACGTCTGTATTGGAGGAGACATCACTGGATGTAAGATCTAAGTGTTAAGCTGCAGTGAGTGGAGGATGAGGGGAGGTGGTGTGTGAGGTGTCACACTGTCACTGACAGGGGGACAGAGTTTGAGCATGCCATATTTTAGCACAGTTAGTGGTACACAGAGAAGTTTTAATTCTGCAATGACACTGGTGCCAATAGAGGGTATGTAGTCTTATGACTAATTACGAAATGCTCATGTTAGAGGGACTGAGTGGGGGGAGAAGGGGTTATGTCCTAGTTCAGCTCTGAACCCGGACAACCCCTTTAAAGGGCATCTGTCAGCAGTTTTGTACCTATGACACTGGCTGAACTGTGGCATGTGCTCTTGGCAGCTAAAGGCTGTGTTGATGAGAAAAATGAAGTTTTATAATATGTAAATGAGCCTCTAGGAGCAACGGGGGAGTTACCATTACACCTAGAAGCTCCGCTCTCTCTACAACTGCCTCACCCAGTAAAAATGTCATCACACCTGGCCATGTCAAAGTGCAAAGGACACAGCAGTTATAAAGAGAACATATCCTCTAGTTGTAATGTTAATTCCTCCATTTGCATATAATAAAACATCATTTTTAACAAGATGTTTTATATCTGTATTTGTGGTTTTGGGGGAGTGGGAGGCAGGTACATTCTTTGCACAGGGGCCCTCTGCTGTCTGTGTCTGCCTCTGAACAGAAAAGACCCTTAATTTTCAATGGGGCCGGAATGGATGCAGACAACACACTATGTGCTGTCCGCTTCCGCACTTCCGGATGCGCACTTTAGCATCCGCACTTCCGTTTCCGCAAAAAAATAGAACATGTCCTATTCTTGTCTGCAATAGCGGACAAGAATAGGCATTTTCTATTATAGTGTAGGCCATGTGCACACAGCCAGTGTCCGTGTTTTGCCGATCCGCAAAACACTTACGGACGTGTCAATGGAGCCTAGGGGTACTTTATTAAAATTTTTTTTTTACACTACACTTTTCTCCTGCTTCCAAATGACTGACAGTGGGAAGTAAGGCTATGTTCCCATCTGCATTAGAGGATCTGTTGCCTCAGTCACACAATTCGTTAAAAATAGTAGAGCATACAGGACCTTTTTATCCACTAAAGAAATGTTCTCCCTAATGGTAACCAAATGGATCTCATTATATTTCCATTCTTTTGTTTCTATAACAGAGCTGAAGAACAGACAATGATAGCGGTGATGTGAACGTAGCCTAACAGTAACTAACAACCTTGACATTTTATCAGTCACTACTTTAAGGACAATGGCAATTAGTTTAATCCAGCGCAGAGGCCCGGTATGCACAAAGTACATCTGTGACAGCTGTGAATCCATACTACAAATTAATGATAAATCCATCTACTGTACTGCTACTACTACTACTACCACCACCACCACCACCACTACTACTATGCCCTGGTCAATATACCCTCACATGTAAATATCTACATGAACATTAATCTCAAAAGCCTGAGTTGTTCGTACTTTTCGAAAGTCTAAGGGTGTTTGTCAGGGCTGGCTTCAGGTCAGTAAAATTCTGCAATTCTCATGGAATTCATTTTCTTCCTGCAGAACAGGGCTAGAAGACCCTCCCTGAAGGCAGTGAAAAAATTGAAAGGGGACCATGCAAGCTTATGGCTTTTTGAAATCTAAAGGAGACTCTGGCTCAGCTTGCTCCATAACTCTGCACATGCACAGTCAACTCGTCTATGATTATTATTAGAGATAAGCGAATCGAAGTTGACAAAGTGAAATTCGATCCGAATTTCAGGAAAAATTTGATTTGCACAGAATCCGAATTTCCTTTCACTTCTTGGTAATGAATCGCATTTTTTATAAAATGGCTGCTGGACATGGGGCAAGAAACTCTGGGAACGAGGGATCACCCATAATGCCATGCATGCAGCCAATCAGTAGCCAGCCAGCCCCTGTGATGTCACAGCCCTATAAATAGCCTCAGCCATCTAGGATTCTGACATTTTCCAGTACAGGGAGACACGTCAGCAAGTGCTAGGGACAGTGCTAGCAAAGACTTCATTGTGCTAAAAAAACGATTTACAAGTGCGGGAAAGATTACTCAAGGTGAAAGAATAGGGAGGAATCGTTCCACAGCATTTATGTAGAACATGGGTCAGTACGGGAGGATACAGCCTGGGTAATAGGAACAATCTTATTACACCTTGCTGTACTGACTGGGGATCCAAATTGCCATTATACAGCTCTGTAATTCCAGCAAACCGTTCTTGTTATTTGGGTGCAAGTGCTGTTTGATACAGCCATTAACAGGGTTTATTACAAGGAAATATTTCTAAGTCTTATTTGCCCTTGTGCGGTGCAGTTACATGTTCTAAAGCATTTTTTGGCTTGTATTAGTGAGAAAAAGGGACTTATTAGCCTTTGTGTGGGGAAGTGCGAAAATTACAGCCCTTTTTGGCGTGCATCAGCGGTGCAGTTATATGTTAGGGCCATGCACAGTCAACTGTTCTATGATCATTATATTTGTGGTCGGGGCTACATGACACGTAACCGTCTACCTGCCTACCTAACTAGGCTAAGCGGCTTGAGTTGTGCCATAACCGCTGCGTAGGAGGAATGCCTGAAGGGGGGCATGCCCTGCAAGGTGTTTATGAAAAATAAGGGTGGGTTGGGAGGGTACGCAGCAGCCGTCGACACGCCCAAGGGAGGCGCCTGCCTGGTATAAATGTGCTACTTACGCCCCTCCCACAAATACAGGCCAATAAACTGGCCTTCTAACTTGTCGGGGCTACATGACACGTAACCGTCTACCTGCCTACCTAACTAGGCTAAGCGGCTTGAGTTGTGCCATAACCGCTGCGTAGGAGGAATGCCTGAAGGGGGCCAAAAAGCCAACAACTAAATGATACACAATAGTACGTAACAACACTAACATGACCAATCTCTGGAATGCAAGAACATCTCTCAACTAGGCTGAGGTATGAACCTATTGAACATGCAGAGCGCCTAATTTCTGGATAACATGGAGCCAGAACTATTGTTCCCAGAGGCAGCGCACGCTGCACCTGACCTGAAGGAAAGGCCGGGTAGCTGTTGGTTTGGACCCTAAAATTGGACACCGGGATAGGACATGCCGCATAACTGAGAAGTGGTGAGGGGTGCCATGAGGACCACGACAGAGTACTCTTAGGTCTTGGTCTGTTACTGCTGCCAGTAATTACTAAAAGACACGAAGCCGGGCACTCTGAAAGGAATGTCGGAAAGAGAATGATTATATTGGGGCCAAAATGGCAATGAAACCAGTGCCAGCAACAACACCAACATGACCAACCTCTGGAATGCAAGAACATCTCTAATAAACATGCAGAGCGCCGCTGACCTAGCTTCCGGATAAAATGGGCCGGAACTATCGTACCTAGAGGCAGCATATGCCGCACCTCACCTGAGGGAAAGGCTGATAGATGTAGGTTTCAACCCTAATTTGGACATAGGCATGCGGTCATGCCGCACGACAAAGGTGTAAGTAGAGATGAGCGCAAAGACCTACATTCGACCTTGCAACGTCAGACGAACAACCTGCATCACATTCGCAGTATATAGCAATATTCGTTATTTCGCATGCAATATCATGACTAGCGACTAATTCGAGTAATATTTGTGTGCGCCTAAATTGTTCGTTATTAATAATGTTTAAACGTATAGAAAGCTTGAAATGGCGGGAGTCATTTGAGTGAATGGAAGGGGCGAAAAGACATGTACGGATTTCCACAATACACTCAGTGTACTGGAGTCTGACACGACCTGTTAACGCTAGGTAGGTAAGGGAATACAAACCGCAAATAGATTAATGCGATTATTCAAGTGGCGAACATTATTAAATCTCTATTGTTTAATCTCTACTGTGACAGGAATAGTGGGAACTGAGAAAGAAGCAACTAAGGTTGGGGAAATTATGTCTTATTATAATAATTTATTTTTTTCAGATACAGTTTCCCTATCACTCACTATCCATCTCAAGAGCGAATATACGTAATTGCGAATATGGGGTCAAGTATTTAACATATTCGCAAACATCGAAATCACGATATTCGAGATCAAACTCGCCTTGCGAATACTCGCGCCCAACACCAGTGGCGAGTGGGCCGTGGGAACCGCAACACAGTACTCGCAAGGCCTTGGTTTGTTACTGCTGCCAGTAATTGCTGATAGACACGAACCGGGCACCCTGAATGGAAAGTCGGAAAGTAAATGATTATATTGGGGGGCCAAGAAATGGTAACAAAACCAGTGCCAGTGAAAGCATCAGAAGAAAAAATAAAATAAAAATGGTTGAAACCGCCGTGACCTGAGCGACGTGTACAGTTTGACGTTGCGATACTGCAACCTGACGAAAACGTGACTTACCCATACCCAACACTGAACCTATAGCAGTCTTTGAAGAAACATCAAGTAGCGAGTTTGTAAGCTGCTAAAGTTTCACACATACTTTATTTTCCATTTAATTTTATTTTTATTTATTTATCTATTTTTTAACACTTTTTTTTTTTCGCTACCTTAGCAACAGATGTAATTGACCACACCAACTAAGAATGGAGAGCTGTTACGCGACCTGAAGAAGCAAATGACATGCAAAGATGCTCCTGGCTGTGGTAGTATGCCGACACTGACGTGAGGCCTGTAGGCATCAGAACCAACGAAATGGTTGACACCGCCGAGGCCCGAGTGACGGGTCAGGTCTGATGTTGTGACACCGCAAACTGATGAGAAATGACTTACCCAACATTCTGGACCTATAACAACCTAAAAATAAAACGTCAAGTTGCAAAGCCCGCAACCTAATGGGAAATCTGTGATATAAACCACCTGCACCACTCCGCTATAGGCGAGTACATGCAAACGTCGCCACTATCAGCACATGCGCCCAGTAGAGATGTGGGCATATATGCCGTAAAAACAAACTAAACTCAGTTCTCGGCAAAAACCACGCCTCTATCTATTTTTAGCACAAATAAAGCAACAAAACGAGGCAAAAATAACAAAATAAAAGGTCCTCATGGGTCTCTGCAATTACCTTTGAAGCAAGCAGCTCCCCCAGTGTCCAGCTAACACTCCGAACTGAAGATGGATCCCCAGCACCAAGCACGGGTGCTTATTAGGTACACAAACTCAGGTTCACAACCTTAAAGTGGCACACACACATTTTACATTTCCAAAACAAATGAAACAAGACAAATGAAATATACCTCAACACAGAGGAGCTTACAGTCTACTTAATATACATATCGCAAAATAGCATTTATACTAAAGAAACAATAACACTATGAAAACAGCAACTCTGCTCCAGCTGGATTAATTAGCTGCCTCACCCTCTATAATGCGAGTAAGGGGATAATGCTGAATGTCAGTGTGAACAAGGCCTTAGTCTGTCTGCAGAAATAATAGCAGGGAGCGAGAGAGGTTTGCTGGGAAGATACCTCAGCACAGAGGAGCTTACCGTCTACTTAAACACGCATCATAAATAGCATTTATACTAAAGAAACAATAACACTTTGTAAACAGCAACTCTGCTCCACCTGGAGTAATCAGCTGCCTGAACCTATCCCTCTATAATGCAAGTAAGGGGATAAAGCTGGATGTCAGTGTGAACAAGGCTTTAGTCTGTCTGCAGAAATAATAGCGGATAGCGAGAGAGGTTTGCTGGCAAGCAGCGAAGTGAAAAGCAGACAAGAAAGACATGCAGATATACACGGACAGACTAAGCAAGGTGACCTGTGCAAGACATGGAAGCCTGCGAGAAAACGAGACAGAGTCACGCTGACCCCTGCTACCTTACCGCACTGCCACGTGGGCACCAAACGTTGAGGTGCCAGGCAGGATCGCTCCGGTGCAGTGCTGCTCCTACTCACCAAAGAAGCCGACACACTGCCGGCCGGACTAATTGTGCTGCCGCGTGGGAGCCAAACGTGGGCTGCCAGGCGGAATCGCTCCAGTGCAATGCCGCTCCTCCTCACCACAGGAGCCGATCAGGGCCGGCGCTACCATAGAGGCAAGGGGGGCAATTGCCCCCGGGCCCCGAGTCCTTAGGGGCCCCCGGCGCCGGCCCGCCCGCCGCAAAAAACTAACCCTGCTACTTCCTAGTAATTGTAGTTGGCAGTGGCGTACCGCCAATATAGGCAGGGAACGCCACTGCTATGGGGCCCGCGGCACAGGGGGGCCCGGAGCGCATGGTAGGCCCCGCCCCTGTCAGGACTCGGGAATGCAGGTGCAGCGTGAATTGTCCCTACCCTGTGAGTTTACAGGCTCTGGAGGACCGCAGGGCAGCAGCATTATACGTCAGCAGGCATGCTGAGCCAATGAGGAGCTGGCTCTACACACGTGCCTGCTGACGTTGATTGATGCTGCCAGGTCCGCGCTCGGAAGGAAGCATGCAGAGGTCAGGTAGAAAAACCTCTGCATGCCATCAGCGGTGCTCCCCCTCCTCCTACGTGCCTCCTCCTGACTGCTCCTCTCCTGCAGCCTCCATGTAGAAAGGTAAGTGAGCAATCTATGTTTGTTATGTGTGTGTGTATATACAGTATAGCTATTAATGCATGTGTGTATGTATATATGTGTGTCTCTCTCTCTCTCTCTCTATATATATATATATATGCATGTGTGTATATGTGTCCATATTTATCTATGTATGTGTGTTTATATGTGTCTATATATATCTATGTATGGGTGTTGTGTGTATGTGTGTGTATATACATATATATATATATATATATATATATATATATATATATGTATATATGTGTGTGTGTCTATGTATCTGTATGAATGCATGTGTCTATATATATATATATATATATATATATATATTTATAATATGTGTATCTATTGTCTATGCCTATGCATGTATTTGTCTTTCTGTCTTTCTCTCTCTCTCTCTCTCTCAAAAAAAAAAAAAAATATATATATATATATATATATATATATATGAAATATGTTGGTGATCCTATTTATTATATGTGTGTGTGTCTGTGTTCCTGTGTGTGTGTGTGTGTGTGTCTGTGTCCCTGTCTGTGTGTCACTATCATCATGCTCACATGTTCCTATGTCTTCACGCAGCTACATCAGGACATTCTGTGCAGGGCAAGAAGAAGAAGGAAGAGGAGGCAGCGCTGCCAGCATGGAGTCCGTGGGAGGCACACTAATGACGTAGGTAACACTACTACATGATCTACACTAGTGTTATCTGCGGTTTTACATAAGACTGCAGATAACACTACCACATGATCTACACTAGTGTTATCTGTGGTTTTACATAGGACTGCAGATAACACTACCACATTATCAGCACTAGTGTTATCTGTGGTTTTACATAGGACTGCAGATAACACTACCACATGAGCTACACTAGTGTTATGGATCGATTTGCAGCAGCCCACTGGCCCATGGATTGGAGTGGGAGAAATGTGCCATTGGGGGGTGGGGGTGGAGGGGCCACAGAAGGAGAGATGGGGAGGGAGGGGAGAAATGTGCCATAAGGGCCATGGGGGAAATAATGTGACGCGAAGGGGGTGATTGATGACGTGACATGGAGGGGGGCCCCTTATTGTTTTTCGCCCCCGGGCCCCATTTCACCTAGAACCGGCCCTGGAGCCGATGCATCGCCGGCCGGACTGTAACGGGACGATGCTGCACGAGCTGGTTGCAAACCCTCACCCGACCGGAACGACCTCAACTGGGATCCTGGACACTGACTGGGTATGGAAGCTGCAGATTCAGCCCATGTGCTGCAACAGGTGGCCCTGACTGCACACAACTACGCAGCAGCCATCGACACGCCCAAGGGAGGCGCCTGCCTGGTATAAATGTGCTACTTACGCCCCTCCCACAAATACAGGCCAATAAACTGGCCTTCTAACTTATCCCATGCAATGCTCACTTTTCACCAGCAGATGTCAGATAGCATTACATACAGACTGTCTAACTCAGTGTTTCTCAACTTTTGCCCACCTACCGCTGATGATTTGAGAATATTCCATAACTTGTATATGCCTCTGCATACAAGCATAAATTCATCATGTCTAGGTGCTATACTGGTACTTATGTATGATGCTTCTAAAAGTGACACAGGTTTTTGCAACCTGCCTGGACATTGCATAGCATGTTATATGGAGTAGCCTGGTGTAAATGTGAATATGACCACATTTTTTGATATTACTATTATTTCTTAATACTCTTAGACTATATGTAGTCACAATTCACTGAAGAGCCATATGTACTATATACAAAATTAAAATGCTAGTTCCAGTCCTCAATGGTATCTGAGAGAAGTTGCAAAGAACCAATGGACAGTCATAACACAACTCTCATTCATAAAGGGGTCGACGTCCAGTATTATGAATTCACACAGCTAAGGCATCTATAACATGCCAGTTACACATATATGTATAGGTAAGGGGGTACGTAAGGGTGTATTTTTTGTACTGACACATTATAGGGGATATTTTTGTGCTGATACACACTAGGGGACATTATAAGGAGAATTATTACTACTGGGGGTTTACGGGGAACATGATTACTAGTTGGGGCACTGTTAACACTATGCACTCTGGCAGATAATTATTTTTATTGGTGGGACTTTGGGGAGCACTATTACTATGGGGGGCACCCAGACACAGTATCAACTTAACACAGTTATTTTTGGGTGACCTTATGTTTACACTGTTAGCATCAGCAAAACCATTTGCAGGGGGACTGCTTCTTGCACCAAGGCCAATGAGCTTTTAGCTACGCCCTTGTATATATGTTGGCACTATGGAGGGGGAGGGGGGGGGAGTATGAGGGAGAGGACATCAGTAGTAAAATGTCGATAAACTCTTAACTGAGTTATTCCACAAGCACAGTTACTCATCTATATGATGTGTGTGTGTGAACAATAAGAGAATATGTCATGGTAAGTATAATGCAGATTATCATCATAAGTATAATGCAGCTCTACTGTTAATATGGGGTGGATTCAGACTACAGTAGGTGGTTAGGGGTGCACCACCTGTAAATACAGCCTTGATATGAAGAGGACAGGCTAAATCATGAAAGATTAATAACCGTTTACTGAATATTAACCCACAACCATTTTCTGTTTTTGTATTTTAATTTTATAACTCAATGCCGTAAGTCATTACATTTTTATTTTTCTATTCACATACGAGAACAAGTTGTACTTTCTATCTGTACTATTTAATAGCCCCAAAAATATATTGGAGGTCAGTATAAATACAGAGATACCAAATGTATATAGTTTTTTAAAAGTTTTAATACTTACATGTAAAAAAAAGTTAGGAAAAACATTTTCTGACACCTTTTTTTATATTTCCTTCTACAGACATGTAATAGGACTCTTTTTGTGTGGCAAGTCGACCGGTATATATAATGATATATTTTTGGGATATGTATGGCTTTTTAATCACTTTTTTTTTATCCAATATTGCCATCTTTAACGACCCAAAATCCGTCCTGCCTGTACAGTAGATGTCGGGAAGGGGTTAAAGGGGTATCTGAGTTTCAGAAAATAAATGTTCTTCCTTGTATAATGAAAGGGTATATCATTTTGAAATAGATAACTGAGAAAAAACGGCGCTAAAAACTAACTTTTATTGATCATTATTTAAAAGCTCAAACAACAATAGTAAGACTAGGGTGGACTGACAAAAAGAAAACGAGTGGAGGCAGAGGAAATGAAAGCTATATCACGACGTGCAGATGCACAGACAGTATTGGTCGTGAATGCAAACCTCCGTCACACTCATATCAAGGAAACACCGGCTGGATAATTTGATAAATCATAGATGGCCGGAAATCTATGTGTAAAATGAAATGCGCTATAGTGTCACACACATGCAAAAAATGAGACCTGCCTAGGGCGCTGCCACGCTAGTGTATCGTGGCGGCACCTCCCGGCGCTTTGATGGCCGTAAGGCGGCCGCGCCATTTTCCGGGTTAAGTAATGTAAGCCACTCCCCTAAGGAGGGAGGAGGGTGCGCGCACAACCAATGGAAATCTGGAGGGAGTGGCCGAAGCGAATACACCTGTTCTGGTCCTGATGCAAGGGTCAGGCTGAGTTGATGTACTGCTCCGAATGGGTATCAGATATTAGGCGTACGCCGAGGAATCAGCACACAGACTATCACAGGGAAGTCAATGCAATGTTCTGTTTATTACGTGTGATACATGGGTTAATAAGAGGTAAAAAGAGGAACTAAGTCTAGGTTATCTCATTTGTCACATGTTAGTGTTCTAACGGTCTCAGACCACATTAGAATAGCTGAATCATTATGATTAGTAAGGTGTGTTAGCGTCAGGGGCCATTTTGTCATAACTAACTGTTAGTCATTAGTAATTAATACAAGCAAGTATACACTCATATATATGATTCCACAACAGTCCCCCCTTGTAGACTTGATTGTAGACTTTCCCTAAATCTAACGAATCCGCAGTGAATACCTTTCGCATCCTCTTCACCGACAGTGGCGACAACCTATCCCTTGTGGATAGGCTCCCGGTTAAGCGGACTTCTGGTAATACCCTGGGATTCATCTGACCCTAGTCATTTCTTGGGTCTTCTGTTCCTGGAGGAGGAGGAGGAGGAAATTCATCAGCGGGAAGTGGTGGAGGCGGAGGTGACGGGACTGAAGGGATCACATCCACATCTGCTGTACTACTAGCCATGTGCTCATAGAGGATCATTATTGGTTCTCCGGCATTCTTCCTTCTCTTGATGATGCGAGTAATGCAAGAGATAACAAGTTTGATTAGTATGTAACTTATGAACAATATTAGGGCTATCTGCAATATCCCCTGAAGTATTCCCATTAACCATCCTGAAATTCCTTTGAACCAGTTACTGGGATTAAGG